>OX456985.1:66388882-67026382 GCA_949752695.1 Melanostoma scalare
GGGAATTCCTTTTGAGACGCTTAATACGATCCCATCAAAACATTCCTGAAATCTCACTTTCCTGGGTGACCAAAATGCAAAAAGCTCCATATCTCGAGAACGAAGCGAGATAGACGAAAAATAACGATTTTTTAAGGGTTGTACGGTGGGGGAATTCCATTTGAGGCGCTGAATTCGACCCCATCAAAACATTCCTGAAATCTCACTTTCCTGGGTGACCAAAATGCAAAAAGCTCCATATCTCGAGAACGAAGCGAGATAGACGAAAAATAACGATTTTTTAGGGGTTGTACGGTGGGGGAATTCCTTTTGAGACGCTTAATGCGATCCCATCAAAACATTCCTGAAATCTCACTTTCCTGGGTGACCAAAATGTAAAAAGCTCCATATCTCGAGAACGAAGCGAGATAGACGAAAAATAACGATTTTTTGGGGGTTGTACGAAGGGGAAACTCCATTTGAGGCGCTTAATACGATCCCATCAAAACATTCCTGAAATCTCACTTTCCTGGGTGATCAAAATGCAAAAAGCTACATATCTCGAGAACGAAGCGAGATAGACGAAAAATAACGATTTTTTGGGGGTTGTACGGTGGGGGAATTCCATTTGAGGCGCTGAATTCGACCCCATCAAAACATTCCTGAAATCTCACTTTCCTGGGTGACCAAAATGCAAAAGCTCCATATCTCGAGAACGAAGCGAGATAGACGAAAAATAACGATTTTTTGGGGGTTGTACGGTGGGGGAATTCCATTTGAGGCGCTGAATTCGACCCCATCAAAACATTCCTGAAATCTCACTTTCCTGGGTGACCAAAATGCAAAAAGCTCCATATCTCGAGAACGAAGCGAGATAGACGAAAAATAACGATTTTTTGGGGGTTGTACGGTGGGGGAATTCCATTTGAGGCGCTGAATTCGACCCCATCAAAACATTCCTGAAATCTCACTTTCCTGGGTGACCAAAATGCAAAAAGCTCCATATCTCGAGAACGAAGCGAGATAGACGAAAAATAACGATTTTTTAGGGGTTGTACGGTGAGGGAATTCCTTTTGAGACGCTTAATGCGATCCCATCAAAACATTCCTGAAATCTCACTTTCCTGGGTGACCAAAATGTAAAAAGCTCCATATCTCGAGAACGAAGCGAGATAGACGAAAAATAACGATTTTTTAGGGGTTGTACGGTGGGGGAATTCCATTTGAGGCGCTGAATTCGACCCCATCAAAACATTCCTGAAATCTCACTTTCCTGGGTGACCAAAATGCAAAAAGCTCCATATCTCGAGAACGAAGCGAGATAGACGAAAAATAACGATTTTTTGGGGGTTGTACGGTGGGGGAATTCCTTTTGAGACGCTTAATGCGATCCCATCAAAACATTCCTGAAATCTCACTTTCCTGGGTGACCAAAATGTAAAAAGCTCCATATCTCGAGAACGAAGCGAGATAGACGAAAAATAACGATTTTTTGGGGGTTGTACGATGGGGGAACGCCATTTGAGGCGCTGAATTCGACCCCATCAAAACATTCCTGAAATCCCACTTTCCTGGGTGACCAAAATGCAAAAAGCTCCATATCTCGAGAACGAAGCGAGATAGACGAAAAATAACGATTTTTTGGGGGTTGTACGGTGGGGGAATTCCATTTGAGGCGCTGAATTCGACCCCATCAAAACATTCCTGAAATCTCACTTTCCTGGGTGACCAAAATGCAAAAAGCTCCATATCTCGAGAACGAAGCGAGATAGACGAAAAATAACGATTTTTTGGGGGTTGTACGATGGGGGAACTCCATTTGAGGCGCTTAATACGATCCCATCAAAATATTCCTGAAATCTCACTTTCCTGGGTGACCAAAATGTAAAAAGCTCCATATCTCGAGAACGAAGCGAGATAGACGAAAAATAACGATTTTTTGGGAGTTGTACGATGGGGGAATTCCTTTTGAGACGCTTAATGCGATCCCATCAAAACATTCCTGAAATCTCACTTTCCTGGGTGACCAAAATGTAAAAAGCTCCATATCTCGAGAACGAAGCGAGATAGACGAAAAATAACGATTTTTTGGGGGTTGTACGATGGGGGAACTCCATTTGAGGCGCTTAAACGATCCATCAAAACATTCCTGAAATCTCACTTTCCTGGGTGACCAACATGTAAAAAGCTCCATATCTCGAGAACGAAGCGAGATAGACGAAAAATAACGATTTTTTGGGAGTTGTACGATGGGGGAACTCCATTTGAGGCGCTTAATACGATCCCATCAAAACATTCCTGAAATCTCACTTTCCTGGGTGACCAAAATGTAAAAAGCTCCATATCTCGAGAACGAAGCGAGATAGACGAAAAATAACGATTTTTTGGGAGTTGTACGATGGGGGAACTCCATTTGAGGCGCTTAATACGATCCCATTAAAACATCCCTGAAATCTCACTTTCCTGGGTGACCAAAATGTAAAAAGCTCCATATCTCGAGAACGAAGCGAGATAGACGAAAAATAACGATTTTTTGGGGGTTTTACGATGGGGGAACTCCATTTGAGGCGCTTAATACGATCCCATCAAAACATTCCTGAAATCTCACTTTCCTGGGTGACCAACATGTAAAAAGCTCCATATCTCGAGAACGAAGCGAGATAGACGAAAAATAACGATTTTTTGGGGGTTTTACGATGGGGGAACTCCATTTGAGGCGCTTAATACGATCCCATCAAAACATTCCTGAAATCTCACTTTCCTGGGTGACCAACATGTAAAAAGCTCCATATCTCGAGAACGAAGCGAGATAGACGAAAAATAACGATTTTTTGGGAGTTGTTCGATGGGGGAACTCCATTTGAGGCGCTTAATACGATCCCATCAACACATTCCTGAAATCTCACTTTCCTGGGTGACCAAAATGTAAAAAGCTCCATATCTCGAGACCGAAGCGAGATAGACGAAAAATAACGATTTTTTGGGGGTTGTACGATGGGGGAACTTCATTTGAGGCGCTTAATACGATCCCATCAAAACATTCCTGAAATCTCACTTTCCTGGGTGACCAACATGTAAAAAGCTCCATATCTCGAGACCGAAGCGAGATAGACGAAAAATAACGATTTTTTGGGGGTTGTACGATGGGGGAACTTCATTTGAGGCGCTTAATACGATCCCATCAAAACATTCCTGAAATCTCACTTTCCTGGGTGACCAAAAATGTAAAAAGCTCCATATCTCGAGACCGAAGCGAGATAGACGAAAAATAACGATTTTTTGGGGGTTGTACGATGGGGGAACTCTATTTGAGGCGCTTAACACGATCCCATCAAAACATTCCTGAAATCTCACTTTCCTGGGTGACCAAAATGTAAAAAGCTCCATATCTCGAGACCGAAGCGAGATAGACGAAAAATAACGATTTTTTGGGGGTTGTACGATGGGGGAACTCCATTTGAGGCGCTTAATACGATCCCATCAAAACATTCCTGAAATCTCACTTTCCTGGGTGACCAAAATGTAAAAAGCTCCATATCTCGAGAACGAAGCGAGATAGACGAAAAATAACGATTTTTTGGGAGTTGTACGATGGGGGAACTCCATTTGAGGCGCTTAATACGATCCCATTAAAACATCCCTGAAATCTCACTTTCCTGGGTGACCAAAATGTAAAAAGCTCCATATCTCGAGAACGAAGCGAGATAGACGAAAAATAACGATTTTTTGGGGGTTTTACGATGGGGGAACTCCATTTGAGGCGCTTAATACGATCCCATCAAAACATTCCTGAAATCTCACTTTCCTGGGTGACCAACATGTAAAAAGCTCCATATCTCGAGAACGAAGCGAGATAGACGAAAAATAACGATTTTTTGGGGGTTTTACGATGGGGGAACTCCATTTGAGGCGCTTAATACGATCCCATCAAAACATTCCTGAAATCTCACTTTCCTGGGTGACCAACATGTAAAAAGCTCCATATCTCGAGAACGAAGCGAGATAGACGAAAAATAACGATTTTTTGGGAGTTGTTCGATGGGGGAACTCCATTTGAGGCGCTTAATACGATCCCATCAACACATTCCTGAAATCTCACTTTCCTGGGTGACCAAAATGTAAAAAGCTCCATATCTCGAGACCGAAGCGAGATAGACGAAAAATAACGATTTTTTGGGGGTTGTACGATGGGGGAACTTCATTTGAGGCGCTTAATACGATCCCATCAAAACATTCCTGAAATCTCACTTTCCTGGGTGACCAACATGTAAAAAGCTCCATATCTCGAGACCGAAGCGAGATAGACGAAAAATAACGATTTTTTGGGGGTTGTACGATGGGGGAACTTCATTTGAGGCGCTTAATACGATCCCATCAAAACATTCCTGAAATCTCACTTTCCTGGGTGACCAAAATGTAAAAAGCTCCATATCTCGAGACCGAAGCGAGATAGACGAAAAATAACGATTTTTTGGGGGTTGTACGATGGGGGAACTCCATTTGAGGCGCTTAACACGATCCCATCAAAACATTCCTGAAATCTCACTTTCCTGGGTGACCAAAATGTAAAAAGCTCCATATCTCGAGAACGAAGCGAGATAGACGAAAAATAACGATTTTTTGGGGGTTGTACGGTGGGGGAATTCCTTTTGAGACGCTTAATGCGATCCCATCAAAACATTCCTGAAATCTCACTTTCCTGGGTGACCAAAATGTAAAAAGCTCCATATCTCGAGACCGAAGCGAGATAGACGAAAAATAACGATTTTTTGGGGGTTGTACGATGGGGGAACTCCATTTGAGGCGCTTAATACGATCCCATCAAAACATTCCTGAAATCTCACTTTCCTGGGTGACCAACATGTAAAAAGCTCCATATCTCGAGAACGAAGCGAGATAGACGAAAAATAACGATTTTTTGGGGGTTTTACGATGGGGGAACTCCATTTGAGGCGCTTAATACGATCCCATCAAAACATTCCTGAAATCTCACTTTCCTGGGTGACCAACATGTAAAAAGCTCCATATCTCGAGAACGAAGCGAGATAGACGAAAAATAACGATTTTTTGGGGGTTGTACGGTGGGGGAATTCCTTTTGAGGCGCTTAATACGTACCCATCAAAACATTCCTGAAATCTCACTTTCCTGGGTGACCAAAATGTAAAAAGCTCTATATCTCGAGAACGAAGCGAGATAGACGAAAAATAACGATTTTTTGGCGGTTGTACGATGAGGGAACTCCATTTGAGGCGCTTAATACGATCCCATCAAAACATTCCTGAAATCTCACTTTCCTGTTTGACCAAAATGTAAAAAGCTCTATATCTCGAGAACGAAGCGAGATAGACGAAAAATAACGATTTTTTGGGGGTTGTACGATGGGGGAACTCCATTTGAGGCGCTTAATACGATCCCATCAAAATATTCCTGAAATCTCACTTTCCTGGGTGACCAAAATGTAAAAAGCTCCATATCTCGAGAACGAAGCGAGATAGACGAAAAATAACGATTTTTTGGGGGTTGTACGATGGGGGAACTCCATTTGAGGCGCTTAATACGTACCCATCAAAACATTCCTGAAATCTCACTTTCCTGCTTGACCAAAATGTAAAAAGCTCTATATCTCGAGAACGAAGCGAGATAGACGAAAAATAACGATTTTTTGGGGTTTGTACGATGGGGGAACTCCATTTGAGGCGCTTAATACGTACCCATCAAAACATTCCTGAAATCTCACTTTCCTGGGTGACCAAAATGTAAAAAGCTCTATATCTCGAGAACGAAGCGAGATAGACGAAAAATAACGATTTTTTGGGGGTTGTACAATGGGGGAACTCCATTTGAGACGCTTAATACGATCCCATCAAAACATTCCTGAAATCTCACTTTCCTGGGTGACCAAAATGTAAAAAGCTCCATATCTCGAGAACGAAGCGAGATAGACGAAAAATAACGATTTTTTGGGGGTTGTACGATGGGGGAACTCCATTTGAGACGCTTAACACGATCCCATCAAAACATTCCTGAAATCTCACTTTCCAGGGTGACCAAAATGTAAAAAGCTCTATATCTCGAGAACGAAGCGAGATAGACGAAAAATAACGATTTTTTGGGGTTTGTACGATGGGGGAACTCCATTTGAGGCGCTTAATACGTACCCATCAAAACATTCCTGAAATCTCACTTTCCTGGGTGACCAAAATGTAAAAAGCTCTATATCTCGAGAACGAAGCGAGATAGACGAAAAATAACGATTTTTTGGGGGTTGTACAATGGGGGAACTCCATTTGAGACGCTTAATACGATCCCATCAAAACATTCCTGAAATCTCACTTTCCTGGGTGACCAAAATGTAAAAAGCTCCATATCTCGAGAACGAAGCGAGATAGACGAAAAATAACGATTTTTGGGGGTTGTACGAGGGGGGAACTCCATTTGAGACGATTAACACGATCCCATCAAAACATTCCTGAAATCTCACTTTCCTGTTTGACCAAAATGTAAAAAGCTCTATATCTCGAGAACGAAGCGAGATAGACGAAAAATAACGATTTTTTGGGGGTTGTACGATGGGGGAACTCCATTTGAGGCGCTTAATACGATCCCATCAAAACATTCCTGAAATCTCACTTTCCTGGGTGACCAAAATGTAAAAAGCTCCATATCTCGAGAACGAAGCGAGATAGACGAAAAATAACGATTTTTTGGGGGTTGTACGATGGGGGAACTCCATTTGAGACGCTTAACACGATCCCATCAAAACATTCCTGAAATCTCACTTTCCTGGGTGACCAAAATGTAAAAAGCTCCATATCTCGAGAACGAAGCGAGATAGACGAAAAATAACGATTTTTTGGGGGTTGTACGATGGGGGAACTCCATTTGAGACGCTTAATACGACCCCATCAAAACATTCCTGAAATCTCACTTTCCTGGGTGACCAAAATGTAAAAAGCTCCATATCTCGAGAACGAAGCGAGATAGACGAAAAAATAACGATTTTTTGGCGGTTGTACGATGGGGGAACTCCATTTGAGACGATTAACACGATCCCATCAAAACATTCCTGAAATCTCACTTTCCTGTTTGACCAAAATGTAAAAAGCTCTATATCTCGAGAACGAAGCGAGATAGACGAAAAATAACGATTTTTTGGGGGTTGTACGATGGGGGAACTCCATTTGAGGCGCTTAATACGATCCCATCAAAACATTCCTGAAATCTCACTTTCCTGGGTGACCAAAATGTAAAAAGCTCCATATCTCGAGAACGAAGCGAGATAGACGAAAAATAACGATTTTTTGGCGGTTGTACGATGGGGGAACTCCATTTGAGACGCTTAACACGACCCCATCAAAACATTCCTGAAATCTCACTTTCCTGGGTGACCAAAATGTAAAAAGCTCCATATCTCGAGAACGAAGCGAGATAGACGAAAAATAACGATTTTTTGGGGGTTGTACGATGGGGGAACTCCATTAGAGACGCTTCATACGATCCCATCAAAAAATGAGCAGTCTTCTTATTAACGTTGCCGTTGATCTTTATGGATCCAATGAGAGTTGTGCTCTTCTTAGATCCAATCAATCATTGATTAAAGCCCTCACTGAGGACCCTGCGAGACCTAGCGACGGTTCAAGTCCTGAAAAGGTGTCTGAGATCCTAAACTCGCTAGTTCATTCGTGATTTCATTTCCAGTTATGCTGTGATGGCAGGAACCCAAACGAAACTCAAAGCATTTAGTCTTCCGACCGCATTTAGAGAGCTCTTGCATTCCTGTATCACTCTCGAAAGGGTCTGAGGGTTGAGAAGGGCCTTAAGCACAGCTTTGCTTTCGCTGCAAACACAGATACTTCTCCCCATCCAGCCATCGTTCGTAACGTAGCTTATAGCTATTTGGATAGTATACACCTACGCTTGGAAGACGGAAGCGTATGAGTCTAAAGAAGTGTGCATACCATTAAAGCTGGCATTGTTAAAAGCCATAAAAGCATAAAAGTATTATTGTTGCCATTTAAAAAATCAAATCGAAATAAGTTTGAAGAAAACAGAAATGCCATTCCCAGGTGAAATAAATTCTCAAAAGTTTTATTCAAGTTGAAAAAAAAAAAGGTAAAACAATTGAACTTATTTTGATTTTCCTTGATTTGCTGAAATGTGGCCTCCCGATAGAACAGGATTGATGATTGCAAGTACGGATTGCAAACCGAGAATATCAGTTATAAAATTAGGACGTGATGCAGGCTCATTATGTTGAGGCTGAACTTGTTGAGGAGGTTGTCCGGTTGTTGGTTGCTTAAGTTCATATTCATCATCGCAACTAACCATAACAGCAAACATAAGAAAAACTATGAGGAACTGAAAGGAAATCTAAAATGAAGACTTCACGTTATTTGAGTTAAAAGATGTGTTTTACCTTCATTTCTGAATATTTTATAATTTTAGCCTTTGACTAATTTAAATTGAGTGGCGAGAAAACCGACTAGCACTTTCCTTAAATATGACCTAATCGAGAACCAACGCGTAAATTGCTTTACATTGCTTACAATAGATGGAGAACAACGCTTTAATTAAAGACAGACAATAATCGTATAAAATTCAACACAAAAATTAATAATGGTAACATCTTTTGTCGAGTCAGTTTGTAAGCATTGATTGAAGAAAGAATAATGATTAACATCATTAACATTATTGTAAAATTTAGGTCAAGGAATTGTAATTTTTATTGCGAATAATCCAACACTGTTCCAAATTGAACTAAAATTTATTGTAAGTGCATTTTACACAATTAAGTTGAGTTAACTTTGAAAAAAGCTCAGATTGTAAGCCTATGAGTAATAAATCCCGCGCAAGGCTGAACATACATAAGCTTTTTTTTAAACACAACTTAAGCAAGTAAATTGGTGAGGAAATAGCGTGAGGGATTGTTCGTGGGGTCGAATTATTTGCACCCACGAAAAAGAATATATTGTTACACCAAATTTAGCAAATTTGTATCTGCATGTACATAGTATGAATAATTCAAGTTCTTAGACAGGAAACTTACTTATGTACTTCGATGAACATTACAGTTGGGGGTGAACACGGGCCTCATCCAACTTCTTTCGATAACGAATTCGATTTCGAGCGAGCTGACTCCAGTTTTGCACTCTAAGTTGGTTGAGGTCTTCTTCCTCTTAATTGGGCTACCTAGTACGAGGTCTTCCAATTCCGCGATTTCCCAAGTGGTTTCGAAAACCCATCAAGCCGGAGCGTTGATGTCCATCCGCTCTACATGGCCCATTTATTGTAGCCTCGCGAGTCGTGATGCGTCCTCTTCTAGAAATGTCCATGCAGCTGGGGCATGGCTACAGCTCGTTGTTGTACATTCTTATCCACACATTGTCTTTGCAGACGGACCAAATATCATTCGGAGTATATGATATAAAATATCATTTATAGTATACTTTCGGAACGGCCAAAGGATGCTTCAATTCCGTAAAGCAGGATTCGGATGATCAAGGTCTTATAAAAGATTACCTTAATTTTTCTAGAAAGGGTTTTGTTTCTCAATTTTCTTCTTTACCGAAAAAAACAGCGATTTGCTAGAGTTGTTCTCTGTTTGATCTCCGCACTGATGTTGCTTACCGTTTCATGGATCATAGTTCATAGGTAGACGAAGTCCTGTACTACCTCGAATGTACATACATATGTCTGTCTATTGTGACGTTTTGTCCAATTCATCGATGTTCTCTGTCCTTGCCTGATGACATCAAGCTTCCTTCTTCCCATTACATCAATATCATCTGCGTGAGCGAGTCATTGTACAGAATTTTGAAAGATTATTCCATACACCATGCACCATGCATAATACATACTATGCAATATGTACCACGCGTAATATGTGAACGTCTGAAACCCCACGTCAACAACTTGATAGGTCCTTATCAATGTGGTTTTAGACCAGAGAAGTCCACAATAGACCAAATTTTCACATTACGGCAGATCTTGGAAAAAACCCGAGAATATAATATCGATATTCACCATTTTTTTATCGATTTCAAGGCCGCGTATGACAGTGTTTACAGAGACGAGCTGTACAGAGCCATGTCTAGTTCCGACATCCCTGCAAAACTCGTACGACTATACAGGATGACTTTGGAGAATTCGCGCTGCTTCGTCAAGGTCGGTAAAAAAACTCACCGAGACCTTTGATGTCGAAAAAGGTTTTCGACAAGGCGACAAACTGTCATGCGATTTCTTCAACATCATACTTGAACAGATTGTAAGAAACTCAAACGTCAACACCAGAGGAACAATCTTTCAAAAGTCTGTACAATACTCGCCTACGCAGACGATATTGACGTAATGGGAAGAAAAAAGCGTGATGTCATAGGTGCTTTTGCGAGCATTGAAACAGAAGCGGCAAAAGTGGGTTTGATGGTTAATGAGGGCAAAACGAAGTATATGTTGTCATCAAACAAGGACACAGAACATAGACGAATTGGACAACATGTCACAATAGACAGCCATAACTTCGAGGTATTAAGGATACACCTAGGATCCGCTATAGACACCGAAAACAACATCAGTTCATAGATCAAACGGAAAATAACTCTTGCCAACCGTTGCTTCTTTGGGTTAAGAAGGCAATTGAGAAACAAAACCCTCTCTAGAAAAACCAAGGTGACCTTGTATAAGACCTTAATCATCCCATTCCTGCTGTACGGCGCGGAAGCATGGACCTTATCGAAAGCGGATGAGGAAACCCTTGGTCGTTTCGAAAGAAAAATTCTCCGAATGATCTTTGGTCCCGTATGCGAAAACAATGTGTGGAGAAGAAGATACAACAACGAGCTGTATGAGCTGTACCGCGACATGGGCATAGCCAGAAGAGTACGCATCGCGAGGCTACGATGGTTGGGTCATGTAGAGCGGATGAACCAAAACGCTCCGGCTCGTCGTGTGTTCGAAAGCACATTGCAGGGAAATCGCGGAAGGGGAAGACCTCGTCTTAGGTGGCGTAATCAAATGGATGAAGACCTCAACCGACTTGGAGTGCGAAACTGGAGAGGGCTCGCCCGAAATCGAAATCGTTATAGAAGGATGTTGGTTGAGGCCCTGGTTCACTCCCAACTGTAATGCCCACCTAATTAAGTAAGTGATATGTACCACGCACTGCACAACTAACTTCTAACTCTACCCATGACCGGAAAACCTCATTTCTACTGTTTTTTCTACTTTGCTGTTTTAGTTTTTGTTTTTAAATCAGAGTAATTCAGGTCCAGTGCAACGATTTTATTGTTGAAAAATAAAGGCCCCGACCCATAGAATCAGTTGCGTCCGTTCGCTGCCGGATTCACCTGACAGCTGTGAGTTTTGCCGGACACAACGGATTGGGGTGACCCATAGAATCCGTTGCGGTGTCTCAACTCAACAAGACCACTCATGTTAGCAGAAGAGAAAATTTCAAATTGGTTCTTACTGCGCATGTCATTAGAGAGAAAATTTCAAATTGGTTCTTACTGCGCATGTCTCTCTTCTGCCGGACGCAAAAAGTTAAAAGTTGGGCTACTTTTTGCGTTGCGTCCGTTGCATCCGATGCTTATGGGTCACCTCTCATAAGATCGTGTGTATTTAATCGAGCTGTCAGGTGAATCCGAGAGCGAACGGACGCAACGGATTCTATGGGTTGAGGCCTTAAATCTCAAACAGACGCATTGCAAAGGCGGAGCAAAATAAATAAAGAAAATATGGAAAATGTAAAAGGGCAAATTTTTTTTGAAAATTTTAAAGTTGAAGGTTAAGTGTTAAAAGAAAATCTAATGGGCTGTCTAAGGAAATGGTTTGTTCTGAGTGTTAGAATGCATTTTCCTTAAAGTGTTGGTACTTTTCAATTGCTTAGGGACTTCCTGTATAGCGGGAACACCTCTTAAGCACCCAGGAGCACCACCACCTCAATTTATTTTTTATTTGTTGCCATGTGCTTGTGGTTTTTATGAATGTTCTTGAAATCGGCCACCATCTATTCTTTGTATACTCGATCGAATTCTTCAATTTCACAGCAAAATTATTTTTAGTTTGACAAATAATTCGAGATAAAAAAAATATGCAAAATAAAATTTTATGTTTCGCTCAGGGCAAAGTGACTGAATCGAAACTGTTGTACACTCATCGAAAAGTTCGCATAGATATTCAAAGGTAATGAGTCGATAAAATGCATTTTGGGAACAAATTTATCATTTTATCGAGCTATTAATTTTAAAATACGTTTCTGAATGTGGCTGTTAATATGTTAAAAGATTAACTTTTGTGTATTAAGCAAATAAATACATTTAAAGATTATTGTGTTGTCTTAATACCATTTAAATTTATTTTATTATTTAAATTTAAAGTACATAGAAGGAAGATTCTGATTTGTTTTTTCTTTTCTTTACAGGAATTCAGTAGTTCTTCGTAAGCATTGAAAATACAGTCTGCTCTTGTGCAGACGTAAAAGGTGATGAATTCGACTCTTACGGATACAGAACAGAGACGGAAGAAGACGTAAAAATGGAAGCCGATATCGAAGACACCGATACAAACTCAGAATATGACTGTGTATCTAATGCTACGTTCGTAGTTTACAATAACTGGCATTGAAACAGACAGATACTTTGAACTAAACAGTCAGTCTAACCACACATTTGATATTTTAAATAGTTCCGTTAAATCTGAAACAAACTCGAAATATGACTCCGGATCAAATGCGATGTTTATTTTTTACAAAAACGATACATTTACAGCTTTAGTTTATAGTGACACAGACAGGTGCTTCGAGCTAAAAAGTCAGTCTAACCAGACGTTTGATATTTTAAATAGCCCCGTTAAATCTGAAATAAACTATGAATATGACAGCGAATCTATACGACGTTTGTTGTTAACAATAAGGATACATTTGCAATTTCAGATGATATATGTACATACAGATCCCCGTGCAGTGTCGGGTTAGAATAGCACTGCAGCGCAGCGCCTCCCCGCTTGTCGTAAAAGGCGACAAAAGGAACAATCATATCTAGACGACTAACATCAAAGTGAGTCTAGCGACACACATACCACCTAAAAACTCTCCCCAAGTATGCATGCAGATCCCGGGGCTTACACGACTGGAGATCACCGGTGTAGTAAAAGGGAAATCAAACTCATTAAATGGAGCATGCATGTGTCGAAAAGGATGAAAGGAACATTTTTGAAAAATTTTGAGCATTATGGAAGTACTTGCAAACTTAAGAAGCACTACCCGGCCAGGCAGTTCCATTGCTATGCATGGAGCTGATCCTGGACCGAGCAGCAATGTTCGGGTCAGAGCTATACGGATTCCGGGGGCTAGCAAAGTAATGCGACGAGTTGGACGAAAATTTAGAGTCGCGAGTTGGAACGTTGGAAGTATGACTGGTAGAAGTCTCGAACTCGAAGAGATGATGAGAAGGAGGCGAGTGGTCATCTTGTGTGTTCAGGAAACGAAATGGCGAAACACAGCAAACAAAGCCCGTTTCTTAGATGCAAAGACCAAGGCTTACAAGATGTTCTACTATGGAACAGAAAAAGGTAGGAACGGAGTCGGTATCATCCTTGACCAAAGTTTATGTAACAGCGTGTTGACCATTTTGAAGTCCAGTGACCGTTTGATGTCTCTTAAATTGGTGATGGAAGGAAAGGTCTGGAATATAATCAGTGCATATGCTCCCCAAATAGGGTGTGAGCAGGAGGAAAAAGATGCATTCTGGCTTTATTTTCATAACCTACTTAAGAACATCCCAAAAGAAGAGTATTTGTTTGTTGGAGGTGATTTGAATGGACATGTCGGGAAGACAAACGAGGACTACGAAGACTGCCATGGAGGTTTGGGATTCGGCACCAGCAACACTCCTGGTGAAGATATTCTAAATATGTGCAAGTCATACGGTCTAATCGTACTAAATACCATGTTCATCAAACAAGACCGACACCTTATCACTTACAGCAGTGGAGGTAATGAAACCCAGATTGATTACCATTTGGTAACCAATTACATGAAATCTCGGGTGAAAGATACTAGGAGAAGCTGCAGCTCAACAACATCGTCTTCTTTTAACAGAATTTTTTACGGATGCGGTGAAGGAAGTCAAACAAACAAAGGCTCCTAGGAGAATCAAGTGGTACAATCTGGAGAAAACCAAAGGACAGCAATTCATTTCGTATATGCAAAGTCAGCTGTGTAATACCATCGACGCAGTTTCAAATGCAATCACGGCACAAAATATGTGGGATCGCCTACAACGAATCTGCTTAGAGAGAGCCAAATCACTGTTAGGAGTCTCAAAAGGACACCACCAACAAGCTAAAGAAACCTGGTGGTGGGATGATGAAGCTAAAGCAGCGATTAGAAAGAAGAAAGCAGCTTTCCAAGCTTGGTCGAAGTGCCTCTCAAGAAATTCAAATGAAAAAGCGCGTTTCAAAATGCAATACAAGAGCTGCAGAAAAGAAGCGAAGAAAAAGTGCGCCCAACTTCAAGCAAAAAGCACGGAGGGCCTGTATCGAGAGTTGGAAGAGATCTCTGCCCCAGCTGCTGACGCAAATCAGGTACTCCAAGAGCTAAGACAAAGCAACTTGAATAAGGGAGCAACCATTTTCAAAATAGCCGCTCAGAGAAGGAGAAATGCGCAGGAGATTCGTTCGCCGAAGTTCATAAATGATGCTCAAGGACTGCTACTTGTGGATGACGACAAAATTCTTCACAGGTGGCGACAGTATTGTGATGATCTTTTGAATGAACAGTTTTCTCGGCGCCACTTTCCAACAGCTGCACCTAACTTTACGGAAGCATCCGACGTCACAGTCGAAGAAGTTAGGGAGGCAGTTAAGAACTCCAAAAAAGGCAAAGCGATTGGGCCAGACAAAGTACCATATGAGTTTTGGAAAAATATGGGAGACATCGGGTTGAGATGGCTCACGATTCTCATCTCCAAACTTATAAGAGGTGACAGTTTGCCTAATCAATGGAGGGAAAGTTTTCTTCTTCCAATGTACAAGAGAAAGGGAGATACCAGAAGCTGTGACAACTATCGTTCGATCAAGTTGATGTCCCACACTATGAAGATCGTTGAGCGGGTTTTGGATAGCCGACTGCGGAAAATAATAAGGCTATCTGATGACCAATGCGGGTTTGTCGCGGGTAAGTCAACTACAGACGCAATCCAAAGTATAAGGATCATTATGGAAAAACACCGAGATGCCTTAGAGGATTTGCATATTGTGTTGGTTGACTTCGAAAAAGCATTCGATCGACAACCACGAGATCTGATATGGGTGGCCCTCAGACACCGAGGAGTTCCTGAAGCCTATGTGCGAATAATTATGGACATGTACGAGAAGCAGTTACAAAAGAGAGATGCCCAGCTGGAGTCACCGAAGAATTCCAAATAACAGTAGGTGTACATCAGGGAAGTGTCTTGAGTCCACTGCTCTTTATTGCTGTTCTGGATTATTTGCTCGAAGGAAAAGTAACGGACAATAAAGTACAACAATTAATCTTTGCTGACGATGGAACCATCATAAGCGAGGATCCTACATCCCTGCAACGAGCACCTGACGTTTGGACTGATGTTCTGGAAGGAAATGGGTACCGTATTAGCGCTAAAAAGACTGAATATCTGTGCTGCCCTTTTTCTGATCCAGACAAGCCTATTCCAGACATTTATTTGAATGGAAATGTGCTTCCCACGTGTGAAAAGTTTAAATATCTGGGATCTAAGATCAATAGTGAAGCAACTTGTGATGACGACATCAATCATCGAGTAAGCGTAGGGTGGATGAAGTGGCGAGAAAACTCCGCTATCTTCTGTGATCGAAAAATGCCCCCTAAGCTGAAATGAAGACTCTACACAGCAGTTGTCCGTCCAGCTCTGACATACGGTTCGCAATGTTGGACAATGTACAAAAAGTATGAGAGCAAATTGACGGCAGCCGAAATGAAGATGCTTCGGATGACAGCAGGAGTAACAAAGCTTGATCGAATTAGAAGTACTAAAATCCGTGGAAGCCTTCATGTCAAAAGTACCATCTTGGACAAAATTCAGCACGACCGGCTCAGTTGGTATTGTCATGTTCAAAGGAGAGATCCGCAGAACCCCGTCCAAAAGGCAATATCGTACAACGTTTCAGCAAATTCGCGACAAAAAGAAAAGGCAGGCCAAAACACTCCTGGTACAAGCAAATGCAAAAACAGCAGCATTTGGTTGGCCTCAGACATGGAACAATCCAAAACCGGAAGGCTTGCCGACGCTTTCTGAGGCCAACGTAGCGTACCCCACAGGCGGATCACTAGTGTGAAGCAGAAAAGTGGGAGAGTTGTGATCGCTTCAAGATCACTACTCGTAACGCCGGAAACGAAAAGAAGATACATATGTACATACACACAGGCATTTCGAAATAAACAGGCAGTCAAACCAGACATTTAAAATTTTAAATTTTAAATTCGATATATATCTGTCAATACTGATGATAGAGACCTAATCTTCGACTTAATATTTTGTGGAAATATCAACCTTTAAGACTGTATTTAAGTTGAGCTTCCATAGTTTTAGGGTTGCCAGATTTTCAATTTTAAGTGGTGATCAAATTTTCTTCCCCAAGCAAAGTTTTGACTTTGAGGTCATTTTTTTCAGAAAATGCCTGATAAACATAGAGTTTCTTTATTTTTTACAGATGAACAAATTAATAATAAAAAAAAATTCAGTAATAAGTGCACTCAAAAACCCATATTTTGTTTGAATAAAAAAATAATATGGGCAGGGCACTTATAGTAGTTTTCTTATGTATTTTATACAAATACATACAATTATAACAAGTGCAATCCTTCGTTTTGAATGCATGCCAGAACCCGTTTTTGAATTTCATTGTGGATGTGAAAAAAAATGACAAAGTCAGACAGAGTCAAAACTTTTCTTGGGGATGAAAATTTGAACACCATTTAAAATTGAAAATCTGGCAACCTATAAAAAGCCTATAAAAGCTCAAGTCTTAAAGGTTGTTATTTCTACAAAAAATTAAGTCTAAGATTAGGTCTCTATTACCAGTATTGACAGAGATATCGAATTTAACACAGGTCAGGGTACACCAAAGTTAGCCTTTTCTTAAATTGTCAGAAAGTGATGTCAAAGTTGAGAAACGGACTTTACTGTAGAACAATTTTTTTCTTAGAATATGACCAAGAATCACATCCCAAAGTATAATACACGAATTACGGAACACTTTGTATTTTTCCATCTTTGGCATCTCTAATCCAATGATGTCCCAGAATTTTTAGTTTACCTTTCTATTCAAGAGATCAGCTGATTGAAAATTTATTCTTGTTTCTTTTAATGTTGGCTTTTTATCTTGCATTTATTTCAGTACATACTAGAGGCACTCTAGTTGCATGGGAATCATAAGAAGTTAATTCTAATCGTTTAGCAACAATATTTTGAATGTTTTTCTTTTTTTAAAAGTTTAATATTTATGTTTCACAGCTGTTGACCTGAGCAATCTTGAAAAAAATATCTGAATCTATTCGATAGGTTCTTGAACGTGTCAACTCAGAGGAAAGAGATCATTTTATAACAAAATGCGTAGTCTCTCGGGAAACATCAAAAAGTGTACATATTTTTTAACGATTAAAGAATGTAGAGCACTTCTTAATGAGCACTTCTTAATGTCGCTTTACAGCGACGCAAAATAATTTATTAGAGAAGAAATAATACGAGAATGTTTCTGAGTAGGTAAAATACAACATTTGTATATTTTTAAAATTAGTTTTTTAATAACTTTTGAATTTTTGAATCAAATTGAAGTAAAAAAATAGGGAATTTATTAACACACTATCAATTTGTCATACGGTGAAACCAATGCTCAATTCTTTTACACAATCATTTTTAAATTTGAAACCATACTTTTAAAGCTTTACTAACAAACTATTAGAAATAGGTTCACACAAAGTACAATCATTTGTGTTTTCCTTCATTTGACAAAATTGGGCCTGTTGATATAATCGGATTAATTACAGCAAGTATGGAATCCAAACCGAGGACATCAGTTAAAAGAGATCCTCCAGGACGCGAGGGCAAACTAGCTACTGGATGTTGATGTTGTTGAGTTACTACACTGGAACTAACCACAACGATGCACAAAATGAGAAGGATGGAGATCTAGAATAAGTTCTTTTAGCAAAATACGTATTTTTAAAGATTTTACACTCATACATACCTTCATATTTAATTTCTGTTTAAGCCGAATATGTTGATTTATCTGATTACACGAACGAACAACATTTTCTTTTTATATGTTCCTACATTACCGAATGGAGAAGCTAAGAACTGATGAATTGACTTTACACGGTAGGCAGGAAGCATCGACAGGTTTCACAAAAATGTCGACAAAAACTGTAAAAAAAAAAATTTAACAGAAGATTCGCTAATTTACTGTTTTTGTTTCTTACCAATAAGTATGTCAAGACTGAAAATTGAAAGGTTTGTTTACTTTTTACAGTCATGAAATGAACAATGCATTTGTGCACAGTAACTGCTCGAAACGAATGTTCAGAAAGGGTATTTTGTATTGAATTTCAATTTCAAAAATTTAAACGAAAGATATGTTTTTTTAAATAAAGGCAGAACAATTAAATGAATTATCGCAATGTCCACCTGCATAAATATACCCTAAATTATATTATTATTATTATTATTATTTCTCATTGCTGGTTCAGAGGTTGACATAATTGTCTCTTGGACTAGTATGGGGCTTATGACAGGTGAGCTCAGTGCTTTTAGGTTAGCTTGGCTTTCTGAGAAAATGAAGATTGTTTTGTTTTTCATGTTTGACGAACTGATTATTCTCTAATATTGGTTAATGGCAAAGACTTCAGCTTGGAAAATAGACGAGACTACCAAGACTTATTGAAAGGTAGCTGAAAATACCGGAACATGTGCTAGTTTCCATTTTTGAGCTGTATACCAGACCATATCTTGCCTTGAAGGGTGGGGCTTTGACTTTCCTTATGTGAAATCAGTTCATTTACTTGTGGATTCTAATGTCGATTTCCTTTCACCAATTTGCAGTCGACTGCAGTCGCTACTAAATTCGATTCTTTTTTGGGTATTTAGGAAATTAAAAAAGTAGCGTTTTTTTATGAATTTGTCTGTGTCCAACTGGCTAATGTAGAAAAACAAGCACCATGGAACAAAACAATTACATTCATATTGTTAAGCACATAATTTTTATATTTTTTTTCACCAAATGTTTTCCAAATTCACAACTAAATACAAAACAATTCTGCTTCCTTTAGTTTTGTTCATATGCTGATGTTGTTGTTTGCCGTTTTCGATCTGTCAAAATTGTTGTGTGTGTGAAAATCTGTGTGCAAATCCGTCTCAAAAAAGAGATCTACGGCAAGTCTATTTTTTCCTCCTAAATGAATTTCTTTCAAAAAAAATTGACTGCAGTCGACTGCAGTCGATTTTTTTTTTAAAGGATTTCGACATAAGTTTCACGTTCTTGTCATAGGATCGTTCATGAACTGACATAGATTAGAGTTTCGACGTGTGTCTATGTGTATGGGAGACCGAAAAAAACTCCATAAAAACCGAACCACTAAACCGATTTGGATAAAATTTTCAAGAATTATATTTATTGCACAGTTAAAGATAGCGCTTTTTAAAAAAAAGTTGGCCACGATTTGACGATCGGACCAAACATTTTTAATTTTTTTTCTTTCTAAAATCTATCAACTTATTGATAAAAAAAAAAACAAAACTTGAACCTTCTAAGGACCCTAAATTTTGTTTTCGGGACTTGTAACTCACCGTGGTGGAACATAAGTCTTTGGACTTATGACTTCGGGACTACTTTTCCTGTTCCATCATTCTCTTCCACTCTTTATTTAAGACCACCACATGAGCCTTTTGTAAAACGAGCGACCTCAATTCAAATTGAAAAATTGAAACTACCGGCTTTTTAATAAGGAAAATCATTTGATGCAACGCTGACAAGTGTTTATTTACAAACGCATCGTCAAACATTCATAAATGCATCTGGTTTGGTTAGGGAAGATTTGACTGCCAGAAAACAGAGACCGACACACTTAGACCACAGAGGGTCCATTGTCATACCACTGAGACCAGAAGGTTGTTCACCCTCTAGGGCTCATCTTGGGGATTAGAGAGTTGATCACCTTCTAATCGAACCTAGACTGACAAGGTTAATCACTTGTTAGTCAAACCATTCAGAATTTCGTATGAAAAGGGAGAGACTTTTGGGGTCTTTGTTAATTAAATCGCTGGTGTTATCAAAAAAGTATTCACCCTGGTGAGTTTTCCGTTTGTTAGTAAGCGAAGGAGGTGTTGAACCATTTCCTCCTCCTCCTCGTCCATGGAGCTTCTATAAAAGTTAGGAGTAGACACCAAGTCTTTTGGTGTGTCTACCTATTAGGAAGTGTGTTGTTAGAACACCTATGGCGGAGCTATATACAGACGGTTGAGATTCAATAACCTCTTTTAAGTTTTCGAGTCTACACATGGACAAACTAGTTTACTTATAAACGGCACGTATTACTCTGCGTACTTCTAATGCTCATCTTTTCAGAAGCGTCCTGCTTTATAGCAAAACAATACAATAGCGATAGGCCGATAGGTACACTTATGTTATTCCTTTCAGGTCGAAGAGAAAAAGTCATTCCTTTTTTGGCGAGTTCGTCGGCCTGCAGTTGCCAGGTATGGCTCTGTGACCCGGCATAAATGATAAGTGAATGTTGAACTGTTCTGACAGCTCCTTTAAACCTATTACTCTATTGTGCATCATTTCGTGGACACAAACAAAATTTGTCATTCTCGTTCTCTCGTGAACTTGCTCGTGAAGCCGTGTGGAGTTCTAAGTGGAAAGTTTTCGTACGGGAATCTTGAATACACGATGTGAATTAAGTATCAGGCGTTACAAAAAAATTATTTTGTTTCTGAAATGTAGGTACTAGGCTTTAGAGACGTGCGACAGTTTTGGGCCGGAGGTTTTGTAGAAACAGATGCAAGAGCTTTGAGAGTAGCCTGACTGTCCGAAAAGAAAGGACAACGTTTTCTCTGAGCCAGGACAGGACTTCTTTTACAGCCAGAATTTCCGCTGGGAACACACTACAATAGCCGGGTATGTTGAAGAAAAGGTTTGAATTCAGCTCAAAATACATCTAACTATTACTTTTTAAGTTAATTTGAAATAAAGCAGAACCAAAACACAATGCAGAAAATGTATATTCTTAGTAGCTTTTCTTAAAAGTCTAGGTGTGTTTAATGAAAAAAGAGCAGAGCAGCGCAGCTCAGAGCAGAGCAAGAAACATGAAAAATGTCAGGCAACTTAGAGCAGAGTCAGCTGGTGGCAAAAGTCAGCTGATAAGAAAGCAACATACATTTTGTGACCTTTGCTAGTTTCCAAAATTATGTTTGGTATCCTATTATAATAAAAATATATATTCGGAAACATTGGAATCAAAACTAAACTAACATGCGATGTTAATTCAATTGATTTTAAGTTAAATTCGATTCCAAATAGATTGCAAAACGCAAAATATAAACAAAAATATTTGAATCAAATGTCAACAGCTGATTTTGACACTTTGCTCCACTCTACTCTTAAGGCCCCGGCCCATAGAACGCGTTGCGCGCGTGCGGCACCGCTTCCAACTGACAGCTCGATTAAATACACACGATCTTATGAGAGGTGACCCATAAGCACCGCGCGCAACGCGCCGAACGCGCCGAGTAGCCCAACTTTCTACTTTGCCGCGGCTCTCACGCGGTGACAGAAGAGAGACATGCGCAGGCACAACCAATTTGAAGTTTTCTCTTATATGGAAAAAGTGACAATGGGCGCGTTCAAGAACCTATCGGATAGCTTATCTCGGATAGCCGTATCTTAGATACCTTTTTGAACGATCGACAACAGACAACAGCTGTGAAATATTAAAATTCGACTTTTGAAAACAGAAAAACATTCAAAATATCATTGCTAGACGATTATAACTTATTTTTTTCGATTTCCCACACGTAAACAACAACAACAAGCTATCCGGATACGATTCTTGAACGCCCCCATTTTGACTAAATTTATCTGTCAAAACACCGCAACGGATTCTATGGGTCACCCCCATCAGTTGAGCGCGGCAAAACCCACCGCATCAGTTGCCGCGCCGCTTCTACCGCACGCAACGCGTTCTATGGGTCGGGGCCTTTACTCAAAAGTAAAGGCCCCGGCCCATAGAACGCGGTGCGTGCGTGCGGCACCGCTTTCAACTGACAGCTCGATTAAATACACACGTTCTTATGAGAGGTGACCCATAAGCACCGCGAGCAACGCGCCGCACGCGCCGAGTAGCCAAACTTCTATTTTTCCGCGGCTCTCACGCGGTGACAGAACCAACAACCAATTTGAAATTTTCTCTCTGATGACATGCGCAGTAAGAAATAATTTGAAATTTTCTCTTCTGTTAACATGAGTGGCCTTGTTGAGTTGAGACACCGCAACGGATTCTATGGGTCACCCCTATCAGTTGCGTGCGGCAAAACCCACCGCATCAGTTGCCGCGCCGCTCCTACCGCGCGCAACGCGTTCTATGGGCCGGGGCCTTAAGTGCAGAAAATGCTGCTCTAAAAGCTCTAGAGCAGGTCATTAAACACAAAAAGTTCTTGCTCCGAGTAGAAAAATTGTCATTAAACACCAAAAAGCTGCTTTTTTCTGCTCTAGATCGATCTAGAGCAGGTCATTAAACACGCTTTATACAACGTTTCATAATGTGTGTTTAATGACCTGCTCTAGATCGATCTAGAGCAGAAAAAAGCAGCTTTTTTGTGTTTAATGACAATTTTTCTACTCCGAGCAAGAACTTTTTGTGTTTAATGACCCTGCTCTAGATCACTTTAGAGCAGCATTTTCTGCACTTGCTTTTGAGTAAGAGTAGAGTGGAGCAAAAGTGTCAAAATCAGCTGTTGACATTTGATTCAAATATTTTTGTTTATATTTTGCGTTTTGCAATCTATTTGAAATCGAATTTAACTTAAAATCAAGGACGTGTCTAAATGCACCCACAGTGTAGTTCGTTTAGGTGGTGTTACACCGCACTTTTGAATAACCACTACACCGCATTTTAAATGATGAGTGGAAATAAATGGAATAGGTTCGTGTTACACCGCATTTTTTTAGAAATATCTCAAATCATTTGACAGAAACGAATGCTTTTTAGTAGCTTTTCAAGTATAAAAACAGTATGAGTCAAAAAATATGCGGTGTTACACCGCATTTTTTAAAAATCTCTCAAGTCATTTAACAGAAAAAAATTTTTTTTTGGTGCTTTAGCTGTAGGCCATCTAGCGCTGTATAGAAAAACAATGAAGGAGCTTTTCGCTATCATTTGGTTACAGAACCAAATTCGCTATGGCCATCTAGAGTTGTATAGAAACATGAAAGAAATAAGAAAATAGCTTTTCACTAGAACCAATCAGAAAGATTAAAGTGATGCCAGATAGTAGCTTTTTTCTGCTACTTTGTTATTTTTTTTTTAAATTTTTTAAAACTCGAAGGAAGTGACTTATACTCGTATCTTCGTAACCTTCTTCTGTGTTTTAAGTAAAAAAGAATTTTAAGCCACTCCTTCCTTTAAACCACTCTCCTTCGCTATGCCTTTGTATATAGAAACTATAGTAATATCACTTTCCAATATTTTTTATTAACATTGTTCGTCACTAGGGTGCGCCAACACCAGCGGAGCAGCTGTTATGCTCATGGTGGAATGTATCAATTTAGGTGAGCATTTCCTATGGGTTAGAAAGTAATGCATATATGATGAAATTTAAACGTTGTTATTTCCTTCCTACTCTTACCTCCTGCTCTTGAAAAATAGGCTTGTGGACCACATTGGAAATTTTGTGGACCACTTTCGACTTCCAAGTTCCAAAAAAAATATTGGAAAGTGATAGTACTATACGATATATATACAAAGGCTATGCTCTTGATAAATATTTTGCCGATTCAACTTTTTTGCGGAGCTCGGCATAGGCTGACGCTTACACCTTGGTATAACTTTCGTAACTTTGATGTCTTGGGTTTTAATTTTGCTGAAAAGGTAAAAAGTCTATGATTTGCAGTTCCTGCATAAAAGAATATCTAACTTTGAATATGTTTCTTTCTTTCTGTTTTAAAAGCGTTATTGCTGTTTGTCCTATTCTGTGGACAGCCCCGGATCTTAAATTTTTTAGACGGCAAATAATGAAAAATGCCGCCCCTACCAACCTATGTGTATTTTTACTTTTATCATCTTTAAAATTTCATCAGATGTCGAGTAAACTCGCAAAGTAATATAATTATTTGAAAGGTGCGACAGTTCTTCACATTTTGTCCAATCAAAACAATATTTATTGACCACTTTGTTACCTTTAACTCTTACAAAAATATATCGTTGCTAGTCTAACATATATACACTTGCGAGTGAGATAAGCTGCGATATAAGGTTGATCAGTGGAAGAAAAGATTGAAAAAAGTTTAAAAACGGTGCCTCCCATAGTACCGTTTTTTTCAAAATCGACTTCCTCGTTAATCGGTAACACGATATTAACGAAATTTTGTATATTAAAAGTCGTAGGTTGCTTAAAAAAAGACTGGGTATCAACATTTAAAAAATTCTAGTTTTTGAAGTTTTTATCAATATTTCTAAAAAATCGTATGAAAGGGGGGGGGGGGGGAGGTTCCATTTTCCCACGTTTAGGCGGGAGGGCAAGTTAAGAAAAAAATCACATAAAATGGAAAAAAAATTATTTAAAAATAACGGTAATACCTGCAGAGCCGTGCCGTCGGCTGCACGCGTCGGCTGCACGCGTCGTCTGCACGCGTCGTCTGCACGCGTCGGCTGCACGCGTCGGCTGCACGCGTCGGCTGCACGCGTCGGCTGCACGAGTCGGCTGCACCTGTCGGCTGCACGCGTCGTCTGCACGCATGCATCTCTGCACGCATCTCTGCATGCATCTCTGCACGCATTTCTGCATGCATCTCTGCATGCATCTCTGCACGCATATCTGCATGCATCTCTGCACGCATCTCTGCACTTATATCTGCACGCATCTCTGCACGCATATCTGCATGCATCTCTGCACGCATTTCTGCATGCATCTCTGCACGCATATCTGCATGCATCTCTGCACGCATATCTGCATGCATCTCTGCACGCATCTCTGCACTTATATCTGCATGCATCTCTGCACGCATATCTGCATGCATCTCTGCACGCATTTCTGCACGCATCTCTGCACGCATATCTGCATGCATCTCTGCACGCATATCTGCATGCATCTCTGCACGCATATCTGCATGCATCTCTGCATGCATTTCTGCACGCATATCTGCATGCATCTCTGCACGCATATCTGCATGCATCTCTGCACGCATATCTGGACTTATATCTGCATGCATCTCTGCACGCATATCTGCACGCATCTCTGCACGCATATCTGCATAGATCTCTGCATGCATCTCTGCACGCATATCTGCATGCATCTCTGCATGCATCTCTGCACGAATCTCTGCATGCATCTCTGCACGCATATCTGCATGCATCTCTGCACGCATCTCTGCACGCATTTCTGCATGCATCTCTGCACTTATCACGCATTTCTGCACGCATATCTGAATGCATCTCTGCATGCATCTCTGCACGCATATCTGCATGCATCTCTGCACGCATATCTGCATGCATCTCTGCACGCATATCTGCATGCATCTCTGCACGCATCTCTGCACGCATATCTGCATGCATCTCTGCATGCATTTCTGCACGCATATCTGCACGCATATCTGCATGCGCATATCTGCATGCGCATATCTGCATGCACATATCTGCATGCGCATATCTGCACGCGCATATCTGCAAGCGCATATCTGCATGCACATATCTGCATGCGCATATCTGCACGCATATCTGCATGCGCATATCTGCATGCGCATATCTGCATGCACATATCTGCATGCGCATATCTGCACGCATATCTGCATGCGCATATCTGCATGCGCATATCTGCATGCACATATCTGCATGCGCATATCTGCACGCGCATATCTGCAAGCGCATATCTGCATGCGCATATCTGCATGCACATATCTGCATGCGCATATCTGCACGCATATCTGCATGCGCATATCTGCATGCACATATCTGCATGCGCATATCTGCAAGCGCATATCTGCAAGCGCATCTCTGCACGCGCATATCTGCATGCGCATATCTGCATGCGCATATCTGCATGCTTATATCTGCATGCGCATATCTGCATGCGCATATCTGCACGCGCATCTCTGCATGCGCATATCTGCACGTATATCTGCATGCGCATATCTGCACTTATATCTGCATGCGCATATCTGCACGCATATCTGCATGCGCATATCTGCATGCGCATATCTGCATGCACATATCTGCATGCGCATATCTGCACGCGCATATCTGCATGCGCATATCTGCACGCATATCTGCACGCATATCTGCATGCGCATATCTGCATGCGCATATCTGCATGCACATATCTGCATGCGCATATCTGCACGCATATCTGCATGCGCATATCTGCATGCACATATCTGCATGCGCATATCTGCACGCGCATATCTGCAAGCGCATCTCTGCATGCGCATATCTGCACGCATATCTGCATGCGCATATCTGCATGCACATATCTGCATGCGCATATCTGCACGCGCATATCTGCAAGCGCATATCTGCATGCGCATATCTGCATGCACATATCTGCATGCGCATATCTGCACGCATATCTGCATGCGCATATCTGCATGCACATATCTGCACGCGCATATCTGCAAGCGCATATCTGCAAGCGCATCTCTGCACGCGCATATCTGCATGCGCATATCTGCATGCGCATATCTGCATGCACATATCTGCATGCGCATATCTGCACGCATCTCTGCATGCGCATATCTGCACGCATATCTGCATGCGCATATCTGCATGCGCATATCTGCATGCACATATCTGCATGCGCATATCTGCACGCGCATATCTGCATGCACATATCTGCATGCGCATATCTGCACGCATATCTGCATGCGCATATCTGCATGCGCATATCTGCATGCACGTATCTGCATGCGCATATCTGCACGCATATCTGCATGCGCATATCTGCATGCGCATATCTGCACGCATATCTGCATGCGCATATCTGCATGCGCATATCTGCATGCACATATCTGCATGCGCATATCTGCACGCGCATATCTGCAAGCGGATATCTGCATGCGCATATCTGCACGCATCTCTGCATGCGCATATCTGCACGCATATCTGCATGCGCATATCAGCATGCGCATATCTGCTCGCGCATATCTGCAAGCGCATATCTGCATGCGCATATCTGCATGCGCATATCTGCACGCATATCTGCATGCGCATATCTGCATGCGCATATCTGCATGCACATATCTGCATGCGCATATCTGCACGCGCATATCTGCAAGCGCATATCTGCAAGCCCATATCTGCATGCACATATCTGCATGCGCATATCTGCACGCATATCTGCATGCGCATATCTGCATGCGCATATCTGCATGCGCATATCTGCATGCGCATATCTGCATGCAAATATCTGCACGCATATCTGCATGCGCATATCTGCATGCGCATATCTGCATGCGCATATCTGCACGCATCTCTGCATGCGCATATCTGCACGCATATCTGCATGCGCATATCAGCATGCGCATATCTGCTCGCGCATATCTGCAAGCGCATATCTGCATGCGCATATCTGCATGCGCATATCTGCATGCACATATCTGCATGCGCATATCTGCATGCGCATATCTGCACGCATATCTGCATGCATCTCTGCATGCGCATATCTGCACGCATATCTGCATGCGCATATCTGCATGCGCATATCTGCATGCACATATCTGCATGCGCATATCTGCATGCGCATATCTGCACGCGCATCTCTGCATGCGCATATCTGCACGCATATCTGCATGCGCATATCTGCATGCGCATATCTGCATGCGCATATCTGCACGCATCTCTGCATGCGCATATCTGCACGCATATCTGCATGCGCATATCAGCATGCGCATATCTGCTCGCGCATATCTGCAAGCGCATATCTGCATGCGCATATCTGCATGCGCATATCTGCATGCACATATCTGCATGCGCATATCTGCACGCATATCTGCATGCATCTCTGCATGCGCATATCTGCACGCATATCTGCATGCGCATATCTGCATGCGCATATCTGCATGCACATATCTGCATGCGCATATCTGCATGCGCATATCTGCACGCGCATCTCTGCATGCGCATATCTGCACGCATATCTGCATGCGCATATCTGCATGCGCATATCTGCATGCACATATCTGCACGCGCATATCTGCAAGCCTATATCTGCATGCGCATATCTGCATGCACATATCTGCATGCGCATATCTGCACGCATATCTGCATGCGCATATCTGCATGCGCATATCTGCATGCACATATCTGCACGCATATCTGCATGCGCATATCTGCACGCATATCTGCATGCGCATATCTGCACGCATATCTGCATGCGCATATCTGCATGCGCATATCTGCATGCGCATATCTGCACGCATCTCTGCATGCGCATATCTGCACGCATATCTGCATGCGCATATCTGCACGCGCATATCTGCAAGCGCATATCTGCATGCGCATATCTGCATACGCATATCTGCATGCACATATCTGCATACGCATATCTGCATGCGCATATCTGCACGCATCTCTGCATGCGCATATCTGCAAGCATATCTGCATGCACATATCTAAATGCGCATATCTGCATGCGCATATCTGCACGCATATCTGCATGCGCATATCTGCATGCGCATATCTGCATGCACATATCTGCATGCGCATATCTGCACGCGCATATCTGCAAGCGCATATCTGCAAGCGCATATCTGCATGCACATATCTGCATGCGCATATCTGCACGCATATCTGCATGCGCATATCTGCATGCGCATATCTGCACGCATCTCTGCATGCGCATATCTGCACGCATATCTGCATGCGCATATCAGCATGCGCATATCTGCTCGCGCATATCTGCAAGCGCATATCTGCATGCGCATATCTGCATGCGCATATCTGCACGCATATCTGCATGCGCATATCTGCACGCATATCTGCATGCGCATATCAGCATGCGCATATCTGCTCGCGCATATCTGCAAGCGCATATCTGCATGCGCATATCTGCATGCGCATATCTGCATGCACATATCTGCATGCGCATATCTGCATGCGCATATCTGCACGCATATCTGCATGCATCTCTGCATGCGCATATCTGCACGCATATCTGCATGCGCATTTCTGCATGCGCATATCTGCATGCACATATCTGCATGCGCATATCTGCATGCGCATATCTGCACGCGCATCTCTGCATGCGCATATCTGCACGCATATCTGCATGCGCATATCTGCATGCGTATATCTGCACGCATATCTGCATGCATCTCTGCACGCATCTCTGCACGCATATCTGCATGCATCTCTGCACGCATATCTGCATGCATCTCTGCATGCATCTCTGCACGCATATCTGCATGCATCTCTGCACTTATCACGCATTTCTGCACGCATATCTGAATGCATCTCTGCATGCATCTCTGCACGCATATCTGCATGCACATATCTGCACGCATATCTGCATGCGCATATCTGCATGCGCATATCTGCATGCGCATATCTGCATGCGCATATCTGCACGCATCTTTGCATGCGCATATCTGCATGCGCATATCTGCATGCACATATCTGCATGCGCATATCTGCACGCGCATATCTGCATGCGCATATCTGCACGCATCTTTGCATGCGCATATCTGCATGCACATATCTGCATGCGCATATCTGCATGCGCATATCTGCACGCATCTCTGCATGCGCATATCTGCACGCATATCTGCATGCGCATATCTGCATGCGCATATCTGCATAAGCATATCTGCACGCATATCTGCATGCGCATATCTGCATGCGCATATCTGCATGCGCATATCTTTATGCGCATATCTGCACGCATATCTGCATGCGCATATCTGCATGCGCATATCTGCATGCGCATATCTGCATGCGCATATCTGCATGCGCATATCTGCATGCGCATATCTGCATGCACATATCTGCACGCGCATATCTGCATGCGCATATCTGCACGCATATCTGCATGCGCATATCTGCATGCGCATATCTGCATGCGCATATCTGCATGCGCATATCTGCATGCACATATCTGCACGCGCATATCTGCATGCGCATATCTGCATGCGCATATCTGCATGCGCATATCTGCACGCATATCTGCATGCGCATATCTGCATGCGCATATCTGCATGCACATATCTGCACGTATATCTGCATGCGCATATCTGCATGCGCATATCTGCATGCGCATATCTGCATGCGCATATCTGCATGCGCATATCTGCATGCGCATATCTGCATGCACATATCTGCACGCGCATATCTGCATGCGCATATCTGCATGCGCATATCTGCATGCGCATATCTGCACGCGCATATCTGCATGCGCATATCTGCATGCGCATATCTGCACGCATCTCTGCATGCGCATATCTGCATGCGCATATCTGCATGCACATATCTGCATGCGCATATCTGCACGCGCATATCTGCAAGCGCATATCTGCATGCGCATATCTGCATGCACATATCTGCATGCGCATATCTGCATGCACATATCTGCATGCGCATCTCTGCACGCATATCTGCATGCATCTCTGCATGCATCTCTGCACGCATATCTGCACTTATATCTGCACGCATATCTGCATGCATCTCTGCACGCATATCTGCATGCATCTCTGCATGCATTTCTGCACGCATATCTGCATGCATCTCTGCACGCATATCTGCATGCATCTCTGCACGCATATCTGCACTTATATCTGCATGCACCTCTGCACGCATATCTGCACGCATCTCTGCACGCATATCTGCATAGATCTCTGCATGCATCTCTGCACGCATATCTGCATGCATCTCTGCACTTATCACGCATTTCTGCACGCATATCTGAATGCATCTCTGCATGCATCTCTGCATGCGCATATCTGCATGCACATATCTGCATGCGCATATCTGCATGCGCATATCTGCATGCGCATATCTGCATGCGCATATCTGCATGCGCATATCTACATGCGCATATCTGCACGCATATCTGCATGCGCATATCTGCATGCGCATCTCTGCATGTGCATATCTGCATGCGCATATCTGCATGCGCATATCTGCATGCGCATATCTGCACGCATATCTGCATACGCATATCTGCATGCGCATATCTGCATGCGCATATCTGCATGCGCATATCTGCATGCACATATCTGCACGCGCATATCTGCATGCGCATATCTGCATGCGCATATCTGCATGCGCATATCTGCATGCACATATCTGCATGCGCATATCTGCATGCGCATATCTGCATGCGCATATCTGCATGCACATATCTGCATGCGCATATCTGCATGCGCATATCTGCACGCGCATATCTGCATGCGCATATCTGCATGCGCATATCTGCACGCATCTCTGCATGCAAATATCTGCATGCGCATATCTGCATGCACATATCTGCATGCGCATATCTGCACGCGCATATCTGCAAGCGCATATCTGCATGCGCATATCTGCATGCACATATCTGCATGCGCATATCTGCATGCACATATCTGCATGCGCATATCTGCACGCATATCTGCATAGATCTCTGCATGCATCTCTGCACGCATATCTGCATGCATCTCTGCATGCATCTCTGCACGCATATCTGCACTTATATCTGCACGCATATCTGCATGCATCTCTGCATGCATATCTGCACTTATATCTGCACGCATATCTGCATGCATCTCTGCACGCATATCTGCATGCATCTCTGCATGCATTTCTGCACGCATATCTGCATGCATCTCTGCACGCATATCTGCATGCATCTCTGCACGCATATCTGCACTTATATCTGCATGCACCTCTGCACGCATATCTGCACGCATCTCTGCACGCATATCTGCATAGATCTCTGCATGCATCTCTGCACGCATATCTGCATGCATCTCTGCACTTATCACGCATTTCTGCACGCATATCTGAATGCATCTCTGCATGCATCTCTGCATGCGCATATCTAAATGCACATATCTGCATGCGCATATCTGCATGCGCATATCTGCATGCGCATATCTGCATGCGCATATCTGCATGCGCATATCTGCACGCATCTCTGCATGCGCATATCTGCATGCGCATATCTGCATGCACATATCTGCACGCATATCTGCATGCGCATATCTGCATGCGCATATCTGCATGCGCATATCTGCATGCGCATATCTGCATGCGCATATCTGCACGCATATCTGCATGCGCATATCTGCATGCGCATATCTGCATGCGCATATCTGCATGCGCATATCTGCATGCACATATCTGCACGCGCATATCTGCATGCGCATATCTGCATGCGCATATCTGCATGCGCATATCTGCATGCACATATCTGCATGCGCATATCTGCATGCGCATATCTGCATTCGCATATCTGCATGCGCATATCTGCATGCACATATCTGCATGCGCATATCTGCATGCGCATATCTGCACGCGCATATCTGCATGCGCATATCTGCATGCGCATATCTGCACGCATCTCTGCATGCGCATATCTGCATGCGCATATCTGCATGCACATATCTGCATGCGCATATCTGCATGCGCATATCTGCATTCGCATATCTGCATGCGCATATCTGCATGCACATATCTGCATGCGCATATCTGCATGCGCATATCTGCACGCGCATATCTGCATGCGCATATCTGCATGCGCATATCTGCACGCATCTCTGCATGCGCATATCTGCATGCGCATATCTGCATGCACATATCTGCATGCGCATCTGCATGTGCATATCTGCATGCGCATATCTGCATGCGCATATCTGCATGCGCATATCTGCACGCATATCTGCATACGCATATCTGCATGCGCATATCTGCACGCATATCTGCATGCGCATATCTGCATGCGCATATCTGCATGCGCATATCTGCATGCACATATCTGCACGCATATCTGCATGCGCATATCTGCATGCGCATATCTGCATGCGCATATCTGCATGCGCATATCTGCATGCGCATATCTGCATGCGCATATCTGCATGCACATATCTGCACGCGCATATCTGCATGCGCATATCTGCACGCATATCTGCATGCGCATATCTGCATGCGCATATCTGCATGCGCATATCTGCATGCACATATCTGCACGCATATCTGCATGCGCAAATCTGCATGCGCATATCTGCATGCGCATATCTGCATGCGCATATCTGCATGCGCATATCTGCATGCACATATCTGCACGCGCATATCTGCATGCGCATATCTGCATGCGCATATCTGCATGCGCATATCTGCACGCATATCTGCATGCGCATATCTGCATGCGCATATCTGCATGCACATATCTGCACGCATATCTGCATGCGCATATCTGCATGCGCATATCTGCATGCGCATATCTGCATGCGCATATCTGCATGCGCATATCTGCATGCACATATCTGCACGCGCATATCTGCATGCGCATATCTGCATGCGCATATCTGCATGCGCATATCTGCATGCGCATATCTGCATGCACATATCTGCATGCGCATATCTGCATGCGCATATCTGCATGCGCATATCTGCATGCGCATATCTGCATGCACATATCTGCATGCGCATATCTGCATGCGCATATCTGCACGCGCATATCTGCATGCGCATATCTGCATGCGCATATCTGCACGCATCTCTGCATGCGCATATCTGCATGCACATATCTGCATGCGCATATCTGCACGCGCATATCTGCAAGCGCATATCTGCATGCGCATATCTGCATGCACATATCTGCATGCGCATATCTGCATGCACATATCTGCATGCGCATATCTGCACGCATATCTGCATAGATCTCTGCATGCATCTCTGCACGCATATCTGCATGCATCTCTGCATGCATCTCTGCACGCATATCTGCACTTATATCTGCACGCATATCTGCATGCATCTCTGCACGCATATCTGCACTTATATCTGCACGCATATCTGCATGCATCTCTGCACGCATATCTGCATGCATCTCTGCATGCATTTCTGCACGCATATCTGCATGCATCTCTGCACGCATATCTGCATGCATCTCTGCACGCATATCTGCACTTATATCTGCATGCACCTCTGCACGCATATCTGCACGCATCTCTGCACGCATATCTGCATAGATCTCTGCATGCATCTCTGCACGCATATCTGCATGCATCTCTGCATGCATCTCTGCACGCATATCTGCATGCATCTCTGCACTTATCACGCATTTCTGCACGCATATCTGAATGCATCTCTGCATGCATCTCTGCATGCGCATATCTGCATGCGCATATCTGCATGCGCATATCTGCATGCGCATATCTGCACGCATCTCTGCATGCGCATATCTGCATGCGCATATCTGCATGCACATATCTGCATGCGCATATCTACATGCGCATATCTGCACGCATATCTGCATGCGCATATCTGCATGCGCATCTCTGCATGTGCATATCTGCATGCGCATATCTGCATGCGCATATCTGCATGCGCATATCTGCATGCGCATATCTGCACGCATATCTGCATGCGCATATCTGCACGCATATCTGCATGCGCATATCTGCATGCGCATCTCTGCATGTGCATATCTGCATGCGCATATCTGCATGCGCATATCTGCACGCATCTCTGCATGCGCATATCTGCACGCATATCTGCATGCGCATATCTGCATGCGCATATCTGCACGCATATCTGCATGCGCATATCTGCATGCGCATATCTGCATGCGCATATCTGCACGCATATCTGCATGCATCTCTGCACGCATATCTGCACTTATATCTGCACGCATATCTGCATGCATCTCTGCACGCATATCTGCATGCATCTCTGCATGCATTTCTGCACGCATATCTGCATGCATCTCTGCACGCATATCTGCATGCATCTCTGCACGCATATCTGCATGCATCTCTGCACGCATATCTGCACTTATATCTGCATGCATTTCTGCACGCATATCTGCACGCATCTCTGCACGCATATCTGCATAGATCTCTGCATGCATCTCTGCACGCATATCTGCATGCATCTCTGCACGCATATCTGCATGCATCTCTGCATGCATCTCTGCACGCATATCTGCATGCATCTCTGCACGCATTTCTGCATGCATCTCTGCACTTATCACGCATTTCTGCACGCATATCTGAATGCATCTCTGCACGCATATCTGCATGCACATATCTGCACGCATATCTGCATGCGCATATCTGCATGCGCATATCTGCATGCGCATATCTGCATGCACATATCTGCATGCGCATATCTGCATGCGCATATCTGCACGCGCATATCTGCATGCGCATATCTGCATGCGCATATCTGCATGCACATATCTGCATGCGCATATCTGCATGCGCATATCTGCACGCATATCTGCATGCGCATATCTGCATGCGCATATCTGCATGCGCATATCTGCACGCATATCTGCATGCATCTCTGCACGCATATCTGCACTTATATCTGCACGCATTTCTGCATGCATCTCTGCACGCATATCTGCATGCATCTCTGCATGCATTTCTGCACGCATATCTGCATGCATCTCTGCACGCATATCTGCATGCATCTCTGCACGCATATCTGCACTTATATCTGCATGCATCTCTGCACGCATATCTGCACGCATCTCTGCACGCATATCTGCATAGATCTCTGCATGCATCTCTGCACGCATATCTGCATGCATCTCTGCATGCATCTCTGCACGCATATCTGCATGCATCTCTGCACGCATCTCTGCACGCATTTCTGCATGCATCTCTGCACTTATCACGCATTTCTGCACGCATATCTGAATGCATCTCTGCATGCATCTCTGCACGCATATCTGCATGCATCTCTGCACGCATATCTGCATGCATCTCTGCACGCATCTCTGCACGTATTTCTGCATGCATCTCTGCACGCATATCTGCATGCATCTCTGCAGGCATCTCTGCATGCATCTCTGCATGCATCTCTGCACGCATCTCTGCAGCATCTCTGCACGTATTTCTGCATGCATCTCTGCATGCATCTCTAAACGCATATCTGCATGCATCTCTGCACGCAAATCTGCACTTATATCTGCACGCATCTCTGCACGCATAAAAGGTAAAACAAGGAATTGTGCAGAGATGCATGCGTGCAGAGATGCGTGCAGAGATGCTGCATGCAGAGATGCGTGCAGAGATGCTGCATGCAGAGATGCTGCATGCAGAGATGCATGCAGAGATGCATTTAGATATGCGTGCAGAGATGCTGCATAAAGAGATGCGTGCAGAGATGCTGCATGCAGAAATGCGTGCAGAGATGCATGCAGATATGCGTGCAGAGATGCGTGCAGAGATGCATGCAGAAATGCGTGCAGAGATGCATGCAGATATGCGTGCAGAGATGCATGCAGATATAAGTGCAGAGATGCATGCGTGCAGAGATGCGTTCAGAGATGCATGCAGAAATGCGTGCAGAGATGCATGCAGAGATGCGTGCAGAGATGCGTGCAGAGATGCTGCATGCAGATATGCGTGCAGAGATGCATGCAGATATGCGTGCAGAGATGCATGCAGATATGCGTGCAGAGATGCATGCAGAGATGCGTGCAGAGATGCGTGCAGAGATGCATGCAGAAATGCGTGCAGAGATGCATGCAGAAATGCGTGCAGAAATGCGTGCAGCTGACGCGTGCAGAGATGCATGCAGAGATGCATGCAGAGATGCATGCAAAAATGCATGCAGAGATTCGTGCAGCCGACACGTGCAGAGATGCGTGCAGAGATGCGTGCAGCTTACGCGTGCAGAGATGCGTGCAGAGATGCATGCAGAGATGCATGCAGAAATGCGTGCAGCTGACGCATGCGGAGATGCGTGCAGAGATGCGTGCAGCTTACGCGTGCAGAGATGCGTGCAGAGATGCATGCAGCCGACGCGTGCAGAGATGCAGAAATGCGTGCAGCTGACGCGTGCAGCCGACGCGTGCAGCTGACGCGTGTCGCTGACGATAGTTTTTTTCTTCGCGCTCATTATAACAAACTGTGAACCAAAATATTCAATTTCACCGATGAAACATTTGAATCTATAGAAAATATTTTTAAAGTGAATCAACCCGAAAACAAGATCATTGCATGGAATAATAAAATTTTCAACTCTATATAACGCAAAGTAGTTATACCTACTATACGATTTGACTTCAATTTCACTAACACCACAATTTACAAACGGATAATGTTTTTTTAGGTGTATGTAGAACAGGACTTAATCACGGACGGACACGGATAGGTAGTTATAAAAAAAAACTAACCTTGAAAAGCGATCGATGAACTGTGACAGATTTATTGATATGACAATAGCACAATCAGTGTGATGATCGACAAGAAAGTACAAAAAATAGTAATGATAATATAATGCGATCTGTCCACTTTGACTTTTGACTTCCATTTGACTGTGCTTCCTTTCGCTCGCAACCACAGTTGCTGTTTTGAAACCGAAAAGTAACTTATTTTTTTTCGCTTGCAACTCCTGTTACCTTCACGAGATAACAGGGTCCGGTAATGAAAAGTGTGAAATGGTTTTGATGCTCTTTTTGTGTGATGTTTGTTTTAGGGAGCTATGACTCGCTATCGCACACACGAGACACGAGTGCTGCAGCGCTCTGTGATTCCTGTGGGCGAGCGGGAGCGAATTTTGAACTTGTCTTTGCCGCCCCCTAAACTTGCCGCCCGGGGCTTGTGCCCCGGCTTACCCCCCCCCCCCCCCCCCCTAGATCCGGGGCTGTCTGTGGACGTATTAGAAAGTTATTTTACTTAAACGACAACAGTGGCAACAGGAGCTTTATCATTTGGTCACTGGTGTTTTAATAAAACGCTTACTGTAGTAAGGGTGATTTACTTACGTTGCAGACAAATCCTCCTCATTATCTGCGTCGCTGTGACTTACAATAACACCAAGGCGCGATAGTACTTGGTGCTGCTGCTGACAAAAAAAAATACAGATGCTAATATCTGTTGGCATTTTTCGCTTCTAAATGCAAATAAAGTTGAATGTAACTTAAGGGCACTGCCACACTTGGAACGTCGAAAAAAAAGTCAATTTGTTTTAGTTTTTTTGTAGGAAATTCCAAAATATTATTCAAACATGTATTAAATACATGTTTGAATAATATTTTTTAATTTTTCCCACATCAAAATATTCATTACAACTGAACTTATGTGTAAATAAGTAAAGACATGTAAAAATATTTTATTTTGCGGTGAACGCGATTTCACCTTCAAAAATTATCTTAAACAAAAAATTTAAATAGATTTCGTTAAATCACATATTTTTCAGGTAAGTATTCGCTTGGTTTTCAAAAATATCGATTTTTGAATTTTTGGTGACCATTTAAAAAAAAAAAATTGGACTTTAAATCGGCTTCAAAATCGGTTTTATTCAGAAAAAATAAAAACCCCACGATAACTTAATTTCATTTTGTATTAATTGGTTTAAGTGTTTTTGAGTTATCGCAGTCTCCGGCTTCAAAAAAGTGGTTTTGAGATAATCGCATTAAAAGGTAAAACAAGGAATTGTATCTTCCTGACTCTAATGTCACTTTCCATTGGACGAAAAGAACCGTCCAGGAGCGTCCAGGAGCATTCTCAAACCGTTCCATTGGTGCAAAAAGATTGCTTCTCATGATTCTGAGGAGTGACAGCCGCTTCTCGATTTGAAGTGAGAATCGACTCAAGAAGCACTAACACATGTTACTCAAATGTCAAAAAGAAAATTTTCTTCAGGGAATATTTTTTAAGAGCTCACACAAAGAAAATTATGTTAAACTGAATAGAAACAATTTTGAGTGTTCCATTGGTTTTTAAAATTCAAAAATCGATATTTTTGAAAACCAAGCGAATACTTACCTGAAAAATATGTGATTTAACGAAATCTATTTAAATTTTTTGTTTAAGATAATTTTTGAAGGTGAAATCACGTTCACCGCAAAATAAAATATTTTACATGTCTTTACTTATTTACACATAAGTTCAGTTGTAATGAATATTTTGATGTGGGAAAAATTACAAAATATTATTCAAACATGTAGTAATATGTGTGCAAAAATTCGTTTAAATGCATTTCATACTTTTCCTACAAAAAAAATTAAGACAAATTGACTTTTTTTCGACGTTCCAAGTGTGACAGTGCCCTTAAGTTACATTCAACTTTATTTGCATTTAGAAACGAAAAATGCCAACAGAGATATTAGCATCTTTAATGTCGAATTTTACTTTACAATATATATATCTCAATGTCTAATTGTACTCTACGATCGGCGTCCTCTTTTTATAATGGCAGTTCGTTTCACCAAACGATCTGCTCTCCCCTTTTGCTTTTGTATCCCTTGAAGTTGGTTGTCATTCAGAAGAGTAGGTCTGTTTCTTTACTTTGTGGACAGAAATTCACAATCTGTCGTATTATAAGGAGTGGGGGTTAAATTCTCTCAGAAACTCTCAGAAACTCTCTGAAAGAGCGTAATTGTCCTCAAAGTAAAGAAACGCCTTGAACAAAACAATCGCAGCAACGCTTGGAACAATGTCAGTTTGGCAGTTGTTGTATTTGTTTTGACTGTGCACGATTTCTGTCCACAGAAATTTAGGTGGCAGAAATTCACAGAGTGGGGACATTTTTTACTCTCTCGTGAGCACTCTCTTTTGTGCACTGCTACGAAAAATCGCTGAGCTGGAACGGCATTAGACTGACTTTCGCCGAATTTCGGTGCATTTCGTGCGAATTTTCAGTAAAGAAACACACCTAGTGTTGGTTTTCATTCAGAACAGTGAGTTCGAGATGGCGTTGGTAGTAGCTTCTTTGTTAAGCTCATGTTACAATTACGTTATTTGCAAACAAAACCGATCAAATAAATTACATTACACATCTGTATTTTTTTTGTTAGCCGCAGCACCAAGTTCTTTTGTGCCTTGGTGTTATTGTAGGTTGTAACTTAAAATGTCGAAAACAGTGATACTAAATTATCAGTTGATCCGAGATATCACAGCGACGCAGATAATGAGGAGGATTTGTCTGCAACGTAAGTAAATCACCCTTACTACAGTAAACGTTTTATTAAAACACCAGTGACCAAATGATAAAGCTCCTGTTGCCACTATTGTCGTTTAAGTAAAATAACTTTCTAATACGTCCACATAATAGGACAAACAGCAATAACGCTTTTAAAGCAGAAAGAACGAAACATATTCAAAGTTAGATATTCTTTTATGCAGGAACTGCAAATCCCTTTTCAGCAAAATTAAAACCCAAGACATCAAAGTTACGAAAGTTATACCAAGGTGTAAGCGTCAGCCTATGCCGAGCTCCGCAAAAAAGTTGAATCGGCAAAATATTTATCAAGAGCATAGCGAAGGAGAGTGGTTTAAAGGAAGGAGTGGCTTAAAATTCTTTTTTACTTAAAACACAGAAGAAGGTTACGAAGATACGAGTATAAGTAACTTCCTTCGAGTTTTAAAAAATTCTTAAAAAAATAACAAAGTAGCAGAAAATAGCTACTATCTGGCATCACTTTAATCTTTCTGATTGGTTCTAGTGAAAAGCTATTTTCTTATTTCTTTCATGTTTCTATACAACTCTAGATGGCCATAGCGAATTTGGTTCTGTAACCAAATGATAGCGAAAAGCTCCTTCATTGTTTTTCTATACAGCGCTAGATGGCCTACAGCTAAAGCACCAAAAAAAATTTTTTTTCTGTTAAATGACTTGAGAGATTTTTAAAAAATGCGGTGTAACACCGCATATTTTTTGACTCATACTGTTTTTATACTTGAAAAGCTACTAAAAAGCATTCGTTTCTGTCAAATGATTTGAGATATTTCTAAAAAAATGCGGTGTAACACGAACCTATTCCATTTATTTCCACTCATCATTTAAAATGCGGTGTAGTGGTTATTCAAAAGTGCGGTATAACACCACCTAAACGAACACCGTGGGTGCATTTAGACACGTCCTAAAATCAATTGAATTAACATCGCATGTTAGTTAAGTTTTGATTCCAATGTTTCCGAATATAGATTTTTATTATAATAGGATACCAAACATAATTTTGCAAACTAGCTAAGGTCACAAAATGTTTGTTGCTTTCTTATCAGCTGACTTTTGACACCAGCTGTTCTGCTCTAAATTGCCTGACATTCATTTCATTTCTTGCTCTGCTCTGAGCTACGCTGCTCTGCTCTTTTTTTCATTAAACACGCCTATAACTTCGAACTGAGTCTTGAGTCTTGATTCACTCATATTTTTTCTTGTTGAATTTAACCTATTTCAAATGCTTAGTTGACTCAGAGTTCAGGGGTGACATTCTGTAAGTAAAAAGCGAACAAACGTTCTCGTGTGTGCGAACGATTTGCAATGTCTTTCCTATTGAAAAACGTTTGATCGCTTTCGTTTCGCTTTTTATAGAATCTGGCCCCAGGTAACACCATAATAAACTTCAATCAAATTGACATATACGATCTCAAATAATTCTTTGGACGACTACCCATTTTATATAAAAGAACTCATAACTAAATGACAGTCAGTCAGTCGTCATTCAGCCATGATCTCATCGGAGGATCGAAATTGCCCTGAATTGTTTCCTGTAAATGAAAAACAACTTAAAAACTGTAGATAGTTTACTAATTAATTGCACTCTCTGATTAAAAGCCTTCTTTCTTTCCAATAGCGAGCAAGAGTTTATAATACTTTTTTCGACAAAACATTTTAATGAGATTAATTGTCTGTGGTATTCGTGGAGTGATGGTTAGCATGTCTGTTTCGTGGTTCGAATCCCATTCCCAACAGTAGCAAAAATGTTTTTTCACGGGTATCGCCTTTCGCGAGAAATTTGTAAGTCCTCCGATAGTAAATTCATTGTCATGAAAAGCACTTTCTCGATTAGCTGTTCGGAATTGGCAGAAAATTGTTGGTCCTCTCCATTCCCTCACAAAAAAAAAATTCTGGTGAGGGAAAAAATTCCCTTACCAGAATTGCGCTGTGCGCCACCCTATTTATTTTATTTTTTAATTGTCTGAGTTTGAATCTCACTTAATTTGATGAAGAACTGAATATGGGTCGCGACATAAAAAACAAAAACAAAAATACAATACATACATAATAAAACATCATTAATGTATTTTACAGACGTAGGTTATGTACTGGAGCTACATACGTTCACATTATTTTTTAAGAATATCTGAAATATGGTCACAAAAAAACTATGCATTCATTTGTGATGTTTATCGTTTGACAAAACTGGACCAGTTGATATGATCGGATTGATTACAGCAAGTATGGAATTCAAACCTAGGACATCAGTTAAAAGAGATCCTCCAGGACGCGAGGACGGTAGACTAGCTACTGGGTGTTGATTTTCAGATACTTTACCCGAGTTTACCATAGCGATGAACAAAGCGAAAATGATGAAGAACTACAAATAGTTAGAAGTTATTTTAAAAAAATCTGATTGTTTAGTGTTTCTTACCTTCATATTTAATTTTAGTTTAAATCGAATATATTGACTAACTGATCCTACAAACCGACAATTTCCCTTTATATATGAACGAATGGAGAATTACTTAATCAACGAGGGCCACTTAACAAAAAAGACAATGCACTTCAATTTTATTCATTACTGATTAACTTTTTTGTGTAGCCCACATATGTTTGTGAGTATGCCAAGGTCTAAAATTTAACTGTAATTGGGGATTTTATTCATTCTTTTCGAGAAAAATCAAGAACAATTAATTTATTATCATCTCACAATAAACGCTTAAATGGATCATAAGAAAGGGACCAGTTTTAGTGAATCATTGGACATTAAACAGGAAATATTTCTTTCCTGGCAACCAGAACAGTAACTGGTCTGACCCAACTTACACTTAGAGGCATCAACATTCACTTTTCAAACGAAGTAAAACATCTTGGAGTAGTCCTAGATACCAAGGTCCTATACCCGCACGTTAGATTTTTGTGCTTGGATAGCTTTTTGAAATAAATGGGTTTGTACCCCTGCTAAATTTTCAACACTTGAACAACAACAAAAACGATTCAGATAACTTATTTTTAGTAACGGTCAAAGACATTTTGAATGTTTCTCTGCCTTTAAAAGTTCAAATTTTAAAAGTTCGAAAAGTTATCTAAGATACGGGTATATGGCATAGCCTATCCGATAGGTTCTTAAGTGTGTCCTATGTCTGGCACATATTGAGGCCTTCTTAAGCACTTCAGGGGTTACTCTGGACGCACTGCTGAATCTTCCTCCCCTTGATATCTAAGTAATGGTTTGTACTATCAAGACCATTTTTCGTTTGAAGAAATGTGGTCTGTCTTTGACACAATTCGCACTGGAGGAACTCACAAGCAACAAATCTCTTGACTCATGGATACGCAGTCAGACACGATGATCCTGCGGAAGACTTTCTGGACTGGCCGATCTAGAATCTGAACCTGGAAAGGATCGGTATTTGAGCTCAACAGGTGATTATAAAACAGGTGATGGATCTGGCACTGATTCCGTTGTGGAGAGCGATGACAAACAGCTGCACGCTTCATTAGGCACATGCGCATCCATCTCCCAAACGGAATGTTTGAGTAAAAATATTAAGTGTCAGGTTTAAATATAGTATGATTCTACTCAACTCTCTGACTTTGTACTTCGAAAGTGATCATGCAATACAAGACCTCTCTGAATGCGGTCGGAAAACTAAGTTTTTTGAGTCTCGTTTGGATTGCACGCCATTATGGCATAACTGGAAACGATATTGTCGATGAACTTGAAAGGCAAGAATCTCAGGCAGCTTTTTCAGGACCTAGAGCAGCGCTTGGTCTGCCGTGTGCCTAAGTGAGAGCTTCAATTAACAATCGGAATCTTTCAAGGTGACAGTAGATGGCATGCTTCCATTGGATGCAGACAAACTGTAGAACGCTTTGAGTTGCCACTGGAAACTTCTTTTTTGGGCAACAATTTCAATATGTTAGGCTTAAGCGATACTACACTCTGATGACGACACTTCGGAGCACTTTTTCTTTGAATGTCCCACAATTTCTCATATCAGGAAACAGATAACCGGCGTAGACATAATGAGAGCTGGTAACACGGGAAGTTATCTCGTCATGCTCGCCTGTGGAGCTTATTCTGTGAGAGTTTCCAGGCACGTTCATACTTGTTTAACCATATAAAAGGAAACAAAAAAAATAGAACACGTCACACGTGCCGTAGTGACAAGAGCTTCTGCCTATTCCCTGGGAGTTCAATATTGGAATTCGATTCAATAGTTTTTCCACTGGTATCGCCTTTGGTGAGGAATCCGACTTCCTCCGAGATTAATACGCGCAGATTTTAATAAATTAGCTACATTTATCCAGTGCTAAGTCAGTAATTAGGACGTAAAGTGCAACAAATGGACTCTTAATAATAATACGAAAATCAAACTACTCTATGCATGGAATACGTATACGTGAAAGGTAAGCAAATAACTAAATTTATCCGGGTTCTGAAGATGGGAAACATATTTAGCATAATTTTAGATCGGTGGTCACTATAGTAAAGTTCTATAAAAATCAATAATATTTTATTTGTTTTTTATTGAAAATTGTCGATTTATGTTTACAAAAGTTACAATATTTTTGATTTCACATTTCTTTTTTTTTTCTCTGTCGTTAAACATTTAATTGCTTTATTATTTCTATTGCAAATAAAGAACAAGTTTTGTATTTTGTATAAATAAACGTCATTGAGACAAGTTTCGTGTACAACAATTAATAGTAACCAATATCAGGCACCATCACCTTATGTTCAGTGTAATCCAACACATATAACTACGAGTATTAAATATTTCTCTACAAAATTACACTGCTACACTTAAGCTTCACACAATAGCAAAACAAAAACGTAAAACCATTGACACAAATCCTTTTTATTAAGTTGTGGATGAACATTGAGTTGTTTTTATTTATTTATTTGTTAACAAGTAAATATTACAAAAAAGGAAAAACACTAATCATTTCAATACAAGTTAAAACAAGGTTTTTTTTTAAATTTAAAATATCATTAATTGGTTTAGGGAATTAAAATTAAAAAAAGAGTTTTTGAATATCATTTGTCGTTCAAAATGTGATGCACAACATTATTTGAATATGTTATTTAAAAATTAAAGTAGGTATAAAGAACAATAAATTATAACCATTGATTTGTGAAAAAAGACTATTATTAAGTTAGTTTAATGCTTCATGGGTTTTCGATTGATTAATTTGGGGAAATTTTGTGTGTTAAATTTATATTCATTTGTGTGCGATAGGAATCATTGTTTCGCCGGCGGTCAGTGCTGGCAAGGGAGCATCAACAGTCAGCACACCATCCTTACTGAGGGACGAACGAATCGATTCAGGGTTGACACCCTTCGGCAAGAGGAACTCGCGGTTATATTCCCTGTAGACGCTCTTTGTATCCGATTTCTCTTCGTGTTTAGCGTGCACCTGCAAGAAAAGAAAATCCATTAGAAAATAAAGAACAAAACAAATAGTTAATAAGAAGTGCATTCACACCGGGAAGCTAAATTAGTGCGGCCTATGCTAATTGAACGTGTGGGAGGCTTTTATGTTTTCTATTGCTTGGTTCAGTGCATATTTTAAAGATAACAAAGTCTTTTGTGGGTAAATGGATCAAGTCAAGTGGTGGCAGCTTTGGTTTCATGGGGTTAGAACATTAAGCATATGAATGTACTTCTAATGTATAGTGAGAATAATAAAAAGAAAGTTTATTTGAGCTTTGAATGTTCGTGAAAAGTGATTTCATATCTACATGGAGCTAAGAGGGAATTTGGCTCTGCAAAGAGTTTCAAGAAAATGGGTTTCAGCACGTGATATGCTAAATTTTGTTCTGTTTTTCCTCATTTGTATTTATTGCGGTTTAATAAATAGTCAAAGAATTCAACGATTTTATTTTGCTTTCGACCTGGACAAGAATACATCTAAACAGATCGCGTTTCGATTATACGGTTCCTTAGTGCCTTAAGCCAATAAAGTTTTTTTACTTTACTTAAATTAGTTCCTTTTGCCTGCACATGAAAAAATTATTAATTTTCTTTTGTGTTTACTTTGAAGAGTCCAAAGAACTTTTAAATGTGAAAATGCTCACCACAAGCCTTGACTTGTTTTACGGTCTTGCGATTAAGCCCGATAAATGAAGAGAACTCTTTTCAGCCATTTTTTTCTTTTTTACAGAGAACAACAAAACAATTTTGTTATAGTAAAAGTAAATTGATTAATTATTATGGAAGAATATTTCTTCTAAAACAAAAATAGACAAAAATTCGAATTTATGTTTCAGTTCTACTTCTTCGTTTCCTTAGTTTTATATTCAAGTTTAAAGTATTTATATCTGTATTTGTGTTTGTGTTCTCTTCTCAACTAAGGTTGGAAAAACTGTCAACAAAAGTTAAGTGGTCCTTATATACCCGAGAGTCTATCTATTCTAGAGTCTTTTAATCTAGCTCGTTCGTTGACCTTTACCAAGGGTTGAAGCAGGTTTCCTTGACAACCCTATGAGTTGTCAAATAAAACTGAGTTTTTATTTCTCAAAGAACGTTAAACCACACATTCAGAGTTGAGAACAAACCTAAGGGTTGGAAAACACAAACAACGCTTTGTGTAGACTACATGTCAACACAGGGGTTCAACGAATAAATCTAATGAAACTTTAAGTGGAACCAGAATCAGTTCAAACTATACCAACCGCCAAGGAGTTGTCCAAATTGTGTTCTGCGGTCTTTCTAATAAAAAGTAACTGGACAGGATAAAAAATATAAAGTCAGTGCCCATTCCCAAAAAGTGTAATATCTCCATAATTCAACCAACGCACTGTTTAGTGCGGGTCTGGAGTTTAAAAATAAAAAAAATAGGGTGGCGCAACAGAGCGAGGAGCCCCAGGGCCTATGAGCATTTCTCACAATCATGCCTTATGAGGGAATGGTGGGGACCTACAACGGAGGACTTACCAATTCCTCGCGAAAGGCGATACCCGTGGAAAAACATTTTGCCTCTGCTTGGATTCGAAACCACAAACCTCTGGGTTAACAGGCAGACATGCTTACCATCACACCACGGGTACCATGGTAGTCTGGAGTTTGGAAGAACTGAAATCAGCATAGATCCAAACTTGCACTTTGTTCAAGAGAAAAAATTATACCCGGTTTTCTAATTCATCAACTCGCCACATCAAGAAACCCTAAACTGCAATCAACTAGTCACTGGTTCTTGATCAAAAGTTCGTTATAAGTTTTGAAGTATCAGTCGGTCTGATTGTTCTCTGAGGAAATAGAAATATCTAGTTTATTTAGAGTGCCTTAAAACATTCCCAATTCGCTGAAATTGAAATTACATGAAACAATCTTTTGACAATAAAATCGTCACAATTCTTTGTCCAGATGTTGACGATGGATAAGGCAAATTCTAATTGATAGCTACAAATGGAGAAGTATTTCAATGCTTACTTGTCAGCATATGAAACAACTTTGACTCCAGTCTTTTTAGTATTTCAAAGGATGTCGTTAGCAACTCGTCTCTGAATGTCGATGCTATGTTTCAGCATCTCCTAGATCCGAGTTTCCTTTTCTGTTTTGAGAGTACACATTATTTTCCAGCTGATAATAGTGTTGTCTACGTTTTGAAAATTATTGAGCCCTTGCGCCTAATATCAAGGAATGCAGTGAGTGTTTTCTTTGTTCTTCAATGTTTTCTCCACTGTACTATCGACAACTCGATTGCTATTTCTACACTTTTTTGCATTTTATTCAGCTTGCTGAGCAGGAGATATACTATACAAATTATTGAACTTTGAAATGATAGTCCTACAGTGAAATCTTTCTTGAGGACCACCAAAGGAACACAGGTTATTGTAAAAGAAAGGCATAATTTGAATAAGAAAAGGCAAAAGAGAACACAACAATTTATTTATTCAGTCCGAATAATTTGCTTTGCGCATTCTCACAACCATGACTTTTGAAGGAATGGATGGACAATTTTCTGCCGGTTCCGAACGGATAATCGATAAAGCACTTTTCATGGCAATGAATTTACTATCGGAGGACTTGCAAATTCCTTGCGAAATGCGATACACGTGAAAAAACATTATTGCTTTCGACATGCTTACTATCACGTAACGGGTACCACCATTTCCTTCGTCCTGTTGAAAACAAACAAAACTATTTATTTCTACAACTAAACGCCAATGACCCGTTATAGTGAGAATAAAGACAAGTCAGGTTGCCATCAAAAGCCTTGAATAAAATCACTTAGCTCTAAATAAGCCTTTACCTACTGCCCATCTCCATAGGATATTATAAATCCATTCAATGTGCATCTATCGTTTTGAAAATAGTTTCAATTGGAAGGGAAGATGAATGTAGTTAGAAAGTTAAAAAAAGGATGCGTTTTCAATTATCCATTGGCTATTAATTTATAGAAATGTGTCAGAAAAGGAGATAAAGGTTTAGCCAATCGCTCCACAAAACTCCTACTTAAGCAAAGATACTTCCAAACAACCAAACCCAAAATGACTGAGTTGATCCGTTTGCGTTGCTACCAAGCACTTAAGAGATCCTTTTGCTGCAGATGTGTCAGAAGGCATACATGTCAAAACACAAAGGTATTCTTCGAAAGAAAGAGGAGTAAGCAAATAATGTTCATCTTTTTTAGATGTTTTATCGAGGCTACGATGGTTGGTCCATGTAGAGCGAATGGACCAAAACGCTCCGGTTCGTCGGGTTTTCGAAAGCACATTGCAGTGACATCGCGGAAGGGGAAGACCTCATCTTAGGTGGCGCAATCAAGTGGATGAAGACCTCAACCGACTTAGAGTGCAAAACTGGAGAGAGCTCACCCGAAATCGAAGTCGTTACAGAAGGATGTTGGTTGAGGCCCAGGTTCACCCCGAACCTAAGTAAGTAAGTAAGTAAGTAAGTAAGTAAGTAAGTAAATAAGTAAGTAGGATGTTTTGTTCTAGCTGTATTCCATAAAAAAAGGTTTGCTAAACGGTCTTATAAGTTATTTGTAGAGCGCCTGTTGAAAACTGCTGAGTCTAAAGACTGAATGCATTTAAACTATTTTATATAGCATACTTTAAGGCGTACAAACTGATTCAACAGTTGTGCTTGTGGTACTAAAACTATGTAGTATATAGAATGTATATAGTTTTAGTACCTTGGGACACCTATGATTGTTGTGCTTGTGGCTACTATTATGTACACACATTTCGTCGTCTCCTTAGCATTACAGTGTCATTCAATTAATCAATCAGTAAATCAGTAAGTCCGTCAGTGAATTAGTGGTAAATGTAATCTACGTACACATTTATGTACATGATGTACAGTACGTCGAATAGATGTGCCTTTGTATGACCCCCCGTGGCTTTATAAATGTGTAGCATGTTTAAATATTTCATGAGAGTTCGAAATTCGAATCCCGGGAGCATATAATTTGTTTCCCGTGAGTATCACTTTTCGAACCAAATCGTTCGCAAGTAAGGACAAAAATTATAGGTCCTGGCAAAAATGCGTCGGCCTTCAGGCTTTGTTGCTCTACCATATGAGTTCATTTATTCATAGACTTCAAAATGGTTTAACTGATCTTGATGAAACTTTTAAGGTCAGATTAATCGAACGGGGAATCATGAGATGGTCGGATCTTTTTGGTTTTAGGTAAGTTTGTACCTGGTGATTTAACTTGCTGTATATATGAAAATTGCCCCCATTTTCCTTATTTTCAAATCCTATTCGCAAAAAATAGGAGGATTAATTCAAACCTTATGTGCCAGTGCAGCTGATAATCCTCACCCTGGTCTAAGCTAGCTGTTAACTTAGCACAGGAAATACCTGAATATATTGCTCAGGCGAAAATTAACTGAGACAATTCTTCAAACTTGTTTATATTTGAATCCAACGATGTGCCTACAGACTCCATCATCATTGGTTCTCAAATGTTTTGGTAACTGTTCTCATCGTTCTCTCAAAGTCACTTTTGTGTTTGGCATTAAAGTAATTCAACCTTGAAAACTGTCAGAACATAAAAGAAAAATTGACTCTTTTAACCAAAAAAAAAAAAGATAAATATTTATTTTAACGGAAACCGTATTTCACAGAAAAGACAAATTATTTATTTATCCAAAGCTCTTCGTCTAATCGACAATATTTATTTTTGGAAGAAAGGATGATGAAAAATTTCGAAGAAACGAATTTCATTTGAAAACAGAAATCGTTTGACACTTCCTTTTTTGCTCTTCAAATCCACTAATCTGAATAAACGATTAAGCTATTAAATCTTTAATTAAGATTTTCAATGTCTAGGCCATCATCCCGTGACAAATAAAACACAAAAACTGCGATGCCTACTCATTCAAATTCCAATGCGTTCGGCTATAATTGATTTCATCTTTGCTATTCTTTCTCGAAACATCTATACGATATGACTAACGAACACATTTGGAACACCACCAAAATCATAAAAAAAATAAACAAAGAACTCAAAGCCAACGTTCATTTACAGCCATAACTTATTTCTAAAAGATAAATTCAAAAAAGCCACAGCTTTATAAAGAAAAAGTATTAAAACATTTTTATTTTTGACTCACCAGCAACTTTTGATCAACAGTCTTGACAACGATTTCTTCGGGGGCGTATTGGCTGACATCAAATCTCAGCTTCAGTACTTTGCTGTCGCCATCCTCCTACAGGTAAGTCAATACGTAGAACACGATATTTTTTTGTTTTTGTGGGTTGCATTGGCAAATGTCCATAAAAGTGTACAAATAAATCGTAGCACAAGAATGAAGAAAGAGGGAGAGGGAGAGAGATAGAAAAAAAATAAATAAATTATTCAGTTCAATTCAAATTCAATGACATTCTCGATTTTACCTGAATCAAAGGTGAGCTGATGTCGGAAATGTAATTTTGTTTTGGTCGGGCTTGTGGCACTGCTGCATTAGTTGTGGTCGAACTGAAATTAAAAACATTTTGTTATTAGAAAATTTATAATTTTTAGAAATCCATCGAGTGGTTAAACACCAAGGAAAATTGCTGGTGCAGATTAAGGGAATGTGTTCTATTTTGAAATATTGGAGGTTGCTATGTGTCTGTGGGGGTTAGTTAGTATTATTATGTTCTTTTATTTATTTGGAAAATATTACTAACAAAGGTTTATATATACACTGAATTCAATTATTCACAGGGAGAAATACAAGTTTTTCTTATGAGGAAAATAACACTAGAATTTGAATATCTGAGTGCGTTGAGATGCTTTTAGATGATTGATTGATTGACGTCTGGTTTATTACTCGAAAATTCAAATTTGTCTTCACTAACAACCATTTTCCACATGAATTATTATAACAGTTTTTTTATTATTCATCTTATTTGAAAAGAGACTGGAAGCGTTTTATCAGAATACAAGGAATCTCACCAGCAGTTCAAAAATTGCCATCAAATCGAACTTGAGCATTTTAAGCTTCCAAATTAGACACTTCTTGTTTTTCAATAATTTAGTTGAAGCCTAGAACTGCCCACAAGCCACTTTAAAGCTTTTGACAAACTTCAACTAACATTTAAAGTCGAAATTTGTGTTTTTTGACGTAAGTTCGCTCAAAACGTATATCTGGATACAGTTGATATTGCTGCTGAGTTGGAACCCAAAAGAAGCATACACTCTTAACATAACTCAATAAATCTGTTTACTAAAAGTTCCACTTTAAAAGGCCCTACGTCAACTACTCCACTCAGCGAGATATAGAAGTTTGCCAATTTCTAAAAAATTCTGACATAACTGAAAAAATTGGAAAAACCTTTTGAGGTTGACATCGATATAAACCACTAATTCATCGATTTCAAAGCGTCATCCGACAACAACAATATCAAAAAAGACGAGAAGTCACGAGCCATGTGATGAACCATACCTTATACCCGTCCGACTCTGCAAAAAGATGATGTTTGCTGCTTCGTTAGGAAGGTTGAGAAGTTAACGAAACTTTTGTTGTCACTAAGTTTTTCGACAAAGCGATTCCCTTGGAAACTTAACTTTAGAAAGGATCGTAAGAAAACTCAAAAGTATTAAAGTCTGTAAAACTAAAGGTATACGTCCACACAATGCCGAAAGGCAATCAGGTTCAAGTTCAGGTTGGCTTTCGGTAAGTAGGCCGATCGGGATGTCCAAGCTAATGCGGTATTGCCGATTGGAGTGTGTCGAAAGGAATGTAAAAAAAAAAAACTCAAAAGCATACACCAGAGAAACACAGTCTTTTAAAGTGTGTAAAACTAAAGGTACGTCCAAACTATGCCGGAAGGCAATCGGGTTCAAGTTCAGCTCCGCTTTCGGTAAGTAGGAAGGCCAATCGAGATGTCCAAATTCATGCGGTATTGCCAATGGCGGTGTGCATAGTATAGTCACAGGTTCATTTGAGCAACGCATTTGCAAGGATAGAAGAAGGAGTAACAAAAGTTACTGACAGCAAACTAAGACTATGCTGTCATCAAACAAGGTTTAGGGAATAGAAGAATTTCAACGAGCATCACAAGATAATAGGTCAAGGCATTATAAAACTTCGATTATCAAAGGTCTCAACGGAACATGATATCATCGTATAGATAAAACGAAAAATTACGCTTTCTATAGGCTGTTTTTTAATTTAAGAACGCAACTAAGGAATGAAGACGTCTTCAAACACTAATTTAAGATCCTGGACATCCCTTTTCTACTACCTAATGCAAAATCATGGAAGTTATCAACCTTTTGTCATTTCGAAAGATCAATTTCAAGGCATTTTCGGTGTCGCCTGTGAGAAAGAAAACTAATGACGAAGTAGAACGGCTGTACGGCAACGTGAACTTTGCTAAAGAGAAGAAAAATCTAGATAACGGAAACAGTTCTCTGGTCCGTCTTCGAAAACACAACAGTGCCGAAATTAAGCTGATTTCACTTTCCCGGGAGTGAGTGAAGTAAGTCACTTTCCATTGAAAGTCGATTTAGCTTAAGGAATTCAGTGAGTGAGTTAGTGCAACTATGGCTGTCAGATTACTCACTTAGCATTCCAGCAGTGATTCTACTCGCTCACTCCTTGGAAAGTGAAACTAGCTAAATCTCGGCACAGATGGCAGTTGTAGAAATGAGAAAAAGTTAAGAGCCCACCATCGAGTAGGTAATACAGATCGCCAAATCGTACAATCCTTTGGCTGCAAAATCTTTTTTGTATGCTTTTCACTTGATACCCGTGGAGTGTTGGTAAGCATGTCTGTCTGTTAACCGGGAGGTTCGCAGTTCGAATTCGAACAGAAGCAATTCCGCCTTTCGCGAGGAATTGGAAAGTCTTCCGATAGTAAATTTATTGCAAGAAAAGGGCTTTATCGATTAGCCGTTCGGAATCGGCAAAAAATTGTAGATCCCCTCCAATTCCTCACAAGGCATAGTTGTGAGAAATGCCCGAAGCTCCGGGGCTCCGCGTATTTATTTTATTTTTTCATTTAAGTAACAAATGATGTTTATAAAGGAAGTTTTCTATATTCTCACATCTGAAAAACTAAGGGTTCCTTGTCGAATTAAGCTTGTGGGGAAAATAGCATTACCTTGTCACAGTTAGCTCTCTGGATCTACTCTGAGCACACATCTAAGGACAGGGAAGACTAAAGTTTTTTTTTCAGAGTCATATGACTTTGACTTGACAACGCTACATTTATTGACAGTCATATTTTCATCTGCCATGTCATTTATAGTGAGTTCCATTTCACTGTGCAAGAATTGCAGTCGCTCAACCACCGGGCACATCACGGAGCACATTCGTGAGTGGGCTTGAAACGAGATTGCTGTTGTTCGCGATTTTCAAATAATTTTAGTCGGAAACCAAGCTTATGAGAATTATCAGCACTAGACAATTTCCTGTGGGGATAAGTGATGCTGCTAGTTAACACCCACCGATAAAATAGAGACGATTGACGATAGTGAATGGAAAACAACATTCACCGCGTTATTGCCGATTTACTTAAGAAAAACTTTTTTTTAGGTTCGGTCGTTCAGCTTTACCCGGAGTTGACCCTGGTTTCCTTGACAACCCTATGATTTGTCAAAAAAAAACCTGGATTTTCATGTCCTCAAAAAAATGCTACACCACAAAATCACCAGACATCCCTTTCATTTGAATAAAAATAAATGTCATTTGACAGCCCTCAACTCGCCCCAGCAAAAACCTAGGGCGAGTGGAGGGCAAACTCAGGCCAACCCCAAGGTTAAAAAAAAAAATCTGTTTGACATCGAGGGCGAGTTAAGGTTTTTCAAAAAAAAGCTTCGTGGCGTCCACAGAGCGACCACAGGGTTTCAAATGAACTCGCCCCTGCAAAAACCTAGCGATACTTTGGGGCAAACTCAGGGTTCAAAAACATTCAGTTTGGCATGCAGATTTGAGGTTTTTCAAACGCTTTGTGACGACCACAGGGCAAACCGAGGGCTTCAACGAACAACGAACTTGTATATGTTTGTGAACCAAGTAGTGAACAGATTTGGTATTTTTGTCTTTTTAGTTTTTTACGAGCAATGGACTTATTCACATGCAAAATTTACAGTAGCTCTTATTTTAACGAAGTGAACCTATGACATTTCGACAACTGACCAAAAAATATGTTGTCTCTTTGAATTTAGACCTCCACAATGCATTCCGTAGGTACCAGCGAGTAAACTCAAAAATTCCCTTTCTCCACTTTAAGATGTTCACATCACGAGAAAGTGTGAACTAGATAGAGACAACTAGGTACGATGGTCCTCAAAAATCGATCATCTCGCATACAGTTTACTCGAATAAAAAACAAATTAATTTTGATAACAAAATAGCTAACTGAAGATGCAAGTCTGAGCTCTGAGTTGCGTGCAAATCAGATGCAAAACGAATTCAAATTTAATTTTTCTTTACGGTCCACAAATCACTCAAAAACAATTTGTTAAGCGGAAAAGATGAGAACCACAATGTAAACCGCTGCTTTAAGTAAGCCTCGCGTGACATGATGTAAATCATAATTCATTGTCAGATAGAGTTGCATTGGTTGTGCAGTGAAGACAGTCGTGCAGTTCAAATTAAGACACGTTATTAGTTTATCGTTCAAGTTCGTGTCGCTGTTTCATGTCAGCTTACATTTTATGTTTTTCCACTTTCTCTTCTAAGTTTTCTTCTTTTCTTTTATCGTTGAACCACATTGTTTATGACAAAAAACAAAATAATGTTTACTTTTCTACATTCTTACTGAGTTTAAGGTAGTCTTTCTATTTTTAGACAATTTTTTCTAAAGAGATTTTAGTGTAGGTACCCACTGTTTAAAAAAACGAAAAATTGGCAAACATTTTCAACGCCAAAAGAAAGGAGATTTATACGATTGCTAAAAATATTTTTTTAAACAAATTAAACCAAAAATTAATGATAATCAAAATATTCGTTTAACGAAAAAGTGAGTTTATCCAGGAATATTTACCAACTGCAGTGCGATGGTTCTTCAATGTTATTTTCAAAATATCTGGTTGGGAATTTGTTTAGTTAATAGCGCGAGTTGCTTCTACACACATAAGAACATTTTGTATCAAATATCACTTGGGAAAGTAAACAACGCCGGATAATGATTGATTGAGCACTAAACGGAGGTCTCAGCATTGTATAGACATGGTCTTCCAATCTATTTAAGGATACGTCCAAAATAAAAATAAAGCAATTCAAATTTAAAACGAAACGGAAATCCTGGCAGATGGTGTAATAATAATAACTGTATACCTACTGTTTTAAGGATAAAATGCTTTCTGTATACATTTTGTAAAAGTAGAACACCACCATGTGAGATGTTAAATGAGTCCTACTGATGACTTTATCCCTGGGCTCTTTAAAACAAATGACATTTTCCTTAATCCGACAGGCACTTTACTTTACTTTACTTATCCCAAGTGTAATTTATGGAGAGCAGATGTACCAAATCGAATTACATATTTAGAGTCTCATTTCGTCCTACTTTATTATTAGTAAACATTCGTGTTCTGAGAGTTATTATTTAAGAGCATAGACATTCTGGATAGTATAGATATAAGATACGTATGATATTGAAGACTAGCGAAACAACCTCTAATAGCGTTTTTCATTAAAATTCGACAGAATTACTCTCAAATCGAGAACTACTCCTTTCAATGAAACATGTTTTTAAGTTTTTTCCTAGTATTGCAGGTTCAATTGGTGTTCACATATTTTCACACTTTGTAATTTGGTTTTTTCCAGCAAATTACTGATTTCTAACTAATTTATTCGCTTGTTCATAATTTTCAACAATTTTTTGAACATAACCCTGACACAATAAATTTGAAATCATCAAATTATTTTCCATTTAACGTCTGACAGAACAGAAGTTTCTGCATGTGTACGTGAATTCAGAGTAGATCTCCCAACCAAATGGGAGTATATCTGTGGCGTTTAGAGTTACTCCGAATCTACTCTATTTTTCAATGAAACATTAAAAATTAAAAAAGAGTAAATCTTTTCACAAAAGGAGTAACTCCTTTCTTCAATGAAAAATGATATAAGTGTATCTAAAAAATGGCCTCTTCCCGAGTTGTGTTTCCTGCAGGATTTGTTAATCTTGTAATGTTATTGTTTTTGTTCTTTTTTTTGCCGGAGGTTTTTAAATTCTTTGACTGGTCGATTGTACTGAAAAGCAGTAAACTTCTTTTTTTATAAGTTTTATTTATTAGAAACTGTGCCCATAATAAGGTGCCTAATTTATCATTTTTTCTCACCATGTCTGCACCAAGCGTCTGTAATCTGATCCAATAAAATGCAGAACAGTCACAGAAGAAGTGCTCTGCGGTATTACTATATTTTGTCTACATGATTCACAGTGTTAAGTATCGCATAAGCCTAGCACGTGTAGATTCTTGGCGAAAAAGAATTTTACTGTGGCGATGCCAACAATTTTTTGCAGTCGTTTCTGACAAGGGATTGTAGGAATGTTGCGGCTTTCGTATTATCGTACTGAAGAATATGTTAAGTCTGTCGGCATCTAACGGAGGCATGCCATGTGCGGCTATGCACTTCACAGATTCAATAGTTGTTGGAAGCTTTAACTGAAGACCCTGACAGACCACGCGTTGGTATATTACCTTTTTAGTGATAATACTAACTGCCAGATCCATACCTTGAAACATCATCAGCGTTCCGTTTCCAAACAAGCCGTCAAGGCCTTAAGCCCACAAACAAACAAAAAATTAGTACTTTCTCTCAACATCGGTCTTAGTGCGAGCTACATATCCATCTTCGTCTCTGGAGCGATCCTTAAAGAACCGATATCAATCCTTTTCTAGTTTATATTTAGATGAACCAGTCCCGAACTAAGGTAAAAATACTCCTGTATGTTTCCCGGAGTTTGTTGCCTAGAACTATCGTTTCAGATGAAATATCCATCATATGTGAGTTAAAAAACCTCCGGTTGCGACATCACCAAAGTTCCAGAGCGTACTGAGAGAGAGAGACCACTGCTACATGCCATGATGCTGAGAAGAATTTACCATTTCGTCGAGAGCATTAATCGGTGTTTTTGCGAAGGTTAAAATAAAAGCAAGACTCATTTATCATTGAAATTTGACCAAAGAAGCAATAATGTATTTGAGTGAAAGCCTGTTTCAGCAAACAACTGACGCAAAAGTGGTCCTTGCACTTGTCTTAGCCGTATAGATTCTGCAGGGAATCTCTTCGGTGACAGACTCCATGTGTTGGCAAAAGATCTTTTTTAAGGTACGTCCACACTGTGCAGTGGCGGCATTCAGATCCATCTTTAGATTGGAATTCGTTTCCGATCTCGGTAAGTAGGTGCAAATCGGTGCCAAATAGCACAGTGTGAAGGCACCTTTACACTGCCAGGGGCCTGTAATAAGCTACAAGCCTACAAAACAAGAACTACTTGTAGGATTGTGTCCATTACACTTGCAGAAGATAAACAGAAAAAATTAAAATAACCTTAGGTTAGTTTGGTTTAGAAGTCGCTTTCTACACTTGCAGTAGAATTTTTGAAAAAAAAATGGGAACCTGGTCCCAAAACTATTCACGTGATGTACACAATCCTTACACATGCCTCTGATGGCCATCATTAGAGAAGGCGTCAAGCCTTAAAACCATGACCAAAATCCAAAGGCTTGCATGCATAGGCTCAACCAGGCTATACAACTATCATGCACTATACCGATATAGACATTCAAATAGACTACACCCCCACCCCCCTCCCCCTCCTCCTGTCCCTCATATTGATGACATTCTTGTGGCCCTAACAAACTTTCCGACAAGAGAAAGCTGGGAGGAAAACAGGGTTATAAAAGAAAATCACATTGCCGTCTTCATAGATGATTCCAAAACGGACGAAGGGGTAGGGTTAGGTATATTCTCAGATAACCCTACTATGAATAGATCAATAAAGCTCCTCGACTTTTGTAGTACCTTCCAAGCAGAAGTACTGGCAGTGTGTGAAGCCGCAAAACACCTGGGCTACGCAAAACTTGATCAACAAAAATATTTAAATCTTCATAGACAGCCATTAAAGCTATCTCATAAAACGAACACCTCAGTTCTAAAGCCACTAGAACAAGAACATGCAGAATCAAACACAATTTTGTAAGAACCGCCAATGACAGGTGGTCATCTTTTGAAACATGCCGGGTCTCCACAAACCTTTGCCAAGATATTTCCAAGAAAAAGGCAGAATTTCTGCTCCAGTTTAGCAGGCCTCGGCTCTCTCTGTTGATTGGCATAAGCACATCTGCCTTATGTAGAGGATGCCAAGACGAAGAGGTAGAGGGAGAATCATTCCACTTCCTCTGTGAGTGTCCTAGTTTGACCCACACTAGGAAAAAAGCCCTCGGATAATACTTCTTCGACGAACTGGACATCTCTAACCTGCCATTGAACAGCATCCTGAAATTTACTCAGGGCTCCAAATGGTGCAGTGGGGGTTCCCAAACCCAATAAAACAGTCACCAGCACAACCCTCAACCTCTCCAATCTTTACACATCCCAATCCTCTGTTTCCCGGGGAGCACAATGGACCCTTGAGATCCGAGTGTCGAGAAAACGACCGACGCCCTCACACCAATAATATAGGTTCATTGTGATACCAACTGAGGAACTGGCTCTTATTTAAACCATATTGAGCTTCCTATAAAGCGATGAAGACTATGAATGTCTATGTTTCTAAAATAACTTGGATCGTGGAAGAAGTGTTCTCCCAAATGTGTTGAGAGAGGACAGGGCATGTGCAAAGAAGATGTGGAACGGTTTCCTCTTCTTCCTCATCCATGCAGCTTTCAAAGAAATCGGTTGATGGAACATTGGGCCTTGCGGGATGTTTATCTATAAGGCAGTGTCATGTTACAAAACCAATTACGAAGCTTAAGTGCAATCTGCGTAAGTATAACGAACTTTTGGTACGTTTTGGACCAAGGTTTGGCCAGATATTTTTCGTAGCCATGCTGGTGGTGGTGTTTGTCCATCTACAAATTCGTTGACTTTATAGCGTCTTGCTTTAGCATATGTTGGCCAATTTTTGTTTTGTTTGGTGACATTGGCATGGAAGTTCCTTTCCTGGCGAATTCATCAGTTTTTTCTCCGGAATGTCTATGCCCAAAAAAGATGAATTTTAAAATGTTCTGTCATTTTCATAAGAGATGGTCGAAAGTCGCGGGCGGTTACAGAATTTGTAGAAACATTACCAAGTTACTTGAGTTCTGCTTGATTATACGAGAAGATGCGAATGTTTCTAAAGGATATCACGTTTTCTTTGAGCCACGATAGAACCTCTTTGATCGCCAGTATTTCCGCTGGGAACATGGTACAATGGTTCGGTAGTCTCAATGATAAAGACTAATAGTTCTTTTGAGTATATACCGCCATTTACCTCGGATTGGTGATCAATATTTGCATTTACTGCATAATTCAACTTCGAAAGAGACACCAGTTCATATCTTAAACCCTATCTATCTCCCTTTCCAATGAAGCATCCTTTACAAAACCCTTGAAGTTATAATATGTTATCAAATACAAATGCAACTACTTTCCTTAAAAGCTTAACTTATTCTAAAGTTTAAACAATAAAAGAAAATCCTTCACTAAAATCGAACAGTGCGTAAAAAACCGAATAGTGCTGGCAGTTGTTCAAAAGCCGTCAACAACAATCTTTAAAAAATATTTTGCAAATGACAAAAGCCGCCGAACAAAAATAAATAAATTATCTCATCCCAAGTTCAAAGTAATCAGCTTCAAGCTAAAGCCGGAAACCGGCTTGAATAAAGAGGTTTCGTATCTATACAGTACCTCAATCTCGAAAGTTCGTATTCGTATAGGTACATACTTTTACTTCACACTGTGACATGTGAGAAAGCGTGAAGAAAATTGTTTGCTCGCATGAAAAGGTGTGCTTAGAACACTAAAAAATAAAATAGAAATTCCCACCTAAAAGCCAAATGACATAAACCGGAACCCATCTTAAATAAAAATGTGTTCATTAATTCACAAAGAATTAAAAAAAAATGAATTAGTGGTTTCTTTCTTCATTCATTGTGATGCCAATGAACTTCTTCACAAAAAAAAGATTGCGGCGACGAGACGCGACGGTCCCATTTTTTTTTTTTTCATTAAGAAGGAAAGAAAAACTTAACCAGCTTAAAGATTACACCACACTATCTGCCTCAGGCATATAATGTGATGTTGTGATGGGAACTGTCTATGTTAATAATTTATGTCAATTCTAGTCGAGGAACTGAATGTTAATTTCACAAAACCATAACCCATTGCCCACGAAACGTTCTTTGGCAATAAGTTTTGTTGCATTTCTGTGTTCATCATTAACGTCAATCTTATGTTTGGGCGCTACACCCAACGACGACCCATATTTCAGTTTGCATTTGAGAAATAACAATGTTTGTTTGTTGGAACAGTTTCATAAATCCTACAAATAGCACGTACTTTCATGCATCAAAAACCATCTCTGACAACCCAAACGAACACTATAGAACATTCAAAAATACTTCAATTGAAACACAAAAAGAAAACATTTAGTTTTTGACCTCATTTTGAGGGCGGCCGGCCGGCGGCGGGCGCGGCGCAGTTCACTGATAGATAGTCTTGCCGGTATAAAGCCGATGCCGGTGCCACACCATCAAATTTGATCTATTTATATATCAATATACACTCCAACAACATAAAAGAACTAAAACTAACAGAGAAACAAAAATTATCTCAGCATGTGGCGATAAAAAGGAAGAAACCAAAACTATTTGGCACGCAACAAATTGACCAAGACTCTTCTTTAACATAAAAAAAAAAGAAGATAATTAGTTACATATAGGTATGCAGAATGTCTGTGAAAATTAAAAAAATAAACTCAGGTGCTACGAATACCACAAATCAGAAAACCTACAAAAAAATAACCACAAAACGTTTCGACGAATGAAAATAAAGAAGAAGAAAAAAAAATCATACGATGACTGTGCAACGAAAAAGTAAGAATTTAAGGAAAATTTGAACAGAGGAATTTTTCAATTTACATTTTATCTCATATAACATTTAAAAATACCTGGTGGTTGTTGTCTTTTTTGAAGAACTTTTATTTTGTTAAGTTTAGTTGATTTGTTTTTATTTTTATTTATTTTTTTAATATAAAGGGAATTTTGTAAATTGTAATTTGTTTTTGCAGGATCAAGCAGTTTTGGTTGATTTTGTTTGTATTTTTAAAAATATTAAGCAGCGTGGAAGGAAAGAAATAGAAATTTATTATTATTATTATTATTATTGATTTAAATATAAATAATTTATTAATAAAATATATTTTATTTTACCTATATATTGTATTTGGATGATAAAAAAAAATCTCAGCACAATAAACAGGTGTGAACAAACAGTTTGATGTTCGGTGTCCCTTATTTTAGAGGTTTTTCTGACTTTGATTCTTTTTCATTTGAAAACAGTAGTTATTACTAAAAAACTGAGCCTGAGAATATTTAAAGAAAACCTTAAACTGTCAGAATCCACTATGGTTTCCGTTCAAAATGTGGTAAGTTGCCATCTACCGACAAATGTACAAAAATATTTTTCGGTGCGAAGTCGGCACGGGTTGCCGTCATCGTAGCAAAGTGAAATTTGGTATACAAGTAGGGCGGGAGTTTTTTATGAAATAAGAGGGTATGCGTTTCAATATCTTAGTTTGTATGTTCAAATTCAGACACGTAGAGTACTAGTATGACAAAAGTGTCACAGTGGTACCTGGTACTTAACATACAAAATAAGATATTGAAACGCATACCCACTGAACACTGAACACTGTTCATTTTACTTAAATTAAATCAGAAGTTAATATCTTCTTATAATTAAAAATTAAATTTAAAGCTGAAATAAATTAGAATGTTAATATTCAGAGGTTGGCTGTTGTACTAAATTTTTTTATACATAACTAATTGAGAAATAAGCCCCGCTTTACAGAATCCAAGTAAACCATTTATAAGATCCTGATCATGACAATTGACAACCCCGGTAAACGACGTGGTTTTCATTGTGGCATAACTTTTTTCGGAGATCGTCTTTTTTGGCAGCTGTATTAACTTGATTTATGCTCAGTTAGGTTTGCAGTTTCATAATGAATAGACTAGCTCCGAAACAACGTTTTTAGATTGTGCAGATTTATTACCAAACTAATGGTTCGGTTCGAGCGACGCATCGCGCTCTGCGTCCAATATTCGATCCACATAATCACCCATCAGAGTCGTTAATTCGAACAACCATAGATCGGCTTGCACCACGTTTAGTCTAGTGGACAATGCACAAATGCACATCCCCAGAGCTGGTGTGGAGCAGAGAATCGAAGAAGAACCGAATGAGTTAATCCGCAATAGCCCACAACAATTGGAGCTGTACACATCCACTGCCTCATACAAAATCCAACTCGTTCAAGAATTGAAGCCGACCAACCATCAAGCGTCTCACACGCTCGGTAAATGGCCCTAAAATGAGATTGCCACCGAACCCGATTTTGACAAGAAAATTTTGATCAGCGATGAAACTGAATACGTTAAAATTTTCGCATTTGGAGTCATTACTATCGACAAGATATTGTTAAAACGCTGTCGCAGTAACATCCTCAAAAAGTCACTGTTTTGTGTGCTTTATGAACAGAGGTAATCATTGTTTCATATTTCATAAAAAATTAAGCCGATCATAATGTTACGTTGAACGGGGAACGCAACAGAGCCATGATTAATGAGTTTTTCGTGCTTGAATTGCGAAAAGGATTTTGATATGGAGAAGACGACACTATATGTCATAGAGCCAACGAAACAATCAGTTTTTTGAAAAAATCTTTTGGTGAGCGCATTATCTCGAGTCGTGAGTCTCTGGCGTGGCCTCAAAGATCGTGCGATTTAACACCGCTGGACAATTTTTCTGGGGTTATGTGAAGTCGCTTGTCTACGTACATAATTCCGAGACGATTTACGCCTTGGAAAGGCATATTCGGCGAGCTATTGCTGACATACGGCCCCAAATGCTGCAAAAAGTGATCAAAATTTGGCCTCTCGACTGGAAATTATCTAAGCCAGACGCGGCGGCCACTTGCCCTTCTTTATAATAAAGCTACATTTTTGGCGATAACTTTAAATTATAAGCCTTTTATCTCTTCTCGAAAACGACACGTCTAAAAAAAACTTTCAATACAATAAGGCGCACAAGCATTGACCTTATCAAAAGCGAATGAGGTCGTTTCGAAAGAAAAATACTTCGAGTAATCTTTGAACCCGTATATGGGAAGACCATTGACATATTATATATGGACTGCTAGTTGGCTCCTTAAAAGTGAAGCCAGCGATAAGCGACAGTGCTGCATCTTGGTTCAACTGGTTGTCGAATCTAGAACTAAACTAACACTTGAGTTTTTCGAGTTGTCAAACTGGCAGATGTTGTCTTGTCTTTTTTTGTTATTCTCGTGAAAGCATAAGTGTTTTTATTGATGTTTGCACAGCAAACTTTTAGATGGCACCTAATTCTTGGGAAAAAGTTGTAATGTTGCCGTAAATGGCGGACAGGGGAACCAAGAGGGCTAGTGTCGCTTGGCTTCAAAATCTTTGCCAGTCTTATATGGAGATTACACTCAACTAGCAGTCCATATATAATATGTCAATGGGGAAGACGATCTGTTGAGAGGAAGGTTAATCAACGAACTGTATGACCTTCACGTTAGCATATCTAGAAGAGCACTCTCGCGAAACTGGGACATGTTGAGCGAATGGACAAAAAGTTTTCCAAAGCACACTACGTGGATGTCGCGGAAGAGAATAACTCGAGCCCGTAACACAAATCTACAAGTACCTGTAATACAAGTGGATTATGACAAGTGTAAAAAATGGGTCCAATATAAAGCTGCAAGTTTGGACATACTTGCTCTCTGCTCTTTACTTCTAGACTTGTAGCTTTGTGTTACAGGATACTCGTCTCATGTGCCAAAATCAAGAGGACCAGGACTAACGAATGCTTACTGGCAAAGAAGAAAGTTAGCACAAAAAGGTTCATGTTATGAGCAGCGCTCTTGAGGGTAAACAAATCACGCCGAATGATAACAACCCTCGGATTTAGAGTCACAGTCACTACTGAAGGTCTTAAAAGATCACTTCTAGAGAGTGCCTCCGAGCAAAGATGACATGATTATCGCTGAGAGGTATATGCTCTATTTAAACGTGGACAATGTAGTCAAAATGTATGGCCTCAAAGCCAAGCTGTCGAAGGCACGTGAACTAATCTTAATGCATGGTCGGAAGAAATTACATCGTTGAAAGGCACCTCAGTATCGTTTGCTCATTGTTAAGGAAAGGGAGACCTTTAGAACTGATACAAATAAGCGACGCCTTAATATCGCTAAAAAAAAACTTATCAATGAGCAAAAGTCGACTTATATTGTTTCTTTAAGGACGAGCTATGAAGAGGAGTAGTAATCCCTAGTATTCGCATCCCTTTTAAAATTTATAACGTTGATGTTTGGGTGCAGCTTCGGCAACGCTAGCCAGAAAAAAGATATAGAAAAGGATGATATTAGTTTAAAGCTTGCGATCTCAAAACGTGCTGTCAAAACGAAAGAAATGCAACCTTAAGGTGCGTCCACACTATGCCGAGCAGCAATCCGATCCCTTTCAGTCGGTGGACTTCGGTGAGAGAAGCCCCCTTGTGAAGTCCACGTGTGAACGAACCTTTATGGAGTGGCACACATTGAGATTGGAAGTGCAAGAAGTTCTAGCGAGGTTTAATAGGTACTGATAGTAAAACGGGTTATATTTATGTATTTGTCATTAAAACAATGACAGAGAACATCGAAACATTGGACAAAACTTCGTAGTAGATACTCGTTAATTGGAGTTTATCTAGGACATTGCTATCCTCTGCAACCAACACAGAAAATAATGTCAGCGCATTACCACATATGATAACTAATGTTGTAATACGGCCTAACCGTTAAATGCAGAAGTACCTCAAGGATCTATAATCGGGCCTTTATTGTTTAGTCTCCTCAACGATCGGAAGGCAAAATTTTAGTCGGGCGATTTCATTTCATATCCAAGTCTATACGTATAGAGTAGACCCAAGAATTTATCTATGAAACTACTAACTAAAATGGGGACTAAATACTACTCTACTCGAGTAAGTGGTACTTGATCTATGTTTTATGGCAAGATTTTCAAAACTAGGGTCCGGATTACGACATCATCGATTTAAATAACACAATTAGGTCTGCTGTCCATTTATTGATTTCAATTCGTTCAAATGCTGATGAAAAGAATGTCAAAATGTGGTACGAAAGTGCTTGATAACGTGAGAAGTAATGCCAAACTAAGATAATTCAGACACGTATTACTCGATCACGTGTGCGGTAATTTGGCCCCAGATTTAAACTAAAATGTTAGCATACCAGAAGGACGAATATGATTAGTTGTGGACTATCTATGCTCGTTTTTCTCTGCGTTCTAACCTTTTTAGTTTAAAGATCTCAGACCTTCCGAGTAATACAGCATATGTATTTGTAAAAAAAGGCAATAAAGCTTCTGGTATTCTTATATGTAAGTATATGGATTTAGTTTACTATTTCTCTAACAATGGTGACGAAAGGGCATTACTTCGACAAAAAATTCATTCAGAGTTTGCTTTACACCGTGTTAGGTATTGACCAAGGTCGTTCCATACAACAACCGAAGCAAATTGATCAGGCATAAAGATGCTATCGAGCAGGAATTGAAGCTCAAATTTCGCTTTAATCAAATACTTGTACTCAATTGATCAGTTGCTAACTCAAGTTAAGATGGTTCATATAAATAAAATAAAGAAACATTTCCTACACCAAAAACATACTGCAAAACTCACTTTTAATTTGATGTCTTTTATGTATAATTTTTTTTTTTTTTAATATCCTCCCTCAACGCATTTTTGCGGTTTTCAACATCTGAGGATTTTCAGTGGTGATTGCGAAGATAAACTAAATATTTTTTTAGAAGACATGTGCTTGTGCATGAAGGCATTTTTATAAATAGACAAAATATTCATTTAGAAAATACAAAATAGCTGTTGTAGAAATTCAGAAAAAAAATAAAGAGGACAAAATAATAAAAATAAGAAACAGCTGCACTTTTTCATTCCATGATCGATGGTTGTGTCAGTTGAAATTATAAGAAAAAAGAAGAAATGACAGCTTGTCATTATCATAAAATATTATATTGCAAAGACGAATTAGTTGGCAAATCTAAAATAATTAACTTACTCATGCCTTTGAAAATAAAAATAATGTCAGTGAAAAATTCTTGTAGGCCTTCAAAAAATGTATCATCAAAGTTTTCTATCTGCCCCATTTCAAAACAAACCTCTTATACTTTCTTCAGAATAGATCATTGAGTAATCTTGCAACTGAATAGGAAGAAAAAGGAATATCTTTTCCATGAAGCAATATAAAATATGTGGGTATTGGTGGTTCCCGTTGCATAATGGTTAGCATGTCTGCCTGTTACGCGGGAGGTTCGTGATTCGAATTCCAACAGAAACCATAAAATGTTTTTCAACGAGTATCACCTTTCGCGAGGAACTGGCAAGTCCTCCGATATTAAATTCATTCCTATGAAAAACGCTTTCTCAATTAGTGGTTTGGAACCGGGAGAAAATTGTAGGTCCCCCATTTCCTCACAACACAAGCCATGGTTGTGAGAAATGCATGAATATGAAAGAAAATGTAATGCGAGCTGACCCTAAGCGCCTGGAAATGTCATCATTGAAATGTGACACGCTGCCGATAAACGTCACCAATCAACCAACGTGTCAACCACAACCTAAAAATCTTCTAGTACGATGGGCATTCCTCATCGCTGTATCGTTACCTAAAATACTATGAACATTAAATAATTAAAATCAAAACTACTATAAATAACGTTTTTGATTTACAGGAAAAAGCCTATCGACGTCAACGAACGAAGGAGAAAGTGATAGTAGATTGGTAACACCATAAGACGTGAAGGCAGTATATTGCGATACTTGTAGTTATCGCGCCACACTCGCAAAAACGCTTTGACTGGGAAGACTTTGAAAAAACCTAATTAATAAAAACCGCACACAGGGGTTGTCAACACATTTTACCCTATACGAGACGAACTTTAGGCACTAAGTAAGTAAGTTGGGCAAGTATAAGTTTTTTATGTGGTTTTCTTCAACAGACTGGACGACAATAATATGAAGTAATGAAGCAAAAAGTAAACGTACAACAGTTAAGAGTTCTGGGGCCGAATTACCACATCAGTGATTTGGTGACTGAGTCATTTTTCTTTCAAAATTCGCTTTCAATTAAACTTTTATCAGTCTACTGTCCATTTATTGATTTTTGTTCGTTCAAATAGTAATAAAAAAAAATGTCAAATTGTGGTACCAAAGCTCTAGATAACGTGAGAAGCAATAGTAAACCCTCATAATTCAGTCACGTATTACTCGATCACGTGTGCGGTAGTTCGGCCCCTGATCTAATAATCTTTAACCAATTAGATGGTGACGAAAGTTTTATGTGAGTCAACACTTTTTTGTTTATCACCTATATGGAGAAGTGAAAATTTTCTTTTTTTACTTATTCACAATGCAGTGTCAACGTTGGCCGTGCGTGAGCGAAACGGGCACATCATCAGCTGTCAAATAAAGTTCAGGTCTATATGAAGCAATACGAGGCTTATTTGGAAAAAAAACATGCTCACGTCATCAAAGGGGATATCTTATCTCAACCTTATGATGAGTGATATACATCGATACAACTAACTTCAAATACATTCTCAACATTTTTGTTCCCACACCAAGTACTCATGAAACTTTTTTAAAAGTATACTTCAAGACGTTGTGCAAAACTCAAACGTCAACTTCAAGGTAATAACACACAGGTCTACAAAAAAATTGAAGTTGAGAGCTGTTTTGGTTTTTTTGTGACACACTTATGTTTTTGGGTGTGCTGAATCTGAAAATGACTTTCATTTGCACGTAGAACGTCACGTTTTCTGACAATATAGGTATCCGTCTAATATATGGTGCAGTGAAAACACCTTCTATCAACTTTGCCTCCGAGAGGCCTGGAAACTTTAATATCATATTTGAAGCAATTTCCATCTCTTAGAAGTGACTTTACAACTTGCTTCATCAGTTCCAGCTTTATATGAAGCGGCAGTGTACTTATTTATTTGTGACTTCAATTAGCTAAAAAAAACAATTTAAGAAAATTTTGGGCTTAGCAAAGTAACCTGACGTTCTAGAAGTTGTTCCGTATTTTTTTAGTTTTCAGAACACCTAAATACATAGAAATCAGTTGAAAGCATCCAGACAGCTTTTTCTTTGTAGACCTGTGTAATCTTTCAAAAGTCATTGGGAGCATTGAAATAGAAGCGCCAAAAATGGTTTTAATGGTCAAAATGAAGTACATATATGCTGTCATCAAACATGGACAGAGAACATCGATGAACTGGACAAAACTTCATAACAGACAGACATAACTTCGAGGTAGTACGGGTCTTCGCCTCTTGAATCCGCTTAAGAAACGGAAAATAACTTCAGTGCGAAGAACAGAGAATCAATCTTGCCAATCGCTGCTTCTTTCGGCTAAGAAGGCAATTGAGAAATAAGACCCTCTCCAGAAAAACAAAGGTATAACACCTTGATCATCCCAGTCTTGCTATACGGCATTGACCTTATCTAAAGTGGATTTTCTCATCCTTTGGTCTATTCAAGGGAAAAATACTACGAATGATGTTTCGTTCTGTTCGCAGAGATGATGTTTGGAGAAAAAACATTTAACAACGAACTGTATGAGCTGTACCGTGACATAAGCTTAGCTAGAAGATTAGGCATCGCGAAACTAAGGTGCCAATGGCAGGCATGTAGAGCGGTTGGACACCAATCCACTAAGGCGACAGATTTTGTAAGCACACTGCATGGAAGTTGCGGAAGGGGAAGATATCGTCTAAGAGGACGCAATTAAATGCGGGAGGACCGACTCAGCCGATTTAGAGTGCAAAACTAAACAGAATTCGATCGAAATCGATAACGCGGGGTTGGATGCCCAGGGAGGTCCAAAGTATTTCACAAGTATCGCTTCTCAAAACGAATTGCTAAATTCTCTTATAGTTAAGATGTGAACAGGATTCTCTCCAGAAGATCGTAATCAGCAGAATATTCTTAACACCCTAGTACTAAATTCTAGCTCAATTCCGAATTTTGTGCTCTTGGTGAATAACTGGGCAAATTCCTAAACGCAAGCCTTGCGCAAATTGTGTAAGGCAAACAATTTCCAAATGCGGACAAAAAAATCCCTTCGAAGCAGAATGTCCGATTACGAAGTAGATTGCTTCTTTTCCTCAAAGTAAGTGAATTTTTGCAACTGTCAAAAAACACTTGCTAACTTTTAACTGCATTGCAAATGTTGTTTTGGATTTTTGTTTTTGCTTAGCATGAGACTTGCCTAGCAAGGCTTGCGTTTAGGAATTCGCCTAATTGCTTCCGCGAAGAGTTTTCAAGCTATAAAATGATTTGATTTTCATTGCTTTCATTAATCAGCAACGAATTGTTTCAACGACATCCATTGCAAACCCGCACGGGCTGTAGCGCCATCTAACTTTCATTTGGAGCCTACTATACTAACAAAGTTAGTTGACCTTGTAATTTTTTTTTTTGTTCAAATCTTAGTTTTTGTACACATTTTGAAAGCTACATTTGTGTGATATGCCAAAACTTCGCCTATTATTTAATCCAAATCAATTCGATTTCGGATTCCGGAAGTCAAATGGAACCCAACCCAAAACTAAAACAAATTAAATCGACTGCGAGTAGTTAAATACACCTTCACACACAATCAATCGCCTCTTGACCTCATCAATATAGATAGAGGTATACAAATTCAAACATCACGAATCACGATATTACAACAACCCACTTAAAACCTCCATTAATCCATCCAAACAGCCATAACTGAAAACAATTTCAATTTGTAACACATTATTAATAGATTCTTAACCCACATCCCACATGTGCCAATGCCATATTGCTGAGCTGCTTATTATACATATGTACTTGTATAGATCGCCACTTCCAATCCAAATGCCTGCTGGCCAACGCCGACGTCATACACTTGCGGCTCTTCCATATGCAAACAAAACTTTACTTCTTTACCTAGCTTTTTAAGGAAAATAGAAGCAGCAACCAGTCGTAGCAACATTATGACAGCTGCAATGCAACTAATTGCTGAATTTAAGTCACAACTTGGCTTAAAGCGGCTGCAGCACCACTAATGACATTCCGGCCATTAGCAGCGACCATGTACAAACCCAGTGGAGTTTTTCCTCGTCTTGAATTTTCTATACATATATGAACCTACTTACTAGACTCTTTTTCCTAACTCCATTCATAACGGCAATTACGGCCCCCTAGTCATAATTCTTCAAATGGAGTTATCTAGTGAATATCTTGAACTCTATCTAGAAAGTTCAATCGCAAAGACACTTGGCTTTCCGGGGGAGATAACTTTAAATGGAACTGTATGTGTATTACTCTGTTTGTTCACAGTATGTATAAGCACAGCCCACGGCGATATTTATTCTCAACGATGATGTCACAGCTATAATTACAGTAAAGTTTCTGTTAAGCTTGTTGGTTTAGGTTTTGTTTTTCCCTCGTTGTTGTTTTTGTTGTACTTTTAACGATCGCGTGCTAAAGTGATCGCACACAGACACCCTTCAAAATTTATCAGTCGCTTTGCTGCTCGCTTGTAGGTTTTGTGGTTTTCCTCTTTAGGTATGGGTAGGTTCGCGGCAAAAGAAACGAAAGTTGGCGTTGACGTTCGTTGTAATGTCGATTGTCATGACAGCAGCCTTGCATGAAGTCAGACTACAGATTTAGACGCGGAATTTTGATGAATTGATGCAATGATGCACTTGTTTTGTGGTGGTATGAGACAATCTGGAGTCTTAATAGGTATAGTCTCAGAATGCGGGGCATTAAGTCTGTGGGTTTAGCAGATATGTTGGAGTCTAGACTTGTTTTTCAATGAGGGACTGTTTAACTAGCCACAGTACAAACTATTTGCAGATTTTAAATATAAGAGGGCAATTGTAATTATACTTTACTTCTCTTTGGCAGGGAGGGTAGAGCCCACAACAGTTTCGAACGCTTATCATTGGATTGTGAGTATTTTTTTTTCGTTTTGTACCCACAAGGGAAGGAAATTATAATTCAAAAAAACCTTTAAATGGCCTCCAGAAGTTTGCTAAATTATCAGTTATTGCATCATTATTTGATGCATGGTGTTATGTCAAGGACAACAGTGGTAGGTAAAGGTACTACGTTTATTGAACCTAAAACAAAATTATGAAAGAGAAAAAGTTGCATACCTACACTCTGACCGCAGCCGTCGCGATTCGGGATGGAAGTTCAAACTTTGTCTTAATTAGCTCTCGCGTCGTCGGCTTAAGTCCCTATTGCCAGCCTTTTTCAATTTCGTACAAGGAGGTGCTTTACTCGGTTGGAAGACTACAAACAACGAGTTGGGTACCTGTGCAAAGCTTCCCAGGAGTTTTAGAAAATAAGACAGACGATTTCCTCATCATAACCTCACTAGCTTATATCGACACGGTAAAGGATATCTCAAGGCCAATACCGAAAGTTCCATGCAAACTATAAAGTTAGAGAAAAGACTGAAAATGATTTACCATAACAGTCAGTTGACTGCTAATGTTTAGTTCGATAAGAGGATGAAGCCTCGTTATCAAATCTGGCGGAGGTAGCTATTCTATATGGTGGGTTGAGGTTGCCCAGCTAGGGCACTGCGGTGTCTGAATAAAACCTATTGTGCCAACCCATTTGATTTCATAGTCAAGTATTTGATTTCTAAGGCGGAAAAGTGCTTTACATGCCGTAATAATGTGCAGAGATGTTTCCTCATTTTCGAGGCATAGTCTCCAGATGGGGTCCGCTACTAACCTCATTTGGTGAAGGTGTTTCTTTAAAGAACAGTGGCTGGTTAATAGTCCTGTGCAAATTTTGAGGGTTTTTCTATTGAGATCCAGTAGGAACTTTAATGTTTTTTCAGTACATTCTGGCAAAAAGAGTTTTGAACAGGTTTGACCAGATGAGTTACGTCAAGTTTTATTTGATTCTTCCAGTAAGACGGTCTTGGGCAGTGTGTTTGAAGGTGCTTTTATTTACACCACAGAAGGGTTCAGGACCGACGAATGGTTTAGATGCGCCGTTTTTAGCTAAGATGTCCTTTATTATAAGTTACGAAACCTGTGGCAAAAAACGAAACCCAAAACAACGATAGCCACGACTTAAACTGATTATGGATTACGATAATGAATCCATGAAAATATCAAAACAACAACAAAACGACCGCCAAAAGCAGACGTTAATAACAAACGTAATTCGCAACGTAGCGATAACGAAGAGTTTTTTTTGAGTATCGTTAATTGTAATACGGCCTAAGTCTATGAACATTGACATTGACGAAGTTCACATTGGCCTAATAAAGCGACTGCTTTCTTGTTCTCCACACCAATTTGTCGATATTGACTTTATTAGCACGAAGTTCCAACAAATCGGCCAATGACGAAACCACAAGTGTTTTAACTCGGTAATACCAGCATATTATATGTTGTGAAGCCACTACTTTTCTTTTTAGCGAAAACAGTGCCATTCCTTTTGTGTGGACAGTTATTGGTATCGAATTTATTGACGAAGTTTACATTGGTCGATTTGTTGAAACTTCGTGCGACTCAAGCGACTGATTTTTTCTGTAACACTAATTACTCGGTATTTACTAAGTCATTTTGGGTAACATAAAAGGAGACCAAGAAAACAGTCGCTTTATTCGCAATAAGTCGAAACATATCAACCAATTTGAACTTCGTCAATGGATGCGCTACCAATAACTGTCCACTCGAAGGGGATGGCACTGTTTTCGCTAAGAAAAAATGGCTTCAAAACGTAAACGTAACGTCGAGTTTAAACACTGGTGATTTATTCTCTTACGACAAAATCTATAATAGATGTGAGTATCTGTATCTGTACCGAGATTTGCTGACTTCGTATTATTTGCCAAGATGAGGAAGGAATCCTCTACGGGGCGAGTAAATATACGATTTTACTTCATGCGTCGCGACGATTAAGTGCAATGAATGCAATTCAGTGACAACATCAAAAATAAAAATACAATACAATACACCTGAATTACACACCGCACTAATAAGTGGATGAATCCACATTTAAATTTGAATTAAAGTCAAACAAAATAACGAGATGCCATGAATAATTGATGTCATGCTCTGATGAATGAAAACACGCTGGTGAAATAATTGCCCGATGAGTGTTGAACAAAGTTATCCAATTGTAAGACAGAGAGTACATTCACATATAGTTTATTATCGTTTAAGTTCACTTGCATCTATGAGAGGGAAGTTATTCCATTCATTTCTCCTTCCATGTGATGTAAGGGTAATCAATTGAACCCTTTTAATTAGAGAATTTATTGCAATACAATAAAGTAATCATCTCAATTAAATGATTTAGATCTTGCAATAATATATTAGAATAAGAGCACCTCGCTGAGTGTCATTAATCGGAGTATCGTTGAAAACCTAAACATCAAATCAACATGAGATGACGGAGTTCTGTTAAAATGAACACAGGAACACGATAATTTATTGCACAAATAAATAATTTATTTACCTGCTTTTAATACAAATAAGCAAAACCAAAAACCATATAAAAATGTCGCTGAGTGAGAGAACGTTAATCGGTAGGTAGTTCAATGGCCTGGTTACTAAATTTTTAAATAAAATCTGACAACATTCTCATACTTGAAATGATAACCCATGTTCAAATAAAGATCTGAGTGGATTTCAGTTGCAAAGTCGTTTATGAACAAATCAAGTGGAATTTACATATTCCTGATGTCATAAACTTGTGAAGTCGAACCACCCGAGTGAGTAATCTTATACATGATGTTCACAATTGAAATTAATACTTGCATGTGATGACTGCAGTGGGTAATGTTTAAAAAGGCAAATCATTTGCAATTAAAAATCGATTATCAAAGGAAATTCATTAGAAATTCTATTGAGGAAGTCAATAACAACTTGCAAGTGTTGTTCTGAAAAATGGCAACACTTACTGAACACAAATATACCGCCGATTGTCAAACTGACAATCACTATAAACAGTTTTGCCAATTTAAAAAAATTAAGCATACAATTATTGAATGCCTTACAACATCTCGTTAAAGACTGATTGGTTAAAAAAATTACATCTCGGAACGCCGATATGTAAAGGCGTGTAGTTCCGAGTTCAAGGAGCGTTAAATTTAACTATCAATAGAAACAATTGATGACTTTTATCGGTGTTTAGCAACTCGAATGTGTTCATTTGAAATAATGGTAAATTTTGACCGTTTGGTGGAAGGCGATTTTCCCATTTTAAACTATGAAGATCAATTAAAAGAAACTATTTTTTGACATATTCTATTCCTTGAATGTGGGTAGCATAGGTGAGTGACCAAATTTGATAAGCAAACTCCAAACAGTTCCATATAGCGCAAGACCAAAATAAAGAGACTTTCTAGCAAATGGCAAGTCAAATTCGATCGGCCAACGTTTAATCGTTTCCAATCTTAATGTTGTCTTAGTCCCTGTCCATACGTGTTATTGCAATAACGTTATATCGGTCGTTTCTGGCCAAAAGGGGTGACTCGATGCGCAAAATGAAATCTGATTTATCTGCCTAAGCAGTACACTTTGCGTGTCCAGACGGGTTATGCTCATAACGGTATGCTTTTTTCAATACAATTTCCAACACAAAATGGAGAACTTGTGCGAGCAATTATAACAACGTCTGGACACAAGATGTTAACAGCATAACCCGGCACATATTCAATACTCGATATTGTCATACTGTCAATTCAATGAGTATTCAACATGATAATGAAAAAGTTCTCAAATAAAAATCATGATCTTGCACTGTTTATTTACCGAAGTAAATTGGAGATCAAAATCTTTTATTAAATAAACAATTTATCAGGATTTGAATTCGTTGAAAATATGTTTGCATCGTCGACGTAGAAAAGAATCTTTGAGTCCAAAAGTTATTGATCCAAATCATTTATATCAACAGGTATATAGAGGTACTCCAAACGTAATGTCTACTGCTGTTGGTATACGATTTTTGAATTTTAAGCACTGGGCGCGCGACTAGAAGAAAAGATCACTCTTTTCATAAAGAAAATTATTCTATCCATTTTGATTGATTTCCATATTTGTGTTGTAGAGTAGGTCAAATATCTTTGAGAACCAAAGCAACCTTCATCAAGGTGTTTGCCATTATGTTGAGATGTTTTACCATCGAAAATGTGTAGTGTAGTGAAATATATGAAGTGACCATGAGTGCTTCTAAAAGTTTCCGCACTTTCCTAGCGCCGAATCTGTACCGACATTGATTATAATGCTGAATAGTCTTTATGAAGAGTCAAATTGTTTAATATTGAAACTAGCGATTTAAGGAAACTGAAGCTATTCCCTCCCATACATATTCTTGGATCATACTTTCTTCTAAATTGGTTCTTGGCTTGAATTAAAGCTAGCAAAACACGTTGTCGTTCTTAGGAACTGGGTGCCCACAGAGGAACGGCTTTGATACTATGGAAAAGGGCGGCTGCAGCTTGCGTTGGAACGGTTGCAGTTTCCAAGCTCACGTTCCTAAATTTTCGTCTACCTATTTCCTATTCCTCCTCCTCTTATATGAATTCTACGTATCCTTTCCTTTTCCATTTGCTCTTTCCTTCCTCACGACAATTTTGATTAGTGAGTGGGAGATGCTTTTGAAAAGTGTCGTACTTTATACGATAATTCAGTGAAACCAACCACTAATTCATCGGCTGCATAATCCTACTCAAATCAATGTTATTCAAATATGAGAACGATCTGTGTTTTAATGAAATTGTTAAAATGTTAAGGTTTGAGGTCCCAGAGTTTTTTGCTGGTCTTGAACGGGACAAAAAAGGCAACCAGATTTCTGCCGCGTCTTCAAAGCTATGGTACCTGGTGTAAAGCCGCAAAACATTTCGACACATAAATGAACAAAACAATAACAATATTGACATCTTCATTAACATAAAAGCCGTCTAAACAGTTGTTGCCACAGCAAGCCCATACTGCTCAACGCAACAAAAAAGGTGACCCTTAAATAGGTGCAGCCTCCCAGCATACTGCAATATCAACGGAAATAATATGAGGGAAGCAATGACTAAAATCTTATCATCATTATCATATTCCGCAAAACGCAATTGATAGAAACAACTAAATCCAGCTTAGCTGATTAGATATTGACACGTTCCACTTAGGTAGAGTGGGAAGAAGGGACAAACCCCTTCCTCTATAGAAGGTAATACCATTGAATAACTATATATAGAAGCTGACACCCGAAATAAACAACTTTCTCAAACTCGGCATAAGAAGATTGTTACCTAGCGATAGTCACACTATTTATTATTGTTTATGTTTTTGTCTCTGCTTTTCTATTTTGATACACAAACCATTTTCAAATGAAGGAAATTTGGCAGTTTAAATTTTGAAATATGTTTCGTAAGGAACCCTTAGGGATTTATTATAATTGATTATAATCAAATACATAATACACTAAATCTCCATCATCATTTCAAACCTATTTATAATCTTAACAACCTCTTCGGTAACCAGCAAAAAAATAATAAAAAATATCCTTTGGGACTAAATTTGCAAAAGGTTGGTGAACTAACTAGCTCCAATATCGATACTAGCGGCATAAGAACTCCTAGTGGCGATTTATTCCGGTGTCACTTCTATATATAATTATTCAATGGTAATACTTTGTTGAAAATAATGATTTTTGTACACGAGCTGATTTCATCATGAAAAACAGGGGCGCAGGCGACCGAGTTAAATCCCTTCATTGTAAATTAGATTAGTGAAAAAATCTGTTGAGGTTCAAAAAAGTGAACGTGGCAATAAATCCGATATTTTATTTGTCTTTTCTTCGAGTGTAGAATGAAAAAAACTTCCAGTAATAAGCCAAAACCCTCCATTAGTTGTAGCCTAAGACTTAAGAAAACAACATTTTAGATTTGTTTACATTGGATGGGGTGCAGCCGCAAGCAGAAATACCTCATTCGGATCTCAATAATCCATTGTTCTCCCCGGGTAACAGAGGTGAGGATTAGGTTGGGGACTGGTTTGCTGGGGTCGGGACCCCTCACTGAACCATTTAGAACCCTCAATGCATTTTAGTATGCTGTTCTATAGGAGGTTGTGGTACCCGTGCGGTAATGGTTAGCATGTCTGCTTGCAAACCTAGAGGTTCGTGGTTCTTATCCCAACAGAGGCAAAAATGTTTTCAGAGAAGCAGATATCTCCTCCATTCCCTCACAAGGCATGGTTGGGAGAAATGCGTTAGGCCCTAGGGGTTCCGAGGGATTTTTCTTAGTGTTGGCCAAGCTAGGGCACACATAGAGGAAGTATAATCATCCTTCCTTTGCCACTTCATCTTGGCATCCCCTTCTACACAATTCGGATGTCCTGATGCATATTCACATCATGTGTGTGAAACTGTAGGTACATAATGGAAACCCGGCAAGTTTCTAAAGATGATCACCTGTCATTGGCGGTTTTTAAAAAGTTTCGTTGGATTCTTTTTTTTTTCTTGCTCTAGTGGCTTGAGAACTGAGGTGTTGGTTTCGCTGGATTCGAGAGCTGACCCGATCTCGACCAGCTTGAAAAAAAACTCCACTTTAAGTGCACGAAAATGCAGCAGTTTTCTCTTCGCTCAAAGAAAAAATTGATATGCAGACGGTGCTAGTTGTTTCTTCAATACTACTTTGTAATGAAAGATTTAAAAAAAACGTGCGGAAATACCCGTCCAATAGCCTCAAGCGAATGTCGTTAGTGAAAATAATTCAGTTGAGGATCAAAAAGTGAACGTTTATTTTTTGGGTGCAACAAAGTCGTTATTTTTTTTACTTCTCTTACCGTGCAGAACGAAGAAAGCTTCAGTTTAGAGGTAGTAATAACCGATTTTTGTCATTTGAGTTAAAACTTCATTGAGAAAGGGGATATGCACAATGAAAATTAATTGCGTCTTGGTACAGAAGCTCTTTTAAGGCGTTCAATGTATTAGTAGCCTAAGATTAGCAACAACCCCATGCAAGAACTGCGCTGTGGCAGGTTTTCAACGAAGGAACCTTATGTATGATGTACTAACTTATCTTTTTAATTTTTTTGTGACATTTTCCATGATTCTTTTTTGCCTTTTCTGTCATTAAACAATCATCAACCAACTTAAGTGGCATAATTTCTACATTTCTTATCAAAACCTAAACAATACCAAATCTGTTCTTATAGTGACTCAATTATGACTCAGAAGCAGGGCTAAAAACTCAACCCAAATATCTACTCCCTAGCTGTGTTCACAACCTTTACCCTTTATTTGGGTCGTTCCAATCGCATGCTAATTCGTTACTAAGAAACTTCTTCGCGCTTTTCCTTCCTGAATGGCTGAATCTTCAGTTCTTACAAATACACATAGACAAACAAATAAAAGCAAATCATCTCCTCCCATACCCATCTATTTTGATTACTTTCTAACCTTGTCAAAGTACTGTCCTATGCTAAAATCCACACACGTTTTATGTACAAACTTCGTGTTATAAACGAAGGTTTACGTCACTCAATTATTGGACATCAAAAGGAAGTGGCTGTGACACACTTTCTAAGAAACTGAAGAAGAAAATTCCTTTTTAATTTACAAAACTGTTACGCCACGAAAAGAATGGGAAAAATAAAAATGTCAAGGACAAGGACAATGTACGGCAGATGTCAAACAAATAACCAGAAAAAGTTTTTCTACTCTGTTTGCTTTTCTCTGCATGTTTTTCACCAACAAATGCACAAGAAGTTTTTTCTCAATATACAAAGTGAATAAAGAAGGTTTTTTTTCTTTTCCGATTATTTCAATAATGCCACCTTTTGTTTTCTCCTTCAAATCAAATTCACTCAGCGTTTGTAGGTATTATATTTAGACTGACATCATCGCTTAACACATCATGCCATCACGTTGCTTTCTGTTTTTTTTATATATATTTTTTATTTTTTGTGAGATTTGATATCTCATAATTTGCAGTTTCATTAGCATAGATTCTTTTTCTTTTCTAATGTGTGGATAATAACATGTTGGAAAATTTATTGACTTTGGCCCCCGAAAGTTAAATGATACGGATGCTATAAGATGATATAGTTTATGTTATTGTTGTTGTAAATCCAAACAAAAGATACAATTTCAAGAAATATTAATAGTAAAACACATGCGAACATTGTTATAGGTGGAAGTTTCGAGAGTTTCGAAAATTAGCTGCTGGGAGCTTAATTGGTTTTTGTGGGTGGGCGATAATGCCTTCTAGTGTTTTTCCTAGCAAATAACAAAACACGAGTTCATACAGCTTGGCAGAAGCTGGCATGGCATGAAGCACAAATGCCTCATGCCATCGAGATTTATTTATACCTACCTATTCGTTGTTTACACTTTCAAGTCAACCGGACCAGGAGCCGGCCGGGTGTAGCGAATGCACTTATTCTATTAGCACGAACAAATTTGCGAATAATAAATTTAAATATTGCCAACAGCAATAAAGTCTTCTTCATTTGTGTAACTACAAACAAAAAAAAAACAACTTCTTCTTCTTCTTCTTTCCATTTCCGGCGTTACGAGTAGTGATCTTGAAGCGATCACAACTCTCCCACTTTTCTGCTTCACACTAGTGATCCGCCTGTGGGGTACGCCGCGTTGACCTCAGAAAGCGTCGGCAAGCCTCCCGGTTTTGGATTGTTCCATGTCTGAGGCCAACCAAATGCTGCTGTTTTTGCATTTGCTTGTACCAGGAGTGTTTTGGCCTGCCTTTTCTTTTTCGTCGCGAATTTGTTGAAACGTTGTACGATATTGCCTTTTGGACGGGGTTCTGCGGATCTCTCCTTTGAACATGACAATACCAACTGAGCCGGTCGTGCTGAATTTTGTCCAAGATGGTACTTTTGACATGAAGGCTTCCACGGATCTTAGTACTTCTAATTCGATCAAGCTTTGTTACTCCTGCTGTCATCCGAAGCATCTTCATTTCGGCTGCCGTCAATTTGCTCTCATACTTTTTGTACATTGTCCAACATTGTGAACCGTATGTCAGAGCTGGACGGACAACTGCTGTGTAGAGCCTTCCCTTCAGCTTAGGGGGCATTTTTCGATCACAGAAGATAGCGGAGTTTTCTCGCCACTTCATCCACCCTACGCTTACTCGATGATTGATGTCGTCATCACAAGTTGCTTCACTATTGATCATAGATCCCAGATATTTAAATTTTTCACACTTGGGAAGCACATTTCCATTCAAATAAATGTCTGGAATAGGCTTGTCTGGATCAGAAAAAGGGCAGCACAGGTATTCAGTCTTTTTAGCGCTAATACGGTACCCATTTCCTTCCAGAACATCAATCCAAACGTCAAGTGCTCGTTGCAGGGATGTAGGATCCTCGCTTATGATGGCTCCATCGTCAGCAAAGAATAATTGTTTTACTTTATTGTCCGTTACTTTTCCTTCGAGCAAATAATCCAGAACAGCAATAAAGAGCAGTGGACTCAAGACACTTCCCTGATGTACACCTACTGTTATTTGGAATTCTTCGGTGACTCCAGCTGGGCATCTCACTTTTGTAACTGCTCCCTCGTACATGTCCATAATTATTCGCACATAGGCTTCAGGAACTCCTCGGTGTCTGAGGGCCACCCATATCAGATCTCGTGGTTGTCGATCGAATGCTTTTTCGAAGTCAACCAACACAATATGCAAATCCTCTAAGGCATCTCGGTGTTTTTCCATAATGATCCTTATACTTTGGATTGCGTCTGTAGTTGACTTACCCGCGACAAACCCGCATTGGTCATCAGAAAGCCTTATTATTTTCCGCAGTCGGCTATCCAAGACCCGCTCAACGATCTTCATAGTGTGGGACATCAACTTGATCGAACGATAGTTGTCACAGCTTCTGGTATCTCCCTTTCCCTTGTACATTGGTAGAAGAAAACTTTCCCTCCATTGATTAGGCAAACTGTCACCTCTTATAAGTTTGGAGATGAGAATCGTGAGCCATCTCAACCCGATGTCTCCCATATTTTTCCAAAACTCATATGGTACCTCGTCTGGCCCAATCGCTTTGCCTTTTTTAGAGTTCTTAACTGCCTCCCTAACTTCTTCGACTGTGACGTCGGATACTTCCGTACAGTTAGGTGCAGCTGTTGGAAAGTGGCGCCGAGGAAACTGTTCATTCAAAAGATCATCACAATACTGTCGCCACCTGTGAAGAATTTTGTCGTCATCCACAAGTAGCAGTCCTTGAGCATCATTTATGAACTTTGGCGAACGAATCTCCTGCGCATTTCTCCTTCTCTGAGCGGCTATTTTGAAAATGGTTGCTCCCTTATTCAAGTTGCTTTGTCTTAGCTCTTGGATTGCCTGATTTGCTTCAGCAGCTGGGGCAGAAATCTCTTCCAGCTCTCGATACAGGCCCTCCGTGCTTTTTGCTTGAAGTTGGGCGCACTTTTTTTTCGCTTCTTTTCTGCAGCTCTTGTATTCCATTTTGAGACGCGCTTTTTCATTTGTATTTCTTGAGGGGCACTTCGACCAAGCTTGGAAAGCTGCTTTCTTCTTTCTAATCACTCAATCAAAATTTAAATATTGCCAACAGCAATAAAGTCTTCTTCATTTGTGTAACTACAAACAAAAAAAAAACAACTTGCAGATGAAAAAGTAAACCAACCGAAAAGTAGATAAGACAATCACGAGGGGCGTTTGGTTATAAATCATCAGTAAATCACGCGTCACTCATAGATAAAGTGCCGTTGAATTGAATGAAAAACTAATGGAAAAGTTTAAAATGCTTTTCAGTTTTTCGTGAATTGAAAAATTCAATTCCAAAAATAAGTTCAAATTTTCCGTTCTACTTCACACATTGGCATATGATTCTTTGGTGTTTTTGGGTTCTCTATTTTTATATTTAGATCGTCAGTCTGTTTGTTTTCTTTAAAAAAAAAAAAAAAAAACAACGAATTTTAATGAATATTGCATACACTTGTCTGTTTTGTGTAGTAAAGATTAGAAGCTCTAAACACGAACAGAGTAGTGAAATTAACAACAGCTAAGCTAACTTTTTTCATCGCTTAATTTATGGTTGAGAATGAATTTTAAGAGACGTCCCGCTTAAGTTCTTCTACCCTAAGTTGTTGTTTCGAAAATGGCAAAGATTTATTTTTTGTCAAAGGTTTTAATATCAGTTGGAGCTTTGAGACAGCCTATTGCATTGATTACCAGATGGCAAAATCGTTGATATAGCTTTCCAGATTATAGTAAAAAAAACCAGAATGCTGATAAAGGATCTAAGTTTTCAGTTCTGATCTGACCTCTTCAAAACCAACCGAGTACCAGTAAACTGATTCTAGAAAGTGTCGCAGAGGATGTTCCCTAGTTGTACTGTGTGATTACGTAAACCGCGCTTGTGGTTTTCCTTTCAGCGTTAAGCCGTTAACGTTTTATCTGAACGCCACGACGCGACGACGCCCGGAGTTTATAAGTAAAAACAAAAAAAAACCGCCTCTGTTGCACTAAGACAAAATAATTAAGGAAATTGCTCCCGTTAAGAACATTAGGCCGGTAACTGGTTCGAGTGCTCCAACTTTCTTACTAATGTCGAAACCTTTACATCGTGAGTCGTGTCAAAAACTATTGCACTCTTCACAGTTCAAGCGAAAAAAGCCTGTGTGGAACATTTTGTACCAACCACTCATTGCTTGAGAAAGATGTTTGAAATCCTTACTAGGTAAGTTTATCAATGATCTCATTTCATATCGACATGATTAACTGAAACCCAAAAAATACTTCAAAAATGCACTCGGAGAGTTCGAAAAACTCCGGATCAATGCGATCGATTAGCCGTTCGGAATCGGCAGAAAATTGTAGGTTAACTCCATTCCTTCAGAAAGACAATGGTTGTGAGAAACGCGGTAGACCCAGGGGTTCCTCGATCGGTTGCCCCACATTATTTTTTTATATATTTATTTATTTAAGTGGAAACCATGAAAATTCAGAGTTAGGTGGTTCAAGTGTAAGTCAAGACTGTCCAATCTGCTAGGGAAGGCTCCCAAACATCTAACAGAGACTGAAACTTGTCGAAAGAAACTAAAACGTTTTTAGGTGAGAGTTTGTTTAGCCAAACAAAAAAACGAAATAGATTTTGATGTTTTGATCACAAGAACTCTTTTGTTGAGACGCCCATGTCTTACCAACATTACACTGTCAGAAGTTGGAGTCAAGCTGAAGATGAGTTTTTGACAGAGCATGTCATTATCAAGTTGGAAACATATCCCCTAAGCCGAAGGGAAGACTCTTCACGGCGATTGTACGTCCAGCATTCAAATGAGATTTACAATGATGGACAATGTACAAAAAGTATGAGTGTAAGGAGACGGTATCTGTATGAAAGTAGGAGAAACTTCATCGTATTACTTAGATCCGTTGAAGACTTCACATCAAAAACACCATCTTGCAGAAACAAGCACCCGACTAAAGCTCAAGTGGTATTCTCATGTCCAAAGGAAAGATCTAGGGAATTTCTTTAAATAGGCAAATCATACAACGTTCACACGATCGTGAAGAAACAATAAGAAAGGCAACAAAAACACTGATTATTATTTATAAAAATACATAAAATAAAATAAATAGGGTGCCGCAACAGAGCGAGGAGCCCCTGGGCTAAGCGCGACCTACAACTTTCTGCCGATTCCGAGAAAGCATGCTAACCATCACGTAGCATGGTTATTGTTGAAGACTGAATTTAGCTACCCCCGGCGGCATTCCACAGGGTACTCAATTAGAGCCCCTTCTTTTCATTCTTAAAATAAATTATCTCCAATTTGTCGTTCATTACTACCTTATTTTACAGATCGCAGATGATAAGAAATTTACAATATCACTTCTTTAGCTACTAACTCTTCTCATTTTTAAGAGGATATATATAACTCTCCTAGGTGCTAAAAAATTGCAGCTTAACATTGACAATTAAGCGCATCAAAGATACTATAATCTAATTGATGGTCTAAGCAATTCTCCGACCTATACTTAACTCGATCTTTGTACATTACCTTTGTTAATAAAATAAAAACAAATAGGGTGGCGCAACGAAGCTATAGAAACCTCGGGGCCTAGCGCTTTTCAAGGACCTTTAGTTTTTTATACCGATTTTGAAGGGCAAAATGAGAAAACCCTTTTCATGACAGAGTTTTGATATTTTCGAAGTTATTGCTAAAGATATGTTTCTGATGGAAGTAGAAAGTAGATTCTTCCACGTAAACAAGCAGACATGCTAACCATTACTCCACGAGCACCATTACTTTTGTTTGCCCGCTCTTTTAATACGCTTCTCTAGGCCCCTTACCAAGAAGTTGATAGTTCTAGAATTAAAAATAAAAAACTCCGTTTCCATCGATTTGCTCTTAGAAGTATTTCGTGGAGTAATCCTTTGATTCTACATAAGATTTCTCAACTTGAATACTTTAAAAGCTTGAAGAAAAGTACTCAACTTTCTCTTCATTCGTGACATTCTTTAAGGAAACCATTAACTTCATAGCCTTTCACAACTCTATCTTCATCAACATTAATCTTTGCAACATATAAAATTATCGTCTATTTGGTCTACTCTCCTACCGGACATCATATGGCTCATATGAACCAAGTTTTGAGTAATGTTAATTCAAATTGTTTCGACGGCACCTCTGCTTAAAACTTCATCTTCAAAACCACTGTTCATATTCAATAATCTTAGCAATAAATTTCTTTAGTTTTTAAGTAAGCCTAAGATGAGTTTGTAATAAGCAAAATAAATGGGTTTTCGCCCTAAAAAAAAGGTTTAAATCATTTAGAATAATCTGTTCGTCAAAGTTTTAATGTCATACCAGTTCCATAACCTTAAAAAAAACCTACATATGGTAGTTACTTCGCCCTTCTTTTCAGCAAGTTATGCTTTCATTAGCTGGAAAATAATGTCATGATACTCGCATAGTGATATACTTTGAAGATTGTATTAAATGATTTCAATTCGAACAACACTACATTGCCAAAAGAATTTCAATGCCTTCAAAAACTCCAAACGACAGATTCTTTTCTGACAACAAAAACAATAACGAGTTTATTATACTTGATATACCTAGGAGGGATGACCACATTGAATTATAACTTCCATACTCGTTTTAATCATTGAACTCATTCTTTTGTTCAACATTCAAGAGACTCTTTTCAATAAAATGGTGAAAGAATAATTTAAAAGCTTTATATGGACTGAGGGTATTTAATTGTTTCAATCCTCACCACAAAAACCTTAAATTATCTGGGAAGAAATAACTTCCATAGGATTGCTTTCAAAAAGTTAAAAATAAGAATAAACGAAGAGAAAGCACACATCAACAGAAAATGATTCATTTGACACTTGAACGTTGAACATTTGTTCTTCAATCTAAATAAGAAACGAAACTGTAGAGTAGCCACATCTGGCGCAGTTAATAATTTAAGTCAGGTAAAGATAAATCTGGTGACGAAATAAAGTGGGTACTCTAATTTGTGTAGGTGAATCATGTGATAGGTGCGTGGGAGAAGCACAATGAAGGCCAACATCTAAGATTATAAATTTTTACATCTAGGTTCTGGGTACTGGAATTACAATCGTTCGAATTAGCTGATTTCAAACACAGTTCCACTTAAAGCCAATTAAAGTTGACGCTGTTTAGCGCCGCAAGTATTACAGTGCCAACCTCTAATCAACTTTTTAAATTTTTTTGTCAAAAGATAGCAGGATAACCGATCTGAAAAGCTTTTGTTATCTTGTTTTTATTTCAGTGCATTTTATGTTGGTTCTCCTTTATCAATCAATCGAAAGACTTTGTTGGGCACAGATAACAACAATCGGATTAATGATTTTATTATTTTTGTTTAAACAGTAAGAATTATTGAAGATAAATTTTTATTTTTATCCAAAACAAGAACTCGTCGTCAGTATACTTAAGCTCCTTATCTTACTATCAATTCATTCAACTCCAAGTAGGTGCAATGCTTTTACAATAAAATTCATACGGTTGCATGAGACTTGCATGATCAATCGATTGACATTCACTCAGAATTTAGAATAAGGCAAACACCGCGCCGGCAAGCGCTTAATGAATTTCATTTTGAAACAATCCAAACCCGACAGTTTTTTGATATTTTTTGAAGTAAACCTCTACAAGGTGATTTGCATCACCGGATATTAATTAAAAACCTTTTGCTCTTCAGTGAACTATACCCATTTGTCCCCAGCTCATTTACCTGTCGATTCTTACTTTATAACCGAGTTCCTAAATAACTATAACTTCCGCTATTAACAATCTGGGATGCGTCATATACCCAACTTAATGTCTTCATTTGTACCTATCTCTATAAAAATCTAATCAAATTAGGTACCAAGAAGAAAATTAAAAGAAAAAGTAACGGTCATAGACTTCCTAAAAGCAACAAAAGGAAACATATTTACAACCTACCTACTAGTGCAGGTTTAAACTTCCTATGGATATGAATGTAGGCTACGAAAGCTACAGAAGATTTATTTCTTACTCAAAACCAATTCGAGGCCGGTTGCTAAATCACCTGAAAATCTTCAACTACAAAAACTTTTCTCTTTCCTTTTTCTATTGCAGACATTGACGGGCACAAAAGTTGATGAACCGAGTCAGAAAGTAGCTCTAGAAACTAGAAAAAGTATACGCCTCTACCTACGTACATATTAGACATTGTTTTGTTATAGATTGGTATATGTACTGTACATTCTTCAGAGCTCTTTTTGCGGCACACATGACGCCGCCAAGCAATCTAAACAAGGTTGCACTATTTTTAGACCAAGTTTTCAGTCACATCGTAGATCAAGTGAGAGTAAATCAAAAATCAATACAGTCCACCAAGCGCTCGTCATCCCCATTCACTGTCGGTTTCGGTTTCGGTTCATAAATGAAATCGAATGTCTTATCGGAAATTCAATTTTTGAATAACATGCCGATTTTTCATGCCCGGCATTGAAACAGACAGAGAACAGAAGTCTTTTCATAATTAGTTTTTTTTTTACTCCAAAAATATAGGAGAGTTGTAAAACAAATGCCGGTTACTACGGTTTCTTGTCCAAAACACATACATTAGACACTGCTACCTACTTTCTTGCTTAACCCCTTTATTGTGCTGAGATTTATTTATTAAATTTTCTATTCATCCAAATCAAGAATCGATTAGTTAAAGGGATTTAATAAAATTTACAAACATACCTTGAAGATTCGAAAAAGTTTGCCTCGCGATTCATTAATTCCGAGCGGAATTTAGCCATTTCTTCTTCCATTTTGCGCATTTCAGAATCGAATCGCTCCCGAATGCTTGAGAATTCTGTATCAATTACACTGAAATCTCCTAATTTGATGGGAATATTCCTCTTGCTTGATTCAGCCATTGTGTTTTAGTTGGTTTTCTTTTATGTTTTTAAATAAATTCTAGAATGTTTACACTAACGGCACTGCACGTATTTTTATTATTATTTTTTCTACTATTTTTAAAGTCTCGCGGAGTGAATATTGAAGCACTTCTGCACTCTGAGAACACGTTGAATTTAATGAATTAATACAACGAGCGCAATTACAATTTTGCCTTTTTTCTTTGAGACTGAATGGTTGTGTATGTGTTTGTGTTTGAGTGTTATTTTCATTCTCTCTCGAGTTGTTTTTATATTTTATGAGAGGTGGAGTTCGTTGGTTTGTAGTGTACTTGTTGATATTTGAGTATACTTTTGACAGGTTGCTTCGATTGCGTGGAATGGTTTTTGTAAGGTAGCGATTACACATTGTTTAACGCCTACTAGATTTTTTTAATGATGTCAACTGATTAGTGATTTCATTATAATCTGTGAGCTATTGAAATCACTTGTGTCATCTTAATTTTGTCGCACAAAAAATGACATTTTCGCCAAAAGAAAAAATTCTACTTTCTTAACAGAGTTCAAATAGGGTTTAAAAGTACTTCCATTGAAAAACACAAGGACGTGAATATCAACGACACTAGACATAACCAAATAAGGTATGAGATGACTATGCTAGCTGGTGCTGGATTTGATGCATCTGCAATTGCAGAAGTGCAGAAAAGTAAAGCGGGACGGATGAAGATTATAAAGCACAAAAGTTGAAAAGAGAAGAAGAAGAGATGAACATGTTCATCTGCACCTATAATTTTTCATCCGCATCCTATAATTAAGGAAGTGCAGATGGTGCCTTTCCTCTCTATCAGACAAGTATAAATTTTACATCTTGTATCTTTTTCATTTTTTCATCTGCACTTGCAGATGCATGTAAATCCACTTTAAGTCTCTCCCAAACCAAAGTGTTTTTGCAGGTTCGGTGATGGAGGCAGAAATGCTGTCATTATTTTTGCAGTCGCAACAGTGCAAATATTTGAAAACACTGCGTTTTTTTTTTGCTGCGTCGGTGTGGGTGTTTTCATTTGTTACTATATAACTTAATTTTACAACTGCAATTGTCACTGACCTGACTGCAAAAACGCACGAATCACACAAAGGTGTCAGCCAGCTTATACCAGTTAACAGCAACAGAAAACCGTAAAGAAGATCAGATATTTGCCACGGCAATGTTTTATAATACACAAACAAATTGACAAAACAATTTTGATTTTGTTCAACGAAAGTTTCACATCGATAGTGAAGTAGATAGTCAAATGGCTGACCGTGTAGGGACCGCATTCTACGCGATGACGATTTGTTAGTTGAAAAGACTACAAATTCCATTCGTCTAGGTTTTCCTAACATCACCCTAGAGCTTTTAAATTCTTAAACGGTTTTATTTAATTGTGACTGGTGGATCGCTAGTGTTATGATGCTCGTAATGATGGAAAAGAGAAGACGATAAAACTATGACCGGAAGCGGAAAATCATTAGCTCAATTGGTTTGAAAAATATAGAATTTTCATAAACTAATTTTGAAACAAAGATTTAAATAACATTTAAGGTAAATAGATATGTGCTCCACTTGAGTTTTCAATTTTACCAAAAATTACTAATAAAATAGCCCTTAACAAATCCCATCAAGGTGACATCTCAAATTGTCGTCCCGTGGCGTAATGGTTAGCAAGCCTGTCTGGTACGTGGATGGTTCGTGGCTCGATGTTTGAATCCCAGTAGGTAACATACATAACAACATGGGTATCGCAAGTCAAGAGGAATTATCAAATCTTCCATGATTGAAATACACTGCCACCATCGGGACCAAAAATTACGGGTTCTTAAATTATCGCTAGGTAGTTATGCTGCAGTCTTTAGAAGAAAATTTTAAGGATCCTCAGAAGCAATTGCGATTCAACCACTATGTTTCCCTGTTTGGAAACTTGAGTTCAAGGTTTGGCACTATCGAACTTGATTCTTTTTAAGTCATATCTCACAGTTTCATCAAACAAGCCTGCTTCTCATATTCTTTTCTTTTTGAAAATACGATATACGAGGTTCTACCCCTTTCTTCTTTCTCATGGAAGAGCTCCTTGTTACAATGACATTTTCGAACGTCAATAAAAAATATTGGTAGGTTTCTGTGGGTTACTATTTCCTATTCACTATGTTAACTAAAGGCTGTTAGAAAGTCGATGCAAAAGGAATAGTGTTTTTGCCTGTGGTAAAGTAACCATCGCAGGGAAAACTTAATTTCTAAATATTTCTACAAAGGCACAAGTATACATTTTATACTAACCTTAACCCGTGTTCGTGGCATATCTGCTTGTTAAGTAGGAGGTTTGTTGGTCAAATCCCAATAACATCAGAACACAATGTTTTTGCACGGGTATCACCTTTTGCGATTGCCACGAAAAAAGCTTTTTGACCGAGCCGTTCTTAATCGACATAAAAGGAAAGGTCTTTGAAATGCGAAAGGCCCCAAGGTTCCCCGAGCTTTATTGCGCCATCCACCCTATTTTTGTTTATATCTCAAATTTCAATAGAATTTTCCATTAACTGGAAATGTTGTCCGAGAGTGTACCATCTTTTTCGTTTCCCTTTTCAGTTCTCCCACTTATAGTTTGTCTTGTCACTCAAAGAAAAGACTCCCTCCCAGATCCCAGTACACATCCACATTACTTTTGTGCTCATCATCACCCTCATCACTCATGGAAATGCTCAAGTGTACGACAGAAATGATAATAATCAAAATTCAAAACAAAAACTAATCTAAAATCAACTTTGAGCAATTTTGTTATTGTTTTGTAATCACCTAAAAGATTTGACCATGTGAGCTAAACTAATTCGAGTAAGTCTGTTTGGTATGGTTTAGGAATTGTTGTTTCTGCCTTTCCTACCTCCAACTCCGACTGCTAGCAGGTAGCAGCTAGCATAGCATATCCATTATCCACCTTCTCGTGTGTTATGATTGTGACGTTTGTTAGCTGAGTTAGGAGATAGGACACCTCCTCAATCACTGTTTTGCTTAGCAAGCGTTTAGCTCATAATTTAGAATGATTCATTAACAGAGGGACAGATTCTTTGGTCGATTATTATCATTGTTTTGTATGAGAAGCTATTTATGGAAATATGCATGTAGATACTTTAATTTGAATTTCGAGAGAGTGAAATCATTGAATACAAAAATAAATCTAGTCTCCTATGCAGGTGACGCGTTTAGCGGCACAAATAAAACGATGAGGTAGTTACATATCCATATTTATCGGCTGCTTGCATTTAAGTGGTAAAGCAAGTGAAGTTCCATTTTTAGAAAGGTTTCAAGAATCTTTGGAAAAGTGGTAGGTAGTTACAAACGCTGATTCCAGCGAAATATTTAATTTATAGGTATTCAACTGGATGCTATATTTTACCGAGGAAGGCCGATGAAGGACTAAGTTTTGGTTTTTTGGGTACCTCTAAAATTGATTATCAAATTTACAGCATCAATAAAGGAATAGCCCGAGGGATCTAACTGTGTTTCCTTATTATTATTTTTTTTTTTCAATGTGGCTGAGCTTTTGAATTTATATTTGAAGAAAATAATTATTTCTCCTCTGTGGAATATTGCTATGAGCGCATTTCAATACTTTTTCTAAAACAAAATTGTTTATATGTATGGTTATTTACTATATCTCTGCTTACAGTAAGTGCGTTTTTGTTACATTAAAGTTGCATTCGTTTAGTTGTTAAGACAAATTTATCTGAGAGGCGCCTGTGTAAAGGCTAAAGAGCCCGACCCATAGAATCCGTTGCGCCCGTTCGCTGCCGGATTCAACTGACAGCAGTGAGTTTTACCGGACACAACGGATTGGGAATCCATTGCGGTGTGAAGAGAAAACTTCAAATTGGCTTTGACTGCGCATGTCATCGGTTCTGCCGGACGCAAAAGTTAAAAGTTGGGCTACTTTTTGCGTTGCGTCCGTTGCATCCGATGCTTATGGGTCACCTCTCATAAGATCGTGTGTATTTAATCGAGCTGTCATGTCAGTTGAATCCGGCAGCGAACGGACGCAACGGATTCTATGGGTCGGGCTCTTAAATTTTTCGTATGGGTGCAACGGCAGAGTATTTGGTAATGGTTATTCACATTCGGTGTCCTTACGAAGCGAGTTAGGAATTCATATTTTTTTTTACACTATCAGAACAGCTTATTTCAAGTTTGTGAAACAATGTATCTTTTCTTCAAGAGTTTTTTCACCCTTAAGTACTCAGAAATATGTATCACTGTCATCGTTTAGCGAGGTGTTATTGTTAGTGAGCAAAAATTAAGTCTAACACACTAAAGACAACAGAACTAAGAAATATTACAAAATTATTGATAAACATATACAAAAACAAATTAGATAGCTACATATAAACGTAAAATTAATTATTAAATATGACAATTATAAAGATATAAGAAACATAAAAAAAAACTTAGTCAAGAGAGTGGAGCTCTGGTTCGAATTAAGGACTTTAAAGTAGTTTTACTAATATGAAAATCTATTAATTTGAGAAAAAAGAATTTTATCATACGAGTAATAGGCTCATTCAATCCATAATTAGTTCTATGATAAGGACAGTGAAGTAACTCCAAGTTGCGCAGTTAGTATGAGCCTCCCCGGTAGTTAAAACCTATGCATGCGAGCAAGTCAGGAGCATCAATTTGTCCTGTTATGAGCTGGTGAATAAAGACTAAATCATTATTTATTCGGCGATGCGAAAACAGTTGCATCTGCAAAAGTTGAATACGATGCTCATACGGTGGAAGGTCATAAGGATCAGTCCAAGGAAGTCCCTTAAGAGCAAATCTAATAAATCTTCGCTGTATACTTTCTATTCTTGAATTGTGGACTGCATAATAAGGAGACCATACTTGAGAAGCATATTCTAGATGGGGTCGAACATGACAGTTATACAGCGAAAGAGTGACGTAGGGGTCCGTAAACTCCTTAGCCCATCTTTTAATAAAGCCAAGCATTGAATTTCCTTTACTAAAAATATAATTGATATGCGATGTAAATTCTAAATTGGAACTAAAGTAAACACCGAGGTCCTTAATACTGGACACCTTGCATAATATTTGATGAGAAATCGAGTAACTATGCAAAGCCGGTGTACGTTTCTTCGAAAAAGTTATACTTTGACATTTGCTTGGATTAAGAATCAATCCATTTTTATCGCACCATGTGGCAAAATTTTCAACATCAGATTGTAAAATAAGACGATCGGCTGCGCAGTCTACTTTCTTGAAAAATTTCATATCATCCGCGAAGATCAAAATTTCGCTCGATGACAAGCTAAAAGTAACATCATTAATGGCTAGTATAAAGAGGATAGGGCCAAGGTGACTACCTTGTGGTACTCCTGAGTGCGCCTTAAAGGAGTCTGAAAGAATGTTTCTAAATTTTACCACATATGATCTATCAGTAAGGTACGATCTGATCCAATCAACGAAGGTCGAAGGGAATCCATATGCATTTAGTTTAAACAATATAATATCGTGAGATAGTTTATCGAAAGCCTTTGAAAAGTCAGTGTATATACAATCTAACTCTTGCCCGCTTTCAAGCGCGTTTGAACATTTATGAAGGAAATATACAAGGTTTGTTACTGTTGATCTTTTCTGTACAAAACCATGCTGCTGTTTGCAAATTATATTTTTAATATCGAAAGTTAAGCTTTCACAAACAAGCTGTTCAAATAATTTGGGGATACACGAAAGCTTAGATATGGGTCTGTAGTTAAGGATATCTGATTTAATACCTTTTTTAAATACAGGTGTAATAAAAGATCTTTTCCACAGTAAAGGGAATCGACCAGAATCTAACGATAATGAAAACAAATAATGAAGGGGAAATGCAATTTTGGACTTACACTTTTTTAAATTATTGGAGGGATGCCATCAGGGCCAGCAGAGTAATCATCGTTCAAAGATGAAATATTGTTAAGGACTCTTTCTAGGATAATTGGAACATTATTAAAATTAACGTTAGGACATTTACGTAGAAACTCGAAGTAACTACGATCTATACCAACAGTAGAATCAGAGAAGGAATTACAAAAATGATGAGCAAAAGCGTTGCAAATGTCGGATGTTTTTGTCAATGTGTCATTACCATATGTAAAGTTATCTGGGTATCCATCCGAATCTTTCTTTGAATTGACAAAGTTCCAGAAACTTTTTGGATCATCCCTTAATGAGTTGCCCATTCTGTGAACATAATTTGAGTACAAAGTTTTTGATAGTGATTTAAATTCATAAAAAAAAAAAGATGTAAGAAAGGTGATCAGATTCAGAACGCGGCTTAATGTAAAGGCCCCGGCCCATAGAACGCGGTGCGTGCGGTAGAAGCGGCGCGGCAACTGATGCGGTGGGTTTTGCCGCGCGCAACTGATAGGGGTGACCCATAGAATCCGTTGCGGTGTTTTGACAGATAAATTTAGTCAAAATGGGGGCGTTCAAGAATCGCATCCGGATAGCTTGTTGTTGTTGTTTACGTGTGGGAAATCGAAAAAAATAAGTTATAATCGTCTAGCAATGATATTTTGAATGTTTTTCTGTTTTCAAAAGTCGAATTTTAATATTTCACAGCTGTTGTCTGTTGTCGATAGTTCAAAAAGGTATCTAGACACGGCTATCCAAGATAGGCTATCCGATAGGTTCTTGAACGCGCCCATTGTCATTTTTTCTAAATAAGAGAAAACTTCAAATTGGTTGTGACTGCGCATGTCCCTCTTCTGTCACCGCGTGAGAGCCGCGGCAAAATAGAAGTTCGGCTACTCGGCGCGTGCGGCGCGTTGCTCGCGGTGCTTATGGGTCACCTGTCACCTCTCATAAGAACGTGTGTATTTAATCGAGCTGTCAGTTGAAAGCGGTGCCGCACGCACGCACCGCGTTCTATGGGCCGGGGCCTTAAGTCCGCCAAGCACTATTTCTTTTGTTGCGAAGCTTTTTTAGTTCCTTAGTGTACCATGGGTGATTAGAGCTCACATTCTTTGAAATTTTGAGGGGTATAGCTTTGTTCATGCAGTCGCTAACAATAAAATAAAAGTAACTAACTGCCTCGTCAATATTATTGAAAGCTGATATATTATTAATATTAGATCTACTTATCATTGATTAGAAATAATCAAGCTTGAACAAACCGGCCCTTAGTTCATCAGAAAGCATTTGAAAGTTAGTCTTTCGATAGTCAAATATATGCGAGCAGTCATATGAATTACTATAACTATGAATGTGACCGCTTAGGTCAAGGAAAATGTCTAGAGGAGGGTGATAGTCATCTACATTAGTAATGCCGGAATTAGATTTAAGAACGACAGTACTAACAGCGTCAGAGGTAAAGACTAAATCGAGATTTCGATTTAAAAAGTTTTTAATACAACTCACTTGTTGTAAGTCAGTAGAAATTAGATAATCCAATAAGATAAGCTCTTGTTGAGAGGATTCCAAGGAAGCTTTCTGAAATGAACAGTCAATTGATGGAGACCAATCTATATAAGATAGATTAAAGTCACCCAGCAGTAAAATATTTATATCTAAAGAAGAAAGATTGTTTAAATAATCTAACACTAAAGCCACTTCATTGTAGGCAGGGGCAGAACTTTTTGGGGGAATGTACGTGCCAATTACATAGACTGTCTTAGACTCAAAGGTAACTTCAATGCAAATTAGATCTATTGTTAAAGTAAAAGGAAAAGTGATATTAGACGACAAAAAGCTATTGCAACAAGCTATGAGAACACCGCCTCCTACGTCTGCGTCTACATGAGAATGGCGGTCCTTTCTAAATACTTGAAATTCTGAGTTAAAAAGTTCTGTATCCAGAATGCCTGAATGAAGCCAGGTTTCTGTAAGAACAAAAATATCATGGGCAAAAGCTTGAGAATTAATTAAAAAAATCAGTGGTTTTACTACGAAGCCCCCTTACATTCTGGTAAAATAGGGAAAGTCTTATTAGTTTTTTGAAACATTATTGACGGTACTATTTTCAACACGTTTCTTCTTGGAAGAACCAACAAATTCTTTTAAAAGAGTGCCTGAAGGCCAGAAATTCGGGCTGCAAAGATAATCAAACTGTGACGGAGGGACAAACATTTTAAAGGACGAAACAAAACTGTTAGGTTTACTTATTTTGGTACATCTAATAATTAAGTCATTAGATATGTTGTGATTCAAAGTTAGATGGGATATAATATCATTGGATGTTAAATCAGGCTTAAGGCGGGATACAAAAATTTGTTTAGGCTTGGGAACTGATTCTACTTGTTTGGGAATTGGAAATGGTTCAATAGGAGCATAATTCACATCAATGGTTTCGGGAACTGATTCGACTTGTTTGGGGATATGAGGTAGTTCGGTAATTTGATTATCAACACTAGAAGGCCTACTAGAAACAACAGCTAAATCGACAGTTTTCGTTTCATTGTTATTATTTGTAGGACCAACACATCTTGCTTTTTCTTTTTAGACTTATTAGGTTTAGAAATATCTGAAGTAGACTGCACTAATAAGTCGATTGTTTTTGATGAGACATTAGGCAGAGGAGTATGCGGCTCTTCCAAATCATCAGTTGAGGTTGATATGTCAACCGAAAACTTGGGGGCTGAAAAGTTATTAAGGTTTGAAACCGCATCATTAAAATTATTACAGAGAGTTCATCTAATCCTTTCTTGATTTTGGTTATATCAGTCTTGAATTTTAAATCAACAATGTTCTTACGAAATGAAGTTATTACGAAATTCAATTGATTACCTAACATTAAGCTATCCACAAAGATAAATGTACGTAAAATTGGTAGCTTAAGTTTCTACTTCAATTGCCACAAGACTGATAGACCAAAAACGTTATTAAAGGCAGCCCATTCCTGCAACAAATAAGAAGCAACAACGGTCTCATTCTAACCACTATCAACGATTAAGGTCCCTATTTCGTAACAAGAGCTACGTTACTAGTGAAATTAAATCTTAACCAAGCACGAAAAAGAAATGAAAAATTTATTCGAACGCTTCAAATACGATCGAACTTGTGAACAACGTTATTGTTTTGGAATAGATCAAAATGAATTTACATTACCGTAAGGATGTGTTTTGAGAGAATACGGTTTTACATTCCGCAGAAATTAAGGTCCAAAATACGAATCAGGTAATTTCGGTTCATCAAAAATGAAAGCTTTGACTCGATCATGATAGAAAACTTCAAGATCAAGATATCAAACAACTCGTATAGATTTAATGCGCATGCCAAAGTCAAAGACCCAATCCTGTTTTGGAACCTGTGCATTGTTGGTTGACGCCTAAAAAGGATGATGGAAGAATTAAAAAAATTGCCTTGTTTTTAGGAAAACAATAGGTTTGTTCGTTAAAGCACTGAGGTTGCCCTGTGGTCGCCGCAAAGCGTTTTTTTTTTTTTTGGAACAAAACCTAAACTCGCCCTGAATTTCAAACTGAGTGGTTTTTGTGCCCTGAGTTCGCCCTCAACTCGCCTTGAAGAAGCCCTAAGCCCCTAAGTTTTTGCTGTGACGAGCTCAGGTGATGAACAGGGTTGTCGGCCACAGGGATGTGTCGCGATTTTGTGGTTTAGCGTTTTTTGACAACTCATAGGGTTGACAAGGAAGCCTATGGGTAAACCTTAGGTAAAGTTCAACCAACAAACCAATTTCATTGTGCGATACTTTAAGCAAATGGCCGGTAGTTTTTATAGTAAATAATATCACAACGAAAACCACAAATAAAGTTTGTAGAAACATTTTTGCTACGTTGAGCTTACCAAACGTCCTAGTGAGCGACCACGGAACGTAATTCAAGTCTTCAGACTTCAAGAAATTTTTAGATCAAAATGGAATTGCGTGTCCATACCATCCTTCAACGAATGGACAAGCCAAACGTTTTGGTAAGACGTTTAAGAACATGTGAAAGGTAATTAATGGTCATCGAAATCAGCTGCAAAAGAATTTAGATCAAATACTTCTATCATACCGTGTGTCGGGCAATCCGCCAAATTCAAATTCAGTCTACAATCGATTTGATTTTGGCAAGCAACACTATGCAGTAGCAGGAACGCGAAATAATCATCAAACAATTTATAGCGATGTGATAAATTTGGGAAGAGAGGGAATTTATAGGAATATATAGGAAAAATAAAAGAAAATTTGGAACCAGGATAAAGAAGGTGACATATACACTCTATTGTTAAACTAAAAAATGGACAATGAATCGTTTGGACATCGTTTATAACCGCCTTTTCAAGTTGCGAATGAAAATATTTCTACTGAGGAAGCGTCTGATGAGGAACTACGTACTCAAACCATAAATGATATAACATTGCAGACACTATAGAGAGGCCTGACGGAGTAGTGGATCACGCGCAGCTCCCTTCACGTCTGTTGGACTTTGAGATGGATAACTAAATATTTAGATTAGTATTGAATTTCCATCCCAAAAATAAAACAGGAAAAGTTGTTATAATATAACATAGTCAACTGTTTAACGTCACTATAACAGCCAGAAGATTGTACCTAGTTATTATTCTTAAATAAAGAACTACTCGCTAGTGAACTTCCAAGCTATTAGTGTATTAGTAAGTTTCTTCGTAACAACGTGAAAAGCCCTTTCTCATTTATGTAGCTATTCGGAATCGACACAAAATTGTAGGTCCATTAATTGAGTTAGGTTCCGATGCTTCTCGAGCTTTCATGTACCATCCGATTTGTTTATTTAATTGTTGCTTTTTCTATCATTATAAGCATCTCCTTCCTAACTTCTTGCTATTGAAAAAGTCTTTTCATCAACCTTTGGGATACGCCACGCCACGCCGCGCCGGAAGTGCGGTTGCTTTTCCATGGTTGCAGCTGTGGCTTCGCATATATTTCCGTAAAAAGTCTGTAGCTATTTTGAAAAAGACACCAAGGGAGCTCGTTCTTGAAACGGCACAGTAGCTTTGTCACCACATAAACAGAATTTGGCAACCGAATCTCCGCCTAAGCATGTCCTTCGTAGTAATGGCTAATCTTCCCGACAATTTCGTTACGGTGTTATAACCGGACACTATTTCATAGATAGACATGCAGCAAGACTCAATGTCTCATCAAAGTACTTCTGCAAAAACTCCAAGAACAAAAAAACTGTTAAACATCTTCTCTGCACATGCCCTGCCCTGTCTTAAAGAAGCAAAGCACATTTGGGAGAACTCTTTTTCGACGATCCTAGTGATGTTAGGAACATAGACACTTTATTAAAAGCTCAAAATAGTCAAAATAGCTCCAAAAATGTGGTATCACAATGGACCTATTGCTGGTTAGTACCGGTCGGTTTCACTACAGCTACCTTAACCTAACCTCACCTAACATTCAAAACAGACTGTTCTTTACTGTTGAAAAGCTAAAATTCGAATTTAATGTGTAGAACAAGGCCCATGTACTTTTTTCGCAAGAAATTTTAATGTGAGCCAATTTTAAAATGCAAATCCAGAAATAATAAACATCGCTGAACGATCTCATCTTTAAATTTTTTATCACAACTTACATTCCCAATCACTCTTGCCATCAAAAAATGAAACGTATATATAAAGGCACTACCCACTGCGCTATCGTGTTGCTAACAGAGAAAGTTATGGACTAATTATAACTTCAGCTACACTCTAATTAACTCATAATATTTTCTCAAATTTGCCAGCCAACAATAGAAATTTGCAAACATTTACTTACTCATCCCACGACGCCAACGTCCAACAATGACCATGCATAGATAAAAAAAACATGTTCTAAATTTAATTTTGCCAGTGTGATTGCATTACAAAATATTTTTTTTTTTTTGTTTTTACAGGTACAAATATAATTTTAATTATTAGGGGTTTGGTTTCTGATTGACCTAATAATTCCAGAATCTCTGGCATTTCAAGCTGCAGTCTCCTATTGTCCTATTATTTAGTGCTTTGGAATAATGAGCCGCGTATTAAACTATTCAATCTAACTTATTTCATGTTAATGATGAATCAGAGTTCAGGCTATCCATCTATTCCATAAACGTAGTTTCTATGCTACTTGAACTATGAGTAAGATCCACCCCCAAACGGTGCGCGAAATCATCTTAGTTATGTGTTCCATATTTGGATTAACACGGAGATGAGGCACTACACAAAAATACGTCATGATGTGCTTACTAAACCAAAGGAACGTCAATGAGTTCATTATAGACATTTATAGTAATTTTTTAATTGTGAAGACTCATTGTCATCACGCACCACTATAGTATTTACACTGTTGTTAAAAAAAAAAACAACAATAGTTGAGCAACCGCTTGAAGATTCGCTTAAAAAAGGTCATCTTTAACAAATTTGAAGTGAATCAGTTTACTCAATTATATTTACTCATCAGTTTCTCACTCAAACTCCTTGCTTTAGTTATTTGCTTATGTTTATCTTTACACTATTATTAAGAGGAAATGTTTTTCTTTTTGTTTGTTTGTATTGAATATTCTCCACAACTACTGAGTCGATTTGAATAAAATTTGGAACAGAAATGGCCTAGGAGACAGCAGAAAAACCTCAAGAAATAAGAAATACATACACATTTAAATTTTTTGTTAGACACTAAATTCAAAAGCGCATACAAAAAATGGGCACGACTGGGTGGCACGAACTTGCGATTGTGTGCTAAATACTAGGTTTGTTCGTTGAAGCCCTAGGGTCGCCCTGGGTTCGCCATAAATAGTCCAGTCAAAATAGAATAAATTATGACACCAGTTTGCATTAATTCCCAACAAGCTGAATTTTTGTGCAGGCCTTGAATACGTCATTACAAATGATGTGTCAAAAGTCCCCATCGATCCCGCTTGTGCGTTGTTTTTTATTCGAGGTGAAAGGTCACAAATTTGCGTTTTTGCGTATATCTCTGAAACAACGAGAACTATCGAAAAATGGTTCAGACAAAGTTTGTAGATCGTAAAATTGTCTACAAAAAGTATCTCAACCCTTTTCTTCTACAAAGCATCGCTTTCGAGATATCGTGACTTTAGATCGCAGGAAAATCGTATTTTCGACTAAATGCACACATTTCCGCGCCACCTCTGTATTCATTGCATACATATGCCATTTACTTATGACGCTCTCTTGCGTACTTCTTCTTTTCCATCTGTTTTCATTGACTTCATCATCGATTGTTCGATGAACATATCCGTTGAAGTTCCACAACTCAATTTATCTGAACGTCTAATTGTGAGAAATCCCTGTGTCAATCTCTCGAAAACCTCAGGATCATCAATCAAATTTTCAATTATAGCATATCTTGTAGATATAATTGTGCAGATTTGGCATAAGGAAAATGTCCTGATGCCTGACGAGATGTCTGAGATGTCCTGACGCATTTCTCGAATGCTATTCAAATGAGCTTTCCTTTCTCCCATACGTTCAGCTCTTATAAACTACTTAGCAATTGATGCCATGTGAAAATATTGCGTCCACAATTTTGCAGTTGGTCCATGTTGCTCATATTCCTTTAACTTTTGATTGAACTGCTCAAGTAATGCCTCAGCCATCTCATCGCCATTCTCAATATCAACGTTCGAAATTGTGTTATTCATTATAAGGTCTACAGTATCTACTAGACTAGCACGCATCTCTTCATCGATTACAAGTTTTTCTGATATTATTGTTGCTAAAGTGAGATGGAGTAATGTGTATGCTCTAACTGCTCTTGCATAAGCATGGCCATTCAACATTTTGTCTAATGAATTAGTGGCATAAATCAAAGAGAGCATCTCTTTTATGCCACGTCCCTGCATAATTTGACCAATTGCTCCAGAAAAAGACATAAGTAAATGGAAACCTTCTAGTCTTACTACGATCTTCGATAGCTCAGATCCTTCAGGTGCTACTGATACGATTTCTCGAGCTTTTTCATACAAAGGCTGATCAAAAGTAATAATGCATACATCGTGATTATAACGTTTTGCATTTTCCAAAGCGCAGAGTAAAGTTGTGTAGATAGTATTGTAGTTACTTGCTGGTTGATGAATGAATGGTAAAAAGAGAATTTGAGACTTTGAAAAATCCATGATATTACTAGTTAATCGTTTAATGTAACCGTTCCAACCAGGTAATAGTAAATCTTTCTATTGCCCATACAACCACAAAATATCTTTTTTCAGTAAAGATACTGCTGTGCTACTTTCATATTCAAAATTTTGTGCAACTTTTTTACTATACCCGACTGCACCATCATTTTGATAGACTTTTATCGGTATATGAGCTTTTGCTGAAAAATCTTTCGCTGAAAGGACTTTGTTTACTCGTGATATAGGTTTTTCGGCTATAACTGCTGCTTTTGGAGTTATAATTTGAATGATACCCATTATTTGTCTAGAGTATATTCAAAACTGACTGCATTTACTCGAGCTATGTCTTTCGGAAAGCAAATATACGCAGGTTTCGACCCGAAAATTGGAGTGTCGCAGGCAGATGTTTCTCAAGGCCAACCGCCCAATAGAATTAGGGACGGACGATGACTCACTCAGAATTGTATATTTTTCACCAACTTGTGTGCATGGGGCAAATAAAATTATGTTCTAATATTTTTTGTTTAAATGGTTAACCCGATGATGCTTACTGGCAACGTATCAGTGCATATTCGTGTTTTCAATGTTTAAAATAGCCATAATTCGAGAACAGTGCACCGTAGAAGAAAAAGTGTTAAAATAGTTTTTGTAGACAATCTTACGATCTACAAACTTTGTATGAACCATTTTTCGATAGCTCTTGTTGTTTCAGAGATATACGCAAAAAACGCAAATTTGTGACCTTTCACCTCGAATAAAAAACAACGCACAAGCGGGATCGATGGGGACTTTTGACATATCATTTGTAATGACGTATTTAAGGCCTGCACAAAAATCCAGCTTGTTGGGAATTAATGCAAACTGGAATGTCTATTTTGACTGTACTAAAAGCGTTTTTTGAGAAACCAAAAGTCGCCCTGAATGTCAAATTGAGTGTTTTTTAACCCTAGGGTTGGCCTAGGTTTTCCATAAACTCGCCCTAGCTTTTTGCTGTGGCGAGTTGAGAGCTGTCAAATGGCATTTTTTTTTAATGACAGGGATGTGTGGTAATTTGTGGTCTAGCGTTTTTTGAGGACTGGAAAACCCAGGTTTTTTTGACAACTCACAGGGTTGTCAAGAAAACCTGGGTCAACCCTGGGGAAAGTTCAACGAACGGACCTACTATATGAAAATCTTAAAGCTGAGTACAATATTTTAGTACTCGATCTTCATGATATATTTAGTGGTAAGGGTTGCCAGCCACACATGAATTATGAAAATTGAGTAAATCACATAAAATATTGAAAAAAATTAAACTAAATATTCCTAAGGTTTCAAGCGACATATAAATGCTCAAAATTGTTGGACCAATTTTAAAAAACTTTCCACTTTTTTTGAAAGTCAAGCATGAAAAGTTTAAGATCTTGCCAGAAGTCCCTTTTACAAAAAATCAACATTTTCAGTGTCCTTTAACATTTTTTAAAGGTCAATGGCGGACAGAAAGGGATAACTTCTTATTTTTCTTAAAAGAAACCATCCACCTCTATCGCAAATTTTTTTTTTTGTACTTTCAACATTTTTTGGTTTATTTCCTATTCGACCTTCCGAAACCGTTTTATTACATTAAACACCATAGATCTACTTTTTTAACAACTTCACTTATTTTGCGAACGGATTTTCCTTTTTGGTAATTGAAAATCACAATTTGCCTTTCTTCAAAGGTTGTTTGCCTTGACATTTCGATTTTTTTTTTTAATGCTATCACAATGAAAGCTCTACAAAAACTGCAACTAAATAATATAGATAACGTGGCAATTACAGTTAGTTTTCTTAGAAAACAGCAGGTGTCCCACTTTGAGTGTGACCTGCATTAAAAAAAAAATACTAGACAGATCATTTTCACCTTTTTTTTTTAAACAAATCGGGGTTGTTTTTTGATATTTTTTTTTTATTTTATAATAATTTGAGGTCAATATTAAGCAATAAAAATAAAAATTATTTAAAAAAGTGAGCAACTCTGCATTTTTTTTCGTAAAGAAGTTTATTGAGGATTTTATTTCCTAGGTGTCCCACTTTGAGTGTGAGGTACTGTATGTAATCTTTCTGAAACTATCTAGGACTTCTTAAATATAAAATCTTTTCAACCATGTCAGCCATTAACGAGATAGTCGGTTTTGAAAAAAAAAATGCGGTACCATTGGAAGTATAGTTAGACTTTTCCGGAAATAACGTTTCGGTCAATTCATAGCATTTCACTCAATACATAAATTATGATGTTCTCGTCAGGTTACAACGCTGTGACTTTTGGCAGAATCGGGCTGTTAATGTTCCTTTTTCATTTCTTTTTTTGTTCGCTTGGCTGATATAAAAAAGTGCTCATACGCCACAGTAAACAAGGTAGACCTAATTATGTTGGTGGAAAACTTATTCGACTGTAAGTTTGCTTTGTCCCAGCCCTTGATTACAAGGGTTATGTACTCACAATGTTCATTAACTTTTTTGCAAAACATAAGATTTAAAATACATTTTGTTTACCCAAACCTTTAAATATAGTATTGCCAATTGAGATCATATGGATGGTTTTGAAAATTGTAACAAATTATTTAATTTTCGCTTGCTTCAACAAGAATATGTTTTCCTCCGATCGATAAATATATCAGAGCATTTACTCGTAAGCAAAAAGCTTCGTGGTATGATACAACCAAAAGAAAAAAGTGTCCAAAAATGACTTCCTGTAAATAAGAGAGAAGTAGCAAAAAGCTTGACTAGTGGCACCGCTCTTCTAAGTGGACGTGGTTTGTATTATTCTAGAAACTACGATGTTTGTTTTCAGAGTTTTATTTATTTGTTTATTACCTGTTTTTGATTTGATTCTGTTTTGATATTTTGTTCAAAAAGAAGTCAGTCCAAAAATTTGAACTTAGTTATTAACTTTTTAGGGAGTGCTAGGGCATTGATCAAACAAAAAAATAAAATCGTTGGACACCCGGTACATGAAATATAGTCAACTTCATAGACATTTTATACGCTCAACAATTGATGAGGAAATGGGTGAGACGACTGGTATCTAGAAATCACCGAATTATTTTATCTTTTAGTAGCAGTAGTAGTAGTAGTAGCAGTGGCGTGGCGTGGATATTTTCAAATGGTAAGTCGAGAAAAATGAATCACCTACGAGATATTCCATATGAAAACGGTCAATCCGAAATGTTGCTATACCTCCGATTTTGCTCAAACTTTGTAGAAATGTTCCTTTGCTATCGAAATACGAAATCGTCAAAGGATTTTTTTTTTTTGTAATTTTCCTCTCCCCTCCAGCCATACTCAAAGAACCGAACATAGCGATTTTATGGGCTTCAGACTTTGCACTCTTAAATTGTCTGTATTCAAGCGATTAGGACGATTAAGGTGTCATTTTAAAGCTGATAAAGCATTCTTTTCAAATCAATCAAAAAGGTTTAAGATATTTGAGTTGCTTTAGAAACCTGATCCTTTTGAAATCAACACATTTTATATACATTTTTGCCATTTTTGAAGTAGTCCTGTGCCTAAAATATCAATAGTAAGTCCCTAAAAACATCCCTGATTAAAAAAAAAGCTTATTCTTTTAATAAAACACAATTCTTAGTTTCAAAGACTTTTTTTAATATCGTTCTATCCAAAAAATTTTAAAAATTTTTTTGTAAGCTTGTTTTTAATCAGCTGTAGCTTCAGTGTACATGCGAATAACAAAATGAAATTTTGAAGACTTAAGACTTTCTTAAGACTTAAAGTTGAAGAATAGACCTTTAAATCCTGCCCTTTCCCGTATTGATATCTGCCAGTCAACATTCCCAAAAATGTGCCCAAAGATTGGCTTTTTCCATAGCTTAGAAATAAGCTTGTTTTTAATCATCTGTAACTTCAGTGTGCATGCGAATAACAAAATGAAATTTTCAGGACTTATAGTTGAAGAATAGGCCTTTAAATTCTACCTACTTTCATTTTGATATCTGGTAGTCAACATTCACAAAAATGCTCCCAAAGATTGGCTTTTTTTCAAAAGCTCAAAGTTTGAAAGGGATGTTTGTAAAGCACATAAAAAAATTTGTTTTTTGATCAACTTTGGATTTTTTATTTTGTAATTATTGTAAGGTTTAATTAGGGAAATTTTTAGGGACTTACTATTGATATTTTAGGCACAGGACTACTTCAAAAATGGCAAAAATGTATATAAAATGTGTTGATTTCAAAGGGATCAGGTTTCTAAAGCAACTCAAATATCTTAAACCTTTTGATTGGTTTGAAAAGAATGCTTTATCAGCTTTAAAATGACACCTTAATCGTCCTAATCGCTTGAATACAGACAATTTAAGAGTGCAAAGTCTGAAGCCCATAAAATCGCTATGTTCGGTTCTTTGAGTATGGCTGGAGGGGAGAGGAAAATTACAAAAAAAAAATCCTTTGACGATTTCGTATTTCGATAGCAAAGGAACATTTCTACAAAGTTTGAGCAAAATCGGAGGTATAGCAACATTTCGGATTGACCGTTTTCATATGGAATGGCTCCTTACACAAATTAATAAGGAATAAACAGAAGGTACCTTAAATTCCAAACGTGGATTAATCGAAGCCAATTTTTCTATACTTTAAGTCATTTAGGTTGAAATTCACTTTAAACTTGCAAATAATTCAAAACAATGATCAGTAGAACAAAAAAAAAAAACAGCACAACAAAACCGAATTTGCCGTACATTACTCTAAGGCGAAAAATTTATTATTTTTTCCAAGCAGAAATTGCAGTAAGACGAAAATTATCGTCTTACTTTTTTCAATAAGAGAACGTGTATTGAAAAGAGAGGCACCGGGGTGGAAGTATATCGTAGGAAAGACAGGGACAAACACAGAATATGTTCTGCGCGGCGATTTTCAATGCGTTGTGTTTTGTGTATGCTTTGTGTTTTGTGTGTGTATCTCGCAAATTTAAAAGTGCATGAAGAACATTGTATGCATGGGCAAAGATAGGCTGTTGACTGCTTTGTAGACTTGTTGTAGACTTATGTTGCTGGTTTTTTCTACGAACAAGGGACACATTTTAAAAGGTAAGACGATAGGAATCGTGTTATATGGACGCCACGCCACTGAGTAGTAGTAGTAGTAGTGTAAGTATATCTTTTAGTAAATTGGCATGATGTTAACATTATGTTCAATAAAACAGTTAAGCTAAAAAATTTTTCTATTCATTTTTATTTTCAAGTCATTAGTTTTAAATTTTGTTCGTGGCCACATTGGATTTTCATTTTTGATAGTGTTATTTCTGTTCTGTTAGTCATTTCTATTCTATATTCTATCTATCATTTAATACCCACATTGAGGGCGTTATGAAAAGAAAAACGAACCTACCATTTTGCCGGCGGCTACTCTGGATTTCTATTTTATTTTCAATAAGAGCTTAGCTCTGCTAATCAAGCAATTTCATTTGATACCTACATTGATGAAGTAATGAAAAGTTATGAAACCCGCCATTTTGAAGTGCCGGCCATCTATGATTTACATTGGAGTGTTTTTTTTTTGGCAAAGCTGTCCTATATACGATTAGCTTTTCAAATAAAATGAATCGGCTATTCCCTACTTTTTGTTTCGCCAAGTAATCAAGTATTAATCTAGGCGAGTTTTCCGTCTGTTAGCGAGCGCTGGACATGAACAAAGGAGATGTTCGACTGTCTGCTTCTCGTTTATGCAGCTTCTAAAAGGTCATTGTAGACACCACGTCTTTTGACGAGCCTACATATTATTAGACAATGCGCTGTTAGGACACCTATGGTGGAGCAAATATGCAGACAAACGTTTCGAGTCTACACATGGCCAAATTCGTTTAGTCATAAGGCACGTAGTACTCTGCGTCCATCTAGTGCTCATCTTCGAAAAAGCGTCTTGCCTTAGCACCTATGTTGTTCTTTTCAGGTCGAAGAGAAGAAGTCGTTCCTTTTTCGGCGAGTTTTTCTGCCATGCAGTTGCTTCGTATGTCTCTGCAACCGTGAAGATTAATATTGAACTGTTTTGACATATCTTTTAGAGACGTGCGACAGTTTTGGACCGTATTAGATTTTGTAGATACAGAGACAAGAGATTTGAGAGCAGCATGACAGCCCGAGAAGATGCGAATATCCGTGGAGGATACGTTTTCTCTAAGTCTTCTTCTTTTATTGCCAAAATTTTCGCTTGGAGCACACTACAGTAGTCAGGTAGGCGGAAGAAAAGGTTTAAATTCAGACTTTTGAGAAAATTAATTCTTTACCTTTAATTTAAAACCTTCCTACACCATCACAGGTTTAAGACCCGTCAGTGTAGAATTGTAAGGCTTCTTTCAAAAGTTGGAATGTATTCCACAAGACTGTATTTGAAGAGGAGGAAAATTATATGCGTATGAGCAGGAAACAAATATATACAAATATATATTTTTTTCTTTCTAACGCACGCTAAAAATAAACTTTCCACATCAGCTGATTCGCGCTTCCCCACGCGATGTTGCGCCACCTTACGATCAATGCAGGAGATGAAAAAAGGTGTCCAGTAAAATTACTATAGTTTAGATATACAATGGCTCAAGGTAAAACTGGTGAGCATTCCTAGCGAGGCGGGTGTTGCGGCTAAATTGTTTCAGGGGAGGAATGTAACTGGCCACTTCACTAGAGCACTGCTTGTGAAAAAAGCGATAAAAGAGAGGGAGACAGGCAACGTTTCGACGATGTTCAAGAGAATGAATCGAATCTACGATTGAACTAGGTGAAGGACTTCCTGCATCGTCTCAAGGAGCCTAAGCTTTTAGCAGCGTTTTTGACGACTTCAAATATGTGGTCATTCCAACGAAGATCATCGTTTACACACATACCAAGTACTGACAGCCTTCGGTTTCTTGGACGCAGGTACCATTCATGGATAGTGGCAATGGGGGAATGTTAAGCTTCTTCTTCGAAGCATTAAATTCTACTCGGCTCTTATGACCCCATGTAAAAATGCTGTCAGGGCCAGAATTCAATGAGCTTATCATACGCAACCGTTCCAGTTCCACAACCGAAGAGCAAGGACTTGAATTTTGAAACGAATATGAAAACTGAGGGTCGAGTCGTCAGCAAAACAGTTGAAAGGATTAGAAGTTTCAGACAAGAGATCATTTATGAAAATGAGGAAGAGAGTCGGAGACAAAACGGAGCCCTGGGGCACACCAGCATTTATGAAGTGGTTATCAGACTTGAAGCCATCCAATACAACTTGTATTGAACGGTCGGAAAAGTAGTTTCTAATCCAATGAAGAAGAGACTCATCGATACCAAAAGCACGCATTTTCGATAAAAGAGCCTGATGCCAAACTCTATCAAATTTTAGAAATTTAGAAATATCAAATGCAATAATCTTACTTTCTCCAAAGCAATAAGTGTGTTTAATGACCTGCTCTAGATCGATCTAGAGCAGAAAAAAACAGCTTTTTGGTGTTTAATGACAATTTTTCTACTCCGAGCAAGAACTTTTTTGTGTTTAATGACCTGCTCTAGAGCTTTTAGAGCAGCATTTTCTGCACTTACTTTTGAGTAAGAGTAGAGTGGAGCAAAGTGTCAAAATCAGCTGTTGACATTTGATTCAAATATTTTTGTTTATATTTTGCGTTTTGCAATCTATTTGGAATCGAATTTAACTTAAAATCAATTGAATTAACATCGCATGTTAGTTTAGTTTCGATTCCAATGTTTCCGAATATATATTTTTATTATAATAGGATACCAAACATAATTTTGCAAACTAGCAAAGGTCACAAAATGTATGTTGCTTTCTTATCAGCTGACTTTTGCTACCAGCTGACTCTGCTCTAAGTTGCCTGACATTTTTCATGTTTCTTGCTCTGCTCTGAGCTGCGCTGCTCTGCTCTTTTTTCATTAAACACACCTATTGTAAAGGTTGGTTCCAGCTTACGGTGTTCGTTGAACTTTCCTCAGGGTTGACCCAGGTTTTCTTGACAACCCCATGAGTTGTCAAAAAAACCTGGGTTTTCCAGTCCTCAAAAAACGCTAAACCACAAATCGCCACACATCTCTGTCATTTAAATAAAAACACATGCCATTTGACAGCCCTCAAATCTCCACAGCAAAAAGCTAGGGCGAGTTTGGGGAAAACCTATGGCAAACCTATGGCTCAAAAAACACTCAATTTGACATTCAGGGCGAATTTAGGTTTCTCAAAAAACGCTTTGTGGCGACCCTAGGGCAACCCCAGGGCTTCAACGAACAAACCTATAGTTTACCCGTTTGTCAAGTGTGGTCCACCATGTTATTACCCGGTAGGTTAGTATAGGTCTTATGACCGTTATGTATAGCCATCACTTAGATTGTTGCATCTACATCTAAGTTGTTTTACTGTAGTATTATCAAAACGCCCATTCTCGTTTCTAGAAAGTATTCGTTTTACTCGCACAATTTTAATAAAAGATAAAGATTGGATAAGAAATCAGGAGCGGCAATTGCGTTAAAGTTTGTATAAGAAACCAGAAGCGAATCAGAAATCTCCCTTCCAATCTTTGATTGAGTTCTTCACTATTTTTATGTAAGGGCCATTGCCTTAAACCCAAACCCAGCAGCGCTTGGTTCCTAAAGAAAGTACTCCTTTGCCAAATAGAATTGACATAGTTCAATGTCACAAACTATATCACTATACTTCACGATGTACCAGGATGATTTTTGTAAACCACTTTTTGACATTGTCTTTTTTTTTTAATTACACAAAAATTTACTGTTATAAAATAAATAATGGTCTTAGTGCTCAAATTTAAATTAAGAAAGAAACCGACTCAGGCTTGTTACTGATGCTCTTCTTATTTTCCTCCTCCTTCTCCGCCATAGTTTTTATTCAATTACCTGTTCAAATCTAAGTTTATTCCATCTGTAAAAAACACTTGAGGTTCAATGAAAGGGCAAACATATACATCACGTCATTTTCTCAGCACCATACATTGAAGAGGATCTCATCTTCAAATCCATTTTCGTATGTCTTTTCAACTTTACTCTCGAAGACCATTAGCTTTTATGTTAGTTCTGCTAAAGTTTGAAATAATAAACTGCACAATTCATTGATAGTAAAATTCCTAAAACATTTCTTTTTTTTTATTTCTAATTTTTTGCTTTTATCATTTGTCTAAAACCAATTTGGGGGGAGGCACAACACAGAACATCGTTTGTTAATGTGATTTTTCCTTTTATTATTATTTTTCATGACGGTCATTTCATTAAATTGATTATTACTTTCCGTTGCCACTTTCGCTCATATAATACAATAACACATACACACGTACATAATTTATGCAAAACTTTCTAGTTTTAATTTTTTTTTTTTTTTTTGCTCCCGGCTTTTACTAAAATTATATCAAGATGTTTTTAGTTTTACATGAAAAACAATCTTACAAAATAACTTCTATTTATGTACATGAAATATTTTTTTTAATAGAAAATAATTTTTTATTATTTTTACTTTTTATCTATCTTATTAACTAAGGATTTACGTGATTTTTGTTTTTGTGTTTTTTTTTTCTTTTTTTATTTAAACTTTTTTAACTAATTTTCGCTCCTTACAAATCATTACATTTTGTTTAAAATTTTCACACTATGAAAAACAAAACAATATTACACACATTTTTACACATTTGTATAGCAACATTTCTATTCGAAATTGTCGTTATTGTAAAAACATAAGTATAACTTTTTGATTAATTTTTTCGGGTGGTGTTTTACAAGAGTTGCGTATTAATATTTTTTTTTTTTTTTTGTTAAGAGTTATTGTTAAACAATAATCTTCTTTTTTTATTCAAATTATTGAAATACTTTATTATATCCTATAAATCAAAGGGTTGTTTATGTATTCTTATATTTTTTAATATTTCTGATTAACAAAAGAAAAAGTGAATAAACTAAAAAAAACTTCAATAAATAAAAAGAAAAACAAGTTCAGATAGTAAAAACGTTGTGGTGGCATATTTCTTAAAAAATAGCTTGGCCGAATAAAATATACCAGTTAAATTGTTGTTCGAAAGACTTTTTCCTAATGTGTCAAAGTTTATTGTAAGGCCATAATGGTAGGAAAATTGGTACTTTGCCTGCAGCCATTTATTTAAAAAAATCTCAAAGACCAGTTGGTTGTATTTGGGTCTGAATATACACTAGTAAAACGATTATCGTTTTAGTAAAACGATCAGATATGGAAAAATAAAACTCAAAGCGAGATACCCTACGAGCAAATCACTCGTGTTAAGCAGATAAGTAGGAGACTAGTGATTACCTCGAAATAACGTTCAAGAAGAAGAAGATACTCTTTTAAAATTTAAATGAACATATTAAGAGATAGCTTTGGCTTCCAAAAAAATTTTATTTGAAAGTGGTTTCGAGTCGAAATTTTAAAAAGAAGACAAAGAATTTCCTCCTTGCAAGAGAAAGAAATCAAGGGTGGAATCACTTAAGCTGATACTTGAATGTCACTTCTATTACTGTCGTTTTTATAATCAACTTTTATATTTGCTCCATGTAAGGCGATTTAAAATAAAATAAATAAAAAGGGCGGCGCAACAGAGCGAGTAGCCCCAGGGATTAGCACATTCCTCACAAACATACAATTGTCTGCCGGTTCCGAACAGCTAATCGAGAAAGCGCTTATCATGGCAATGAATTCACCAACGGATGACTTGCCAATTCCCCGCGAAATGAGACAAAAACATTTTTGCCTCTGTTGGGATTCTAACCACGATACTCTGGGTTAACAGGCGGACATGATAACCATCACGCCACGGGTACCACTTGTAAAAAATGATCATGTTCCATCTCTTTTAGTTAACCTAATGGTTAACCTTAAAATAATGAAATGACTTTCGCAAATGTATCGTATCGTGTTTATTTTTGTTCACGCAATACATGTGATGTAAATACTGTTTACTTATAATTTATATTAACTTTTGCAAAGCTCAATCAAAATGTACACGAATAAAAAAAATTGAATTTAACTAACTGGAAGCAAGAGGCCATATAGTGGAACCCTGGTAATTTGGCACTGTCTAAACCGGCGCTCCTTGTAAACCGACATGTCTGTCACTGTTGATTTAGGAACAGTTTTGGTAAATACTCCAGTCAAACAAGGAATTAGCATAGCGATCAGCATATCAGACCTAGACAGTACTCTATAATGCGACAGATTCGATTGTCCGACACTGCCCTGCAAAACGTTTGTCGGACTAACTACGGGGCCGATTATAGTTTAGTCCCAGTTACAATCAAATCAACGGACTGCAAGTGGCTGTTCTGTTTATAAAATAAACATAGTATTAGAAAATTTATAAGTGACTCAAACAAGTCTTTGAAATAGAAAATCAAGCAAAGATGGCTTCTGAACTATAAGATGGTTCCTGTATATATTCGAACCTCCGATAGTAAAATTAATTACCATGAAAAGCTCTTTCTAGATTGTAAGTCTCCTCTATTCCCTTACAAGGCATGGTGGTGAGAAATGCGCAAGGCTCTGGGACTCCTCGCTCTGTTGCGCCATCCTATTTATTTTTATTTTTTTTCTACTCGCATCTAGTATCTTCGCTCATCAGATCAAATTTAAAAAAAAGTAATTGGGTAAGTAAATTAAAAGAGTATAAATAAAATATTAATTTAATTAAAGAAGAACTTCTTTTTGGAAAATAACACAATTGAAAACAAGTAACTACGTACCACGCATGAGAACTGATACCATTTAACAGCTTAGTAGATCTGAGTTAAGGATTGAAAGAAATTTTGACTTTAAAAAATTACACCTGAAAAAAGTACAAGCCTTGCTGCAGATTCAAAGAAAAAACTGATATTTTCCTACCCTAAATTCATTTCAATATCTAGAGGAAAAACAAAATAAAAATTTCAAAAATTCTCCATGACAAAAACTTTAACAAGAACAACTTAAAATTAATCCAAAAGGAATTCAAATTGAAATTGTTCATAAAACTAATGGATAGTATTATTTTTGCTTTTTGAAATAAAACCTTTCTTTTGTATAACAGAAATCTATTATCTTTTTCAATTGTAAAGCTATTTACAAAATTTAAGAGTAAATCACTTGTTTTTATATTTTAACTGCAAACAAAATTTATATGACTTCTCTTAATACTAAGACATCTACTATCTATTACAATAATTACTTTTATGTTTGTATGTACTTCTACAAGGATCTAATGAAACTGAAAGGAAAAAAAATATATTATAATAAAATAAAGAAATAAATCTTGTGTGGTTTTTTAGTAGTAGCCTTGATGTTAGCTCGAACTCATTGTTGAATTTTGTTGCACTGGGTATGAAATGTTGTTGGTCCTCTTGTCCCACCAATCTTGTATGCTATTTGCCATTAGTTGGCGCCTAAAGCGCTTCGATTCAGTGACGCACATTTGAATAAACTTGTATTTTGTCTCGGTGTCGCCTTTAATAAGATTAAGATTTTCCAAGAGCTGTGAGTAGTTTCGACCGGGACGACGAATATCACGGAATATTGTTGCTCGCAGTTCGATATTGTGCCGTCGTATAGCGTCACGCTGTTCGCTTGTAAGAAGCGGTTCAACTGGAGAAGGAGGTAACTCTTTTTTGAGGCTGTCAAAGCTTGAGTTTATTGTTAAGGTAGCTGAACTAACACTAGCCTTTTGATCTACATCGATTTCCATTCTCTTAGAGCTATCCATATTGACTGAAAATGAATCTGATGTTACTAGTTCATTTTTTAGATTTTCAGACACAGCTGCTACTACGACGCCACTACTACTGCTACCGTTGTGACATTGTTGAAGAATGCGAGAGATCTCCTGAGCATCGCTGTTGATGTCATTGTGGCCATTTGTGGTTGCTGTTGGTGTTTGAAGCTGTGCCGCTCCTACTAGATCCGTGGCAGATGCCACTGATGCCAATGATGGTAATGTGGCAACCGGTGACGCTATCGTCGCTGAATAAGCATTATGGTGATGTGGATGAGGTGACATGGCACCAACAGACGCTGCAGATTCAACGAACATTGGAGAGCTGTATGGAATCGGAGAATGGATATTGTTGTTTGGGTTTCCGTTCCCCATGCTGTTGCTTCCAATACCTACGCCTAACGTACTAGGAATATTATTATTATTGCTAACGATGGTACTGTTGCTTTGATTAATTTGCAGGGGGAGATGTGGGGGCGGCGTAAGGTGTACTGGCACAGTTCCTGTTCCAAGTTCTTCCATATCATCTGTCAGTCCATTGATAATGATGCTCACGCGTCCATTCATAGGAAAATCATCGGGGGGCTCGTTGAATTCAAATGATCCTAAACGATCAGGATCACCGTCATCTGAAGAAATAACAGACGAAGTGTCTGACATACTGTCATCTGTGTCTGAATCGAAACTACCTTTGCAAGACGACGTGGACGACGAATTCGTTGGAGTACTTGGCCTTGAATCAGTCGAAGTCCTTCGAAAGACATAATCTACATGAATTGGACCTGCTTTTCTCTTCCTCAATTGCTTCTTTGATTGTGCATTCGGCGCATTCGGTGACTTGATTGGTGCAACTTCACCTAAGTCTGCTTCGTCCACCATAACCATGTGCTTATCCTTCTTATAGGGATTTCCAAACATGTGCTGACGTACATTTGTTGGTTCTATTTCTCGCAAAGGGTTATCCTTGTTCTTAAGATATTCCTGGTAGTTGCCCATCTCGGAAATAGGTAGGCAGTGCCCGGAATCTTTGTTAACCAGCCCAATTCCATTCGCTGTTGACGACCGCAAAAAGTTGTCCCTCATTTTTGATATTTCGTCTATTAGATCCCTTCGTGGGATATCGAAAGGATTGCGATAGTTCTTTGCAGGAGCTTGTCTTATCATAGAGGGAACTACAATTGTGTAGTTCTCAATTGGTTCGATTTCACTGTGCAGTTTGCTGAATGTATCACGCAGGAGGGGATTTCGCACAAGATCTCTTCGCAGAGGTGGGCCAACGTTGAGACGAGCTCGTTCAATTTGCCAATAAGGTGGTCTCGGCTGTCGCAACTGCTTAAGAACCTTCTGACAAAGGTTCTCTTGGTCCTGCTTTGCTGTGTTTTTGATGTGCTTCAATTGATTGGCGATATTTGGGCTCAGATAATTATCGGCGTTCTCCGGCAGTAAGAACTGTAAAAGTGGATACGGAACGTTTATGTTCAGTAGAGCTCGTCTAAGAAACGGACAATAGTATGGCGGTATCGAACGAACATATGAATTGAATTTGTACATCAGATCATTCGGTGGACTCATGTTGTACTTGTGAATGAGGTCATGTAAGAGTGGCAATAAAGCCGGATAGTTGTATGCTAGTACATACAAGTGAACCTGTGCTAGGTTCGGACTGGCCTTAAGATAACCAAAAGGCACCTCAAACCCATGCATTCCATTTGATATGATAACTGGCCAGCACTTATTCATTTCACGTTTTGATAAAATTTGCAAAGTCAGTGGACTGGCTTCCACCTCGTATTTGTCGACGGGAAAACTTCTTACCATCTGTGGCTCATCGACACACGGAGTAACTATTCTAAGCTTTGGATGTGCGTCTCTAGGCGGCAGTGCCGTTGACTTTGGATCAGGCCAGTAAGGCTCTGGCAATGGCCAGAATCCAACCGGAAATGTCTTTTGGGAAATATGCTTCTGCACGTAGATCATCTTTTTGGTTGTTTGAAATGCAATGTCCTGTACTTCCCCATCTTTGAGGTCTTTTAAGAGCATTTGATCAAAGTGTAACACAACGCCAGGTTGCACCTTTTGCACTAGGCTTTCTATGCACTGGTTCAGAACATAGTGTGATTTCACACGATACGAACGACCACCTGTCACTTCACACATTCGTTCTATGGGCGAGTCGTCATGTGGCACTTTGCCATCAACTCGCTCGTCGATTTTATTCCCAGCCATCCGTAGAACAAGCGAAAACAGTCTCTGATCCCATCGAAATGGCTCCTTGGTGTATTTGGTTCCAGGTATTTGCGTATTCAGTGGCAAAATTATGTCTTGATGAACTCCATTACGAAATGAATATTTTCCACCATCAGTGATTACAATAATTACTGAGGGTTCCAGATAAAACGGACACCGCCCTTGTCCATAGGTATCAATACCCGATTGCATGCGGTTTAAGTTAAGCAGATCAAATGCATTCTTCAGGGACTCTCCCATCGAGGTGAGGCCGTTGCTTTGCAGGTTTTTCAGTTCATTCATGAATGTAGCATGATTTTCCTTCCATCCAGCTTTTACATTTGCTGGTGGTTCTTCGAATGTTAATAGCATGTAACGATCGCCAAGGCAATCCTGTGTTCTTTGTCGAAATTTAAGAAAAGTCTCCACCGCTCCTTTGGCGATATCCAAGTAGCTCTTTTGTACTCCATTTACGTATGCTTTTTGACACATAGACGACGATGTGTCGACCAGGAATAAAATAATCGTCATTCTTAATAAAAACAAGAATTATTTTCGATTCCACACTCAAGTGTACACACTCTTCACTCCTCGTTCTCTCGATACTTGGGCTCCTGTGATCAGGTCATTTGAAAGGCGAATTGAAACCGCAAATTAAAGTTTTTTTCTTTTTGATGAATTGGTGTTCCTGCTAGGTTTTATAGTTGACCGAACGCAAAGAAAAGAAAAAAATTATAAGTGAAACAAACATGTTTAGTAAAAATTTTGAAAATGTTTGGAAAAGTCGATAAAGTTGTAGTTTCTTTTTTTTTAATATCATGTCGATATCAATTGACTCTAAACATGTTCGAACGCAGATGACTGCAGCGAATATTTTAAAATTAGAGCATCTCCAAATCTCTAAAAACATCGGTAAAAAAGGTGACGTCATTGTATATATAAACTATAGTAGCACCACAGAAGGGTAACGCTGGTATCGCCACCTATATTCTCTACTTTACGAACCACCTTCTAAAATTAAAAAAAAGCGAATCGTTGAACCCGTAAAACAAATAATTTTATAGTATTTTTCGAACCTATGTTCTGGTCTAGTCAAGCCAGAAATGATATGCCAAACTAACAAGTACGAGCTTTGATCAATAGACAGAAATCAACACCATAATAATCCGCATTAATGAGATGATGGATTGCCCGAACAGTGGGCTGCCAGAGCTTATGGGGAATGTCACAGTGATTCGAATCACAGAATCATTGATGGAGCAGTCAAAAAGCAGAAAATCTGAATGAGCTACTCCGACATATTTGGTTTGGAGGTATTTCAGGGTTTTTTACTGACCTTATCCTTTGGGTCGGAGGATGTGTGTGGAGTTAGTTACACAATTACGAAAAATTCTACATGTGCAACGTAAGTGCAGTCAGAGAACTAGCAGAAGACCTAGACTTCTATATATAGCCACTATCCAGGTAGTGCGACGAAATGGTCCGAGCATAAAGAAGATGAAAAAATGTGACACCTAGTATGACAAACGCAAGACAGGCAACTAAAGCTACCCTTTTTTGATTGCGTATTTTCGTAGGGATAACGTTATCAATCAATGTAAGTCCGGTTAATGCGCTCATTAAAATAATATTAGCCATGTTTTATTGGGAATCTATATGCAGGTTTGCAAAAGATCGCAAAACATAGCACAGTAGTGAACAACAGGGATGGTAGGTAAATAGTGTTTATGGTTTATAGTTGCATTAGTGAGTACTTCAACACAGAAGAGAAAGACGATAATCCTAAAGACTGTTTCTACGAGTTCCTTAATTTTGTTGCAGAGGTAATTCTTGTTATTAGTTCCCATAACACTACAATGAGATTTACAAAAAATGAAGGGAAGAACAACGAATTCTCAAAGAGAGATGTATCAATGAGTTTTACCAAAAGGTAAAAAGAGCATGCCAGGGTGGCAAACTTTCACTCAATTCAAGTGGAAGAGGACCTGAAACGAGTTAAAAGCAAAAAACTGGAGAAGGCTCGTCTGAAAACGAAATTGTTGGCGAAAGATGGAGAAGAACGTTCACCCCAAACTATAAAGTAAGTATGTATATATATTGCTTTTAATAAGGGTCTATGGCTCAAAGCAATTTTTAGCAAAAGGAAACCAAAATTCAAGTTAGTGAATTTTTTGGTTCATTGTAAGTAACTTAAGATGTGTTCAATGGCTTTTTTTAGATCAGAACAGCACAGCACAGAAGCAGTGAAAAACGTCAGGCAAGTTAGAACAAGCAAACTTGTCAAAAAAAGCAACAACAAAAACGAAAAAAAAACAATCACCAATTTTTCTTTTTCTGATATCAATTTAATTTAGCGTATTTTCGTCACGAGTAAGTAATTTTATTTTCAGCACAAAGTTAGGTGTTATTTTCCTGATTTTTTAAAAATTTTTTGAACTTTTCACAACAAATTAAAATTACAATGCGCTTAAAATACTACGAGCAAAAAGTCAACAGCTGCTTTTGACAGTTTTCACCAAATTTGCACTTGCTCAAGAGGAGGTGCAGAAAATGCTGTGCTAAACTGTTCTAGAACAGCTCATTGAACACAAAAAAGATCAGAAAAGATCAGAAAAGAACAGAAAATTTCTCATTGAACACCAAAAGGCTGATCTTTTCTGTCTGAAACTGTTCTAGAACAGGTCATTGAACACTCTTTTAGTATCGAATCCAATAGCTTATCAAGTTGAATAGCTTTGATTTTGTTTAATTATGTGACAGCTAAAACATTTTAATCGCGGCGGCGTATCCCACTTTACTAGTGGACGTACCAACAAACTTCACCAGGTAAGCAGGTAAGTATATAAGCAAATAAGTTCACCAGGTTCAAGCAGGTAAGTATGAGAGCTGTGATCCTTTCGAGGTCAACGTCAAAAAATGAAGAAGAAGAAAGATAGCCAAATAATTTAACCAATCTTATCGATACCTTAACCACATAGAGATGCCAACTGAATTCAAATGATTCTAAAACAATTGCAAAACTTTTCTACCGTGTTTTTACAGTTTCCGGAAAGTTTCTTAGGGTTTTATTTTAGACGTCTGGTTTTTAAAGTGTTACAAAAATATGTTTGAACTCAAAACATCACGCATTTAAAAAAAGGTTTTCTATTTGCTTTACGTAAGAAAATATTTATTAAGTTTTGTTTAAGTTTTGTTGGACATTATCCAAAGGTTGCTAAATTTCTAATAAAAAGAGTTCAAAATTGATTGATTTTAAAAGCTCCCCTTGTGTTATTAGAGTGCCCAAAATAGTGTCAAATTGACCCAACGTTTGCCCCAAGGTTTGCCATTCAACCAACCATCAGATATTAGTTGCTGCGCGTTCACAAAAACTTCAGAATTAATTTTTCTGTAAAGAGTAACTCATTGAAAAACGCTAAAACTAAGCGTTTATTTGCTTGTACACTAAAATCATCAAGTAGTGTCAGCACAAGTTAAGAAGTTGTCAAACACTTTTGTGTTATCAACTCAAATGTTTTTTTTTTTAATGGACCGAATGAATTGAAGTTATAAATTAAAAGTTAAATAGTGTGTAGAGCATTCGAAAAGCTTGGCGAAAAGTGCTTCTTATCATATGTTTTTATTAAGAAATCATACCCACTTGTATTTTCGGTTTGTTTTCATTCGTTAAGCAAGCAAAATTGTAGGTAGGTTTGGTACTTATCTCATGTAGTTAAAATTGAGCAATGTATACATGAAAAAGAATTGATTCTCTCATGGTCAAAGAAGAATTACGAAAAGGTACATGGAACGCAAGCTATTTCAGACAATTTAGCAGAGAATTTCAATTTTAATGTCAATCTAATTGAATTTTAACAAGAATATTATGTTAGTTAGTAAACAGTCCAGTTCTGCCCATCGTAAGGGATAGCATTTCTATGTATGTTTGAGGTTAGACTTCGAGGTACGAATCCCAGAAACATCCTGTTTTTCTACGGATACACACTGCCATGAAAACGCTTTCTAATTCAGCCGTACGAAATTTTTAGGTCCCTAAGTTTCTTTACCTTTGTTCCACCTTCCTGTACGTGATTATACCAGCAATTATGATTACAAATCGTATTCAAAATTTTCGCTCATAAAACTTTTTATTTTGTTAAAAATGTCGCTTTTTATTGGGCAAAAAGATGAGGAGTGCTCGAAGACATCCCCAAACCGTACATTTGATATAAAAAGATCGCTTCTCATGATTCTGAAAAGTGACAGCCACTTCTCGATGTGAAGTCAGAATCCACTCAAGAAGCACTAATGTCTCTTTCCATTGGACGAAAAGAACCGTCCAGGAGCATCCAGGAGCATTCTCAAACCGTTCCATTGGTGCAAAAAGATCGTTTTTCATGATTCTGAGAAGTGACAGCTACTTCTCGATTTGACATGTTATTCAAATGTCAAAGCGAAAATTCTCCTCAAAGAATAGGTTTGTTCGTTGAAGCCCTAGAGTCGCCCTGGGGTCGCCATAAAGCGTTTTTTGAGAAACGCAAAGTCGCCCTGAATGTCAAATTGAGTGTTTTTTGAGCCCTAGGGTTGACCTAGGTTTTCCATAAACTCGACCTAGCTTTTTTATGTGGCGAGTTGAGAGCTGTCAAATGGCTTGTATTTTTTTTTTTTTAATGACAGGGATGTGTGGTGATTTGTGGTTTAGCGTTTTTTGAGGACTGGAAAACCCAGGTTTTTTTGTCATAGGGTTGTCAATTGAGTAATTTGTCAAAACTGAACAGAAATAATTTTAGATGTTCCATTGGTTTTTAAAATTAGTGGTTCCACGAGTGAAACCAATGGAAAGCGACATAAGTTTTTGTTGTACTTTTTTTCCTAAATACAAAATTTCGTTTTCTGAATTATTTTCCTGAAATTTTTCTCAATAAAACGCGGCTATTATCACAATGATCCAATCCGGATCAGATCTTGATAATAAAACAGCTTTAGATCATCATATTTCCAGTTGGAAGCTGTGAGAGACTCGCTCTCTCAACTGACATTTCAAAAGAGTTGCAGAGTTGCCCTACGAACTTTTTTTTCAATGGTTAATTTTTTGTTCTTTTTTTTTAGGGAAAAATGATACTCATGCACTTTGTCAAATATACATTTTTTTGCACTAATTCTTATTAATTTCACGAATATATGTTTTGTTTTGTAAAACTTTTTCATTATGTCATGTATTATACAAAAATGAATAAATGTGAAGTTTCTCGGTATCTATCTAAAATATATTTCATATCACACAGATAAAAATGTTCATGTGGCAATACTGTTGTTATTGGAAATATTGGAAATGATACCAACGTTTCAATGGAAAGTCTCCTCTTGTGTGAAATAGAAGAACTAATTTTTAGATCACAAAAATAGATCCAACTAAAAAGCAGGATTTCGCTTTGTTGTTGTAACGCTAATAAACCCATGATCTGATCCGGATCAGATCAATAATAAAACGCGGCTAATATACTTTCTGAATCTCAAGCTGGCTTTAGAAAGGATTATTCGACGATTGACCATTTATTCACATTAACTTCGATTGTTAAAGCTTTCCAAGCAAGAAATAAAAAGGTGTATACCTTCTTTGTCGACTTCAAAGCAGCCTTTGATCTTATCAACAGAAATGCCCTCATTTATAAACTTTCAAGAATAGGTATATCAACGAAATTCATCAACGTTATCCAAAGGCTTTATGCGGAGTCTAAAGCAGCTGTGTGGGACGGATCTACACTATCTGACTGGTTTGAAACAAATAATGGAGTAAAACAAGGTTGTCCCCTAAGTGCACTATTGTTTTCAATTTTCATAAACGATGTGGTTACCTGTCTACCTGGAGGAATTAATATAGCCGGTTCAAGAATTAATGTTCTAATGTATGCTGATGATCTGGTCATACTGTCAGAGTCCCCAGAAAATCTTCAACTCATGATCAATCGTCTGTCAGACTATTGTCAAGAATGGGGTCTTGTTATTAACATTAACAAATCTAAAGTTATGGTATTTGACCGCTCCACCAGAACCCAAACCCGAAACAATTGGACCTATAAAAGCACTACTTTGGATATTGTAGGCGAGTATAAGTATTTGGGAGTGAAACTAACTCGTAACATAGATTTCAGCTCACACCTTCAAGATAAATCGAAGACATCTCAAAGTCTTTTGAATGTAGCATGGAAAAACATCTTCCTGAATAGCCGAATCAGTCTATCAGCTAAGTACCAAAGTTTTCGATGCTGTAGTTAAGTCAACTTTATGTTATGCGGCGCAAATCTGGGGTATTGATGAATACGAAACCATCGAAAAACTACAAAGAAATTTTCTAAAGAAACTGTTCAAGTTACCACTTAATACTCCAAACTACGCCATTCATCTCGAATCTGGACTCCCTAAACTGTTTACCTACACCCTAAAATTGCAAGCCGACTACATTTTGAAAGTTCTCTCCCAGGCAAATACGCGCCTAACCAAAAAGATGCTGATGTACGAGCTGAGGAATGAAGATTGGTGGCTGTCCAAATGGAAGCATTTGGGAACTATCTGCGATGAAGAAATCATAATAAGTGTGGACAACTTAAATCTTGTAAAAACCGGCTCTACAGAATAATACAAAAGTATGAAGATTCAGTACGTGATGATTTCTCAGTAAGAGCTCGTAACTCTGAGAGTAGAATATTATATTCACAGCTTAACACTAATTTGCTAGAGATGAACTATTTTCGTGACCTGTACAGTTACAGAGAAATATCCTTCATTTTCAAAATAAGATGTAAAATACTCTTTTTAAATGGAAGCCCATACAATGGAAGTTTTAATCAATTTTGTTCAATATGCAATCTTAAAGCTAAAGAAGACTCTTTTCACTTTTTAAGTATATGCCCAGCTTTTTCTTCACAACGCCTGATATACTTCGGAAAAAAGACACTGTCCATGAAAGAGGCAATTGAAATATTGAACGGACTCAACTGGAAAAACCTATGCAATTACCTATCGGAATCCTATACATATAGAGCACTATTGTTCAGTGAATTTGCATAACGAATTCTCGTATAAAAATTAAACAAAAGAAACCATAAACAATAATAAAATAAATTTACAAGCACTGCTAACCGAGCTGACGGCAATGCCATAGCTCTAAATTCATTGTTAAACTCATTGTGAAATAAGAAAACGAAAAATAAATGAATTTACTTACTTACTTACTTACTTACTTACTACAGTTCAATATTCACCTTATTTGGGTGCCGGGGCACAGAGATATCGTGGGTAACTGCAAAGCCGATGAACTCGCCAGAGAAGATCTCAACCAGCAGGTTGAATATTGGTATACCAATCGCTACATGTAAACTTATGCTAAAGCAATAGGCAATGGATAGAACAAATCATAGGTGGAACAATATCACCACGTGCGTGGCAACAAAACGGATATGGCCAGGACTAGATCCAAAACGCACAAGACATTTGTTATCCATTACCAGATCCGTAATCAATGTCATCACCGGACATTGTCTGATAGGAAGACACGCCATAAGACTTGGCGTTCCCTCTAATGACTTCTGCAGAAGTTGCTTAGATGAGGAGGAGGAGGAGACAATCCCACACCTCCTCTGCTCATGTCCTGCACTCTCTTTTAAAAGAAAACGGCATCTAAGAAAATATTTTCTTGATGATCCAAGCGATCTGGCGAACACAGATCCCCTGCATATCCTTCGCTTTATTAAAAGCTCCAACTGGTTTTGTTAAGTGAGATACTTCCTCGCATAATTGTATGGTATCACAATGGACCTAATATTGGTCTAAGTGTGTCAGTTTGTTTTCCTGACAGCCATTTAAACCTAACCTAACATAGCTCATGCGGTTGTCAGGGAAACTTATGTCAACATGTTCAACGAACAAAGCTGTTACCATGCCTGACATCCCCGTTGTTCTTGTTGGTTAAAAGTTTTCATATTGACAAATTGTTTACTTATTGGTTAGGTATATTATAAAGGAACACCTTTAATACGATAAGATGAAAATCAATCAAATTCTTGTTTTATGTACTTAGAGTAGATGGTTCAAGCACCCTTTTACATTATAATCCTCAACAAGCAGGCAAAACAGCTTGTGCGAGTATCATCTATTCACTCTGACTGACCACGACTGGTTCAGTACCAAAACCAAAAATGTAAATTAAATAAAGCAGGGACAAATTAGTTCCTGCATTACTGAAAGGGACAAATCAGCAGCTCATGTGTAAATTCCGATCCTGTAAGTTACTCTAAGTCCAGCATTTATTGTAACTTGAGTTGGCTGCAAATTTGTATGACTTCAAAGCATGTTGAAGAGCTCCAAGTATTTAAGAGACGAATATAGACGAAGAACTCAAGATATGAAAAAGTCATTTGATTAAACATTTCAAAAAGTACAATCTGGGTACCTAATTGCGGTTTTATCAGGCGAAATGAAATAAATTTGAAAAATATTTCAGCGCTGATTTCAAAATTGGAGATAAAATCAAAATTTTCAACAATCGTGCCTGGGTATGTGCTTTTCGAATTTCTCCAAACCATAACTGATTGATAGTAATGGACGAACCTATATTTTTTTGCCAATTCCAGACGGCTAAGTGAGATGTGGGAGTACCTCGCGTCAGGATAACCCGTAGAAAAAACAATTGGATTGTTTCTGAGATTCGAAATTCGAAGTGCCCCCTAACATACAGATATGAATCGTCAAGCCACGGACATCACAATTGTGAACAAACCATGATAGAAATTAAAATTTTCTAAGCTTTTTCTAGTTAAGACTCTTATTAGACATGGTCTCCAATAGAGTCTGAAAGAAGCTCTCATAGCTAATATATTTTTTTTTTTTTAAGAAGAGGCTTATGCTTATCTGGAGCACTCAGACCTAATTTTCGATCCATTGTACTACCAGGGTAGCAGCCATCCCTTTTTTTGTGGTGCAGTAGATGGAAATAAGGTGTTAGTAATTTCACATATAACCTTAACGGCGGCGTCCAGATGAAACTGGGAGGCTGAAAGTACCCAGAGCGTGATTCGAACCCACGCACCCAGCCTATCTACGGAAAACTCTACCACTGCACCACGGCCGCCCTTTCATTAATATAGTTTATAGTTAATATAGCTAATATAGTTGCGATAAGAACAATTTATTTCGAAAACCCAAATGTTTTAATACCTATACCAATGCAAACACTTTCTTGATTCTGCTCTTTTAAGTACGAATTGAAATGTTTGACACGGATGCAAAAGTTGGGGCTATTGTGATTGACAATTGTTCTGTATTAATATTCTTGCGGTCAATTGTTGATGTAGAAGCTGATTGTTATATTATATTAAAACTCAACTTCTCCATTGTCATCCCCCTTAGGGAAGACTGGGAGAACACAAAACCTCATCCTTCAAAGCAAGATATGGTTTGGTATACGGACGGCTCAAAAATGGAAACTGGTATAGGTTCCGGCATTTTCAGCGACTGTCCCAGAACGAATTTCTCAGTAAGTCTGGGCAGTCACTCGTCCATTTTCCAAGCTGAAGTCTTTGCCATTAACGAAAGTTCGAGAATAATATGTTCATCGAACACGAAAAACAAAACAATATTCATTTTTTCAGACAGCCAAGCTGCACTAAAGGCGTTAAGCTCACCTGTCATAAGATCCAAAATAGTCCAAGAGACAGTCATGTCGCTCTCTGAACTAGCAAGGAAAAACACTGTAATCCTCCACTGGATCCCAGCACACAGAGGCTATGATGGTAACGAGAAGGCAGACATCTTAGCTAAAGACGGCGCATCTAAAACATTCGTCGGTCCTGAACCCTTCTGCGGTGTAAATAAAAGCACCTTCAAACATACTGCCAAGAACATCCTACTGGAGGAATCTAATAAAGCTTGGAGTAACTCATCTGGTCAAATCTGTTCAAAACTCTTTTTGCCAAAATATACTGAAAAAACATCAAAATTCCTACTGAACCTCAATAGGAAAACCCTAAAAATTTGCACAGGACTACTAACCGGTCACTGTTCTTTAAAGAAACATCTTCACCAAATGAGGCTGGTAGCGGACCCTATCTGTAGACTATGCCTCGAAAATGAAGAAACATCTCTGCACATCATTACAGAATGTCCAGCACTTTTCCGCCTTAGAAAGCAAATACTTGATTATGAGATTATCCCCCTAGATAAACTCAAACTCATTCACCCACAGAAGATTGCTAACTACTGGTTAAATTCAGGAGCTGAGGAACTGTCCTGAAACCTCACATGGGCTTTCACAATAGGTTTCATTCAGACACCGCAGTGCCCGGAGCTGAGCAAGCTCTACCCGTCAATCTAAATCTAAATCTAATCTAAATCTATATTATATTAACTAATGGTACTTATCACAAAGCCTGTCCTAACAATTTCGGGCAAAATTTGACACAAAATTTGTTGCCATCGATAAATTTATTAACAAATTATAGGTATCTGTTGTAAAACATTGATTAAAAAGATGTTTTTGTACTTTCTTTTTGGCATTTGTAGTCCGAATGATAAGTATGATTATGGTCTTAAGATCAAATAGCTTGCTATCGTTTTCATTCTCTATCCGTAATGAACTACACCTTTTATCATATTTCAAAACAAGTTGTGCGTCAACACTTAAAACTTCACAGTATCTATTAATTAAAAACAATCCTACTTTAAAATATAATAATTAAAAAATACTACGTGTAAAAATTTTATAAGGCAATATCAAGAATACGGCAATGGCAGCCGTTATTGTGGAGGGTCTCGAAAAAAAAATGAGAGATGCGGTGCGCTTCAAAGCACGGGTCACACACGGCTGGTTGCCAGCTGTGAGTCGAGTAGTCGCTACTGCCAGCGGCTGATCAGCTTTGTGGGAGTACGAAATTCACAACACTCGCTTTCAGCCGGCGAATAGCAGCGGGCTGGCAAAGTTGAACATGTTCAAGTTTTGGCTGCTAGCAGCGGCTGCTAAAATAAAAAAAAATAATGCTACGCGTTCTATTTAGCAGATTTTTCATTCAAAATTTGTGTGAAATATCATAAATAGGTTAAAAAATTAGAAATAAAGCTCAAAGTCAATTTTTGTAGGGTTTTCTATAGCTGTTTGCTAAGAGAAGCTGGCTGGTAGCAGCCGATAGTGTGACCAAGCTGCCAGCCGCTAACTGCTTCTGCTACTGCTAGTCGCAGGCCAGAAGCGGCTGCCAAGCAACCCTGTTGGCCCGTGCTTTAGAACTCGTAAGGTACTGGATCATCAGAAATAAAAAAATCATGGTTTTTAATTAGTTACTTGTTTTTTGCAGGTAACGCTGCTATAGTACATTTTGTAATCCATGTTGTCTTTATAATGCCCTCAACAAAACGTTTTAAAAACGTTTGTAATAAATGAGTAATATTCATTTGGATGTGCAGGCACTATGAGTATGACGTTATATCATTCGTTACTTGAAGAATTTCAATGAATTCCAGTCAAATTTGGTTGCATGAGCATTATGTTTCAAGGACTAAAAGCTCTTTAAACTATTTTTAAAAGACTGCCTTGCAGAAAGGTAAACCGCATATGTTTAGCTTTCTGGCGACTTAATTAACACAATCCGCTAGTTAATCAAACCTAACTTAACCAGTAAGCTACAAGATACTTGACGAGTCTCTGTAAAGTGATCTTAGACCCCTTTTTACCGTGAGTCGTGATTCTTTTATTTTGAAGATGTGCTAGAGGTTCACTCTACATTCCTTTGAAAAGCAGTCAAAGCTATTCGTAGCGAAAGCTACGGATTTCATGAAGTTGTTCAAACATTTGTACAGATGTAAACAAAGACTACCGCTGTCATTCAATTGAGTCTGTTGCTCGGGTAACATCTAATGAGCTTTCATTATGCTTCTTCAAAATTATTCCGACTTTTCCAAACGTTTTTTCACGAATACTTTAAATAAAACAAAAAAGGTTACTTTATATAACATTGAATTAAATAATGATGATGTAAAATTTTTACCTACATTTATTTCAATTAGAATTGCACATCTCTTGCAAGATGGCAACATCATAGATCATAGTCCCCCAAAAAACAAGTGACACTTACCCAATTTCCCCACCAGTGATTCCAATCACGGCTAAATGCCGAATGCTGTGGCTATGGCTATGCTGTAGTAGTATACTTCTGCTCTATTCTCTCTCGCCTCCTGTCAAAATTGAGTACGAGAAGGAAAAAAATTTTTAGATTCTTTCTGATGGCACTACAACAATGCAATTGCTAGTAGATGATTTTTTTTACCCCAAAAGTTAACGTTCTACTTCGATTTAAATGTGCCAACGAGCCGAATCGTCAAAGCTTGCATGTGACCGTCGACAAAGACTTAAAATTTGGCTCCACAATTCAATTGACAAAACCAATCAGCCAATGCGCTGAATATTTGTTGAGGAGGTAGCACACACACAATTTTTTTCTTTTTTTTTTTTTTGTAAATAACGACACTGTTTTTCACCGAGAGCACTTTGATTTCACTATTTAACAACCTTCCTGTTCAAAAGTCAGAGACGAACTGTCAGATTGTACCTTGCACGTAATTGGTTAAAGTGAGAAAGTAGGTTCGTTGTTCGATATTCACACTTTGCCATCGTTGAAAAACAGAAAAAGAGAAACGAAATCAAGGGAAGGAAAGAAGGAGTACACCAAAGTTTTATTCAAAAGAACTTCACAGCACGACAGCGAGATGCTTCCAGTTAACTGGTGCTATGGATAGAGATGTCATTTTATTGTTGTGGAGACAAGTGGAGACTTAAGAAGAAGAACTGCCAGTTGGCAGTTTTTTTTACTTTGTTTACAAGATGATGCTGGACTTACATGCATATGCTACTTAAGTGCAGAAAAGTAAAACAGGACGGATAACCCCCGTCAACTTGGCAGCGCTATATCACGAAATTCGATTTTTTTTATGCAGACAATTTGGAAAACGTTTGAAAAAATTTAGGAAACAGTTTTCGCAATTTGAGAAAGTCCCAAAAAAAGTTATTAACAATTTAAGCCTTGCGCAAACCAATGCTTTGAGTGCGTGCGATGCGATTGCGATGAGTCAAATCCCTATGCATTAAGTCAAACGTCCATAAGATTACATAGGGATTTGACTTATCGCAATCGCATCGCACGCACTCACCGCATTGGTTTGCGCAAGGCTTTAAGCCTTGGCCAAACCAACGCGGTGAGTGCGTGCGATGCGGTTGCGTTAAGTCAAGTCCATATGCATTAAGCCAAATCCCTATGTAATCTTATGGACGTTTGACTTAATGCATATGGACTTGACTTAACGCAACCGCATCGCACGCACTCACCGCGTTGGTTTGGCCAAGGCCTTAGAATTGCGTATACTTGGCAGCGCTAGCAATGAAATTCAGAAATTTTGGTGTCAATCGATCGGGGACAATTTGGGAACATTTAGAAAACACTTTCCGAATTCGGAAAACGATAGTATTGCTAAAAAAATGAAATGTTTTGGTTTCCCATATTCAATAAAGCTCTTTTCGCACTAAAAAAAACTAATTTAGTAATTTGGGAAAGTATAGAAAAAAAGTTATTAGCATTTTAGTTGCAAAGATTCGATGTTCTATTAAAAACGCATTACAAAATATTTTTGACTAAAATAGAACCAAAATCACAGATTTCACGAACTGTTTTGGCTTCCCAAATTCAATCAAGCTTTTTGCAAACTAAAAAAACTAGTTTTGTAATTTGGAAAAGTATAGAGAAAAAGTTATTAGCGTTTTTTTTTTTTTTAGGTGTAAAAACTCAATTTTCCTATAATAAAAGGTACAGCGGCTCACCAGTACTATGTTTTTGCATTTTTTAGCAAAACTTTCGATTTCCAAATTCGGAAAAGTGGTTTCCAAATTTTTCTAAATTGTACAACATTTCTGAATTTGATTGCTAGCGCTGCCAAGTATACGCCAAATTTTAAATTGTTAATAACTTTTTTTTGGGACTTTCCCAAATTGTGAAAACCATTTTCCAAATTTTTCCAAATGTTTTCCAAATTATTTGCATAAAAAAAATCGAATTTCGTTATAGCGCTGCCAAGTTGACGGGGGTGTAGCACAGATAATTCTTGTGCTACAAAAGCAACAATGTAAGCAAATGGAAATCGTGTGCCAAATGAAGTAAGTGGTTTCCCTCTTGTTCTATGCCACTCTATGCATCCAGCCAAGTCTGTCCAACTAGTTGTACAGTGTGAACTGCGCTAATAAAAAACTACTTAAGGCCGTGTGTGAATTGCGTTAAAATTTGCGTTAAAACTTCTACCACGATTAAAATTTGACGTCTTGTTTGAGGTGGGATCAAATTTAGCCATTTGCTGTGTGAATTGCGTTAAAACAATTATTTTAACCTAGATTTCTACGTAGGTTAAAAAAATTTCCCTCGATAATTTAAGAAATTTCCCTGAACAAAAATTGGTTTTCTTTTTCACGGAAAAATAATTTCTCTTACAAAACACATTTTTAAGAAAACAGGGTTAATAAAAAGTCTGAAACTGAAAAAAAATGTTTTTTATTTATTGGTCTCGATTCTAATGTCATATTTTAAAACAACAATCAAAAATATTCAAACAAAATTCCCATTTTGATTTATTGATTTATTCGGTGTGGTAACACTGAAAACTAGTAAAAAAGAACTACTACTAGAAAACAAAAGCATTGAATTTATATTGATTTCAAACTAACGTTGATTGTATGGTTTTCAAGCCTGCCTTGTTTTTTTTTTCTTGATTCATATCTCGTTGTTTGAATTGAATGCAAAAGCAAGACTAAATTTCTCTATCACTAGAAACGTCAAATTTTAACACACTTTAACCTGCTCCACAGCTCAATAAATTTTAACCCATTTTATTCACCTATTGTTCCAGAATGTCTAGTGTAAACCAGCACAAGTGTTCCGGATCAACTAGTGTGAACTCTCCTTAAAGTAATGTCAAATGTCAACAATTCAAACTAATGTGAACCGCTTTTTTCTTCTCTCTCTTTGGTATGCCAATCGGTACGGCCGAAATCGGCACATTTGTATATCGTCGCCAGCCAAGGAAGGAAGAAAAAACTGCGGTAAGATTTCTTATTGTAAATTATATTTCAACTAAAATTGTATTTTCCAGAAATAAACTACACACACTTCGTTAATACTTTGTTTGATAATTTAACAAGTGGTTAAATTCGCACTTCGCCACGGTGGCGATATACATTTTTATTTCGCATCTTCACTTACATTTGTATGGGCAAATGGCCGCCATTACAAATTGAAACGAAGCAGATGCGCATGGTTTATTGAAGCGATAGAAACACATACATTGTATGGAACGCACACCGCCACCAAGAAGAAGCAAACGACTTCAATATTCCCAAACTGAGCCGCCAGGAAAAACAACCACCATGGAAAGTCAAATAGCCTCAACCTCCGAATCACGTGTTGATGTCACACATGCCGCCATTGTTGGAAAACCGGCAACCTCGCCAGAGGACAGTGCTTTACAAAGTCCAGTTTTGAACGTTCTAGAACAGAATGAACAAGCCAAATCCGCTACTAATGCCGCCGTAGCCACAACTGAAAGCATTCTAATGGCAATGCAAGACAAAATTACGGAATTAAACAAACAACTAAACGAGATTCATGCGAAGTTTGAAGGCACTCCGCAATGCATCTCGAAAAAAGTGTCGACGCCAAGCCAGATACCATCCATTGCCATACCACTCGCCTCCACGACTTCTGGGTATACAGCCATCACGTCTCCCACAACAGCTCCAACATCTGCAGCCAGGACTACAACTTTAGCTAACGCAACTAGCCTTCATCCAATCTCGTATCTTTTTCCGCCACAAAGTAGTTTTGTTACTGGTACACAGGCACAATCAACTTCTACCATGCCAGTTTATAGTATGCCGCAAATAAATTATGGTCATTTTGACAATTCAATTCCGAGGAACACGGGTTTTACTTATATGCCAAATAGTACAAATATACCAGCCTTTAACTCAAATGTGCCACAGCAAAACGTGGCTAATTATACATTTTTGCCACAAGCATTGCCACTGAGAAAAGTTCAGGATTTACCTCCATTTAGTGGACAGCCAGAGGACTGGCCAATATTTTACACAGCTTTTTTACAATCGACGTCCGCTTATAGTTATACGAATTTAGAAAACAACCAGCGTTTACAAAAATCTTTGACAGGTGAAGCAAGAGAGACCGTGAAGTCTCTCCTCATTCATCCAGACAATGTTTGCGCAATTATCGAACAACTTCGTTTTCGATTTGGGCGTCCTGAACAACTTATACGAAGTCAGTTAAATCAGGTACGTGAAATTTCACCAATAAGTGAAAACGCTATAACCCGATTGATTCCTTTCGCAACGAAAGTTAAAAATCTTGCTGTGTTCCTACAAACAGTTAATGGCCAACAACATATTTCCAATCCAACACTATTAGAAGAGCTCGTCTTGAAGCTTCCAATGACCCAAAGACTAGATTGGGCCAAGTGTGCTGCACAAATATTGCCATATCCGACAATAGTTAACTTCAGTGATTGGTTAACTAATACGGCTAATTTAATTTGCACGGTTCAAGATATCGACACTAGGGAACAGAAAAAGCGTATGCCAATACTACATGCTGCCACTAATAATGGGAAATACCGTCCAATAATTCTAAAGTGCTCGATATGTCAAAACCAACACAAAGTTAGTGATTGCAGACAGTTTAGAAGCCTATCAGTTCCAGAGAGATGGTCGAAAGTCAAAGACTGTCGTCTGTGCTTCTCGTGCTTGAGATCAGGTCACGTAACGAGAGACTGTCGCAGTAAACGAATCTGTGATATAAACAAATGCCAGAAACGACATCATGAACTCCTTCACGAAGAAACAGATACGTGTCACTCATTAGCAACACAAGGACGAGAACACGAATCGGTTGAAGAACCAGCTGCAATTGCAAGTACTTCCGGAAGAACAATGTTGGCTGTGCATGACGTCTCGAGAAACGATAACCCTTTATTTCGTGTACTGCCAGTAACACTTTATGGGCCAAATAAAACTATCGATACATATGCCTTACTAGATGAAGGGTCATCAATAACTATGCTCGATGCCGAATTGATAAAGCTACTTGGTTTGCGGGGTCATCAATGCAATTTGAATATGCAGTGGGTTGGCGGAAGACAAGTACAAGAACCAACAGTGTCAGTCAATGTTTTAGTGAGTGGAATTGGGAAGAAACAAAGGCATTTGTTAAGAAACGTCTATGGAATAGCAAATCTGAACCTGCCAACCCAAAGTTTGAATGAAAACGATTTACGGAACCTTGGGCAACTGAAGTTGCAGCCATACTCCAACGCAGAACCGAAACTGTTAATAGGACTAGATCATTGCGACTTAGGCCTGCCTCACGGGTCTCAAATGATCAACAAGAATGGACCGTATGCTGTACAAACCAAGTTAGGTTGGGTTGTATATGGACCAACCACTAAGCCTGCCGCCAAGACGAAGCCATCGTCATGCCTTTTAGCCTTTAAATCTAGTGATGATTCACTACATGAGTTGGTCGAAGAATATTTTTCAATCGAAAGTTTCGGAGTGAGACCATCATCTGCAATTGAAAGCAACGCGGATATCCGAGCTAAGGGTATTCTTCGGTCCACGACAAAAAGAATTGATGGAAGATTTCAGACTGGACTTTTATGGAAGACTGATGACGTAGTATTGCCTGACAGCTACTCAATGGCTTTGAAGCGCCTTTCCGGAATCGAACGCAAGATGAAGAGAGATGAGAGCTTTGCCGCCGCCTACAGTTCTATCATCAAATCATATGTCGGGAAGAAGTACGCTCGTAAACTACAACCTTCAGAAGCTTCCATTGTGGGACCAAGAACATGGTATCTACCGCATTTCGGAGTGGTAAATCCCAACAAGCCATCCAAGTTACGACTTGTATTTGACGCCGCCGCCAAAGTAAACGGGACTTCACTCAACGCAAGTCTCTTAAAGGGGCCACAACAATATCAACCTTTACCATCAGTGCTGTTTCATTTCCGGGAGGGAGCCGTAGCCGTATGTGGAGACATCAAGGAGATGTTCCACCAAGTACTGATTCAACAGGAGGACAGGTGTGCCCAGAGATTCCTGTGGCGTGATGGAGACTACTCAAGAAAGCCAGATGTATACGAAATGAACGTGATGACGTTCGGAGCTGCATGCTCACCTTGTGCAGCCCAATACGTTAAAACAATAAACGCCATAGAGCACCAAAGCCATCACCCTCGTGCTTTAAAGTCAATTTTAGACTATCATTACGTGGATGATTTTGTCGATAGTTTCGAAACGGATAAGCAAGCCATTCAAATATCGAAGGAAGTGAAAGAGATCCACAAAAATGCCGGATTCGAACTTAGAAATTTTACTTCGAACTCAGAAGATGTTTTGAACGCATTGCAAGGTAAGAATGTTCCAGTGACTGTAAGTGACAAAGGTAGCCTGGAAACCGAGAAGATTCTTGGCATGTTTTGGCAACCCAACTCCGACAACTTTAGATACAAGCTGCATTTTCATCACGTCGACACGGATGTTATCAGAGGTGAAAGGGAACCTACCAAAAGAGAACTATTAAGCGTCGTAATGTCAATTTTTGATCCACTGGGATTTTTGAACCACTTTACTATTGCCGCTAAGTTATTAATGCGAGAAGTTTGGCGAAATGATGTTCGCTGGGATGAGCCATTACCCAAGGAAATTGCGTTAGGATGGGAACAATGGAGGTCAAAACTACCAGACGTTTTACAGTTTGAAGTGCCACGGTTCTATTTCAACGGCGGTTCACCTCAGGAGCTCCAGCTACACGTTTTTGTTGATGCCAGTGAAGACGCCTTTGCCGCAGTAGCCTACTGGAGGGCAGTCAACAAGAATAATGAAGTTGAAACGTCATTTGTGTGTTCGAAAACGAGATGCGCCCCTCTGAAACCTGTCACCATCCCTCGCCTCGAACTCCAAGCGGCCGTCCTAGGAGTACGGTTGATGGCGACTATTCTTAAACAACACTCCGTCAGCGTTTCTCGAAGCACTATATGGAGCGATTCAACAACAGTCATAAAGTGGATCAACAGTGAACATCGCCGATATAAACCGTTCGTAGCGCATAGAATAGCAGAAATACTAGCAGTTACGAATTCATCCAACTGGAAATGGGTACCAACACGAGACAATTCAGCAGATGTGGCCACGCGGTTTCGAAACCATTTCGATTTTAGCACTTCTTCGCATTGGTTGAAGGGTCCTGGTTATTTAAAGATGCGAGAAGATGATTGGCCGTCCATTGATATAAGTAATGCCTCCAAGACTCAAGAAGATGAAGAAGAGCTGCGCCCAAAATACGCTTTACTAGTCGTAAGTAAACCCATTATAAATTTTAACAAATTTTCTTCTCTGACCAGGCTTGTACGAACAATGGCCTGGATACTGCGTTTCGTAAACCGATGTCAAAGAAGACCCTTGAATTGTGAAAGTAACAGTCTATCAGCACATGAGTTGGATATCGCTGAAAAACGTTTATGTCGTCAAGTTCAGTTGGAGACATTTTCTGATGAGATAAGCCAAATTACCCGCGGAAATCCAGTGGAAAAGGGGAGCACATTGCACCAACTTACTCCGTATATTGATAACGACGGTATTCTACGAGTATACGGAAGAGTCGATGCAGCTGACTGTCTAACGTATGCCGCTAAACAGCCAGTAATCTTGCCATCCACTCATAAGTTCACCGAGCTAGTAATGTCTGAAAATCACCGGAAGATGAAACACCAAAATACCGAGGCAACAATTTGCGAAATTCGAAGAAAATATTGGATTCCTAGTCTGCGACAAGCCCTGCGTAAGGTTATCTCCAAGTGCATCGACTGCAAAATCCGCAAAGCCACACCAGTTCATCCAATTATGGGTCCTCTGCCTCAGGACAGGCTTATGACGTTCGTGAGACCATTCTCGTATACTGGTCTTGATTTCTTCGGCCCAGTTACCGTTTCGATCGGAAGACGTACCGAGAAAAGGTGGGTAGCACTCTTCACTTGTCTAACTGTGCGTGCCATCCATCTCGAAGTTGCTTATGACTTATCGACCGATGCTTGTATCTTGGCAATTCGGAACTTCATCAACCGCCGAGGCGTTCCAGTAAGAATTCGCTCTGACAATGGGACAAACTTTGTTGGCGTCAACTTAGAAGCCAAAAGATTTTCCGAAGTGTTCGACTGTGATCGCATACAAGACGAGCTGGCCTCAAAAAATGTTCAGTGGATTTTCAACTGTCCGGCTAATCCTTCAGAAGGTGGAATTTGGGAACGGATGGTGAGATGTGTCAAGCGAGTATTACTACATACCCTCAAGGAAGTGTCGCCCCGCGAGCATACCCTGCAGTGCCTCATCATAGAAGCAGAAAATGTGGTGAACTCTAGGCCACTTACACACTTACCACTAGAACCCGATCAAGAGGAGCCGTTAACTCCAAATCATTTTTTGCTAGGCTCGGCAAATACGGCACAGACTCCGAGCATCGATGAGCCATCAAAGAAGGAATGTCAGCTGAGGAAACAGTGGAGGATAGCACGGCAACTAAGAGATCGTTTCTGGAAGAAGTGGGTGATTGAATTCTTGCCAACTTTAACACGCCGAACCAAATGGTGTCAAAGAACCAAGCCGATAACTGTTGGGGACCTGGTATTCGTTTGCGATGTGAACGTTCCACGAAGAGAGTGGTGTAGAGGACGTATCGAGAAGGTGTATACAGGAGTCGATGGTGAAGTCCGAAGTGCTGCTGTCCGCACATCAAAGGGACTGATGAGACGCCCTGTATCGAAACTAGCCGTTCTGGATTTGAAAATTGGTGAATCGGGCTCGATCCACGGGGGTGGGGATGTTCCAGAATGTCTAGTGTAAACCAGCACAAGTGTTCCGGATCAACTAGTGTGAACTCTCCTTAAAGTAATGTCAAATGTCAACAATTCAAACTAATGTGAACCGCTTTTTTCTTCTCTCTCTTTGGTATGCCAATCGGTACGGCCGAAATCGGCACATTTGTATATCGTCGCCAGCCAAGGAAGGAAGAAAAAACTGCGGTAAGATTTCTTATTGTAAATTATATTTCAACTAAAATTGTATTTTCCAGAAATAAACTACACACACTTCGTTAATACTTTGTTTGATAATTTAACAAGTGGTTAAATTCGCACTTCGCCACGGTGGCGATATACACCTATTAAATTAAATTTTAACGCGGGTTAAATTTTAACACACATTTTAACGCAATTCACACACGGCCTAAAACGTCAAATGAAAATAAACTCACCTCACACATGCTTCGTATTTTTTATTTTGCCAGTCGCTGCTAGCAGCCAAAAGTTGAACATGTTCAACTTTGCCAGCCGCTGCTAATGGCTGCGTTTGGATTTTTACCTAAGACGAACTAGATTCCTTTCGTGACATTTGTTGTTAGTGTAATCCCATGTTAAAAAGCAGCTGACTGCAAAACATCTTTTGAGGGGAAAGCGATCCAAAGGTACCTTAAAAATCATGGTATAGCAAGCTACCCAACTTTGAAATTTGAGAACAGCTGACTTGGATTCATTTTGTTTGCTTTCTGTCATAGTGCTTTGTTGCAAAATTGTTTTTTGTAAACATAAAATTTAAAATATGGTGCTCCTAATTAATCTAAACGACGTTGTTTACGAAGTAAACGATTGTGAAGAAGTTTGCAATCGAATAATAAGTGGTACGTGTTGTTTGCAATTTTTAAAACACATTTGGTTTGGTTTGTTTTCACTTCGATTTATCAGCTGTTTCTGATTTGACAGATACCTAATCTTAGTCGTTCGAAAACTTACCCGGATACAAAGGTATCCTAGTTATGCTACCCATTTTTTTTTCGAACGCACCCAATTACTCGCTGGCTGCCAGCGAGTGTGGTGAATTTTGTAGTCAAACAAAGCTGATCAGCGGCTGGCAGTAGTGGGTAGCGGTGTGAGACCCGTGCTGGTATCCGAGTATATTTGGTAAACCTTTCTATTGAATTGATCAGCTGATAGAAATTTTATTTTTAATTCTTTTCATGTTGATTTTTTGTTTTGGTGTGCATTTATTTCAGCATTAGAGTCTTTTTAAAACGCATGGGAAATCGAAATAAATAAATTATAATCGTTTACCAAATATATTTTGAATGTTTTTCTATTTTTAAAAGTTGAATTTTAATATTTCACAGCTGTTGTCTCGTCTGCAGCAATCTGGAAAAAGATATCTGAATCGTTCAAAAAGGTATCTAAGACGCAGCTATTCGAGATATAGGCTATCCGATAGGTTCTTGAACGTGCCCAACATAGATAGAAGATGTGAGTGATAACAAAAACCTTAGAGGAATTAAAGAACAAGAGGGAAAACCACACACCCACCACAGCATCTGCCTTCTGCGGTTCTGCCATCGAACTGACTTCAGAAACACCACTTTGGGAAAACTGGTTTCGACTTTCGAATTCCCAAAATAAAGTGGTGTTAGTAAATTCACTGACACAGCTTTATATTCATCTTTATTACGTGTATCACAGATGGATCTCGTGTTACAAAAACAACAATGTTAAGAGAGGTAATGGGCCCATTCAGGAATGTAGTCACTACGTAGTGGAAAGTCGACTAGCTTTGTGAATGCAAAATGCACTAAAAATGTAGTCAACCCTGAACTGTCAAAATAATCACACAAAAACACGAAACATTTGCGTTTTGGGAATTTTAAATAATCTTATCTCTTAAATTAAGTAATTTTAATTACATATCTCTTCACTGCTTTCAATTTGATAAAAATTGTTGAAAAATTTCAATTTGCACTTTGTAATTTTTCGTGTGTTTACCCAACAGCTGATTCTCAAACGTCAGACTAAAGGCCCCGACCCATAGAATCAGTTGCGTCCGTTCGCTGCCGGATTCACCTGACAGCTGTGAGTTTTGCCGGACACAACGGATTGGGGTGACCCATAGAATCCGTTGCGGTGTCTCAACTCAACAAGACCACTCATGTTGGCAGAAGAGAAAATTTCAAATTGGTTCTTAACTGCGCATGTCATCAGAGAGAAAATTTCAAATTGGTTCTTACTGCGCATGTCTCTCTTCTGCCGGACGCAAAAAGTTAAAAGTTGGGCTACTTTTTGCGTTGCGTCCGTTGCATCCGATGCTTATGGGTCACCTCTCATAAGATCGTGTGTATTTAATCGAGCTGTCAGGTGAATCCGAGAGCGAACTGACGCAACGGATTCTATGGGTTGAGGCCTTAACTTTGTAGCTGAAAATTTTTAACTACGTTGAAGGGGAAATTTCCACTCGTTTTGTAGTCGATTTTAACCAATCAGAAGAGTTCACTACGTAGTGACTACATTTCTGAATGGGCCCAATGGTTTTCCCTCTTGTTCTTTATTCTTCTAAGAAAAAAACAACATGTTTGTAAACAAATGGAAAAAGTGTGGCTACCTGTGCCTCTGTGCTGTATCTTTGGCGATAAGTTATCGCATCGTTAAAAAATGAAACGATTCATTCCCTCTTTATCGCCCCTGGAAAGATCTGGATTTCTATAAGTGCATGCGATAACTTTCAGTTTCGGTTTCAGTTTGACTGGAATTTCCAATGGAAGGCGATAAGTCTATTTCTCAATCTTGTTTATGAAATTTGTTGTGTAAATTAAAGTGAGCAGTCTGGCCTCTAGCAAAAGGTTGGGCGAGTTCCTAAACGCAAGTCTTGCACAAATTATGTGAAGCAATCAGTTTCTAAATGCCGACAAGAACATCTCTTCAAAGCAGAATGTCCCAAAACGTAGTATATTGCTTTTTTTCCGCAGTTGTACCTAAGTGAATTTGTGCAGCTATCAAAAAACACTTGCATACTTTTAATTGCATTGCAAATTTTATTTGGGATTATTTTTGCTTAGCATTAGACTTGCTTGGCAAATCTTGCGTTTAGGAATTCGCTCGTTTATTTTGCAGCATGAAGTCTACCAACAGTTCTTTTTGCGCTTTTGATATTCGCGTACATCTCTAAAAATTTCAATTTAAATATAAGTCCCTAACATTTCGATATTTTTATATAAATTTTACCTTTTTGTGCTCAGCCATAATCATACTCTTGTCTTATCGCCTGCTACGAACCCAGTGATAAAATTTGACGTATAAAATGAAAAGGATATCGAATTTTGACTATACAGAAACCCGTTTTTACCGCCTTTCCAGTATTTTCATTCCAGTTCGTTTCGCGTGATAAAGTTATCGCCAGCGTTGCCAATTTAGCGACTTTGTCGTTAGAAATGGCGACTTTTGCTTATGTCCTAGCGACTAGAAAAACGTTTTGGCGACAAAAATATTTTAGCGACTTATCTAGCGACATTAAAATTTTCTTCCGAATCAAAGTCCTACGTTAATTTACTTGTACCTATATCAGATTTTAGTTTGTCTCTTTAAAGACACTTTGTATGAAAACATTGCTGGCGGCAGTACGTAGAAATATAAAACTTGTTTTTCAAAGAAGTAAAGTCATAGAAAACGAAAAATTTTTGTGTTCATCGAAACTGTGGAGTTTTAAAAGCAAAATAATATAAAAGTGTAGTGAAAATATCCGTAAATTGCTGTGTAAGACAATGTTCTAACCATACGATGAAGATAGAAATCTGCATAGTTTCTAAAGTTTTCCTCGAGTATAAACTGGAACACATAGATAAAAATTGTCTCGGAAGAAAGGCGCAGACTATAGTAAGATGCTATCAATAGGAAACATCTAAGTACAAAATTGGCTCGTGGATGTCCCAGACATATTACTGTCTGGGACTATCATATTGAACCTTAGACATTTAATTTCAGGTATGTAAATATCTGGTTATAAATTGCGTACAGGTAGGTCATTAATAAGAACTCCAGGCAAGAACGCTAAAGTTTTAGGTCATCTAATTCCAGATTGGATACCAAGCTAAACATGAGCTTCAACATGAAAAAAAAAAATCTGAAATCCAGATATGTATATACTACCCAATCTGGATTAAGAAGGTTCTTACTTGAAGTTCTTATTATAATCACGTACCTACGTAATATAATTTATAACCAACCATGTTTACATACCAGAAATGAAATGTTTGTAAAAGAAACGAGCCAATTTAGTGTTCAGATGTTTGATAGCAGCCAACAATGGCCTACGCCTTTCCACTGAAAGATTTTTCAGTTTGGAGTTCTATTCCATAGTCGTGGAAAACTGTAGAATCTACAGTTTTATGTGTTAATTTTACGGTTTGAACACCGTTTATCACAACAACTAACGGGCATTTTCACAACATTCTATATAATTTTGTTCTCAAGAGTTCACAATTTCGATAAACACCCTTTTTCTTTCTTTTTACTAAAAATTCACTTCTCTAGATAACAATTCTGAAACTAACTTAATTTTCTGCCTATTACCGCCAGCAATGTTTTCAATATGGTATTCCATTGTAATTCATACAAAATGATTCAGCTGTCAACTTTTTTTTCTCTCACGACAGCCATATTTAATTGAATTTTTTTTGTGTGTGTAAATAGCTACCGATGCTGTATACGATGTGTATTTGAATGAATTATAATAATCTAATTACTTGTGTACCTAATATTGATGTTTTTACTTATAACAGCCTTTCAACTTTTGACTCTCCAATACAAAATCTTGAGTTCGCTTGCGGTGGAATAAGTTTTAGCGACTTTCTAGCGACTTTTCATGTTGAGTCTAGCGACTCGAACTTCTACGAGCTGGCAACACTGGTTATCGCCTGTCATCGCTTACAGAACCCCGATGATGCGATAAAACCAATTTCGTTTCAAATCTCACCGTTTCTCGACGAATTTTATCGATGCGATAGTTACAGAACAGGGGCACTGGCTAGAGAAGTAAACGTTTAAAGGTTTGCCCTCTAAGCTTAATTCTCCTTTCTCTGGTACGCAGATAGCATTTATCTCAATCTCACAAGGCGCAGTTGTCAAAGACTCATTTTGAAATTGAATTAAATTAAATAAAACCAACAAACATGGCATGTCAGAGCAATTGTTCAACAACCATCAAATATCTTTGCAAAGAAATTTTCGATATAAAGAAAGAATTTATCGGCTTAAAGGAGCTCTGCTTTGATATCATTAACACAAACAACGTTCAACAACAAAGTGACAAAAGTGAGACCATGGAAGGCAATGTGGAGGTTCTTAACAACATCAATGTAAGGAATAAAGTGACGGATTATAACTTAATGGAAAACTACTCGAAAGCAACAGTTGAAGATCCATTAGAGGGAAAGAATACAAACTCCAATTTTGACTGGAAGCCCACGAACAAGAATTTAGGGCATGAAGACAAACCTGAGTACGTTCTTTTCTTGCAGAAAATCATTGAAAATCAGTTGGCGATGCAAAAAGAGATTCAAGATATTAAAACTAATCTAAAGAAACAAGAGATAACATGTGATAAATTGCAGGGGAATACTCAGTGTTTTCTGCAGAGTGCAGGGACCCTGCAAGAAATTGAAACTATTAAAGCTGATCTTAGGAAACTTGAGGCAACATGTGACGATAGAGAGGAAGATTCGCAGTCGTTTCGAAGGAGTGCAGCGACTCTGAACGGGATGGAAAATATCAAAGACGATCTGGAGAAACTAAATAAAACGTGCGCTAAAAGGGAGGAGGATACTGAGCACTTTCGACAGACTGCAGCGACCCTGGAAGAAAAAATTCAAAGTATTGGAGCTGATCTAAAGAAACTTAAGGTGACATGTGACACCAGACAGAAATATACTGACACCCAAGTAAAAGTGATTGATCAAAAAATATCTGAAATATCGGCAAAAACACAAACTGCGTCAAGTGATGGCAACGAAAAACCAAAAGTCTACACTGGCAAGGAAGACTTTCGAAAGAAATTTGGTCCTGGAATTATTAGATTGATTGAATCATTATTAAAAGTCTACCCAGAAAGTTTTTTCCTTTTTCATCCAAACTGCTTAAACTTTGACTTTGAATGCTTCAACATGCCATTAGTGAACCCTTGGTTACGTAAAGTAAAAAACCTTGATATTCCTGAAATCGATAACTATACAAAATATTTATTTCTTTTATTATACAATTTTGATAAAATAATGGCCTATTACGAAGAAAACTTTGGAAGCTACAAAAACTACAACTCGAATAGTTGCTAAAATGCACCGGGCACAAATAGAGAACAGTTCAACTCCATTAACTTTTTCTTTGCCCAACAAATCTACAGATGATTCTATTAAATACATAACCTATGTATTTTCGTTAAACTCAAAAATTAAAATTAAAATAAAAAAGTAAAGAAACAAACTCTTGCTGGTAAAATAAATTTTTGTTGTTGATTTTGGTTTCTCGTCGTTTGGTCTATTGGTTTATTTATGCATCTTGTCTTGAAAAAGTTTTCACTAAAAGTTTTTAACTAGGTTCAACTGAATTGGGAAAATCACACCAAGATTTCTCTTACTTCGCAGTAAGTATGAGCTTCAGAGTAGACGTGTTTTTGTTTCTGTTTCTGATTATATTACTACATTTTTTGTTTTTTGAAATAAAATAAATAAAAGACGCTATTAGTGACATAAATAATCGCGTTGCCAGTTTAAAAAACCGATATTGATTCACTCAACACCGAAGTAAAGCTTAAGGTTTCACTCGCTATTCCTTACTAAAGCAGAAAAACCTGCTGAGTTCTCTAACGTAAACATTAACTTTGAAAACACCGCCGATGAAATGAAGGGATTAAATCACTCCCTAAACACTTACGAATATCGTCTAATCGCTCTTATGTTTCGCGTTTCGTAGTTGCTCAATGAAAATTCAAAATCAATTTTTTATTTTAGTGTGCATCACAATTGACATTAGGCCACAATTTTTAATTTTTTGTTTTAATAATTAGCACATTGTTCGTCCGAGGTTGGGCTCAAAGTAAGACTGATCAGTGATGAGCATTCTTAGCGAGGTGGGTGTTGCGGCTAAATTGTTTCAGGGGAGCAATGCAACTGGCTATTTCACTAGAGCACTGTTCGTAGAAAAAGCGATAAAAGAGACTGACTGACTACAAACAGTGCTCTAGTGAAATAGCCAGCTGCATTCCTCCCCTCAGACATTTTAACCGCAACACCCGCCTCGCCAGGAATGCTCATCAGTTTTACCTTGAGTCCAACTTTGGTCGTACAGTCAAGTATAAAAAATTAATAAATAGCGTGGCGCACAAGAGCGAGGAGCCCCTGGGCATAGCTCATTTCTCACAACCATGCCTTGTGAGGGAATGGAGAATGGAGGTGACCTACAATTTTCTGTCGGTTCCGAACGGCTAATCGAGAAAGCGCTTTTCATGGCAATGAATACCAACGGAGGACTTGCCAATTCCTCGCGAAAGGCGATACCCGTGGAAAAAAAGTCAAGTATAGAGATTCATATTTTAGTCTTACTTACTTACTTAAGGTGGCGCTACAGTCCGGGTCGGACTAGGGCCTCAACCAACATGCTTCTCCAGCCAGCTCGGTCCCTAGCTAGCTGCCTCCAGTTTTGCACGCCAAGTTGGTTGAGGTCCTCTCCTACTTGCGTGCGCCACCTGAGTCGCGGTCTTCCTCTACTGCGCCGTCCCTCGGGATTGGATTCGAAGACTTTCCGGGCCGGAGCGTTGGTGTCCATTCGCTCTACATGACCCAGCCATCTAAGCCGCTGGACCTTGACTCGTTTGACAAGGTCAGTGTCGCTGTACAATTCGTCGTTAAATCTTCTTCTCCACTCTCCATCTATGCAGATGGGACCAAAAATCACCCGAAGAATTTTTCTCTCGAAGCATCCTAAAGCGTTCTCGTCTGCCTTTGACAAGGTCCATGCTTCTGCGCCATATATAAGAACCGGGATGATAAGTGTCTTATACAGGGACACTTTAGTTGCTCGAGAGAGGACTTTACTACTCAATTGCCTTCTTAGTCCGAAGAAGCACATATATTTTAGTCGCACCACCCGAATGTGGAATGCTCTACCTGGCCCTGTTTTTCCTCTGCATTACGATTCATAAAAGTTCAAAAGCAACGTCCATCGATGTCTCCTTTCAAATCCTCTCCTATTTTCCTAAATGCTCGCACTGAGTATACTATTATATACACTATAACATTATAAGGGTAGTCATAACCCCTTGATTTGCGCGTTAATTATAAAAAAAAAAAACAAATTCATCGTTTTCACGCATACCAAGTACAGTCAGCTCTTCAGTTTCTTGGATGCAGGTAGCATATTTATAGATAATGGCAAGCTTTAATGGTAATGTGAATAAATTTAATGGTAAGCTTTAACAAATGAGAACATTGAGTTTTCGAAGCATTGAATTCTACTCGGTTCTTACTACCCCATTTAATAATGCTTTCAAGGTCGGAATTCAATGAATTAATCATACGCAACCGTTTCCGTTCCACATCCGAAGAGCATGGACCGTGAATTTAAAAACGAATATGATACCACCTTATAGGTGGAGTTGGGCACGACTTCTACTGCTCGCCGCAGAAGAACTTTTAAAAAAAGTGGTTGGTTCACGGCAATAGCCGCCATTTTGTAAAAAAAATAACGTTAAATTTTTTTTTCTTATTCTCCAAGAGTTACTTAAACCAATGATATACTATTTATATACTTTACATCTCAAATGTCCTTTAAAAAAAAAAACCATGAAAAAATTCTTGTTTTTTGAGCATTTGGTGGATATTACCACTTAATAGCACCGAAAGTAGAAGTACGCATGGCTGCATCTTTCGCTACGGCTTCAGAGAGTCTTGGCAGCATGAGCAAACCCTGAGGAAAGTGTTTGCATTCATTTGATTTTTTATAAACGAAAAGTCATTTAGAAGCTGAAGACCCATTTGCCTGGACTAAAACTTTATTAAAAACCGATGTCGAGGCCTGCTGAGTTAGGTTTGCCTCTAAATGTTAAATATTTCCATGAGGTCCGAACAAAATTGTATTATCTGATTTATTATTTATTTAATATTATTATTTCATTTCTTTTTTTTTTGTATATATAAAACTGTCAAAGCAATATTAAACTTAATGAAACGTGTACAATAAAAAAATAAAAAAAACTATCCAAGAAGATATCTTAGCATTAACAAACATTAGAAACAAAATAATAATATACATAGATCTTACAGTATTTTTTTGGTCTACCCTCAACCTTAAACGAAAAATTATAAATGTGGACAGTGCCCAAACAATAAATAATAATTAGGTACATAAAAATTCAAATGGACTGAATAAAATAATGAATTTTTTGCAGCCATTCGGCCCTATCGTGGTAACCGTCGGAGCGGAATTCTCTCCGATCGGAGACATTTTGCTTCGTGGTATTTCTCCGATCGGACGATCCGACGTTCTCCGATAAACTTTTGTTGCGGAGATTTTAGTTTTGGGAATGCAATGCATTGCCGCATTTGTGAAAAATTTCTTACGACGCGACGACAACTACTTCGAAGCAAAATTGAATCTCCGAAAAAAGATGCGTTGCGGAGAAAACTCCGGTCCGACGGTTACCACGTTAGGGCCGATTAAGAAGTACAGCAGTAAAAAGCAAAAAGCATTTTTATACACGACGTTTTTAGTTTTTCGTTTATTTTCCAAAACATAAAGATCTTACAGTTTTCAAGGGTAAGCATGCCACATAGAGCTGTCCATGGAAAAAACATTTTTTTCTAAATGAACTTTAAGCATCTGCCCTTATTAATTTATTGTACTTACAAATGCTTCTTTTCAGGTAAAACTACACTGTTCTAAACTGGAATCGTAGAAACCCGAAATGTGTTCAAACGCGCCAGGAGTATTTGTAATTCTCCGATAAATATGACCAAATAGTAAGGCAAAAAATAATATTGTGTCAAAAAGAAAACAAAAATGTTTATTCCTTTGTGAAGAACATTAAGAACTCAACCACTTCATCGGCCCCTTTAGTCCGGTCAAAATAGACAATCAAGGTTACATGAATTCGCACCTAGCTAAAAGTTGGCATGAATGTTGGGAACCCTATTACTTACAATTTGTCAATTATCCACATCAATCCGCCGTGTGGAAAAAAATTTATTCAAGGTCAAACGTTCCAAACATCGGTTTTGTGAGTTTTCTAACTAAACGGTAAGTTTTATCATAAAAATAGAAAGACAAAAATTATTCATGATGCAATTATCTATAAAAATTGTAAACACACTTTTTTCCCTAAGAATCACCATTTCGGAGATATAGCTATGCAAAAAGTTGAAAAAGTTGTATTCTTCATAATATGTATGTCAATTACCGTTATATGCGTTACAGAACGAAAACATAAATTAAAATAATAGTTTTCGTGGCGTATCCATACATACAATTAAAAGAATATAAACTCGAAAAAAACCCAGTCCCTCATTTTATATGACCGTACGGTCTTGCAGGCTTGTATTGAGCCACAACTGTCTGCTATATAACTATATATAATTATATGTTATACCTATATAATAAAACTGATATATAACTGCTTCTTTTTCAAGGTCTTACTAGATAGAATAGTATTAGTCTCAAGAATTCCTTCGTAATAAGAACACATATTTATTGCTTTTATTTCCAAACAAAATGTGTGCAGTTTTGTGTTTGTTATAGAAATGTCTCAATTTTACTTTATTTGTAATAAACATTTGGCCGAAAGCAAAACAGTTACTGTTGATCATGGGCTAAAGACGTTAATTGATGCAAGTATTAAAAGAGGTGATGAATTGTCGGAATACGTGAAAGCTCAGACTTCTGTGACAGTTCATGTGCAGTGTCGAAAAAATTTTTCAGGAGAGGTAAAAGAACAGTTTTGAAATTGTTTTAGAGACAAGATTTAGATGATTATGCTTACGTTTTCAAAGAAAGTACTTCTACTCCACAAGCTGTAATCACCAACGGAATTCGCTTTCTTCTTTCCTTTTACGGAGCTCCAAAAAAAATTACGTGCTTGGATAAGTTTCGATACTTATCTTTTGCTAAAAACACGTATAAGAAGAAACAAGTACAATTAGCTTGTCTTCCTCCAACCTCTGCTTCTGCTGAGCAAGATCTATTTCGGGTATACATATTACCAAGTTCAAATATGGCTCGGTAATAAACTAAACCCAGAAAACTGGGGTTGGAAGTTAATTGACAATATATTGGAACCAGTTAAGACTTTACTCAGTGTTCAATCGCCAGTAGAAGAGGATTCTTACGATATATGCGAGGAGACTTCTGATGCATCGCTCTTTGAACAATTTATTTGCACCCAGCAGGAAGAAAATGAAGAAAAAGAAGAAGAAGAACAAGACAGAGTTTCAATCAGACGAATAGTTTTCTCACATTACTTACACCGCTCTCATTCATTACAATAGTCATTACAATAGTACCATTTTCAATTTAATACAATAGCTTTTACCTCAACAGAACACCAAAAGATAGTGGACTGGAATTAGCCTACCAGGGAAACCACGTAAACCACTACCTCACGGGTGGCGCGGAAACGTGTGCATATTAGGAATAACACAACTTTTTCAACTTTTTGCAAAGCTATATCTCCAAAATGGTGATTCTTAGGGAAAAAAGTGTGTTTACAATTTTTATAGATAATTGCATGATGAATATTTTTTGTCTGTATATTTTTATGATAAAACTTACCGTTTAGCTGGAAAGCTCAAAAATCGATGTTTGCAACGTTTGACCTTGAATAAATTTTTTTCCACACGGCGGATTGATGTGGATAATTGACAAATTGTAAGTAATAGGGTTCCCAACATTCATGCCAATTTTTAGCAAGGTGCGAATTAATGTAACCTTACCCCTATTTTGAAGCTAATTTGTCGGCTCTACATGTTTACATATTTACTGGCAGCTCAATTTGCTTTTAACTCGACATTTCTATACAGTATATTAGGGCTGTTTTTTTGGGAAGAAGTCCGGTACCTTGTGTTGTAAATCCAAAAAAACGGTTCGCGTTTTTAAGTTTGATAATTGGCTGATTGGTTGTCTATCCCTTGTAAGATTTACTCATCCTTTTATCCCCTGTATCTTTTGTTGTTTTTGCTTTACATGTATTTACAATACAAGGTACCGGACTTCTTCCCAAAAAAACAGCCCTATTAGCCCTTTCTGATTCTGATATGAAACAGATTCTGAATTGAAAACATATCAATATACCTACATAAATCCGCTCGTATCCTTGTTGTTATTCAGAAGAGGTATTCTTCTACGCTCCGCTGGCAAAACCACTGCGTAAGCTTCCAAGGTCATAGAAACTGATAAACCGTCGACCTCTTAAAGAAATGAAAAGTTCGTAATGGCCACAGTACGGCTTTGATAGCAAAAGGTCCATTGGTGATTTGATTACATATCCGCCGAAAAGTAGAACCAATCTATAAACTTCTTTCGATTTGTTAGAGTTTGACACCAAGCTCTCTTATTGAAATAGGTGATTTTGGTATCGATAAGTCCCTTCTTCGTTGGATTAAATTTTATTTCCGGCCATTCAACACAAGTTATATGGGATGGTTTCAAGTCACATACTTACCTACTTTGTAAATGCAAGACTGACCACCCCAGTGTGAAAAGAACTTCAATTGCTTTGTTACGGTTGTCCTGAAAACGAAAGGATGAAAGGATAGTCCTAATGTTGAAAACTTTTAAAAACAAACCTGCAACAACAGTTAGATGATAGCAAATGAGCTTGATTGCAGAAACGAATTCGAGTTCGAGACAGTAACCCTCAATGTACCTACTCGTATTTTATCATTTAATTTGTGGGTATACTTGGCATCTGAATAGGAACAATCACCCTCAGTGAGGTCAATAGACATTCAAGTTCGACTCTGAGGTGAAGCCATCAGCCGAGACCATCATGTTGATTTAACTGGAGGAGACGGTGCATAACATACAACAACGTCGTCTTTCGATGCTTTTGCCAATGTTTCAGTTTCATTTGCTCCGAAATATTGGGATTATAGATGGTTTTTATATGAATTTCAGATATCACTAGCGCACTTTTATGTGCCTTTATAAATTCTATGAAAAAAAAAACAACATCAACACGTTCAAATAAACAAAAACGAGCAGCAAAAGAAATAACAATTAACAAGAGAGAGAAACAATTTACTATTAGCCCCGTTCACACTGTACAATTAGTTGGACAAACTTAGGTTTGACAAACCAATGCTTGATAGTGTGAACTCTTCATACGACCGCTTGTCCAATTTGTTGGATGGTTTTCAAAATTTTTTGAAAATCTAGAAGTTGGACGGAGTGGAAGGGTATGTGACATAAAGTTGGACGACAAGCTTGATAGGTGTGAACGAAAACTACATCAGACCATCCAACTTCCATCAAACGAAGTCTGTCCAACTAATTGTACAGTGTGAACTGGGCTATTAATGTACATATGTATGTCGTTTTCCAATGTCGTTTTCCAAAATATCACTCCCAAATGAAATCGGGAGTGATTTGGAGAGTTGGAGTGATTTTTTGACAGATATGCTATACTAGAAATGTCAAAGCTGACACTTCAACTCTCCAATTCACTCCCGATTTGGTTTTTGGAAAACGACAATAAACAATACATTTTTGACACTACCACATGTCATCACTAGAAGTGTTCGATTACTATAGGGGGCCGTTCAGACTATACAATCAGTTGGCAGACTTCGTTTGATTGATGTTGGATGCAAATTATTACATTGTTCATGTTCATCTGCACCTATAATTTTTCATCCGCATCCTATAACTAAAGGTGTCTTTCCTCTCTATCAAACAAATGTAAATTTTAAATCTTGTGTCTTTTCCTTTTTTTCTCTGTACTTGCAGATGCATGTAAATCCACCATTAAACGCATCTTTTCTTTCCTCGGTTAACGGAACGACGAACGAGCCCTTAATTTCACTCTTGACGTTTCCTACTTCTACAAAAACAAAGTCCGAACGCGGCCCTGTTTTGGTTATCGTTTCACAAATATTTTGCCTTTATTTGATAAGATTTAAACAATTATTTTATATTACAAACTTAAAAGAAGATGCTATTTGGATTACAACTATCGTCTCAAATAGTTAAAAGAATAGCTTTATCCAGTCGACAAAATGTCATAGCATACAAATCGATAAACCAACATTTCACAACATTAGTTAAGGAAGCCTCTATCATTCCCAAACGCAATCATTTCATCCAACAATTAAAGGTGATAAAGAAAAAAGAGTTTCCACAAACAAGAAATTTCGCTCAAACAAATGCAGTGGAAAAAGGTAACAAATTAGTTGGTTCATGGCTTCTGGGATGCAGTGCAATGGTGTTCGGTGCAGTCATTCTGGGTGGCGTAACACGTCTTACCGAATCTGGTCTGTCGATGGTAACTTGGAAACTTCTTGGCGAGCAAAGACCCCGGACACCAAAAGAATGGCAAGAGGAATTCGAACGATATCAACAATTTCCTGAATTTAAAATGAAGAACGCAAATATGACTTTAGACGAATTCAAATTTATTTACTTTATGGAGTACTCACATCGAATGTGGGGTCGAGCGATCGGGGCATTCTTTGCGATTCCAGCTGTTTATTTTTGGACCAAAGGATACTTCTCTAAAGCCATGAAATGGCGAGTTCTTTTGTTTGGCGCACTTATCGGAGCACAAGGCCTCATGGGCTGGTATATGGTTAAGTCTGGTTTGGAGGACCGTTTCCAAGATGTCAACGATGTACCACGAGTATCTCAATATCGACTAGCATCGCATTTATCATTCGCATTCGTGTTGTACACGCTATTTGTAAGTTCAGCGTTATCACATTTACTACCAGCTGAACGCTTATCAGAGATTACCCGCGGAGCTGTTAAGTTTCGAAATCTAGCACACATCACTAAAGGAATGGTGTTCTTGACGGCAGTATCAGGTGCTTTTGTTGCAGGACTAGACGCAGGTCTTGTATATAATTCGTTTCCAAAGATGGCAGATAAGTGGATACCAGACGATATTCTGGCACTATCGCCGAAGCTTGTTAATTTAACGGAAAATCCTACAACCGTTCAGTTTGACCATCGGATGCTTGGAATAACAACGATATCCTTGATTTCTGGACTCTGGATGCTGTCCCGAAGGAGGAGCCTGCCAAAACGAGCTTATTGGGCAGCTAATGCAATTGCAGCAATGGGATGGACTCAAGTTGCTTTGGGTATTACAACATTGCTTACTTATGTTCCTGTACCTATAGCTGCGGCGCATCAGTCTGGTTCGCTTGTGTTACTGTCCTTGGCGATTTGGTTAACGCATGAATTGAAATTCGTTAAATATATTCCGAAATAAAAAGAACACTATCTGTTAAGACTAGTTTCAAATTGTTTCTATTATCGTTTGTTGTTTGTAGTCTGATAGAAGCCAGTCACACTTAAACACTTCTTTCTTAAACTAAATGTGAGTATTATTTGAAGACCAGTGAGGTTTTTCAAATTAATTTTTTTTTTAATGAGCACAGTTGATTATCGTTCCTTAAGCTTGCATACCTTATTGCTTGTCTTTAAGACATTGGCAAAACTTTTAAAATAGCAATGTGTCTTGAACGCTTTACATCTTAGAATTGACTTCATTCCCAAACCAGTAGTTCTCCTATAAAATATTTTATTTCTCTTTTCCCTCATAAACAGCCGTTACGGAGTATGTATTGTGATCCGAAAAAAAAAATTTGTGATTTCCCGCGCTTGTTGACGAACGAGGTTTTTTTTAAATTTTCATGCCAAATAATTGCTGGAGTCACTGAATTTGGTTTTTACGTTTATAGGAAGCTACACATAGGAAGTTTTTCATAGTCATCGGCCCTACAACCAAAAAGTGTAAACATTGAACTGTTCTCAATTCTTCGTGAACTGAATTTCATGACCATTGACATATCCTTGGATGGTATATTCTCTTGGTTGAAAATTTGTTGAAAAATATTGTATGGTCACGACAAGCTCGTCTAATATACGCTTCCAGTATACCACCAATACCGTTTCTTAATGGTAAGCATAACTGAGGTTCGAGGTTCGAATGCCAGAAACATTATCAAACACTGATATCGCCTTTCGCTAGGAATTGGTTACTTTCTCCGAGAGTAATCACACATTGTGATTCTAACTTAGCCGTTCAGATTCAGCATAAAAATTGTTTTAGGCCACGAGGTTCCCATAGCTTTGTTGAACCATCATATTTTTTATTTCATGGGCAATATTCGATTCGCTGCTCATAGTAAGGCCTTAAAACCAAATTTCATAGAATATGGTTTTCTCGGCCAAAATGCGTCATTTACAGATTTACTTTATAGCCGGCTTGCCGACGCTTTCTGAGGTCATCGCGGCGTACCCCACAGGCGGATCACTAGTGTGAAGCAGAAAAGTGGGAGAGATGTGATCGCTTCAAGATCACTACTCGTAACGCCGGAAATGGAAAGAAGAAGAAGACAGATTTACTTTATGAAATGGGACTTAAGTGTAGCAATGTATTTGCTTTGTTCTCTTGAACGTTTGTTTGAGTTTTCTACAATTCGAACGAAATTTCAGTTATTTTTTTGCGAGCTTTTTTAACATTCGAATCGAAATTCTACGTTTACATATTTTATCATTTATTGTGTGCAAGCGTCTTTTAAACCAACACCAGAACACAAGAAGAACATGAAAGTGAAAGTATTTATATTTATTGAACGTTTGAGAGTTAAAGAATTTAAAGAATTGGTACAAAACCAATCATTTCTACCCAGGGGCCCACCCATAAGCTTTCGAGTGTAGAAGTTATTTCTGATTCTTATTTTAAATGCAAATAGAAATGAAAATTGAATTGAATTTGAATTCTTTCAACTAATTTCGACAAAAACTTCCGAGCTTCATTCAGGTCTTCCATTTACTCCAACGTCTTTAAAAAATTTGAGCATACGAACACTTTAATTGTAAATAGAATCCACTTATAGGGCCCATACACAACGCAAAAACGTTTGTTCAAACTTGTGCCAGCAAATAGTTTCGCCACACACTACACAATCATGCTTGAGAGATAGACTTATACGGAGCAATGAGCTATTCAGCCTGTGCAGCTTTAATTATTGCCTTGCCTATTAAAGAATTTGGTGTAAAGAGTGGTTTATTCATCTTTACTTCATGAAAATTGACATCTGCTTGAACAAAAATTCAACAGACACCACTCAAACATGTTTATGCAAACACGGAAAATTCAAAATAATTTGAATTTCTTCAAACCGTTTTTCTAAACACTCAACATCGCTACACACAACTCGAACAGTTTGCACATGCATATTTACAACAACAAAAAGCATTTGTTTTCACAAACGGTTTGCGTAGTGAATAGACCATATTACAATAGTAGACCCCTAGTGTTTGAAATTGTCCAGTTGAAATACGCTCCCACATTGGACATTGTTTGCAAACTATTAATAATCTATACATAAATGGATGTATGCATGTATTTGACTCTTAAGTCGTCCATTTGCTTATTTTAATTCGCATCTTCTCGTGTGAACTGCAACGTAAGAAACAATTTCAAAAATTCTTTCAACAGTAACACAGATTTCATCCTTATATTCCCACTGAAACGGGCAACTAAAAACTGTCAGGTAATCTTCAGCTCAGCCCATGTTCCTGACAGTTTTAAGATTTTTTGGCAAATATTGTATGAACGCCCGAGAACGCCTAGCGGGTTAACTAATTAATTATATAATGGTAACCATAAGAATAGCAGACATCTAAGCCGCAACACCCGCCTCGATAAGAATGCTCATCAGTCTTAACTTCAGCCCAACATCGGACGTACAGTTAAAGTTTGGAGATTCATATTTTATTCGCCCACCCGAATGTGAATCGTGAAATGCTCTACCTGAGTCTGTTCTATATTCTAAAATCCATGTACATCGGTCCTACTTATTATTATTATTATTATTCATTTATTAAGCAAGTAATGAATTACATGTTAATACCAAGAGCGAGCTAGAAACAACTGTGGTCTTACGCTCTATAAAATAAGTAATTTAGTTTCAAAAGATTTACATATGTATGTAGAGTTAAATAGTAATTTTGTTTCAAATTAATAAATAGATTGTATTATTAAGCGTATTTATAAATGGAAGTTTGTTTTGGAGAGTATTTCGTTGATTCTCAGGATATTTGATTCGGTTGGATTTTTTAGGATTTCTATGATGTCATCAGTTAGTGTATTTGTGATTAATGGTTTTATTATGTTGCAGTTGTAGAGCAGGTGATGCAAGTCGAGAGTAGTGTTGCAGGTGGGTCCTACTTAATCCTCCCCTATTTTCCTAACGCTCAAACCACAAAAAAGCAGCTCGTTTTTTTTAACTCTGGGGCCCTACTCTGTATTCCGTTTCGAAAGCCAATCCTATTCGAAAGCGATTTTCGATTCGTGTATGATTTCATACTCTGTAAAATTTTCGAATCGAACAAAAAGTGCTTAGTACAATTTCCATTTACGGAATAGATTTTCGAAGTATTTTTCATATTTCTCGTGGGAGAGAAAAAGACATCAACACAAGTTGCAAACCAAACAGGAATTAGTTTTAAATAAAGCATTTTTTTATTCAATAAAAACTAAAATGCATTCGGTTGCACTTTGGATGCATGCAAAAAACAGAAAAGAACGGGTTGAACAAAAAATTTTATGCGATAAATCAAATATTCTTTAAATGTGTGCCAGGATGTGAATAAAGATGAGCACACATGTACTACAGACACCATCATTTCAAACTATTTTTGTTTTGTGCTAATATTTTTTCCTGTGTCTTGTGATAAAATTTTACATTTATTTATGGAATAAACTTAACTTGGACCTCTTATAAGTTCACTACACAATATATTGACTGGTTGAAAAATGTGTCCCTTCAACACAATCATTGTTTTTCAGTGAGTGAATTGAGATCCGTTAGCTACTTTGTTGTCGAAAGAAAACTTTCATTTTCGAATGGATTTGACATTCGAAAACGCTTTGCACGGTGCGAAAAATTCGTCTTCGGATTTGCTTTTCCGAGTGTAGTAGATTCTACTCCGCGTTAGAAATAAAGAGTACAAAATATTCGTTTTCGGAAATTTTTGCTTTCGAAACGAATTAGAGTAGGGACCCTGATTTCAAATCTCAAAATGATCAAAACTCTCCTACCTATCTGCTTTATACACTAGTCATTCTCCCGTAGAAAGCGTCGAGAAATTTTACAGCTTTGGATTGTTCCATTTCTGACGCCAACCAATTTTATTGCATTTGTTGTGCGAGAGTTTTGGAATTTTTATTTCGGGGTTCTATGGGTCTCTCCTTTGATTATGATTGAGCCGGCTGTGCTCCATTTTTGATGTATGTATTCATATGTACCATATTCGTATGATATCCTCTAAAGCACGGGTCACCACCCAGGGGGCCTACCATGTAACTCGATTCTACAATAAAAACGTTCGAACGCCCTTTATAATATAATAACATTCGAATGATTCGAAAGTAGAATCGAGTTACATAGTAGGGCCCCAGGGCTGATTGGCAGCCGCTTCTTGCCAACGGGCCAACGGCTGGTAGTAGCAAAAAGCAGGCAGCGGCTGGCAGCCCGGTCACACTATCGGCTGCTACTCGCCACCTTCTTTCAGCAAACGCCAACAGGAAACCATATCGTGCCAAAATCGGCGTTTAGATAAAAACTTTTGAAATGATGGTAGGTGCAGTGTAAGTGCACAACAGAGAAAGGACTAAGCTACCGCTAGTCTGGAGCACCTATCCACATGGTTTTAAACTTACCACAACAGATCCAACTACTCGTAATCGTAATCATAATAAAAGTCGTAAATTATAAATTCAATTGAATTTTTAACAATATTTATTGCATTTAACCAACGAAAAAGTTGAATTAAAAAATTTTCAGAACTTGTAAAAGCATCTAGATACAAAATAAAAGAATTGAAATGATGCCAGTAATTAGAAAATTATTATTTATGAAGATCAATTTCGAATTTTGTGAAGTGGAAATACTTTAAAATGCTCCTCCGCGAAGACGCAAGACCAAATGAAGGGTGGACTCCTTCTGGATGTTGTAGTCAGACAATGTGCGTCCGTCTTCCAACTGCTTTCCGGCGAAGATCAAACGTTGTTGGTCTGGGGGGATACCTTCCTTATCCTGAATCTTGGCCTTCACGTTCTCAATGGTATCGGATGGTTCGACTTCCAATGTGATGGTCTTTCCAGTCAAAGTCTTGACGAAGATCTGCATACCACCACGCAGACGGAGGACCAAATGAAGAGTGGACTCCTTCTGGATGTTGTAGTCCGACAATGTGCGTCCATCTTCCAACTGCTTTCCGGCGAAGATCAAACGTTGTTGGTCTGGGGGAATACCTTCCTTATCCTGAATCTTGGCCTTCACGTTCTCAATGGTATCGGATGGTTCGACTTCCAATGTGATGGTCTTTCCAGTCAAAGTCTTGACGAAGATCTGCATACCACCACGCAGACGGAGGACCAAATGAAGAGTGGACTCCTTCTGGATGTTGTAGTCAGACAATGTGCGTCCGTCTTCCAACTGCTTTCCGGCGAAGATCAAACGTTGTTGGTCTGGGGGGATACCTTCCTTATCCTGAATCTTGGCCTTCACGTTCTCAATGGTATCGGATGGTTCGACTTCCAATGTGATGGTCTTTCCAGTCAAAGTCTTGACGAAGATCTGCATACCACCACGCAGACGGAGGACCAAATGAAGAGTGGACTCCTTCTGGATGTTGTAGTCCGACAATGTGCGTCCATCTTCCAACTGCTTTCCGGCGAAGATCAAACGTTGTTGGTCTGGGGGGATACCTTCCTTATCCTGAATCTTGGCCTTCACGTTCTCAATGGTATCGGATGGTTCGACTTCCAAAGTGATAGTCTTTCCAGTCAATGTCTTGACGAAGATCTGCATACCACCACGCAGACGGAGGACCAAATGAAGAGTGGACTCCTTCTGGATGTTGTAGTCAGACAATGTGCGACCATCTTCCAACTGCTTTCCGGCGAAGATCAAACGCTGTTGGTCTGGGGGAATACCCTCCTTGTCTTGGATCTTAGCCTTGACATTTTCAATGGTGTCGGATGGTTCGACCTCCAAAGTAATGGTCTTTCCAGTCAATGTCTTGACGAAGATCTGCATACCACCACGCAGACGGAGGACCAAATGAAGGGTCGACTCCTTCTGGATGTTGTAGTCAGACAATGTGCGTCCGTCTTCCAACTGCTTTCCGGCGAAGATCAAACGCTGTTGGTCTGGGGGAATACCCTCCTTGTCTTGGATCTTGGCCTTGACATTTTCAATGGTGTCGGATGGTTCGACCTCCAAGGTGATGGTCTTTCCAGTCAACGTCTTGACGAAGATCTGCATACCTCCACGCAGACGCAAGACCAAATGAAGGGTCGACTCCTTCTGGATGTTGTAGTCAGACAATGTGCGTCCGTCTTCCAACTGCTTTCCGGCGAAGATCAAACGCTGTTGGTCTGGGGGAATACCCTCCTTGTCTTGGATCTTAGCCTTGACGTTTTCAATGGTGTCGGATGGTTCGACTTCCAAAGTGATGGTCTTTCCAGTCAATGTCTTGACGAAGATCTGCATACCACCACGCAGACGGAGGACCAAATGAAGGGTCGACTCCTTCTGGATGTTGTAGTCAGACAATGTGCGTCCGTCTTCCAACTGCTTTCCGGCGAAGATCAAACGTTGTTGGTCTGGGGGAATACCCTCCTTGTCTTGGATCTTGGCCTTGACGTTCTCAATGGTGTCGGATGGTTCGACCTCTAAAGTGATGGTTTTACCAGTCAAAGTCTTGACGAAGATCTGCATACCACCACGCAGACGGAGGACCAAATGAAGGGTCGACTCCTTCTGGATGTTGTAGTCAGACAATGTACGACCATCTTCCAACTGCTTTCCGGCGAAGATCAGACGCTGTTGGTCTGGGGGAATACCCTCCTTGTCTTGGATCTTAGCCTTGACATTTTCAATGGTGTCGGATGGTTCGACCTCCAAAGTAATGGTCTTTCCAGTCAATGTCTTGACGAAGATCTGCATACCACCACGCAGACGGAGGACCAAATGAAGGGTCGACTCCTTCTGGATGTTGTAGTCAGACAATGTGCGTCCGTCTTCCAACTGCTTTCCGGCGAAGATCAAACGCTGTTGGTCTGGGGGAATACCCTCCTTGTCTTGGATCTTAGCCTTGACGTTTTCAATGGTGTCGGATGGTTCGACTTCCAAAGTGATGGTCTTTCCAGTCAATGTCTTGACGAAGATCTGCATACCACCACGCAGACGGAGGACCAAATGAAGGGTCGACTCCTTCTGGATGTTGTAGTCAGACAATGTACGACCATCTTCCAACTGCTTTCCGGCGAAGATCAAACGCTGTTGGTCTGGGGGAATACCCTCCTTGTCTTGGATCTTAGCCTTCACGTTCTCAATGGTGTCGGATGGTTCGACTTCCAAAGTGATGGTTTTACCAGTTAAAGTTTTGACGAAGATTTGCATACCACCACGAAGACGAAGAACCAAATGAAGAGTAGACTCTTTTTGGATATTGTAATCTGAAAGTGTGCGACCATCTTCCAGCTGCTTTCCAGCGAAGATCAAACGCTGTTGATCTGGGGGGATTCCTTCTTTGTCTTGAATTTTGGCTTTAACATTTTCAATTGTATCTGAAGGCTCCACCTCCAATGTGATTGTTTTGCCAGTCAGTGTTTTAACAAAAATCTGCATACCACCACGCAGACGCAATACTAAATGCAAAGTTGATTCTTTTTGAATATTGTAATCAGATAGTGTACGACCGTCTTCCAACTGTTTGCCGGCAAAGATCAAACGTTGTTGATCTGGAGGAATACCTTCCTTGTCTTGAATTTTAGCTTTAACATTCTCAATAGTATCAGAAGGTTCAACTTCCAATGTAATAGTTTTGCCAGTCAAAGTCTTAACAAAAATTTGCATACCGCCACGAAGACGCAACACTAAATGCAAAGTAGATTCTTTTTGGATGTTGTAATCGGACAGAGTACGTCCGTCTTCCAATTGTTTACCGGCGAAGATCAAACGTTGTTGATCTGGAGGAATTCCCTCCTTATCTTGGATCTTGGCCTTGACATTCTCAATGGTGTCAGAGGGCTCAACTTCGAGAGTGATGGTCTTACCAGTCAAGGTCTTCACGAAGATCTGCATTGTTGGATTTTCTGAAATTGGATCAAAAAACAGTCTATTTAGTTATTGTTTAAAAATAGAGAAAACCTAAGCGGTTTTTGGATTATTCAAATTTTACAACTCTCAATTGATAAATTTATACAGGGTCTTTTGCATAAGATGCGACAAAAAAAAAACAAGTGCACAGGTTGGTTCGAGCAATAAAAGAAAATAGTATGAGTCGTCGCTGGTCGGGAATCTCCATTTCTCTCCGATGCTGTCATATCTTATAGTCATTATTTGTTCAATTAATTTTAATTTAGTGAATGATGAATTGAAAAAACAAGTTTCAGTCATAATTTTGAAAAAAGAATACATTTTTTTAACAAAATTTTGTATTTTTTGGGGTAGCTTAAAGCTCCGATCAGTCGGGTTAACACTTACGACTTGGATCTTAAGGGCAGATGTTAAGTTAAAGGAGTAAGTTCAATTATACGAGTCTGCTAAAATGCGTAGGTGGAAAGCCTTTAAACTCGCTTTATCTTCAATTTTTTAACCAAAATCTTAATTTTTCCAAAAAGATAAAAAATTGCAAGATACCTAGGTACTTGAAGTTTTCTTCAATATCCTACAACTGGATTTTCAAGTTTTTCTTACTTGACCCAATTTAAAAAGAGAACAAAAACAGAACACTAGAACCTGATATTTTTTATTCATTAAATTTTATGAAGAGACTAACGGAAAATTTGTGCATTTTGTTTGTAATATATTTTCCAATCTGAAGATGAACTCAAGGGGGTCAAGCCTACTGTATGTATGTATACCTGAATGGATGACTTTATAGATACATACAATTTCTCAAAAGAAAAAATATTTTGTATTGGCAAATGCAAGCAGATATTAAATACAGTTTAGTACGTAAGACTGCAAAACAAATATTAACATATGTATTTATTTCAAAAACTTTGACTGGGAAAACTAACACGTAATTAGAGACAAGTGAATATTCGAGAATATAGAAAAGGCTGACGCAACTTTCTTTGTTCGAGAATAAATTTTCTATGGAAGCCATTTTGTGAATGTGAATAGATGAACAAAGAAAATTGTTTTCTCCATGACTTTTTTCACAAAAATCACTTAATTGAAGAATTTAACAAAAAAACACATCTTTTAGAAATATTTATGATGAATAAACGTTGTATGCAACTTTTAACTTGAAACTATGGAAATATGAATGACTCATTATCATCATCTTTACCATTTTAGAATTTCACAATAAATTTTCTTAGCAAGATATCACAGGACAAATATAAAACGAAACAAAAATATTTACTAACCTTGATCCTTTTAACAAAAACGAACAATTTATGATTCGACTTTTGATGTGTAATAAAATTATTCACAACGCTTGCTTTTAGTAATTTTCTTTTTCTCACTTGATATAATATATGTATGTATACTTTTATATATTAGATTTATCTACTTGCTCTTAACTCGATTCGACTGCTTTCAACAACTTTCTGAACAATTTTGTAAAGAAGCAATTGCCTTCGGTGGTATTTATAGAGTGCACGCATACACCACAGAAAACTTCGAAAATGAATTCAATCGCACTGGAAAGTGTGTACGTACGTTACTCACACAGAGGAATATATATACAGAAAATGTGTTTGTCTCTTTTGTGTTATTATGTAGAATCAATGTACGTTTGGTTAAATCACATTTTTCACAAAATACTTTGATTCCCATGAAATTTTTGTTGAACTTTAATTTAGATAAACAATTTTTTCACAGAAGAATACAAAAACATGTCTGAAAAGCTTTTGGTTTCAGTTAAAAAACGATCGTGCGTATTAAGTTGAAAATTGTTGAGAATATAATGTTGTCTCTTTTGTGTAGTTGAGAAAAATTAACAGTGTTCAAAGACTGGCTTTACAATAGGGAATTTTTTGATTTCGGAAGCTGTATTATGTTGTAACTATTGAGAAAAAATTAAAGAGAAGAAGGACCTCCCGAACAAAGCGTTTTTGCAGTCGTGAAAGCGACAATTGCATTTGTCAGAGTTGAGTCACACACCGCCGTATTAATAAACGCGGAATAGCTGGGTTAAGCCTTATTCCATGAATTAAGTGCAAAATGGTATAATGGTGGCTTTAATTAAATGGAAAATGGTATAATTTTAACTTAATCCATGGAATAAGGAAAACTCAGTTATTCTGCGTTTATTAATACGGCGGACAGAGACTAAATAAAGTAAATAAATTGGGTGGCGCAACAGAACGAGGAGCCCCAGACCCTTAGAGGAATAAAGAACAAGAGGGAATACCATTACCTCTCTTGCTCCGCAACTTCCATTTGTTTACATTTTTGTTTTTGTAACACGAGATCCATCTGTGATACACGACGTATTAAGTGAACTTACTAACACCACTTTATTTTGGGATTCCGAAACTAACACCACTTTATATTGGGATTCCGAAACCAGTTTCGTAATCCGAAAATAAAGTGGTGTTTGTGAAGTCAGTTCGAGGGCAGATGCCGTGCCCAGCCCAGGGCATTTCTCACAACCATGCATTGTGAGGGAATGGAGGGGACCTACAATTTTCTGCCGGTTCTGAAAGGCAGAATAGAAATATATGAGAAAAAACCCTGTTTTTTCATACAATTGTGTTGTCGTATGTTGCATTGCTGTTGTCATACCATGTTGGATCATCTAAACACTAAAACAACCGTTTGACAAACCATGTTGTATGGTTCTTAAAACATTTTAAAAACTTCACCCAACCAACCCTCTTATAGTACGATTGTTTTTGAAAGCAACAAACATTTTCTGCCACAGAGTTCCATTTCAGAAGCGATTAATTCTCGGTGGTTTTTAGCAAAAAAAAGGGGAATGTCTGTATTGCAGTTTCATAAATTAGGGACAAATGTATTTAAACAGAGGGATTTTTTTGTGACCGTAGATAATAATTTACTGGTGTTGCAAGTACTTTCCCTTCCACGTTCCACAAAATACAAAATGAATTCAAAGTTTATTCATTAAAATTTTTTTAGTATAATTTTTGACAAATAAATATCAAAAACAAAAACACAATTTCTTTATCATAAACAAATATGTATGCATATGCGTATATATTTTTATTTATTATTTTTCTTCATAAATACAAAGCAAGTCATGAAAATACAGGAACAAAGACAGTCCATGAAAAGTTTTAAAAATATTTTCAAGTTTATTGGACTTTGGAATTTAAAAGACAAATAAAAACAAAACATGTAGGTATGTACATATGTATATATATAAAGTAGTTATATATCTACACAGAGTAGGTACCTGTACATTATGTTTGATATACATTATGTATTGATAATTTTTTGTCTAATGCTCAAATGTGTGCATAAAAGAAGCTAAATATATACCTACCTACCCACCTACATATGCAAATATCTATGATCTAGGTATAGGTACTTATAGTTTTGATTTTGTTTACATATTACATGGACATAGGTACATAGCTAAGGGATAGAGGATATAAGTACCTACATATGTATGTATGTATTATTTCAACCAGCTTTTCTTTGTTGAGATGTGCATTGTGCTGTGCACCATCTGCTATTTTAGCACACAAAATATGTAGGGGTTTAATGGATGTTTGGACAGGACACATTAATTTGTATGTAGGTAGGTTGGTACTAGGGATTGATAGATTCGTGTTTTCTTTAAGTATTTTTTTCAAATACATTTTTCTTAACTTATTAAATGTTTAAAAGCAGTCCAAGCTACTATCAGCATTAGAAAATGTTTAGATTCAATAAAAAAATATCTCATTTTTTTTCATAAAAAGTAAAAAATATTTAGGTTCTACTTTTTTAACTTTCTCTAACCGATAAAGCTATGTCATATAATATATACATATATATTATTATTATTATTATTTATTAACAGGTAATTTAAATTACATGATAATTAATATTAAAGAGCCTAGCTGCTGAGACTATTGGCTCGAGGTTTTATGATTATATATTTAGGTTGGTTTTTGATATAAATTCAGAGATACTTATTATATTTTTTAGGCTGGGATTTTGGAGTACTTCATAAATTGTTTTGTTTTTAAATAAATTTTTGATTAGAGGTTGCAATAATGGGCAGTGTTCTAGTATGTGAGTTATGTCCAATCTGGTGTTACAGGTTGTGCACGTTGGGGGGTTGTTTTTGTTGAGGAGGTGTTGGTGAGTGGCTGAGGTACATATGTCCAAGTCTCAGACGGACAAAATTTGATATTTTGAGCTTGGACACGTTTGTGGGGTATACGGGCTGGTGTTTTTCTGGGTTGACTTTTTTATAATGATGATGGTATAGGCTCCAGTCGTGGTTAACATTTTCTTTAAAATTTTTTTTTATAAGTTTGAGCAGGTCTAATTTTGTGAAAACGTTAAAGTTGTATACGGGCGATTTTCTGGCGGAGTTGGCAGCAAAGTCTGCGTGTTCGTTGCCGTTGATTCCAACGTGTCCAGGCGTCCACATAAGTTTTATATTGTTGGGGAATTTGGCTAGCTGGTATCTTATATCAGATATAAGTTCAGTGTTGTTGTTGGTATTGTTTATGGCGTTGTGCACCGATATGCTATCAGAGCATATGACATGTTTACCACGGTGATTAATTGCGAACTTGGTGGCTTGATATATGGCGAATGCTTCTGCAGTAAAGATTGAGGCAAAGTCAGGTAAGTTGCCGATGTAGGCTATATTTCCATTTTCCAGGGTAACAGCAAATGATGTGTTGTCACTGGTTTTTGAACCGTCAGTGAAGATGAATTTCCACCCATCTGATTTTAAATCGGTTGAAATGGTTGTGAACAGTTGTCGGTATATCATTTGGTTGGTGTCTGATTTTTTGTGCTTGGCAAGAGTCAATATTAGAGACTCTGGGCTTATTAACCATGGGGGGTAGCGTGGGGATACGTTGCGTTCTTGTTTGGTTGGAAGACCAAATTGTGCTCCTTTGGCAAGAATTGTGGCGATGGCAGATGGTCATTTTTTTTTTAGTTTGTGTTCTAGTGACTTTTTTACATCATATTCGATTATATATATATATAACCTACTCATATATCGAAATAAAACACCAGAAATTTTACCTAGAATGTTTAAGTAAAGGTAAACCGAAACCTAAATATGTGCTGTAGTGTTTACATTTACCTTTGGCCTGTTAAGATTTCCCTATAGTTAAAAAAAAATAAAATTTGAAGCCATTATTTTACTAACTCCAAGTAGGTATTTGATTGAAATGCAAAAAAAAAAATAATTTTATTTTTCAGTTAGAAAAACTATTGCTATTTGCATATTTAGCATAAGCGGCTTAACCCTGCGGAAAAAAGAGTTAAAAAGCCCCCGCGAAGCTGCCAATGTGGAAAGTTGTTATATACGGAAATCAATCGCACACAAGCACTTGCCTAATGAATTTTTATACTTTCATTACTCAATTTCCTAACATAATTGTAAATTCGTACGTATTTCCATCATTTAAAAAAAAAAAAAACATTGCATACTTCAAGGGTCAACTTTATAAGGTAAAAATGGAAAACTTAAAACCTTTTTTAAATCAATTCACCGGTGATTCCTCACTGCAATATTTTAAAGCTGTATTATTGAGACCACCCCCTACCCAAAACAAAGTCATTTTCCAACTCATGTTGGAATAATTGAAAGTAGAGCCTATCTTACTCCTATCTCCTAATAGTGCTAAGAACCTGAATATGGGGCTACGATAAACAGAGAACAGACATGAAAACTGAAGTTATTTTCTAGATGTTAATCTCCACCGAAATTCGTAATACAATATACAACTGCAATAGGTATATTTCGTGCATCAGGACTCAGGAGCGCGACATATCAAGAACCTCTCAAACTACAGCACTTTTGAAATGGCGACAGCGACGAGTTATACAGCGATATTATGAGAAAACCCACAGGATGAGTCCTAATATTCTCCGTGATATTTTGAATTATACAAAGATATTTGATTATCCTGTTTCCTAAAGTGACATTTGCCAGCGGCCAAAAGGTGTTTGAGTAGATACATGGAAGATAGGATATGCCTATGTTACGTTACTATGATTTCACCCTAACTGTTATGAAATTCAATAAGCTATCTTTATTTTAAAGTTCTCACATGGTTGCCGTAGTGGGCTTTATTAATTGGCATAGTTCTCTCTCAAATGTCGGCTGGGTTGCCAAGTGATCGTTCTGTTACAGAAAATATGTTCGCAGTTTTCTTAACAGCTTAAAAGTTTTTTCATACTTCATTATCATTAATCATAATGATTATTCCAGGTGATAATCATAGATTCAATTTGTTCACAAAATTTTGAATCAAGCAATCTCCGATCAGAGGATTCAACGAAAAGATTTTGCTAGCCATCCGATTTTCCTTGGTTGCATTCATTTAATAAAAAGGTTTATTCGTTAAACTTTACCCAGGATTGACCCAGGTTTCCTTGACAACCCTGTGAGTTTTCAGAAAAACATGGGTTTTCCAGTCCTCAAAAAAATCTAACCCACAAAATCACCACACATCCCTGTCATTTCAACAAAAATACATGCCATTTGACAGCCCCGTTCATTACCTTAACTCGCCCCAGCAAAATCCTAGGGCGAGTTGAGGGATAACCCAGGGCTCAAAAAACACTCAGTTTGACATTCAGGGCGAGTTTAGATTTAAAAAAAAAAAACGGTTTGTGGCAGCCACAGGTCAACCACAAAGCTTTAACGACCGGACCTAAAAATTTACTGAACTTCTGTTTGATTAGACTTCTTTTTCATGTTAACCACGGCACAACGGCTATCCAGTGGCATAGGTATCACATATCGCAAATATGAAATTAAAAAACAACTACACTGAATTGTTCGAATTGAAGTACTTCTTTAAAATTGTTGCATTATGTTTCTATGTACGAAAACATAAATTGTATTATTATTTTATTGCATCTGGAAACTGCATTTGGAATTCTTGGGGTGATGATGAAAAAGAACTTCAAGAAATTCTAATAATTGAGAGGCGACAGTACAAAATGTATTAAAGGTTGGACCAGCAAAAAACATACTAAAAATTCATGAAAACGTTATATTCTCTTGATATTAAATCTAAATAGGTACCTACATATTTTCACATTTAGTTTAACAAGTGACTCACTCACACAATCAATGACTTAAAATACATAAATTTATTAGATTTATTTGATTAAGTTTTGACAGATTTTACTATAAAATATAATAAAATAAAAGGTGAACAAACATTCTCTGGTGAGCACAGATATCTAATCAAGAATTACGATGATTTCTTGTTAACCACATTGCTGCATTTGCATTTTAAATTAATTTTTTAATTTTTCTTTATCTTATAACTACTTACATACTAACAAAAATGTTTAAACTAGCTTATATAACAACTTAAATAACTTACTGACCCTAGGCGGGTACACTAAATACTTTATGAATTTATAAACTATAACTATAGTTAAAAACTAAGAAAATTAAAAAAAAACTTAAAACTTAGTTCTTTTCATTATGAACCAAATTGCTGATTTAACCCACTGTCCGAATTCTTACTTTTTACAAATTTGTAAAATTTGTTGGTTGCGTCAACGATTGACTGGTCCTTCTCTACACCTGTCCTTGGAATAACTTAAAGCAATGTAAACTAAATTAGTGTAAATGATTGTTCCACTGCACTGTTTGAATTTTACAAATTAGCAAATTTTCAAAGCTCCAATAAATAAATGATTTTAGAATCCAGCGGAAGCGGAAGATATATTTCTACAGGTTATTTGCTTAGCATATGTATAATACGCATAAAAACGCGGTCTTTTTTCACGTATGTTTGCTTTTTTCCTATACCTGTTGGGATCAAATAGTCTGAAAAGGTTTTTCTTTCAGTAATTCAGCCTTATTATGAGTTTCACGTGAACAGCTTTTCGCCCGGAACATTTTTGTTCGCCCGGAATTTTAAAAGCTTTTATGAGTTTCACCTGAACAAAATTAAACTTGGAGTCAGAAAGTTCACTTCGAAAAAAATACCATTATTTATATATTGGATGCAATATGATTTGCATCCAATTTCCCGTCATGGCTCTCAACGTTTTCCCCCGAAACTCATAATAAGGGAAAAGTTAAATGGGATCTTTTTCGAAGGGAATTAGTTCACGTGAAACTCATAATAAGGCTGATTATGTAATCGAATCTAATTTCAACCCTTACTTTTAAAGTCAAAAATCTTTTGATGATTTGAACAAACAAACGTGATGCCTTTTTTTTTTAGATAGGTGTACCTGACAAGAACGATTGATTTCTCTTTCAGTAGTTCCGTAAAATCATTGATCTTTAAAAGGTAATCGGAAATATCCAACTTAAACAACACAGCCCGAAAATCTAAAAGTGTGCGCCATGTTAAGTTTTTTTAACAAGCAAATTACCATTTAACTGAATTTTAATGTACATAAGCATGCATAAGCAAAGCAAAGCCATAAAAAGCAAAACACAACACATTTCTAGCAGCATAAATGTTCGTTCTCAATAGCTTTATTTAAGTTATTAAGTTTAAAATTTCGATGTTCTACAAAATTAAAATCAAAATAAATTGAAATTAAAAAATTGTCAATACAAATAGAAAATAAATAACGGTCGTTTTGCATACACTTGACCAGTCTGCTTCCGCTCATGACTCTGCGGCAGGTAGTTTGTATTGGGAGGTACACGAATACAAAAAAAAATAACAATTTAAGGGTAGCGTTGTTGTTATTCAATGTACAACATAATGTACATAAGTTATTCCTAGCAAACTGTCATAAGCGAGCGTAAGACGAGCTACTGATTTGGCCTTTACTGAACATTCAAATTGAACATTCTGGTTGATTTGTACAATGGTAGGAGGTAGGTATCAGTACGACTCATTCAACGGTCAACTGGAGAGAATTTATATTCACTGAGTGAATATGTTTATACATATACCTATATATACACTTTTTTTTTAATGGGATATCGTTACAGATATTTCTCTTTGACGGCGGGGGAGTGTGATCTGCGTTTTGGAAGTCTGCCTAAGGATCCTTGATACAAAATTTCATCCATCGCCCTCTTGGCATGAATTTGCTGTTCGGGCGACAGATGTCTAAACTGCGCTGCCCAAGCTCTTCCATAAATTTCGGCGCAATCATTCATATTCTCTATTGTGTAATCTTGGATTCCATCCTGATGGTCACATTTTATAATAATGTCTTGGAGCAACTGGTCAGACTCGTCACTTTCTTTTTTATATTGTTCCTAAATTAATGAACGCAAAAATTAGATAATTATTAGCTAAATCCACTTGGCATACTTACCAAGTTTTGAGTTTTTTCAACATTGCTAGATTTATTGCTGACTGCTCTTGTTTTCTTTTCATACAAAAACCCAAGCTCCTCGAAGTACCAAAGGGTTGACCCATATTTCTTACTTGTTCCACCTTCAAGTTTCTTGCGTTTTTCTTTTTTCTCCAGCTCTCTTCGGTAGCAACCACGAAGAGTGTTGATCTTTTTCTTCACAGTCTCAATATTTGCATTTGGATCTATTCTTTTCATCAGATCAGCCAACTTTCCGTATGCAACATTCTTTGTGGATGAATCTTTATAGCCTCCATATTTTGAATCCCACAATTCTGGGAGACGTTTATAGAGTAGGAAAAACTCTCGCCAAAATTCTCTATCTTCGGTAACAGCCATTTCTTTCTTCCTAAACACGAATGACAATAAGCAATGCGGAATGACACTCATGTTCACTCATCGTCATCAGTCATCACTCATGATTGTTGTTGTCAAAAAATTAGAATGGCTTCGTTTGTGAATGCGCACTCTTTAGGTAGTGTTCATTCATTCGTGTTTTGTTTGGTAACAAGAAAATTTACCAGAAATGAGAAGAAAGAAAACAGCCTCATCGCGATGACCAATTATCAAGGAATAATATAGAAAATTCAAATCATAGATAACTACAATAATTGCCTCTTATTATTATATCGATTTGTTTCAACCAAATTGGGCAAGAAATCTGTATAGGTACCTACTTAAAACTTGAATATAATAAGGGTATTCATGCTTCGGCGTAAGATTACGTTTTGTGTAAATATGTAACTTTACGCGAGACTTTGCATGAGTACCCCTTTAAGCTACTTTGTGTAAGTGGTGTAAGAAACTTAAAAACTTTGTTTTTAATTACTTACTCCGCTCATTTCCATATTTATTTGTAATACTTTTATATTTTATTTTTCGTTTGATAAAAAGTATCTACTTCTATGTTCAACTTAACTGAAACGTTTCTTTCGAAATGTCAAAAAAGATTTTTGTGTAGTTTTACCCGTTTTACCATCTCGTTTCCGCATTGAATTCGTTGCGTAGTCTTACCAAAATTGTGTAAAACATTTTCCATACAAAATTTGACAGTTCTTTTACCATCTGGTAAACTTACACAGACTACACGGTTTACGAGGGTTTTACGCTAATGCATGAATACCCCTATTGATTTCTCGTTCAGAAAATAGTTTGAGATGCTCTGAAATTATCTATTTCCCAGTTTTTTTTAGAACGCTGCTAACTTCATACTTCACTCTTCACGTTTGTTGTTGTTTCTACTTTCCATTTTCTATTTCCAATTTCCATGTATTTTTATTTTATTGTGGCATTGCTGTTTGCGCTGCTGCCTGTTGTCAATATTAAACATTAAAAATAAATTGTTCCTCATATAAAAATAAGATAAAATGTCTTTTAAACGAAAAGCTGAAGACGATATCGAAATAATAACAGTTAAAAAACATACCCTTGATTCTGATGAAGAAGATTCTGACAAAGATGCAGAGTGAGTATGATAAAACATCACAAACTTTTTCAACAAATCTTTATCCGGACTAAATAATGTTTTTCCTAAAGAGATGTTATGAACGAGAGTGATATTGAAGGCGAAGAAGATGGAATAGCTGGAGTGGAAGATGAAGTGAAGATAACACCCTTCAATATGAAAGAAGAACTAGAAGAAGGTTACTTTGACAAATCTGGTCACTACCATTGGAAGAAAGAAAATCAAATCCAAGACAATTGGCTGGACAACATCGATTGGTTAAAAGTGAGAAATGAAATGTTATAGAGATGAAATTATAAAATATTTTTTCAGATTAAATCTAAAAAAGAAACTTCAAGCTCTGCAACAGAAGATGAGTCCAAAGTTAACGCATTCAATAGCAAAGAAGTGTTTGCCAAAATCGTAGAAATCATGGAACCTAACGAAACTATAACTAAAACCCTGCAGCGTTTCGGGAAGAAAAAATTGAAGCTTTCATCAATTGAACGTTTGCGGAGGAAAAAAGAAGGAATAGTAGACGAAGCGTCAGAGAGTATAACAAAACTTACTGAGCTTGCCAATGAAGTTCTTGTTAACACAGGCAATATGGGTATATACGAAGAACCGTATGAAAAACTTAAACTCAGAATGGGTTCGGGTGCTAGCACGAGTAAAGCAGCAAGTGAACCTCTCGATATGTATGCTGATGATTTTGACGATAAAGAGAAAAATCAGAGGACGGAAGAAGAAGTCAAAGAACCAGAGATCGAACAAACTACATGGGAGTATAAATGGAAAGACACAGACACAGATATACATGGTCCCTTTTCAACTCGGCAAATGCAAGCTTGGGTAGATGAGAAATATTTTAAGAAACCAGTTATGGTTCGAAAATACGGAACAGGTGAAGGATTTTATTCAAGCAGTAGAATTGATTTCGAGTTGTATTTGTAAATATCAGGAAAAAAGCAAATAAAAAGGATATTGCTCTTAAAGTTTTGAGAAATTTTTTAAAAGTATGAAAAGTATTTGGCCGAAAGGTACACGTTTCTTAAAAAAAATTGTTCGAGTGCAGGCAAAGAACAGAAGTAAATCCCTAAGCTGTTCCTCAGGAATGTTATCATTGTATATAGAAACTATAGTAAGTTCAAAAAGCGATTTAACAATCTTATGGACCGGTGTAGTAATCACTATCATTTTCACAAAACCAATGGCTTGGAACAGACACTGCTAAGTTGGACCGGAGACAATAGGATCGCCATCAGTCCAAAATCACACTAAAACAATGATGTTATTCCAACAATTTCGAGTGAGAACGGCCTTGTCACTCGAAAGCATCGGTTCCCTTTAGAACAACGAATTTAAGTGGAGTTGAGCGCTGTTAGTAGTTAGATGGAGAACCGTCTGTACGCAGAACTGCGTGCTGTTGTCTCTTGTGGGTGTATCTGCAGGCGGTCTTTGTAACCAGTGCTGCAGTATGTAACGGAGCTGCAGTGAATGTCTCGTTTTATGAATGCATTCATTTATTCATTGCCTTACACACCATTCATCTTAATCCAAAGCAATACACACACTGATTTCTCTTTTAGTCAACACACTCTCATTCACTTAACTGAAACAATGTCACATCATGTAAAGCAATGACAATATGTGTATGCGTATGAACTTGTGCGAATAGTGTCTATGGCAACGAATCATCTACTGTGCAACGAATACTTCACAGTGCTATACTGTGATGAAGAACACATCTGTTAAACTGAAATATCTGAAAGAAGAGTATTATATTCCCTTTTAGTAGGACATAGTGTGTGTGGGAAATGTGTTAATAACACTGATGAGGATGTATTTAGTAGACCCTAGATGTGTGCCCTGTACCTCTTGAAATCTAAATCGCAAAGTTTTTTGAAATACAATTTTTATTTGGGATAGAACGTAGTTCTTAGAAAATTTAGTAGGTTGGTACATAGTTTGTTATTTACCCCTTAATCAGGTTTTTCTTAACCGAAGTATAAATTAATCAATGTATAGAGTTGAGGTCACTCTATTTACATACATAATCCCTGCTGCTGCAATTTTAAATCTTGAAAAACACGCTGGTAATGTTAAAACCAGTTAATAAAGTGTTTGTTTCAACCCTTTTATGCGTTTCCGGTACATGTAAAAATTGTCATATCTTTTTGGAAACAGGTACGTGATTCGTAATCGACCTGCACTACTTTCCCTTAAAATGGATTGGGAATTGAAATTTGTTTTTTACGAAAGAGAAATCACTTGGCACCAAAAACAATTGACAATGTAATTTTTTTTAAATTCTGTTATTGAAGAAAACGAAATAGACTTGTTAATACGAATATGTTTATTATATTCCTATGTTCCTTAAAATATTTTGATTACTATCAATAAACTTTAATTTATAACTAGCTGTGACTTTCTGCAGTTTTTTCACACGTTCATAAACTTTGTACTAGGTTATTGATTTTATCTTAAAAAGCAATGCTTAATATAATCACATATTATTTTAAAAGTATTACAATCTACTTTTTTCTTAATTTTTCTATTCTTACAAAATGTTTAGTTAAAACATAAATAGGTAGTTTCTTACTCCAAACATCAATTTCCACAATGCACGGGTTTTCCTTCATTTGCAATCCATCCATCGATTACCGCAATAAAATACCTTGAACGTTTTAAAACCTTTCTATAAAACATAATAAATAACCTATATGCACTAACAAAGCAAAAAAGTATTACGCAACCATCACTTCTATAATTAACAAAAAAAAAAAAAAACAAACAATATACATAAATAACGCCAAAGTCAGGTCACAAAACGTGTATTCAAATCTTTCATCTATGAACATGAAAAAATATTCGTTGTCATCCCTCATCATTCGTGAACAATTGCTTTTTTTTATCGAATGCAAGCGAATGGTGTACCTGTTTGAGTTTGAATGGTACATTCATTCATCATTCATGGGCACAAGCCATGCGAAGGCTCGTATTCACGAGTGTTGTGTACTTTTTCTACAAGCATCACACTTATTTCATCATGGTGAGCTTGTGACTGTGTACGGCTTGTTTTTCGGGGGATGATTCGAAAGCGCAAGTGATTGCATTCATGCAGTTCTCTGGTATGTAATGTTTCGTTTCGTTTATTTCGAGGTGGTCTAGTCAGGGAGGGAATATATGTAGGATGTGAGCAGGAGACGTGAGTGACACAGCATATCTCGTCCCTATGTACTTATTCTTTTGCTCTCGCTATTTTCCGGACAACAAACTATTTCTACTAAAAAGCTATCTAAAGGTATCCGAGTATTTTTGGTATACCTTTCTATTGAGTTGAAAGAAAATTTATTTTTATTTCTTTTCATGTTGGTTTTTTTGTTTTGGTGTACATTTATTTCAGTATAGTCTCTTAAAATACATGGGAAATCGAAAAAACAATTTCTAATCGCTTACCAACGACATTTGAATGTTTGTTTGTTTTTAAAAGTTGACGGCAATTGAGATCCGAAAGATTTTACTCTCAGGTCCACAGCTACTCCTGTCAATGAAACATCTTTTCAGGTTTTTTTGCTAGTAGTGGAGGTTAAACTGATGTTCACATAAAAGAATTCATATTTTCATATTTTGTAACTTGTTTTCATCATAATTTATAGCAATTTTTTCAACCCAACGCTATAACAACAAATTGAAAATGAGCAAACAATGAAACATGGAGAATGGGAAAGGAGTAAATCTTTTCACAAAAGGAGTAACTCTTTTTGTCCATGAAAAACGATATAAGATACGGGTATTAGAGGTACCTATCTGATAGGTTCTTGAAAATGCCCATTCAGATACGATATTATTGAAGGGCACCAGTTTCATTACCCTTCTAAAATCCTTTAGCTGTTGTGCAATTAATTTGTTTATTCTCCCTGTAAAAAATAAATAAATCGGAGAATAGAATATGTTTCAATATGTAACATAACACGGTTGTAAAGCGCATTAGAATAGGAACTACAACATCTTCAACTAATAAAAGTTTTCACAACTCACAATAATTTTAATTTTCTTTTTTTTAAATTTATAACGCAATAAAAAATATTTTAACAAAAAGTATAGTCATTAATAGTAATAATACTTAAGGTAAAAGGGTATTTTCTTTTTTGCCAAAAACAACTTGCAATATTTATATACTTCAGATAGGTTTGCAAGTCTGTATTTGTACACAAAAAACAAATGACAACAAAACAAATGTATACCCAATTAAAGTGCTCTTCTAAATCAACAAACAAAATCAAACGATGCAAAGTTAATGCTAGGAGTTAAATTCGTAAAAAGGCAAATAGTGGATCATAGTTAAATTACTTAAAAAGTTTTGACAGCACCATATACAAAATCAAAAAGTGATTTCCTTCACTCATCTCCATCAACGATATAATATTGATTGTAGTTGATCAGATGAATAAATTCTCCGATTTCCTCCTGATAACCATGTCGAACAATTTTCTTTCCCAAATAAATTGTGTACTTGATGAAATTTTCAAAAGCCACTTCATCGGCAACGAGTTTTTCATAGCGCGAATGGGTATAGTGTTCATCACCGGATCGTAGTTTCCAATCCCGAGATTTGAGATTTCTAGGTGTTTCAGAATTATTATTTTTTTTTTTTTTCTCCCGAAGGAAAGTCAAACTTACCCATAAAACCGCAATGAGATCTTAAAGATTTTCTCAATTGCATTGTAGAACTCAACACTTCTTCGATTCAGCATGCAAAGGAATATGATTCGTTTGACATAGGTTGTATGTTTTCTGTAGATGTCCTCAATGCTTGTTGCACTCATCAGGTCATCCTTGAATGTCTTCCATGATGCTTGCAGAGCATTTGATGTTATGTGATTTTTAAGGGCATGTACAAAATGATAAAATTTGTGTCGTATTTGTTGCACGTGAATGTACTGGGGAGATTGTAACATTTTTCTTCCATTTTTCTTAACAATTTCTTTAAGCATTTGATATGATTCTTCCAGTACCCAACTGATTCTTCGAACTTTGATTAGGTACTTGAATATATTGGCATATTGATCCAAGGTCTCTGGGTTTAGAATTAGATTTAGGGGCCATTCAATGCGATAGCTAAGAGTTAGATTTGATAAAACTTCTGGGGAGTTGAGGTCGAATTTTTCAGGCAAATCAGATACAATGAAAGACAGATTTTCGGCATTTTTATCATTTCCTGTTGATAATAATTTATTTAGAAATTTTTGTTTTTGGATAATTTTCAAGAACAAAAAAAAAATTTTTTAAAAATATATTTTTAATAATTGTTTCTCAACTCTGCGCTAATTTACTTAAAATATATTAATCAACTCTAAGATGTGCGAAAGAGAAAAGTGGAATAAATGAGATCACAATACTCGCATCTCTTCAAAAGGAAAACAGATCACCTTCTCAGACATAGTCCCCTATCATATCACAAGGCCCGTCGTAGCGATTTCGGACTACGAATACCACAATAGAAGCATCACAGACGCCCTTGTGAATGTTTTGACACAAAATTTGTTACTATTAATAAAGTTTTTAACACGGTACAAATATCTGTTGCCAATCGTTCATTACGAAGATGTTTTTAGTCATTTCTGTTTGACATTCGTAGTCCGAAATTGCTACGACGGGCCCTGTGATAGGGGTGATAATCACCAATTAATTTTTTAGTACACCTTATCAACTCAACTTTGTGTACATAATTAGCTGTTAGGATATAACACGAATTTCACTGGTATCAAAGCTCTAAACAAAAATTTTAATAAGCTCGTGTGTGTATTAAAGACACTCCAAAACTTAATTATATAATCTAGCAGATTTTTATTTATTAGGATAAAAAAAACGCCAGAAATGTTGACATGTTGTTAGCCTTTGAAATTAAAATCAGCTTTTACATTAGACGGAGACTGAGATCTCCCGTACGAAAGATTTAAAACAGCCATCGCAACTACTGAAATATACGGCAACTGTGTTCGGATTATTATCCTACGGACGAGGCGGCCGTGTGTGAAACAGTCCTCAAGAATATTTCCTTCCTATTTCATAGGTACACTTAAATGTTCGACACATTTTTTTTTTGAGAGGTATCTATATGCACAAAAAAAGATAGTGTAAGTAAAAACTTATTTTTGGAGATAGACATTAACACAACTTTAAAACCAGGATACGTTTAAGTGAACGTGTTGAGCCATTCAGACAATGGATAGATATTGGCTTATCACTACTTTAGCAACCTGTTTTTAAGTTGCTTTTATTATAATTGAAGCGCTTGCGATATGAAGGTGCTAACAGAAATTTTCCAGAATTTGAGTAAAATGCATTCAAAGTTTATTATTTACATGCACTTTGTATGCATAATTTTTTCGGGAAAATTCACAACCACCCTTTGTGAACTTCTTCAGACAGCTCTAAACAAGCTCACCAGCTGGGCGAAAAACTGTGGGCTAAACGTCAACCCTTCAAAAACAGAACTTGTTCTGTTTACGAGAAAACGTAACATTCCAGATATACTTCCTCCCTCCATTAATGGTATACCAATAAGCTTATCTGGTACGGCAAAATATCTCGGAACTGTCCTTGATCGTAAACTTAACTGGAAAGAAAATTTAAAAGAAAGAGAAAGGAAAGCTCAAATCGCTTTCTACACTTGTAGTAGAATTTTTGGTAAAAAATGGGGACCTGGTCCCAAAACCATTCACTGGATGTATACATCCATAATAAGACCAATCCTCACATATGCCTGTCTCGTCTGGTGGCCATCATTAGAGAAGGCTTCAAACCTTAAGACCATGACCAAAATCCAAAGGCTTGCATGCATTGGTTCAACTAGTGCCATGAGAACAACACCAACTGCAGCTCTGGAAACCTTCCTGTCGCTAGCCCCCCTAGATCTCTTTACTAAGGAGATGGCGGCCAAAAGCGCACTGCGACTCAAACAATGCAACAATTGGAAAATAGGCATATCAGGCCATAGAACCATCATGAACCATACAGATATAGACATCCAAACAGACTATACCCCCCCGCATATTGATTTCAATCCAGTAGCCCTAACAGTCTTTCCGACTAGAGAAAGCTGGGAGGAAAACAGGGTTATAAAAGAAAATCACATTTCCGTCTTCACAGATGGTTCCAAAACGGACGAAGGGGTAGGATCAGGTATCTTCTCAGACTACCCTACCATGAATAGATCAATAAAGCTTCCCGACTTCTGCAGTGTCTTTCAAGCAGAAGTACTCGCAGTGTGCGAAGCCGCGAAGCACCTTGCTACGCAAAACTTGATCAACAAAAATATTGACTTTTTTGTAGACAGTCAGGCGGCCATTAAAGCTATCTCATCCATTATCACAAAATCCAGGCTAGTAGACAGCTGTCGCAGTAACCTTAGACTGCTCAGTGAGACAAACACAGTTAGTTTAACCTGGGTTCCAGGACATCGTGACATTATAGGTAATGAAATGGCGGATAAGCTGGCAAAAATCGGGTCAGCACTCGAATCCAGCGAAGCGAACACTTCAGTTCTAAAGCCACTAGAGCAAGAAAAAAGCAGAATCAAACACAATTTTCTAAAAATCCCCAATGACAGGTGGTCATCTTTAGAAACATGCCGAGTCTCTAGAAACCTTTGGCCAGATATTTCCAAGAAAAAAACAGAATTTCTACTCCAGCTAAGCAGACCTCGGCTCTCTCTGTTGATTGGCATTCTCACGGGTCACAACTCGTTGGGTACCCACATGATGAGAATGGGCATTAGCACATCCGACTTATGTAGAGGATGCCAAGATGAGGAGGCAGAGGAGGGATCTTTCCACTTCCTCTGTGAGTGTCCTAGCTTGGCCCACACTCGGAAAAAAACCCTCGGAGAATACTTCTTCGACGAACTGGGCGACATCTCTAACCTCCCACTGAGCAACGTCCTGAAATTCACTCAGGGCTCCAAATGGTTCAGTGGGAGTTCCCTACCACAATAACCATCCACCTCTCCAATCCTCCCATTTCCTCATCCTCTGATTTCCCGGGGAGCACAATGGATCCTCGAGATCCGAGTGAGGTGTTGCCACTTGTGGCTGCACCCCCCATTCAACCTAACCTAACCTAACCTATGCATATAGCACTTTTAGCTTTAGTTAAATAACCATTCTAGACAAGAGAGAGAAATACGGATGAGAAAAAAACTTAAGTTTTAATATAGAAACTTCATCTCAAAGGAAAAACGAAAATTTAAAAAAAAAATCTCACTTAGCACCTTCATCTTCTAAGCGCTTCAATTGTGTTTATTGACCTGCTCTGACCTTCAGCTTTTATGTGTTTTGTGACAATTTTTCTGCTAAGACCAAAAATATTTTATGTTTAACGGCCTGCTCTAGATCACACAGCATTTTCTGAACGTCCTTTTGAATAAGAGCAGATAAAACAAAGTGTCAATATCAGCTGTTGACAATTGCTTTAACTTTTTTGGAGTATATTTTGTCCTTGCAATCAGTTTATCAAAGTGATACAGTGGTGTAAAGGTTAGCATGTCCGCCTGTTAACCGGGAGGTTCGTGGCTCGAAACCCAACTGAAACAAAAATGTTTTTCCACGGGTATTGCCTTTCAACAATAATTGGCAAGTCCTCCGATAGTACATCCATTGCCATGAAAAGCGCTTTCTCGATTACCCGTTTGAAATCGACAGAATATTGTAGGTCCCCTCCATTCCCTCACAAGGCAAAGGTTATGAGAAATGCGCTATGCCCCGGGGCTCCTCGCTCTGTTGGGCCATCCTATTAATTTTTATTTAAGTCAATTTAAAACCGGATTTACCATTAAACCAAGTGAACTAGCATCAGATGTTAGAATAAATTTTACTCCAATGTTTGCTAATATGATTTTTTTTCCAAGCTAAGTAAAAAAACATTTGTTTTTTTTTTGCTTTGGACACCAGCTAACTTTGCTCTCAGTTGCTTGACATTTTTCACGTTTCTTTTTCTGCTCTTAGGTGCTCTACTCTGTCTATCTCTCAAATAAATTTATATTGTAATGATATATATTTATGACAAATAAAGAAATAACATGAATACGAAAATCACTTTCTCACTTAGGCTCCGGCCACGCAATGATCGACGAGCGACTGAGCGATGGGTAGCCATTTACTAAACGACGTCGCTTTAAAAATAGTTCAGTCGCTTAAAAAATCGTTCAGTCGCTCAGGATTCATGTGGCCACCTCTATATGATTTCATGTGTTTCATTTTTTTTTGCGTCGCTCAGTCGCTCGTCGGTCATTGCGTGGCCGAAGCCTTAAGCCGTTCGGAATCAGCAATATTTTTAAGTGCAACCTATTCCTCACAAGTACGACTACTTCAGCTTTGTTCTTCCACCCTACTTATGTACTTATTTGAATTAGAATTCTTGATTTTCAATTCGCTGACCTATGCACCCTGTAAATGCCGTCAGTCACTTCAATTTAGCATTATTTAAGCGCCAATCATCAAAAATGTCATTCCTTCGAAAAACGCTATCCAGCGAAGTCACTCTGCGGCTTTTTGAAATATGTGTCGATATTGCCAACACTATTCATTTCATTGAATTATCATCGCACTGGTGATAATGACATACATTTGTTTATTTATCATGACACGTTTTCGTTTCATCGAGTCTTTCACTTTAAGTTCAATTATACGGGAAGTCAAATTAATGCTTACAAACTAAAACTTTAATCATTGAGTCAATCATACATCTATCATTATGCCGTGGGCCAGTCAGAATTATAAATTAAATAAATTGAATCTACAAAATAATTAGCCAAAACTCACCCATTATACTAGATCCTAGTGCTGTATCCAATATTGAATGCAAAGTCTGATAGTTCAATAATTTCACAGGACTTGCCCCGCCTTCCAATCGACCGATTATTCCATCACATATAATCGAACCAAATTCACCATCCATCAAAAAGAAATAGTTCCTCAAACTCTTGAAATGACCCAACACGTCTAGATCCTCCAAGAAGACTCGCATAACTTCACTATTAATTATTTCCAAATGAGTGCTCATGGGTAAGAGAATAGATTTTTGTAAGAATTCAGTGAGAGTTATGACACTTAAGCTATTGAGATTTCTCTGTTTTTGCATCAGATCTTTGACTTGATCAGTTGTCGGCATATTTGTATTTCCGTAGTTTAGGCGAAAATGTGGGCTTACGGGCTGACATTTAAAATTTGATTTGATCAATTCTTCGCAACGTTGATATGCATCACGGAATAATGGAATTTCTTTGCAAGTTGACGATACGAGATGTTTATCCGAAGCAGTATCGTGCAAGGAGTATTGCTTTGGTTGAGCAAAATTAAACCCCTGGCGAGCAAGGATACCGGCCGTATTTAAACCACTTTCTGGAGTTTGAGCAATTTGTACCGTTGGTGGAGGTTCGTTTCTAATATCCTTGATGATATCATCGCTTTCGCTTGGTGTTGGAGAGTTCAATTCGACCTTTTCTGGTGTAATGTTGGCATTTTCCTTATCTTCTTCGGCTACATCTGCTACTGTTGAAACATTGTCCGAAGATGTAGACATAGGAGTTAGTTGAGAAGTAGTTGTTACACCTGTGAGTATATTGAATTCACTTTCCAGTACTTTTTTCCTATTTCTTGACCTCTCACTATTCAAATCTAAATTCAAGTTCTTCCGATTTGCAAATGGATGTTTGTTGTATTCGGCAAAAGTATCATTTTGCATCATTTTTTGGCGATTTTTTTGCAGGTCCGTTAGTTCAACAAAAGCACATTCTATTGGATTTGAATTGATATCAGCTGTTTGTAAACTTAAGTCACTCCCGCCACCCATGCCAAACTCTTCGTAGAGTACTTTAAATCTGTTTCTTTGAACATCCGTAAGAGGTTTCGGAATCATCACCTCTGTGATAACTGTTTCTGTCATGCATTCCTCCATTTCGCAACCACTTAGTATTTTGGTGCGATTACGTTCCACATCAGAAACAACAACAGCAGGAATTTCATTACAATTAAAGTAATCCGATGTGCTCTTTTTTAACGAAGATTTTGGTGGTTGGTTTGACTCATCTGTTGTGGGTTTTACTATTTTATTAAGCTCTACTTCAGTTTTATTGAAATTTTCAACGAAATCTGCAGTAATACATTCGCCATAAACAGACTCAGCATCATCATCTCCTAAGCATGATTCAAAATCTGTTCCAGCATTGCTAATCGGTGTATCGGGTGCCTTTTTTAAGCATTGTTCGCTAACAGCCGCCAAATTAAGACGTAATGGCTTTTTGGTACCGACTTGATCTTCTAACATATCGCTGAGCTCTTGGTAGTACTCGATTCTCTTCTTAAGATTAATATTGTCGCATAGCAAACGGTTCGACTCCATATTTTGAGCTTCTTTTAAGAGCCTCAGTTCAGCTTCGATGCTAGCCTGACGATCGGCAATCTTTTTATTCTTTGCATCCTCAAGTTGTGTTGTGAGTTCTTCGTGAAGCTTTTTTTTTTGTTCCGCATATGCGGCGGCTAGTGCATCCTGTTCCAAATTCCATTGTTCCATATTAATTCGACTTCTCTCGCTGGCCATCGTCCGAAAATTCTTCTTATTCTCACATTGCTTATGGAAAACATCTCGAATCGTAACAGGTTTTCCACAAATTTCCCTAGCACGCTTAGCATATTTTTTACAGGATGTTTCAAATTTTTGTACTTCTTCGAATGTTAAGCATACTGACATCGAAGGATAATCCAGATCAAACAATGGGTGATTTGGCTTGAAGGATTTTAGGAGCATTGTGTACTTCCCACACTGAAGTACTTGATCTTCATAGCCTTGAAAAAATCCAGGTACTGAATCTTTTCGAACAAAGTATGCCTTATCGTAAAAGTATTTTGTATTTTGCCGGTAATGATCGACGAAACATATGAAAAGTTCATTTGAAGGATCATCAAGGACTCCGTAAAAAAGCCATTTTTGTAGATATTTGAAGTACACATGGCAACAACGACGTAAAATGAATACCAACAACATAATGAAGTCGCGTTCGGTGACTCGCATTATTTCTCTATAAAGGTAACCAAGAAATTGTGATCCCATAGGTGGTTTTATATTGACATCAACTAAAAATAAAAAAACATTGGTAATTTTCTTGATATACCAAAGTAAAATTAACACAACCATATGGATGAATAGCTAGAGTGTAGGACAAATTTGAAATTTGTTTCATCATTTTTTTCATCCGTTTGTAAAACTCTAATAGAGATTCATTTTGAACAGAAAAAACAAATTGACGGAATGTTACAAGGTATTCATCAACTGCACTGCAAAGGGCCTGAAAACGAAAATAGAAAAAAGTGTTAAAGATGCATTTTCAAGGTTTTTATTTTATTAATTGATGAAGAAGAAGAAATACGCTAAATAAATTGAGAATGAGGAGGTTAGGAAAAAGTGGAGGAACCAAAAACAAAGTGACCAAGAGGTTAACCCCCAGAAAACTGAACTCGTTTTCTTGATTAGGAAATACAAAATTCCTCAACCAATAACTCCATCAATTATTGCAATCCAGCTTAAATTTTTGAACGAAGCAAAATATCTAGGTATCATCGTGGGCCTAAGGAAATCCACCGTAGCCCTCATTTCCTTGAAAAAAGTGCTATTGGTAATAAATAGAGTTTCTCCCCAAAAATCACATACTGGCTCTACACCGCGATCATCAGACCAATAATCACTTACGGAATAGTGGTATGGTGGAACTTTCTTGATAAAAGGACCTACTGCGATAAGGAAGGTCCAACGACAGCCAGTATGTGTATAAGTGGAACACTGAGATCAACACTCTCAGCTGTCCTTGACATACTCTTTAAACTCACACCATTAGATATCGTCAGCAAACAAATGGCCGCCAGGTCAGCCATTCGTATCAGAGCTATGTATATCTCAATGCAACAATAATAAAATTGGTCACGCTGCAATCCTGGTTCTGTTCAGATCAATCCCTTGTCACTCCGACTGCGCCATCCCCCAATTGGTTTTTAAAAAGTTCCAAGTCTCAATCCCACCGAGAACCACCTGGGAAGATGAGAAATTCATGAGAGATGATTTAAATTCATTTCTAAACATATAACTCTAAAACCGAAGAAGGGGTCGGCTGCGGGGTGTACTCAGACAGACTTAATGTAGGCCTATCATACCGCCTTTCAAAACACTGTAGCGTGTTCCAAGCATAAATTCTAGCGATCAAAAAGGATTTTCGACGCTCAAAGAAAACGTGCTATTCTCAGTGAAGATCCGGATCTTCTCAGACAGTCATGCAGCCTTAAATCACTTGGCGCTGTTTCAACGAACTCAGTAACCGCCCTCAACTGTCGCCTATCTCTCAGGGAGAGTTCATTGAACTGTTCAATGTGGACCGGGTATGGAAACCACTCATTGAATGTGATGATCATATGCGGTCCAGACTACACAGTGTAAATGCAAGTTTGATGCTTTTGTTTTGTGTGATAGTGCTTACGAACTGAAAAGCCGGTTGATTCCACCCTTACACTGAAATCCCGATAACCCTGCTGAAGAAATTTTCACACAAAACAAAAACACGTCGCATAGAAAATAGTTTTGGAATTCTTAAATAACAATTCCCGTGTCTAAATTATTTGCGACAAGTTTGCAGTAAACAGGCAAGGTTTACTTCTCTGTCGCAATGCTTTTCTATGCCAATTTTAGTATTGTTTTGAAATAAAGTTGTTTTTTTTCACTGCCGCATGTAACACTGCAAGTTTTTGTCAAATTTTAATTTGCGGCTTTAACAAAAATCATGTATCGCTTCAGACTTCAAATCTGAAGGATGAAGATTTGTATTAACCGATGGATGGCTCAAGCTCCGGACACTTAATCTTATGTAATGACCGACCAAGGAAATCATATCAACAATTACACAAATGGGAACGAGGACGGAAACCTCAAAACTACTTGACCGATTTCAAAACTTCTTTCAACTTTAGAATGTTGCATTATCCCTCAGTAACATAGACTATATTTTATCCCCACATTCCCACGGGAACGGAAAAACTAGAACAATAACCATGAATGTTTTTCATCGGCTCTTTTGGTAAGAGCCGATGAAAAACATTCATAGTTTTCTTTTATCAATTACAATTCAACTTGGTCATTAAACATCATTTAGAACAATAACCTTAAAACTACGGACCCGAGCAACGTCGGGCGGCTCAGCTAGTTTTATATAAGCTTGAAACTTTACTTCCTTGTTAATAAATAAAATAGTAAAAATATTATTGTTTAAGACTTACCTTGAATATAAAACCTTCAAACATAAGTTTGTAGTTTCTTTTCATTATCATGATTTGTAACCTTTTGTAGCAAGTCCCACACTCGATAAAATCCGTAACATAGTTCTCAATTGTCGCTGGTAATATATCTCTCACAGTTATATTATCAATCATTTTGAAAACGATGTGTTCATCATGAACAAACGAATCAGATTGGATGCCAACTGCGAATTAATTTTTTTTTTTTTTATTATTATTAAAACTGTACTACTAGCTATGAGTGTAAGTACCTGTAAGTGACTTTAAATCACGGAAAAATCTTTTTTGTGGAACTATTTTTGCAATAAATTCTGTACCCATAGATTTTGCGTGTACAGCTTGTAATTCCAATGCCAAATTAGCTTCGGTAATATGAGGCTTTTGCTGAGGTACACCAACACAGTCGAGGTTCTCCCAATTCCAAGAAAGTATTTTACTAGTTTCTTTTGGACTTAAGTTGATATGCAAAGTGGGTTTAGGCTGCGGCTGCAAAAAATAAAAATAAAAACCATTTAGGGCTTTATATTTTAATGATAAATCTAATAAAGTTTTCGAATTTCAACGTATACATTAGTGATGTGTTACTTTAAATTGAATGGTTGGTAGAAGAACAATCAAAATTGTTTCTAATCGGTTTTTCTTTGGTCGCAATGTTGTAAATGAAAAGAAACATATTTCATTTTAACTTAATATAATGGTAAATTTACAACTTTAAATTAAATGATATACTTATAGTCTGTTCTCATGACCCAAGCCGCAGGTCAACTAGAAAAAATGGGCACGACTGGGTCGCACGAACTTGCTATTGTGTTCTAAATACGATATCAAAATCTAAAGGCTGAGTTAAAGGTTTTGGTATTAGCTCTTCATAATATATTTTGTGGTACAGGGTTGCCAGCTACACATTAATTATGGAAATTGAATTAAATCACGCAAAATAATGAAAAAATTAAATTAAATATTCCAAAGGTTTCAAGCAAAAATCTAAAAACGCCATTCTTTTGCAATCGCTTATACACATGAATGATGAAAATTTAATCAAAATCGTTGGAGCAGTTTTCCAAAAAACCTTTTTTTATTTTTCACTTTTTTTAAAAAACTGTTTTTTAAAAGTCGAGTATGCAAAGTTCTATATCTTAACAGGAGTTATTTTGACAAAAAATTTGAAAAAAATCAAAGTTATAGTTTCGAAGTTACTTTCAAAAATCAAAATTTTTAAAAAAATTTATAAAAATTTCCAAAACTAAATTTTTTTAAATATTGATATGCAGTCTTTCTTTAACAGCTTACGACTTCTTAAATCCAAAATTTCGTCAAGATCGTGTCAGCCATTAACGAGAAAGTCGGTTTAAAAAAAAACGGTACTATGGGAGGTACCATTTTTAGGCCTTTTCCAAAAATTTTTTTTGCATCATAAGAAAAACTATCCTAAATTAGTCCTTCACACAAAATTTTATCGAAATCGTTGGAGCTGTTTTCGAGAAAAATAAGTATTATCATATCGGTTCTATGGCAGTTACCGTTATTTCAAAACCTAGAGACCCAATTCCAAAAACCCCTCTGTAGGATGCTTCACAGACCCTAACTGCAAATTTTGAAGAAAATCGGTCCATTGGTTCAGGCTGTAGATCCATAATCCATATACAGACAGACAGACAGACAGACACACAGACACACAGACACACAGACACACAGACACACAGAGAGACAGACAGAATTGCAGGACCCACTTTTTTCGTATTCTCTATCATCGTAATGTCATGTTTAATTGTTATCTCAAAATTTTTTTTCTGCACGATTGCAAGGCTTGCCTTATAGTACCTATAATCGCAAGTAAAAAGGAATATCCCAGCGTGAAGAACACTGAATGGAAAATGGGCTAGGATTTCAAAGCAAAAACATAAGAAATGGTAAATCAAGAAATTAAAAAAAACGTGTTGAGTTCAATGTGCTGTGTGTAAACTGCTACATAAGCTCGTTTGATCTATTAAAAGGGAAGGTTGTAAACGAATAGAGTTGTGTTAACCAACTCCCATGTTGGGAAGTCACTGATTGTTTGAAGTGATCGAAAACTTTGACTTTTTGATTCTTGGTTTCATCAACCTTATGTGAACAAAAAGTAGTTTTACTGGTATATGCTCTACTTATCAATGTGGTTTTAGACCGAAAACTTCCGCAATCAACCAAATTTTCACATTACGGTAGTTGTTGGAAAAAACCGGAGGATGTAATATCGAAATACTTAATTTTTTTATCGATTTAAAGGCCGCGTATGACAGTATTTATAGAAACGAGCTGTACATGTCTAGTTTTTTCATCCCTGCAAAACTCATACGACTATGCAGGAAGACCTTGGAAGATTAACGCTGCTACGCGAAGGTCGCGGTCGGTAGAGAACTCACCAAGACCTTTGATGTCGAAAAAGGCTTTGGAAAAGGCGACAAACTGTCATGCGATTTGTTCAACATCATACTTGAAAAGATTGTACAAAACTCAAACGTCAACACCAGAGGAACAATTTTTCAAAAGTCTGGACAGTTACTCGCTTACGCAGACGATATTGACGTAATGGGAAGAAGCAAGCGTGATGTCATAGGTGCTTTTTTGAGTATTGAAACAGAAGCGACAAAAATGGGTTTGATGGTTAATGAGGGTAAAACAAAGTACAACGAGAACACAGAACATCGACGAATTGGACAAAAAGTCACAATAGACAGACATAACTTCGTCTACCTAGGATCCGTGTATCATCAGTGCGGAGATCAAACGGAGAATAACTCTTGCCAACCGTTGCTTCTTTGGGTTAAGAAGGCAATTCAGAAAAGAAAACCTCTCCAGAAAAACCAAGGTAACTCTGTACCTCTGTATAAGGCCTTGATCATCCCAGTCCTGCTTTACGGCGCGGAAGCATGGACCTTATCGAAATCGGACGAGGAAACCTTTGGTTCTTTCGAAAGAAAAATTCTCCGAATGATCTTTGGTTCCACATGGGAAGACAATGTGTGGAGAAGAAGATACAACAACGAGCTGTATGAGCTGTACCGCGACATGGGCATAGCCAGAAGAGTACGCATCGCAAGGCTAAAATGGTTGGGCCATGTAGAGCGGATGAACTAAGACGCTCCGGCTCGACGGGTTTTCGAAAGCACATTGCAGGGAAATCGCGGACGTGGAACACTGCGTCTTAGGTGGCGCAATCAAGAGGAAAAACACCTCAACCGACTTAGAGTGGAAAACTGGAGAGAGCCCCCGAAATCGAGGTCGTTATAGAAGGATGTTGGTTGAGGCCCAGGCCCACCTAATTAAGTAAATAAGAAAACACCCCTGATGCAAGAAATTTGTTAGATTTAAAAAATCAAGATTTCATATAAAATATCATTCTGCTGGTGGTGACATTATTAAAACCACTTTTGAAATGAATTTATAAAATTCTTATAAAAGTGTCCTTTGTGTAAAATTTATTACGAGATTAAAAAGATAGATACACTTACAACTTTTGGTTCAGCAATGAGAGGTGTCCTAAACAAACGAAAGGCTCCTACGTTTAATTGTATTGAATCTCCCCACATTTTTGATGCCAATCCAGTGAAAGAGTTCTCTGGAGCAGAAATCGCTTTTGTTGCAAATTTGTTATCAATATCCAATAGTTTACTTTTTGATTCCCCATCGAAGATAATACGAGGTAAGTAAGGGTTATCTGCATCTTTAATAGAATGCACTCCCTTAAAAAATCTAGGCGGGGAACACAGTTTGTTTTCTATATGCTGAGGATAATGATGGTTATTTTTGAAGCTGGCATGCAAGGTGAATGGTCCCGGCACAAGTAGAGGTGTCACCTGAAGAAAGAAAACTTGTTCTTATGACAGATAAATATAATTCTATTTGTTAAATATACCCTCCTCTCTGGGATGCTTTGATCTTGTGTATTGTTTTCCAATAACAACAAGAACTGAAGAATGTTTTGTCCATTTTCTTCATTGAAAAATTGACTATCCGCTATAAAATCTAGATATCCCTCGAACTTGGACAATTTCTTGAGTTCATTGGCATTGTTGTTGGCACATATTTTTGCAGAAAAATATCGTACATTGAGTTCACGAAATGAATCGAACACATCAATTGATTCATTGCAATATTGTTTTGATTTTTTTAATAGGATTTCAAATGATTTTGATTTTAGTTTTCGCACAGATGGTGAACTAATTCGATTTGATTTTTTGTGCTCCTTAATCACGTTCTCACATAAGTCGTTTATTAGATAATATACACTATTTGAAGTAGATTCGAGCATTTTTAATTAATTTTGAAAACCCATTTACCAAAGATTTAAGGAAAATAAATCTTTGAAAGTGTGTTTTATGTGTTTTCTTGCATCTGCGTCAAGGTTTGTTTTGATTTTATGCCGTTTTTTTTCGTTTTGCCTTGCCCAATTTTTCTGTTTTGAGAATTTGAAAAGTCAGGGAACAAATGTTCGCAGTGTTCATAGACTGAAACCGAAATTACCCGGTGGCCATATGTTTTTGACCACCGGATCGATTGATAGTTTTGCATAAAGCGCTATTACATTGAGACATTAATTGCGTGCTACTTTTTCAAATTCTTCTTTGTTGCGTCACCCCGGTGGGATGACTAGTTCTAGGGTGGTATTCACCAAACAATGGGTGCGTTCGAAAAAAAATGGGTAGCATAACTAGGATACCTTTGTATCTGGGTAAGTTTTCGAACGACTAAGATTAGGTATCTGTCAAATCAGAAACAGCTGATAAATCGAAGTGAAAACAAACCAAACCAAATGTGTTTTAAAAATTGCAAACAACACGTACCACTTATTATTCGATTGCAAACTTCTTCACAATCGTTTACTTCGTAAACAACGTCGTTTAGATTAATTAGGAGCACCATATTTTAAATTTTATGTTTACAAAAAACAATTTTGCAACAAAGCACTATGACAGAAAGCAAAACAAAAATGAATCCAAGTCAGCTGTTCTCAAATTTCAAATTGGGTAGCTTGCTATACCATGATTTTTAAGGTACCTTTGGATCGCTTTCCCCTCAAAAGATGTTTTGCAGTCAGCTGCTTTTTAACATGGGATTACACTAACAACAAGGTATCTAGTTCGTCTTAGGTAAGAATCCGAACGCAGCCAATCTTAAGAGCGCTCTTAAAGCTAAGACTACTATTATACGGTGAAATTTGTTTCACGAAACAACTTCGAATTCTTCTTTGTTCTGTCATTCCGTGTCGCAAGTGTAATTACACGATGAAATCCAGTTTCATGAAACTAGTTTCACATTTCTCTTTATTTCTCATTCGGTGTTTTTATTTTTGGGGAAAAATAGTTATCTAGCAGTGCCTGGTTGCTTCAAAACCTCTTTTATTGGCAAATGAAAAACAAAAAAGTCATTATTATTAGTATTATTTCTTATTTTTGAACCAAATGAAACAGAATAAACAAAAACACGAACAAAGACAAAGGGGGCGTTCGAGAATCGTATCCGGATAGCTGGTTGTTGTTGTTTACTTGTTAAACTTTTAGCAGAGTCACACCCATTTCAACTAAAAAGCTATCTAAAGGTATCCGAGTATATTTGGTATACCTTTCTATTCAAGTGATCAGCTGATAGAAAATTTATTTTTATTTCTTTTCATGTTGATTTTTTGTTTTGGTGTGCATTTATTTCAGCATAAGAGTCTTTTTAAACTCATGGGAAATCGAAAAAAATAAGTTATAATCGTCTTGCAATGATATTTTGAATGTTTTTCTATTTTCAAAAGTCGAATTTTATATTTCACAGCAGATCGTTCAAAAAGGTATCCAAGATACGGCTATCCGAAATAGGCTATCCGATAGGCTCTCGAACGCGCCCAAAGAGAAACGTCAAAGCTGTTTCACGAAACCATAACCCATGCGACACACGGTAGCACATTGTCCATCTCTGTTTTTCGAACTTTCGTTCTCTTTTGCACTTATGGTGTTCGAACAGTTTCGTGCAACAAATTGCACCGTATAATAGCAGTCTAAGAGGCTCTTAGTTTTAAATTTGTATGTGCTATTCACCAAGCAATAATAGGGTCTAGTCTAAGCTAATTCGAATATTCGAAAAATAAGGGTGTTGAGCCTGTGAACGCACACTTTTCGAACTACTTTGAAAATTTCAGAGTCAATTGTCAAAATCAGCTGTTAAGTAAACCAAAAACAGAAAAAATTTTCGGAAATTTAAGAAAAGGTAGAACGTAGAATTAATTAATTCTCTGTATTGCAAACCATAATTCGAATTTCTTATTTTTTTCAACGCTCCTTCTCCTTCCATTTTGATTTTTGAATAACAACCACCAATGACGCTGTCAGTAAATTTCGAATTTTCGAAATTATTTAAAACAACAACCGCTCATAACTTAAGAGTGGTAGCGACCACTCTTAAGTGTTATGAGCGCTCATAAATCTGCACTAATAGTGGTCGGTGAATAGGTTTATGAGGCACTTAGTTTAAGATTTCTTGGTGAATACCACCCCTAGTAATTACCTCGTTTCCACTTAGAATCGGGTAATCGAATCGGATTATGATTCAGATTTCGATGCAGGTATCTACTTACCCACCGAATCGAGTAATCTAGGTATAAAACACACTCTTTTGAATCGATCCAGCTACAAGAGCTGTATCGGATCGGGTAATCCTATTTCAATTCGATGTAGGTATACACTGGCACTAATTCGAATTGAAGTGTGATTCAATTCTAACGGCCATATTATTCACTCTTTAAATTTAAACCCAATAGAAATAAACCCAGTTGTCAAATTTTGATCCCGGGTTTAAATTTTGATCCCAGGTTTAAAATAAATCCAGTTGTCAAAGCGAGAAACGTCAAATCGAAACAGCACTTTCTCGTGGACAGATTTATATTTGAAGAAATTGTAAGTAATACTTTTAGTTTATATTTTGCCTTGTCGATTTAATTTATATACTATCTTTTCCATGTTGTTGCAGGTTCAAGAAATGGTAACTCCACCAATTGCTGCTTCAGGTGTTGCTGAAAAGACAACAAGGGCCAAGAAATTCGCAAAATGTTTCTGCATTGCGGATGAACAAACTACGCGAAGGCACCGCACCTGATATTACCAACGAGGATTACTTCCCAACTCTTGGCGCCTACACGACGTTAATTGAAGTTGATCTCAGATTCTCAATAATCCAAAACGCAGGATGTTTGCACCGTTCTGAATTCTGATGTCCAAGTAGCTGATCATTACTAAGAACAAGAAACAGACGAGTGGGAGCGCTTTTTTTTTATTTTAACAGACCACAACATGTAACCAAGTCCAAAGCAAATGAAAAATGTTTATTATTTAAATGCAATCCTTAAAATATAAACATGTAAACATACATATATGCCTGCCAACGAGAACATTTACGGCAAAAATGAATATACTCGTAAAATAAAAAACTAAACACTTAGGGTGGTATTCACCAAACAATCTTAAGAGCGCTCTTAAAGCTAAGAGGCTCTTAGTTTTAAATTTGGATGTGCTATTCACCAAGCAATAATAAGGTCTAGTCTAAGCTAATTCGAATATTCGAAAAATAAGGGTGTTGACCCTGTGAACGCACACTTTTCGAACTACTTCGACAGTTTCAGTGTCAATTGTCAAAATCAGCTGTTAAGCAAACCAAAAACAGAAAATTTTTTCGGAAATTTAAGAAAAGGTAGAACGTGAAATTAATTATCTACCTTTTCTTAAAATTCCGAAAAAATTTTCTGTTTTTGGTTTACTTAACAGCTGATTTTGACAATTGACACTGAAATTTTCGATGTAGTTCGAAAAGTGTGCGTTCACAGGCTCAACACCCTTATTTTTCGAATATTCGAATTAGCTTAGACTAGACCCTATTATTGCTTGGTGAATAGCACATCCAAATTTAAAACTAAGAGCCTCTTAGCTTTAAGAGCGCTCTTAAGATTGTTTGGTGAATACCACCCTAAATTTCACATCAGTCGTGATCAGCGCTGTACCATTTTTGGAACGACCTGTTTCGGTCCTTTAAATGATCTGGTTCAATGGCGGTTCAATTTGGTTTCCAACGCGAAAAGGTATGAATATATATCGTCGACATATTTCGAAACCAGAATGGGGTTTTCCGCATTGTCAGCATCAATGTTTTGAACCGCATCAATTAAATTGGCCGAATGCGATTGCACATTTACGATTTTGATTTTACATTCTTTTTCTGATGCTGTATCTTTTACTTCGTCCTGTGAATCACTTCCAATCAAAGAACCTTGCGTTGGTTTTGCAGCAGTTTGTTTAATGGCTACGACAAATTACTGTCCTCCAGCCTGATTGTTGCTCCTTGTACTAGCTTAGATATAGTTCATAGCAGACTGACTGTTGTTGGCTGCTATTGGTTGGGTTGGCTTCTTCCAGTTACTGTCCACCCGTGACTTTGATTTTTAGGATCTTTTAACTCTTTTAAAATCATTGTGGCCACCTCTGATCCTGGAGTCCTTTTCACTTGGGTATCTCCAGTCGTCTAATTGAAAGACAAAATTAATTCCCATTTGAGTTTACAAGAATCTATCAAATGTACTTACCTAGCAAAATGCTTTGCCAATGCAAATGGTAATTAGAAGGAATATAACGCAGTCTTTTTAGCAACAATTGACTTGTAAGAATATATTCAAATACTCATGAGCACGCAAAACGTTCACAAGCAGGCAGTGTATTCACAACCAGGTAGCGTGCCTACAAGCAGGCAGTGTGTTTATAAGCAGGCAGTGTATTCATCGGAAAGCTTTAGTTTATTGCCCAAGACGGGAGTTGCTCGAATGTATTCCAAGTTGAGAAAACATAGTCAAGCAGAGCATCCCAGTGTGATGAATACGATACTGTCTGTTTTCTTGCACAACCGTGATGTCGGTAGACTCTTGAAAATGTTTCGTTCAATTCGTCTTCCAAATACCTAAAAAAAAATTCACATTTTAGATTTTAGAACGTCAAAATTGTTCATTTTTTACCAAATAACCGGGGTGGAAGATTCACTGCGAATTAGTTTGCTATCTTTAGCCACTAGACTATTTATGATATCGATAAACAATATTAATGATACAAACAATATTAATGATACAATTAAAAACTCACGATATAAGAAAGTATGCATTCCAAATCTCCAAAATGCTTTCAATTGTTTACTTTTATTTCACAGTTTGACTTGGATAGAGACAACTGAAAATGGGGTAGTTCACATGAGCACACTTTTTACCTGCAACTGTCAAAATCCTACTGCCTTTCCTTGGATTGTATGACAATATTTGAAATTTCCCTATAGTATGCGAACGAACCCAAAATACATCCGGATGTAAAAATTTAAACCCGACAACGCAATGCGGTTTAAATCCATCGGTTTATTTGGAGTGAATAATATGGATTTACGTTTGACAATCGGGTTTATGCGATTTTACATCCGGATGTAAATTTAAACCCGGGTTTATTGGGTGAATAATATGGCCGTAAGTGGAAACGAGGTAAATAATAGCCGAGTTTCATTGAGAGTCTATGTTCACTTCAGCAAAACATCGCACATGGTAAAATAACAACTCCAACTACCAGCCATCCCTGTTGTTCACTTCTGCAAGTGACTTATTTTTATCCACTTACGTTGTTCATTTTAGAGTTGTTGTTTTTCCATGTGCGAAGTCTTGCGATTTTTTGCTGAAGTGAATATGAATTCCCAATGAAACTCGGCTAGTGAGTACAACGTTTTATTGAGCGTATTAGTGAAGTGAATATAAAAATTCCCAATAAAACACGGTTAATGAATGTGTCAGTTTCGGTTTTTCTTTCTTTCTGTCGGTCTATGGTCTCTCCTCTCTCCTCCGTTTTCTTTACATATTTACTCAATTTTGTTGCGTTTCTGATGACCGTTATTAAATTTTTGATTTGTAGGTATAATTAAAGGTGCGTTTTTTTTATGCTAGTATATAGTACAGTAAAAATTTCCCTTGGGGAACAACAACAAATCATTTTACTGTCGTAATTTTCCACAGTAAAAACAGGGATGGCAATGGCTGTGGATTAATAGTTTCCAGCTTTGATGGGAGAATTTCAGTTCATCAAAGCTTTTCGAAAGGACATGTGATATTTGCAAAGAAATTTTTTCTCTCGATTAAAAATCTAAGAAATAGTATTATTATTTTATTATAATTAATAATAATACCTGGTGGTGTATATAACTCAGTATTTTGCACTAGTTCTTTAATGCTGAAGCTAATAGCTTTCCTCATGGAATTATTTGACAAAAAAATAAAGCCATGCAAGTAAAATACAAATCAAACAAACAAACAAAGCAGTAGAAAATGATCAAAAGGGAAAGATATATGTATGAAAATCAAACATTCTCCAGTAGAAATTCATGTTTGCTGTTTGGGACTAGCAGTACCTACGTGTTTCAACTTAATTTAATTTGGGTTGTGTTAATATATTATGGTTCAATTTAATACTTGAAATAAGGTTCGTAAACCTTCGAAACCTTTGAAAACATTGAAATCTAATGCTAGTGGACAACTCCCAAAGTATTTGTTGGTCAAACACAGACAGAATGTGTCTGATTTAGCCGAGAGTGTGTGTTATCAGTGAGCCAATTTTTTTTAATGAGATTGACGACATGGGCTGCGTTCAGAAGCACAATCTGAACTTAAGTTGCTATCTGTTAGTTTATGAACGACCATCTAACAAGAAACGTAAATTTTTTTTTTTACTCAAAAACATCTTATTTTCTTGTCGATTTTACTTCGACCATAACAATATCTTCCTCATGGACGGTGTCGAAGTTTTCCATAATTGCATCGGCATATACTGGATCTAAGAAACAAGATCCATGACAACTTTTCTTTTTTATTCATCTCATCTTCTACTTACCATTTTGCATCCGAAGATAAACTTCTTCGGGAACTTCCACCACGACAGACTCTCCCTTATAGTTGTACCAGTAACGTTGCATTTTATAAAACAAAAATAAAACCAACCAAAGACACACAATTTCATCCACTTAGAAGAACACATTCAAGGGGAGTTTTTATTGTTTCCTTAATTTTGTTATTGCAAATTAAACTAAAAAAAACAAGGGGCAAATTACACAAATTTCATAAATAGAACACAAGAACTCTTCACAGAAGATATTTGTACAAGTTTTGATTTTAACTGTGAGGGAATACCACGTTTATGTTTATGCAACTTCACAACCAAACACGATAAAGTTTCAATAGCAAGTGAAAAAAACATATGTTTTGACAAGTACAAACTGAAGTTAAGATTTTCAGCTGCTTTTTTTCATCTGAAAATCTATGTTCGAAAATCTGAAAATCTAAATTCGAAAATCTGAAAATCTGAATTGTCAGCTGAACTTTTGTATGGAAAACTGACAGCAACTTAAGTTCAGATTTTCGAAGATGGTGCTTCTGAACGCAGCCATGAACTAATGCCGTTTTCGTTTGGTAAAACTAGAGTACCCTTTTTTTTAGAGTACCCTGATTTTTACTCTGAAAAAATTTCTAGAGTAGCAAAACTTGCTCTGAGGGTAATTTCTGACAGCAAAAAGAGTACCCAGGGTACTCTTTTTTCCCAAACGAAAACGGTATAAGACAACCTCTGGTTCATACAGAACGGCGATCAATTCCACACAGCCTTTGCCGCAGTCGCAGTCAATCTTTTTTACTCTGAATTGCCAAATCGAGTTATCCAGCCATGTTGGTGGTTTCAATTGGCCGTCACGGAAAAATAAAAATTTGGGAACCAATAAAGCACGTATCGCCTTTTACGAGGAACTGGCAAGTCAAGAGAATTCCACTGCCATATGAAAAGTACCTTTTCACTCAACAATTCGAATTCGGCATAATAATTGTATGTCCTCCAAACCTCCCCGAGTTTTGTTGCGCCCCTTTTTTTCTTCTTCTTCTTCTTAGTGTCCGGAAGCTGTTGACAGCAACACTTTAACTCCTACTGGAGCATAGGGCGGCAACCAGATCCTTCCATCTCTCTCTATTCCTAGCACGATACCTCAGCTGTGAAAACGACTGCAAATTTTGGGACCGAGCTTCCTTCATGACAGTTGACCTCCATGTTTCCTTTGGTCTTCCAATCCGTCTCGCACCTTGAGGATTCCATTCAAAGCACTGCTTTGCTATGTTGTCATCAGGCTTCCTCAGTGTGTGGCCAATCCAGCGCCATTTTCTTTGCTTGATGTCTTCATCCACTTTTGTTTGTCCAGTCCTAAGCCACAGATCATTGTTGGATATTGTTTGTGGCCATCGGATCTTTAGGATGTGCTATCAATAATGAATCGTCAACAACCAGAAGAAACTCTGGAAATCTCCCTTTTTTTACTTCTTCAATTATAATTTCAGACATTTCAAGCCACGATTGTCTGGGATAGTTAAGTTGTAGTTAATCTTTTAAATCAATTTATGAAATTTCTCCAAGCTTTTTCGTCCATCATTTATCTCCCAGGACATTAAATGCTTGCGAAATTTTAACAGACTTTCACAAAATGGAAGCGTATTTTTTTTGAAAAGAGATCAAAGTAGACTCAAAAATAAATAAAAAATATACCAAGAAAAACAGATTACTGGGGGAAAAAGCCTATGTAAATCTATTTTGTTCATATAAATTGATTTCTTAATTATATCTGATGGGAACTTTACTTGACTTTTATTGTGAATTTTTTTAAACAGCTGATAATACTCTACACAAATATTGTCCGTTGAGTGTTCGCACACTATTTCGTCGTACTTGTGGAGACCAACGGAAAATTATGTTTTTTTTTATAATTAACGCGCACTTTAAGGGGGTATGAACACAGTGCGAGCATTTAGGAAAATATGAGAGGATTTGAAAGGAGACACCGATGCACGTTGCTTTCGAATCTTTGTAAATCGTAATGCAGGGGAATTACAGAGCCAGGTAAAGCATTCCACATTCGGGTGGTGCGACTGAAATACGAATCTCTATACTTGACTGTACGTCTGAAGTTGGGCTCAAGGTAAAACGGATGAGCATTCCTAGCGAGGCGGTTGTTGCGGCTAAATTGTTTCAGGGGAGGAATGCAACTAGCTACTGCACTAGCACTGCTTGTGAAAAAAGCGATAAAAGAGAGTGAGACAGGCAACGTTTCGACGATGTTCAAGAGAACCAATCGATTCTACGATTGAACTATCACCTATCAATTTTAACGCTCTATTTTGTACCCTATCAAGTAGGTGCAAAGATGTTTGAGAAGCAGGCTTCTCTTGAATAAGTTTGAATAAGGCGGATGAAGGCCTTATAAATTGTAGCCACATCAGAAGGAGTGAAGAATTTCCTGCATCGTCTCAAGAAGCCTAAGCATTTAGCAGCCTTTTTGGCGACTTCAAATTTGTGGTCATTCCAACGAAGATCATCGTTTATACACATACCAAGTACTGACAGCTTTTCGGTTTCTTTGATGCAGGTACCATTCATGGATAATGGCAATGGGGAAATGTTAAGCTTCAACGACAAGAGACAGCATTGAGTTTTCGAAGCATTGAATTCTATTCGGTTTTTATGGCCCCATGTAACAATGCTGTCAAGGTCAGAATTCAATGAGCTTATCATACGTAACCGTTTCGCATTAGCAGCGTACTAGGCTTAAATGGAGTAATATTGCTCCAATCGGAGGAAAAGAAACGGATCTTTTTATTCAATTACAATTATGAAACATAAAAGTGAAGAGTTTGGAATGAAGAACGAAAAATATTTCAGGTATTTGAACAGAAGAGAATGAAAAGTATTGATATTGGTATTGAACAGAAGAGAATGAAAAAGAAAAGAAAAGAAACTGTTAAAATTTTAGTTCCAAGCATTCCAATCCATGGTTGTATAGATAGAGTAAGTTGCCAAATTTTCTACTTCGGAAAAGTGGAGCAAATCTCAAAAGTCAAAAAATTGGATGTAGTGAATTTACTCCGATCAAAGCAAGATTCGAACACTGATCCAGACCTTGCAATGAAACTCAAAGCCGACAAAAAGATGCTCTTTTATCCGTACAACTTTTTTAATTCATAACAGCCCAATACGGCCGTGATATAGGACGTGCCCATATGTACGCAACATTTAAGCCATTATTTTTCTAAGTGCTAGATATAGGATTTTGAAATGGTAAGTTAAAATAATTTAATTTCTTAATCACACAACTTGCAATTAGAAAAACAATGGTGCAAAAAAAATTATGGCTTAAAAATCGCTCGCAAACTGCAAATTGTGTGATTGAAAAATAAAGTTATTTCAACTTTACCTTTCAATGAGAAATTCTGGCAACACCAAAAGGAAACTTTTCTCATCAGAAATGAATGAGTGATTTCGTTCGAAATGAAACCTTCACGAGTAAAACGATGTGTTTTTTTCCAGCAAATAACTAAATTGAGGTCGTGTTACAAAAGGTTTGTTCGTTGAAGCCCTAGGGTCACCATGGGGTCGCCACAAAGCGTTTTTTGAGAAACCTAAATTCGCACTGAATGCCAAATTGAGTGTTTTTTGAGCCATAGGTTTGCCACAGGTTTTCCCCAAACTCGCCCTAGCTTTTTGCTGTGGCGATTTGAGGGCTGTCAAATGGCATGTGTTTTTATTTAAATGACAGGGATGTGTGGCGATTTGTGGTTTAGCGTTTTTTGAGGACTGGAAAACCCAGTTTTTTTTGACAACTCATGGGGTTGTCAAGAAAACCTGGGTCAACCCTGGGGAAAGTTCAACGAACAGACCTAAAACCTAACACGAGCCACACCGTGGATCTATATGGACACTTCCCATGATGTGTGATAGTACTACTGAAAATAAAACTATTCAATATATCAATATATATTTAATTTAAAAATTACTATCACAAAAATTTGAATTTTACTTGAAATAAATAAATGTACTATAAAATAACTATGACAAACACAATGTATGAGAGATCAGTAAGGAACATCTATTTTCCTTTTTCTCATTTCTTGGGCAATATATTGATTAATTCTAAAACCTGCTTCACATGTATCATGGATTCGCATGATCGTCAAACGTTCATTAAACTGCTCTGCAAGAGCTATAGCAATCATCGTAAGCAGAGGATTGTTATTTCCAATATCATTGGCCATTTTCTCAATTCCCTTTACAGAAATACGATTGTTCTTCGTCATCTGAAAAGTAATTGAAAACTTACAAAATGTTCTTAATTATTAACATTTTAAAAACATACCAATTGCAAACGTTGCAAAATGCAAGCCATCACACACTTAACTTCCGGTGTTGGATTATCTTCATTCAATAAATCCTGTGGGATCTTACCTATAATTTGGATTGATAATTTAGAAAGAAATTTGTGAATTGTGACTGTATTAGTTTTGAAACTTACTGAGAGGTACACCAATCTTGTCACCGCAAACTTTTTTTAAACTCTCAATTTTATAGCCCAGACTTATTTGTTGTTGACGCTTTTGGCGGAGTTCCACACTTTCAGGTGTTTCTACTGGTAGCTGGTAGTATCCTTCCATTTGACATGGACACATCATGTCAGATGGAATCTGAGAATATAAAGATTTCACCTTTAGAAAGATCTATTTTTCGTAAGACGAATGTTTTTTTTACCTCTACTTGCTGAGCTGTATTCATTGTTAGAAAGCTTAACAGAATAATTGAAAGTGTTGTTTGAAAATTCATGATGCTTGCAAAAGAATTGCACGAGATACAATGATTATATTTGTTTACTTGTTGGCTTATAAAGTAATTTGAAACTCAACTTTTATGTTCACGAAAACACATGGTGAAGACCATTGCATCTTATTGCAAACTTGCTTTATGCAAGCAAAGCTGTATTTTAACCTCGAGAATTGGCAATAGAGAAAATGTCATGTACTTTGTGAGAATTTTCTTGGTTTGGTTTTTACTTCTGATTACAATGAAACTGAAAAAATTGTTATTGTATTTTGATCTGGTGGCTGTCTCAGTTTTGTAAATTAATGAAGAAATATTTATTGAATATAAGAGAGAGAGAGAGATACGTGTTCAGTGCCAGTTTTACATACACTGCCGCCCTATCCATTATTTTAGATTCATCTTTTTTAAGTAATCAAATTTCATACCTCCTCACTTCAGAGTGAGCGAATTTGAAGAATATTTCCCATTTTACACTCTCCCCCATACGTTGGTTTTTTCATTTTGTAAACCTTATATTAAATTTATTCTTTAAAGCCCTGGGTTTGCCTTGTGGTTGCCACAGTGTTAAAAGAAAAGGAAATCACTGGTTTCTATAAGAACTCATTAGGTTGCCAAGAAAACCTTAGTCAGCCTTGGGTGAAAACATTTTAGAAAAACACAGGTTTAGGTCATCAGTTCATACTATAAAAACAGTTGGATAGATTTGGTTTGAACGACTAGTGTTAGATAATGTGATATAATGTGAACCCTCAAACGACATCTTGTTCGAATTGTTGAATATTTTTGAAAAATTTGAAGTCGGGGTCAGATTATTATTATTATTTATTGAGACTTTTTTCTTTGATTTGACATTGGTTTTTTTATATAACTAAGGAAAATTTCTTTGCTGACCTAGAATTTATTAGTCTTGCTCGTACATATGGGTGAATATTTTATATAGTGCAGTCAATGAAGCATTTTAGGTCCGAATTTTTTTACTGTGAACCGATTTGCATGAAATTTTGGAATTAGGCTCATCTTACCCTTAAATTCAGAAGTGGTAATGATTTGCACACCGCCACCACCCTGGGGGTGGTTGCCACCCCTTCTCGGGGGTGAATTTTTTTTTTTAAATAACCTTGGATATCGATAGAAGACCTAATTTTAAGCAAAAAAACAAATATAAAGTTTTTTGTTAAGTCCAATACTTTTCGAGTTATTGGCAATTGAAAATTCGCAATTTGTTCACGTTTTTCATCTATTTATTGCAAATATCTCCAAAACTATACGTTTTATCGAAAACTTTATAATGAACAAAATTGTAGCAGGTAAAACAATGAACAATTTGGTTTTTTATAAAGTATTCTAAGAACAATATTAAGCTAGATATAAAAGATCAAAACCATTTTTTATTTTGTCTGAAATTTAATGGTTGTAGTCAATGCCATTTAGCGGCGAGCAGATGCATTTTATGCATTCTAATACAAGAGGATGTTTTGTAGTGCTTGAAATAAGCTTTAAAAAGAGCACTATTAAAAGTCTTTTGCACCCACGTAAAACAAGTGAGCTGTAGTGCAAATAAATGAGCATCTAATGTTTTTTTTTTAAATCAATGGCTTTCATAAGTGCCATTTCCACCAAAATTAAATTTAATCGTATTCCGCCTAAAATTAAGTTTGTTATGAAGAGTTTGATAGATAGTATCAGTTTGGCTGCTTTTGGACACATATTTTTCAAAAAAGTCACGATTAAAAAAAAAACAACAAATTTTCAAATTTTTAAAAACCCCACTTTTTTTCATAATATCTCAAAAATGACGACAGATACGTATAATAGTGTAAGAATAAAAAAAAATTGTTTTTTTGTTGACAAACAATTTGGTCTTTTAGTTTTTTCTCTCGAACAAAAATTGACGGAGATATGATTGTTTAAAGAGCGCGTGGCAGCGCAATCACAGCCTCTCTTAAGTCCTTTAACCCTTCACCGTTTTAGCAAAAAGTTGTTTACTATATATTGCAATCAAGGATGTTTTAGCTCTCTTAATTACCTTTACAATGGTTTCTTACAAATTGTGATAGCATAAAAATTGAAGGAGTTATGGTCCAAAAACTCATTGATTTAAAAGAATAAAATATTAGATGCTCTCCTTATTTGCACTACAGCTTACTTACTTTACATGCAAAAGACTTTTAATAGTGCTCATTTTAAAGCTTATTTCAAGCACTACAAAACATCCCCTCATATTAGAATGCATAAAATGCATCTGCTCGCCGCTAAATGGCATTGACTACAACCATTAAATTTCAGACAAAATAAAAAATGGTTTTGATCTTTTATATCTAGCTTAATATTGTTCTTAGAATACTTTATAAAAAACCAAATTGTTCATTGTTTTACCTGCTACAATTTTGTTCATTATAAAGTTTTCGATAAAACGTATAGTTTTGGAGATATTTGCAATAAATAGATGAAAAACGTGAACAAATTGCGAATTTTCAATTGCCAATAACTCGAAAAGTATTGGACTTAACAAAAAACTTTATATTTGTTTTTTTGCTTAAAATTAGGTCTTCTATCGATATCCGAGGTTATTTAAAAAAAAAAATTCACCCCCGAGAAGGGGTTGGCAACCACCCCCAGGCCCCAGGGTGGTGGCGGTGTGCAAATCATTATCACTTTTGAATTTAAGGGTAAGATGAGCCTAATTCCAAAATTTCATGCAAATCGGTTCACAGTAAAAAAATTCGGACCTAAAATGCTTCATTGACTGCACTAATAAGGTACAATGACTTACTTACATAATGTTTAAAAACTTACTTAGTAGGAACAATATTTTTTTAAGTCATGCTCAAAGACACTTTTCATTAGATATATTTGGTATTACCTAAAGACTAATTTATAAACTAAATAAACAGTGTACTTGATTCGACAGTGGATGAATCATATAAATGGTTCATCCATCGTCGATTCCGGTCTACATGAAACCTTCCAAAGAGAGGTATTTTTCTAAATTAGAGACTTACAAAATATCTTATTGTATTATTATTAAAATATTGTTTTAGTTACATCCGGGTATTTGAGTTTGTTAAATATATTATGTGTTGTCATGAATCATATTATTGTTTTTTTGTTTTCATATTTTTGTCCATAAAGCATAAGTTTAAATTTGGTAGAGTCGGGTTAATCCTCGATAAATGTTTGAGTTGCTACTCTTATAGAAGTAAGAGAGAATAATACTATTTGGAAAACTATTTATTCGATTCAATCCAAACTCGGCTAGACTGTCCACAACCACGCTCTCACAATTTTTATTGATGGTGAACGGGATTAAACAATTTTCACCAGGTTGAAAGCCAGTTAATAGGTCTGCTGTTCGTTGAACTTTCCCCAGGGTTGACCCAGGTGTTCTTGACAACCCTCTATGAGTTTTCAAAAAAACCTGGGGTTTCCAGTCCTGAAAAAACGATAAACTACAAATCACCAGGGTCGCAGTGGCGTAGATAGATAGATCTAGTTAGCTCATTTTCTTAAAAGTTTTAACAATTAAAAAAAAAATAACAAGGCTTCATTGAATTCATTATTCATATATGCCATAAAAAATTATATTTTTTAGAGATAATATAGTATATACGCACTAGTTTGAAAACGAACTTGAATAAATATTGATATAATAAGTAAAATAATTTTAATTTAAAAATAAAATAAAATCCAGATTTCTGCTCTTTTTAGATAAAACACTTATGACCTCGTCTGTTGTTATAGGTATTTTGCGAAGAACAGCTAGAGCAGCCAAACCATTCAAACGATCCTGCAAATAAATACATAAACATCCAAAGCTTACCGCACTGTAAAAATTTTTAACGGCTTTGTCTATTTCAGACGAATTCTCGAATTTCTTTTCATGGTTTGTAAATTTTTCTTTGAGGTCCCCTGCATTACGATTCGCTAAGGTTCAAAAGCAATGTGCATCGGTGTCTCCTATTAAATCCTCTCCTATTTTCCTAAATGCTCGCACTGTGTTCTAGAACATTATAAGGGTATTCATAACCCCTTGATGTGTGCGCTAATCCTTACTAATATTATAAATGTGAAAGTCACTCTGTCTGTCCGACTTTCTATGTTACCGTCTCCCGCCCAAACTACTAAACTGATTGATATGAAATTTTGTACAGAGACAGTCTCGAGCCTCAGGAAGGACATAGGCTATAAATTTTATCCCCAAATTCCCACGGGAACGGGAACGTATACGGGAACTTAAAAGTTACAGCACCGATTTCGAAAATTCTTCCACCATTAGAATGCTACATTATCTCCGAGTAACTTAAAAATTAATTCATCCCCATATTCCTACGGGAACGGGAGTCCTTACTAATATTACTTACTAATAAATGAGAGAGCTACAAAGTGAAGTGGAATACTTGCATCAGGAAAGAAGAGAAAAAATTGTAGAAATCGTGGGTGTACCAGATGTCAACAGCAGTAATGCACTGGATTGTGCTCTACAAATATTTTCAAAGGGTGTCTGTGTAGACGTGTGTGAAGCTGATATTGACAATTGTTACATTAAAAATATTAAGAGAAAAAACGCAAATAACAGTGAGTCAAAGATCTTAGTTGTAAAATTCGTTTCAAAATTGAAAAAAAACCTTGTTATGAAAAACAAATTAAGTAAAAAAAATAACTTAAATTCAAATATTTTTGGTTGTAAGAAAAATAGTAAAATTTTTATTAACGATTCTCTAAGTGGCACGACAAGGCATCTATTGAAAGCAGCACAAAAAGCAAAAAAGGAGAAATTGTATAAGTATGTTTGGGTTAAAAATGGGAGGGTACTCATGCGTAAAGGGGATAATGATATTTATTTTACGATTAACTCGGAAGACGATCTTCTAAATCTAACTTAAAATGCAAGACCCACAAGAAAATTTGTTATGCGTCCCATCAGTCAACTGCATTGACGTTGACTCCAATGATCTCATTTTGAGCCAGACATACTTAAATAATTTTCTCATTATTCACCAAAATATAAGAAGTATGCGTAAAAATTTTGATTGCTTGCTACTTAACTTAAATTCCTTTGTTAATAAGCCAAACTTAATTTTTTTGTCGGAAACATGGATTTTTGAAGCAGAAAAGTCGCTTTTCAGTATTGATGGTTATGATTTTGTATCTTGCTGCAACAATGATTATGCCTCTGGGGGTGTCTGTGCCTTTGTTAAGAGTGAAATTAACGCCGAGGTTTTGTCTTTGAATTTGCAAAGTTGTGATGTTCTAAGAGTTAAGGTTTTAGACTTAAAATTAGTTTTTTTCTGTATTTACCGTTTTAATGAATCCTCTTGTAATGTGTTTTATGAAGAATTAGAAAAACTTTTATCGAGTGAGCCTTTAAATGATATTATTTTACTGGGGGATATTAACGTTGATATTTTTCATAATTCAACGAATAAAGACAATTATCTTTTTTTACTGTCATCCTTTGGGTTAGAGTCGTGTATAAACAAACCAACTCGGATTACAAATTCTACTAAGACCTGCATAGATCACATCATGGTACGTTTTTTAGGCGCACAAAAAATAGCTCTTAGTAGCTCTGTCTTGGATTTACAGATTACTGATCATTGCATGACGTGTCTAAGCTTTAAACATACCTCATATTCTAATTCAGAGAAGCCACCTTCCTGTTCTACTTTCACAAAAACTAATTTTATAGTTTTGAATAATTTTCTGCGTTTTGAAAATTGGGATAACATTATGAACGAAAATGATCCAAACAAAGCTTTTTCTTCATTCATTGCTACTATCAAATTATATGCCAGTCAAAGTTCATATTGCACAAATAAAAAACAACTCAAATTTAAGAAGTTGAAGCCTTGGATGACATCTGAACTTTTAAAAAGTATAAATGAGAAAAACAAATTGTATAAGAAAAAAACAAAATATCCTGATAATGCTATTATATGTATTGCTTACAAACAATTATGTAAAGATATTTCAAAAGCCGTGACTTCGTGTAAAACCAACTACTATTTAAATAAGTTTGGAGAGTTGAAAGGTGATTCAAAAAAAGAATGGAATTTAGTTAAAGAATTACTTAACAAATCAGCTAAAAATGAAGATATTCAAAGTATCAAGTTAGATGGTGCTGAAATAAGAAATCCTAAAGAATTAGCTAATAAATTCAATGTATATTTTTCGTCTGTAGGTTCGAAAGTGGTATCAGAAAATTGTACTGACCTTAATAATTGCGAATGCTTAGCTTATGAGGCCACATCTGCTCATAGCTTCTTTTTTGACCCAATAACATCTTTTGAACTGTACAAAATTATAAACACGCTTAAAAATTCAAACTCTGAAACAACTGACTGCTTTTCAAATAATTTTGTGAAAAATATATCATTAAATATCTGCGACATTTTATGTTACTTGTATAATAAAAGTATTTTCAATGGTGTTTTCCCAGAAAACTTGAAACAAGCTGTAGTATTGCCATTTTTTAAGAAAGGGGATAAAACATTGCTAAACAACTACAGGCCAATATCCCTACTCTCAGTTTTTTCGAAGGTTTTTGAAAAAGCTATTAAAAACAGGATGGTTAAGTATCTAGATAAAAATAAGTTTTTTAGTTCGTCTCAATTTGGTTTTCGTACAGGTTATTCAACAGAAGGAGCCCTTTTGAACTTTTGTTCTAATATCTACGAAGGCTTTAATAATAAAAATCTAACTGCAGCGCTTTTCATCGACATTACAAAAGCTTTTGATACAGTTGATCATAAGATTCTATTAGACAAACTAGATAAATGTGGATTTAGGGGTGTAGTACATAAGTGGTTTGGATCATACCTTTCTGGAAGAAGACAAAGAGTAAAAATAAAAAACCAATTCAGTTCTGATAGTTTTGTACCTATAGGCGTTCCTCAGGGCTCTGTACTAGGTCCAATTCTATTTTTGATCTTCATTAACTCACTTTTGCTACAAAACTATCGAAGTAAAGTGAATGCGTTTGCTGATGATATGGCATGTGCGTTTGAAAGTGATTCTGCTTTAAATCTATCTGCTGATATAAATCACGATCTAGAAATTCTTAGTCATTGGTTCCAAATTCATAGAATGGTAATCAGTGACAAAACAAAAATTATGTTTTTCAATTTATGTGGAAAAGAAGTTGATAATGGACGGTTCTCCTTTCATTCTACGAATTGCAATAAGTTTAAGCATAGCAATGTAATCTGTAAATCGGTAGCAAATCCAATAACATTTTTTGAATCGGGCTTATGTTCTGACAAATGTTTTTATATTGAAAGTGTCAAATTGTTTAAGAACCTTGGTGTCTTATTAGACTGGAAAATGAGATGGTCTGCCCATACCGATGCCCTTAAGAAGTATCTAATAGCTGCTTCAAGACAATTCTTTTTCTTAAAGCAATATTGCTCACTTGAACTGCTCAAGTGCATTTATTATGGACTAGTTCATTCAAAGCTAGAATATGGAATAGTTTCATGGGGAGGCACACACCTCAATAAATTGAATCCACTGCTTATTTCTCAAAAACATATTATTCGAGTGATTTGTAATAAAAACCGTCGTAATGAAAGCTTAGTACTTTTCCGAAACCTCAAAATATTACCTTTGAAACATTTATATTATTATAAAGTACTTAAGCTATTTTTTGCAAGATCTGGCTATCTATTGTACCGATCCTCAACTAGCCATAACCTTAGAATTAACAACCGAAACCTCTCCTTAGTGCCCCATCACAATTTACAAATATACTTTAATTTTTATACGGCTACTGCACCAAGATTATTTAATTGTTTACCTTATTGTCTAAGAACTATAAGAATTGAATCTATGTTTCTCAAAAGAGTAAAGTCTTGGCTTCTACATCTGAGCTATAAAGACATTAATGATCTACTACATGTTACCTTATGAGTGTTTGAATTTCCATGTATAAACTAACAAAAAAAAATAAAAAATTCTGTATTATAAGTATCGATTACAAATTGTTACATACTTGTCGTGACCCCATCACACTACCTATTGTAAAATTGTATTATCCTATATTATATTTCTATGTACGCCTGCTTTCGCTTCTAGTTCCTTACGAGCTATAGATTGCAGCTATTTTTATCATTAATAAATAAATAAATAAATAAATAAATAATAATATAATAAGTGCGAAAGAAGCTCTGTCTGTTTTTCTTTCTATGTTACCATCTATCGCCCAAGCTACAGAACCGATTTAAATGACATTTCATACAGAGATGATCTTGAACCTGAAGAAGGACATAGGTTACATTTCATTCGAATATTCCCACGGGAACCAGTATTCACTAATATTATAAATGCAAAAGTAGCTCTGTCTGTTCGCCTTTCTATGTTACCATCTCCCACTCAAACTACTAAACTGATTGAAATGAAATTTTGTACAGAGATAGTCTCGAGCCTGAGTAGGGACATAGGCTATATATTTTATCCCTAAATTCCCACGGGAGCGGGAACGTATACGGGAACTTAGAAGTTACAGCACCAATTTCGGAAATTCTTCCACCGTTAGAATGCTACATTATCTCCGAGTAACATAAACATTAATTCATTCCCATATTCCTACGGGAACCGGAGTGCTTACTAATATAATAAGTGCAAAAGAAGCTCTGTCTGTTTTTCTTTCTATGTTACCGTCTATCGCCCAAGCTACAGAACCGATTTAAATGACATTTTATACAGAGATGATCTTGAACCTGAAGAAGGACATAGGTTACATTTCATTCGAATATTCCCACGGGAACCAGTATTCACTAATATTATAAATGCAAAAGTAGCTCTGTCTGTTCGCCTTTCTATGTTACCATTTCCCGCCCAAACTAATGAACAGATTTAAATGATATTTTGTACAGAGATAGTCTAGAAACTGGGAAAGGATATAGGCTGTATTTGTTATCCCTATATTACCACGGGAATGAGAAAGCACACGGGAACTTTGACACTATTGCACCGATTTAAAAAATTCATCCACCGTTAGAATGATACACTATCCCTGAGTAACATAAACTGTAAGTTATCCCCATATTCCTACGGGAACGGGCACCATATTCCCACAGGAATGGGAGTCTTTACTTATATCATAATTCTGTCTGTCTATTTTTAAACCTATTTATATGAATTTTGGTACAGAGATATAGTCTTGAGCCTGAAGATGGACATAGGCTATATATTATGTTATCACTGTATTCCCACAAGAACGCAAAGGTAAACGGGAACCTAGAAAATACTGAACTGATTTCATGAATTATTTCCCCATTAGAATGCTACACTATCTCAAAGTAACATTAACTTTAATTTATCCCCATATTCCCATGGGAACGGAAGTACGTACTAACATTATAGATCCGAAATCAACTCAGTCTGTCTGTTTTTCTTTGTTACCATCTACCGCCCAAACTATTGAACCTATTTGTATGAATTTTGGTGCAGAGATAGTCTTGAGCCTGAAAAAGGACATGGGCTGTATTTTTTATCCCAATATTCCTACGGGAACGGCTACGTACCTTGAAACTACTGGATCGATTTCAAAAGTTTTTTCACCGTGAGGTGATTTCTGTCAAATGATCGATAACACAGTTGACCTGAGAATAAATGTCTATCTTGATCTTTAAATAAATATTGGCAATCGGTAATGACTGTGTGAAAAGTCGATTTCGGCGCCGACTAATGAGATAGTTAACCATATAAACTAATAAATTATGTTTGACGTATTGGGGGATTTTGTCCAATGTCTATAAGTAGACAATATTATGGACACTGAGGAAGTCTCATCAAACCCTATAGAGTTTCTCAATTAATTAGAACTATCAGGAGTGGCTGCAAGTTGGTGTTCCAGTGCCAATAATGAGTAATCTAGAATTGTACACAGCTATAAATTACACATCTGGGATGCGGCATTATAAAAGTTTTAATAATGACTGGAACAGCGAAATTAGAAATCTTTTTATTTCCCGTATTTCTTTAAATCCCACTGATTAGTCCTTTTAGTTTAAACGAGTGTATCAAACTCGCAAAACCTTTTTATTTGACAAAAGATGGAAAAAGTAAGAACGTCGTGTGCAAAAATGTACTGAAATAAAATAATATAACTTTAGTTTACAAAAAAACAAAAAAAAAAAATGCTGCCGAAAGTCAATATTCCACGCGGACGAAGTCGCGGGCACAAAAAAAAAATAGAAATCGAGAAAAGGATTGAAAACAGTAACTTAATTCACTCTTTGATTTTCACGATTTAATGGCAACGAGAGTTCGCTCGAAGTCCATAGCGTTTTTTAAGTTCTTGGCGTCCCTTTCCAATGTTCTTATTTGGTCAAGAGTCTCGAACACAAACGGAAATAGCTACTCAACATCTTCAACTGCTTGATATTTTGAGATCCATCGCGTCAGATTTAGCTCTTTTAATGTCTTTTTTTGTCGAGATTCTTTGCTTTCGCTTATTGTTTTTTGCAGCATATTTTTTCTTTTCGGTGTATTGAAATAATTGTAATCTGCTTCAATTGTGGTTAGGCAATCTCTAATGGCTGGTATTTTGCTGGAAACAGATATAGGAAGGTTTAAAGAATGTGCTGTATCGACCAGACATATTGCTTGCTCCTTGGCCGATCAAAAAAGAAATTTCCGGATCACAATTTTGAAGATTTTCCACTATAAGCATTGCAAGAGCATCAACTGGATTGTTAACACAGTAATGTTTGGTAAACTGCTGAGATTTAAAGAGAAAAGAATTTATTCATACCTGCCGTGGAAGCTTTTGGAACCATTTTCATTCTTAAAGACATATCGAATGCCATTTGAAACTTGTTCGATAGTGGCTGAGTCCTGAGTTTCATCCGTCAGCACAGAGAAGAATTTTGCATCTTTGATTTTAGGTAACACTTTTTTTGTAAAAATTTCAAAACAAGCTTCGATAATCTCGTTTTGTACAGAAGAACTTGTATATTTATCGCGTTTCCCCAGACCATCTAAGTGCACACGAAGGAACGGATCTCAAATTGATCGCAATTTCAAAAGAGCTCTAAAATTTCCTTCGTTCGGTCCAGTGAAGTTGTTTTGCACAATTATTGGCCCACTATCACTCTAACTCTTGTCGCCCTAGGCCTATTTTTGGAAATCTGTTCAATTTGCTAACTGTCAATCAAATTTTCAAAACATTTGTTTTTGTCCTTTTCGTTGCGCAGAAAATTTTCACTGAAACATAATGCATCAAGATGGTATGTCAAATGTCTTTTTCTGATGTGTGGGTTTTTGTGCTATGTGATGGAAAGCTGGATGGAAGCTCTTTTTCTTGCACGTTTACCTATTATTATTAATGTGCGAAAGACGTAGAAAAAAAACTTTTTGAAAATCGATATAAAAAAAGAAATCCAAAAGATTACGTGATTTGCCGAATTAATAATTTCTTTCAGATGAAGTTGACTTTGTATTTTCCGCGTAGAATGTAGGTATAATTGTACAATCTTGTGAGTACCTACTAACAAAACTTAATTCCGTAGGAAGTTGGTACTAAATTTCAGAGTGCGTTTCTTTAACTTATTTGGTTCATGAATGGTTATGTTGAACAATTATTTATCGATCTCAATGGGGGGAGGATATATCACCCTGATCCCCCCCTATCTACGCCACTACTTCAGTAGTTCCTAAGCGAGCGAATGGAATTATGCGTAAATTTTACAGAATTTATTGAACACATCAAAGAAGTATTTCATAGGGCGTTGGATTTTTTTCTATTCCGTCCTAAGAAAAATGTTTCAAAGTGATTTTGAAGAGACTGTTTAAGCTGTAAAGAGTGTTTTTAAGACGTGTGGTCTTCAATCTGACAATACTTTTCTCGAAGTAGATCTTTTTGACAGCTGTAACTGGTGCCGTGACATTGTGCCAAGCTACATTACATCGACATTGGGCCGAACATTAGCGTTTGGTACAGTTTCGCTTTTGTAAAGCGTCATTAGGCCAATTTGGTACCCTGACGCTTTTTTACGATTTTTCAATATAAAGAAACAAATGAAGTTACACTTGCTCAGATTTGTGAGTCATAAGAACTATACAAATGGATAAGTCTATGAAAATACAGATCTCTTGTTAATAAAAAAGTCAATAACTGACTAATCATAGACCAAAAACTTGATTAGGAACCTAAAAAATCATTTCACACAATCGAATGTATAGGTTTTGAGCATAAGGTAAAGTAATAGTAAGAAATTCGCTTGTGTGTGTAAAATATGTGTTCTTACTTAAAGGGGCCCCTACACTACACAAACCGTTTGCGCAAACATATGTATTTTGTTTTTGTAAAAATGTTTGTGCAAACTGTTTGAGTAGTGTGTAGCGATTGTACAAACGTGTGTGCATAGTTTAGGATGAACTTAATTCGTGCGAATTTTTAATTTTTAGAACACAAACCCATACTCCCGCAAAGGACTGTAAACACAGATGACAATGATGATGCAAATTTTTACATTTGGCCCAATGTCACTAGCTAATTTGGCTCTATGGCACTTCTACAAAGCGTCAATATACCAAACCCTAATGTTTAACCCAATGTCACTTTGCAAAAGTGTCATTGTGCCAAATTTCTACATTTGGTGTCGTCATGTAATGTCGCTTGGCACAATGTCACGGCACCACTGTAACTTGATTCATGCCATATAGGAATAAAAGAACAAGAGGAAAAATCACACACATACTACGGCATCAGTCTTCAAACAGACTTTACAAACACCACTTTATTTCCAACTTTCAAAACCAGTTTGAAATCCGAAAATAAAGTGGTGTTAGTGGTGTATCACAGATAGATCTCGTGTTACAAAAACAACAAATGTAAACAAATCGAAGTTGCGGGGCAAGAGAAGTAATGGTTTTCCCTATTGTTCTTTATCCTCTAAGATTCATACCTAGCTATTAGTTTGGTTTGTCATTTTATTGTGGAAGAATTGAAGCTGCACGAATACTTGAAACGAGATCGCTTTCGTGCGATACGATATTGCTGTCAAGCTGAAGCACATGTAACCTTATGGAGGTTCAACTTAACGCAATCGCATCGAACCCACCAACCGCGCTGGTTTGCGCAGGACTTTAAGCATGCTGAAGTGCATAGATGTCATTTCTTTTTCATTTATATAACAATAAAGCGCGATCGCCTAACTTAGTGTAATAATGTTATAAGGAGAGATCCAAAGATCGTAGTAAAAAACCAATTTCATAGAGCTTTCCTACACGATTGCTTCCAGGAAAGAAAAATTCAGGACAAAAAAAATCACAACGGATATACCCTTGTTATTTTTTCTTGGTGGCACCCTTTGAGTCAAAAAATGGAATATTGTTTTACATCCATTACTGTACGTAGTACATCCATGTTTTACATCCATTACTGTACTGTAGTTTCAATTCTTACAACAACAAACAACTGTCATTTTTTACCTGAGAATTAAAAAATATAAGTGTTTCTTGTTTAGTTTAAAAACTTTTAACAAACCTTAGCATTTAACCTTCACCTATATATTGAAAATGTCTGACAAAAGCAAACAAAAAGGAGATTTGGGGCTGTTGGAAGAAGATGATGAGTTCGAAGAGTTTCCAGCTGAAGGTAAACAATACGCTTTTATAGATTTTCGTAAAAACTTGGTTCGAAATCGTTTGGTAAATAGCACATTCTTCCAGATTTTAATATCGCCGAAGAAGATGATAGTGCGGTAAATGTGTGGGAGGACAATTGGGACGACGATAATATAGAAGATGACTTCAATCAGCAGCTTAAAGCACATTTAGAGAAACAAATGGAAACTTAAATATTGATTGCCCGACTTTCCCATTTTTTTGTATTATGTCGTAATAAAAATTTCATTTAAAATGTATGTTTACTGTTTTTACTAACAATGAAATGTAAAAAATGTAAAGATGCACTGAGTGCCATTAATATTCGGTTTTTATCATTAAATATACTTATTGAGTATTTTACGTAGCAAAAGTTAGACTTGGGTTTATCAGACCAAAAAGGTTTATGTTGTTAGCGAATGGCTACTTTATAACTGTCCTAAAGGTTATCCAAACACCACCACAATCTCCGGACCTGTGCCCCTGTTCTGTAACTTCTCCAGCCAGCTCGGTCCCTAGCTAGCTGCCTCCAATTTTGCACCCCAAGTTGGTTGAGGTCCTCTCTTACTTGTGTGCGCCATCTGAGTCGCGGTCTTTCTCTACTGCGCCGTCCCTCAAGATTGGATTCGAAGACTTTCCGGGCTGGAGCATTGGTGTCCATTCGTTCTACATGACCCAGATCTAAGCCGCTGGACCTTGACTCGTTTCACCAGGTCAGTGTCGCTGTACAGTTCGTGGTTAAATCTTCTTCTCCACTCTCCATCTATGCAGACGGGACCAAAAATCACCCGAAGAATTTTTCTTTCAAAGCATTCCAAAAGCGTTCTCATCTACCTTTGACAGGGTCCATGCCTCTGCGCCATATATAAGAACCGGGATGATAAGTGTCTTATACAGGGACACTTTAGTTGCTCGAGAGAGAACTTTACTACTCAATTGCCTTCTTAGTCCGAAGAAACAGCGATTGGCAAGAGTTATTCTTCGTTTGGTTTCAGCGCTGGTGTCGTTGTCTGAATTAAAAGCGGCGCCTAGGTAGACACAGTCCTTAACTATCTCAAAGTTATAGCTGTCTATCCTTTTTCGGAGGTTAAATTTCGCTTCGAAGTAGTTGTCATCGTAAGAAATTTTTCACAAATACGACAACGTATTGCATCCCCAAAACTAAAAACTTTCCGCAGCACAAACGTATCGGAGGATGTCGGAAAAATGTTTGTTTTTATCTGTCAAAAACAAAGCCAACAAAAGTATTTAATCGCAAAGCATCGCATATAAACGGCAAACGTTGTATTTTGTCGGAGAGATTGTCCGAGGTGGTCAGAGAGTTACGACCTACCACGAAGCAAAATGTCTCCAAATCGTAGGAAATCGGAGAGAATTCCGCTCCGACGGTTTATACCTCGATAGGGCTGATATTTCTGTGTGAAGACTCAATAAATATTTCGTTTGATTTCAAAACCAGAAAAAAGTGGACTGTTTGTTGAGCAGACCCATCCATTTACATATATAAATTTGACGTCCATTTGGACAGTATACTCTTAACATTTTAAGTTGACTGCGGAAACTGCAGCTATTTTGCATTTTCGTTCGGATACCATATCCTCCCGTTTTAGAATTTTTGCGGTTCTCAATTCCGAATTCGTGCGTTTTCAATTCGCTTAACATTTTGTTGAATTGAATCCGGTTGATAAATTCTGTAGAACATCATTTATTGCTAAAAATTAAAAATAAATTAACATGTACTAAATTTGTAAACAGTTCCAATGAACACAAAAATTTGATATCCACAAAGGTTTTGTGACATAAAATCAGTAGTGAATCCGTTCGGGAATAAGAACACACTTTTTAAATTCGTATTCAATTTCGATTTCATTTTAAGTCCGATCGAAGATCAGAACAGCCATGAATGTCTCAGAAATTCCTTGTGTTCCCCGTTCGTTCATCGAAACATGCCTATTAAGTGGCAGCAAAACTTCGTCATATTCGGCCCTATCGTGGTAACCGTCGGAGCGGAATTCTCTCCGATCGGAGACATTTTGCTTCGTGGTAGTTCTCCGATCGGACGATCCGACGTTCTCCGATAAGTTTTTGTTGCGGAGATTTTAGTTTTCGGAATGCAATTCATTCGAAGCAAAATTGAATCTCCGAAGAAAGATGCGTTGCGGAGAAAACTCCGCTCCGACGGTTACCACAATAGGGCCGATTCTGTGATCGAAAATTGTCCCCTTAGTTACAGAGAAAAAACTACACCGCTGTTGTGACCAGCACTCGCATACGGTTCATAATGTTGGACAGTGTACAAAAACCATGAGTAAGTATTTTTTGACAGTTGCACAAATTCCATTACAATTGCGCAAAAAAAAAAAAACAATTTGCTACGTCTTCAGACAATCTTCTATGAAGGGATTTTTTTATGGCATTGCGTTCAAGAATTCAACCAAAGCTTAATAGAAAAAGAAGTACACACTAAGATCCGAGGAAGCCTTCAATTTCTAAAGCACCATTTTGCAGAAAATAGGACACGACTGGCCCAGTTACTATTATCATGCTAAAAGGAGAGATTTGGAGAACCAGGTCAAAAGGCAACGTCATGCAAAGTTCCACCACGATCGCCACCATGAAAGAAAAAGGCAGGCCAAAAAATCTCTCAGGCCTTAAATATGATGTTCTGAGCTCAACTCGATATACCCCACAGGCAGATAACCAATGTGAATCACACAAATATCAGAGCTGTGATCACAATGCTTATAACGCCATCGAAGGAAAAGAAGAAAAAGAAGAATCACTATCTGACTTATGTAGCTTCCAGCAACTTCCACAAAAATCCAAATTTAAAAATTGCAGCATTTGCACAGTATAATCTCTTAATAATATTTTTTATTTCAATATCATTTCTTAAATACGTTCATTGAAGAGCAATTATATTCATAATAATATTTTACTTAACTTAGTAGCTATATAAGTTTTCAAATAAAATACAAAAAAAAAAACATTTTTTTGTTTCTGAATTTATTTTCTCATTTTGCTGTTTATATATATATTTTTTAATTATTTTATATCTAAGACTATATCTCGTAGTAAAAAAAATAATTTCTAGTAAACAATATTTGAAATCAAAACTTTTAAATTTTAACATTGAACTGACAAATAGGATAAATGGTGGGGGAATAGGGCATTGAAGGAATAGGGCATTGAAGAAATTAAAAAGTCATCAAAAAATGAATTTTTATTTAGAATTTAGGATATTAATAAAAAAAAATCTTACTAAATTAAAACTATACGTAAAGTGGACTTTTAAAACTATTTGAAAGGAAATACTTTCGTTTTTTTTTTATATATAAATTAAACCGTTTTGCGATTGGTGTTATTTATCTTAAGGTTCTCAATGTTACCACACTCCCGTACATTTTTTCGTTTTGTTCTGTTTTAAAAGAAGGAGGAGAGCGGTTCTCGTACAATGAGAGATTATTGTAGAAATGCATGGCAGTATTAGCAAGGACATTGTTGTGTTGTAAGATGCCAGAATATTGTTTTTGGTTTTGTTGATTGCTCGAAGTGCAAAAAAAGTGAGTAAAGAAACTGCCCGCGGTGGTCTTCTTTATTCCCACAGAACTTGTCTGGTATCAAAAAAAAAAAAAAAATGTTGATTTGTTTGTTCTCTTACAAGAAATAGTCCGCTTGCGGCTTTTTCGATGGTATTCCTCGACTTTCTTGTGGTGCAGCTTCAAATATGATGAAATCTCTGTGCAAGAATTCGTTCAGTTCGAGAATTGCTGCCACGTTACCGCATCTATAGTAAAAAAAAAAATTAATAAGATTATAGATTTGTATAAAAAAGCATAAAGTAAAAAATATATCTTCGCTGTAGTTCTAATACATAGAAATAAGCGTTTTAAGAAATGGCGTTATGTTATCCCTAAAATCTTCTAGATTTAATGCAAACTATCACAAGGCTCGTCGCGTCGTAACAATTTTGCACTGCAAATACCAAAAAGAAAGAATCTTGTCACGCTCGTAATGAATGTTGTGCAACGAAATTTTTGTCATTGTTGATAAAATAAATAATAAGTTCTAAATATCTGTTGCAAAACATTCACTGCGAAAATGATTTTAGTCATTTCTATTTGACATTCGCTGTCCGAAATTGTTGTAATGGACATTGTTAAAGGCTTTGTTTAAGTCTCGTAGGCTCACGACGGCGACGCTACGACCCAAATGATAACCGACTGTGTGAGACAAGATATTAAAACTACAGCGACGATATTAATTCGCTGACGTAATAAACAAATCATACCTACTGACGAGGCTAGTTATAAATACTAATCAACGTCTAATCAGATTCATTTTTAATGAAGTGTTAGTTGTATTTTCGTGTATATAATTTTAAACACTCATTTTCATGGATTTTTTTGTTATTCGGGTTGTTTACAATTATGGAGAATTGATTTAAAGTAATATTTCACAGTTAAAACATTGGGAAGGTCATATCAATAAAAAAAAAAAGAAATCCGCCTTTTCATGTACTCTGAGGACTCCGAGAGCCAACTAAACCAAATATACCGGCTCATATAAGATATGTTTATGCGAGAAAATCTCCAACGCCGAAGAACCTTCGAATTCAATTGACAAACAGCACAATAACAGTATTTCATATATTTAGGACAATACAAGAAAATTGAAACAATTTGTATTGTTTAAACTAAACAACATAGGTAACCTGTTTTTTTATTTGAATTTCCATGAAATCTTAAAAGAAGTAATTTATTTCGTCTTGTAAAAGTAAGATAGAGATAAGTAACTATCATTCGATGGTTTTTTGCCGAAGTTAACTCTATTAGCTACGTGAATTCTTAAAAAATCTGAACTGAGAAAAACTAAGAAGGCTATGACTGCCTAAAATTATCAAAAGGAGTATTTGGTTAGGTTTATTCATAAGCCTTAGAACTTATTCCATGGGTTTGGATTGAATTCTGACTATGTTAGTGTTATCAACGTCCAATTTTGTGAAAAAGGAGTCAAAAGTTTGGATAAGATTACTGAAAAAGGTACCCTCTCTGTCTGAGAACTATATCCATGGTCTATTCAGCTATAACATGTACTTCTTAAAATCCCACAGTGTTAATAAATTTAGCTTTTTCTGTTTTTTTTTTTTTTATTTTTACTTGCTAAATATTGGTCTGACTTTCCGTAGAAGTAGCTTGGAACGGAATTGACTAGAAAGGCATGTTTGTATTCGACCATATTTAACTAAAATTACCACAGACATTTTACGCTCTGAGTTCGAAAAATCCAATAGTAAAATGTACTATAAACAATTAGATGGTGGACCTAAACAGTCAATTTCTTGTTGAAAATGGAAGATCAGCTCAGAAGACAGTATAGGAATAGAAATACATTTGCGCATTACTCAAAGATGTTCAGAATGCAATTGAAGACTTAATAATAACACCGGCCGACTGCCGGGAGGTGGATCTTGAAACATAGGCTATTTTTTTTCTTCCAATACTTTCGGATGTTTGGGAGAATATAGCCAAGACTGGACGAATTTTGTTATTGGTTTCCTATTTATATGAAAGGATGATGTTATTGAAAAAATACCGAAATAAAGACGATTTTAAAAATTGCAACAACTAGGGAGGTATAACTGTCTGTGTTCTCGAAATAAATGGCGACTGTTGTTATCTAGCTGATAATAGAAAGAATAAAATTGTCATTCGCAGTGGTCAATATTGTGTCGAGAATAATTGTTGAAAAATCACCTGAGTACCAATTGCCTCTATATTTCATGTTTATCGATGTATATAGTGAGTTCTTTCTGGAGTTGTCATGAGGGGCGTTCTTAAGAAAATAAATAAAATAGGACTGTGCAACATCTCTGGGAACCTCAGGACCTGGTGCATTTTTCTCAATCATTTTGATAAAATGGAAGGGGCCTACAATTTTTCGAGAAAGCTCTTTTCATGGCATAGAATTACTATCAGATAAATTGCCAATTCCTTGCGAAACGCGATACATCACAGTGGGACGACCCATAGCAATAAATAAAAAAGTCAACTATCTTAGCGGGACTTTTGAGTGATTTGCAAGTCATCTCAAATATAAAGTTTTTCTAACTGCATTAATATTGTTTGGTATTGTGAACTCGTGCAAAAGTAACAGACCCGTAAAAAGTGACTCAGTGGAAATTTTTTCGCAAGCAGTGATTGCAAGCCTTTCTATAAAAATTTAATTTGTGGTTAAGTAAATTTTGCTTATAAATATCTGTTATATCATGGAAAGTAATAGTGTTCAAGGTAAAGAAAATCATATTTTGCAATTAAAAGTGGTGTTTATTTCGTGTTATTTTAATAGTGACGTCTGAAGTGCCAGTCTTAATGTGAATCCTATGTTTAGCTAAGGTTTTCTAAAATACCCCAAAAAGCCCATTTGAGATCTTTCTTGTTTTATGATGCTCTATATGTGTACTAACAAAATCACAAAAGAAACTCTGCTCAAATTTGCTCCTTTTTTAAATATTGACATTTTTGTAGGCTTAACTCCATACGTCAAAAATGGTGACCTGTTTCAAACATGGATTGAAAGTGAGAAAACATTGAAAGCGATTAATGTTAGCGCGAAAATTATTGATTTACTGGGTTTGGAAGAGCCGAGCGAAGATGTTGAACTTCAAGTTCAAAAAGCTTCCAAATATTTGTGTCTTAAGTTTCAGCACAAATGGAAAAATTCCCGAAGACAAAAAGATAGGTTCATGCAAGTGAATGAAAAATGGCTTGACCTTAATTTGCCATTACCAGCAAATGTATTGAATTTTGTAGTAGATACAAACAATTCAATTGCATCATGTTCGCGCAAAGGGAGACCATCAAAAAGTTTTGAAGAAAGCAGCGAGCGTACAAAAAAACGGCGGGTTCATGAACTAGTTTCGCAACACAGTTCAGAGGAGCTTAGCTATGCTGCTGAAATAAGTAATCGATATTCAAATTCTCCTCAAAAACTCGATAAGACATTAAGTATACAACAAAGTTTGGCATTGTACTTAGACTTGGATTTGTCAAAAAGGAAGTACACACTTCTACGTTCTGTTGTCAATGGTCTTCATAGAGACTGTTTTCCCAGTTACTATAAATTAAAAATATTTAAAGATGAACTATTGCCTGAAATTGCTGTTGTGTCGGAAACTGTTGCTGAAGTCGACCTCCAATCGTTATTAAATAAAACTGCGAAAAGTATTGTTGATATAATTAAGACAAATCTCACAACTTTACAGAGTTCGGGCACTTCATTCGATCTAATTTGCAAATGGGGATTTGATGGAAGCTCCGGATATGAAGTTTGGAAAAACTTGCGACCAGGTTCGACCTTTTTCTGTAGGCCTATGAAACTAATGTTTCAGAAAGAAAATAGTGCTCTGATTGTTTCCGAGCAAAGTCACATGGAGGAGGTTATTGAACACCTTGAACCATTCGAAATCAATATTGATGGCAATAACATTAGTGTCAAGTATACTATGCTTATGACGATGCTTGATGGTAGTGCTATAAATACATTGAGCGGGACAAATGCTGCTCAAAACTGTTTTATCTGTGGGGCTAAGCCTTCGCAAATGAACTTACCTACTATCGAAAATCGAACACCCAACATTAATAACTATAGATTTGGCCTTTCCTCTCTTCACTCTTGGATCAGATGTTTTGAGTGTTTGCTACATATTTCCTATAGAATGCCTTTTAAAACCTGGCAAATACGTGGCGAAGAAAATAAAACAGCATTCGGAGAAAGAAAAAAAATTATGCAAGAAAATTTTAGGTCTAAAATGGGGTTACTTGTCGATATCCCAAAACCTGGATATGGTACAAGCAATGACGGAAATACGGCTCGACGTTTTTTTGCAAATCCTGAATTGAGCTCGGAAATAACAGGGATAGACAAGGAACTCATTGCCAATTTTGGAATCATATTGAGGACAATTGCAACTGGCCTCGAAATCAATATTGAAAGATTTGAGAAACTATTAGAAGATACTAAGTCCATGTATCTTTCCCAATATAGCTGGTACTATATGCCTAGTAGTGTCCATAAACTTCTCGTTCATGCGAAAGATATTATATCATTTTTCGATTTGCCTATTGGTGTTCTCTCGGAAGAAGCTTTGGAAGCTAGGCATAAGGAAATACGAAAGGCCAGGCTAGATCATAGTCGAAAGTGTTCTAGAATCGGTTCAATGACTGATTTAATGAATCATTTACTAGTTACTTCGGATCCACTTATTTCAAATATACGTTCCACAAGCTCGCATTTGCCTAAAATCGACCCAGATATTGAACAGTACATACACAGAAATAATACGGAAGACCTGGTACTACCAGTTAATATAGACTTGGACGATATAGATGGGACATCAGATAGCGATTAATAAATTTATTAGTATTAATTAAGTATTATTAATAACATCTAATTTATTGAAGTTTATTGATCTAATAAGCTTTTTTTTTACTGAAAACAAAAATTAACGCTAAAAAATATGTCCAAAATAAGAAAAATAAAATTTGAGTTCCAAAATTAGGTTCGAAGCTCAACTCTTTGATATCTAATTAAGCTGGAAATGTAATTTTTTGCAGGTTTATACATGTGTTATTAGTTTAACACACAAATATAATAAAGATATTAAATGTGTTAAGGGATCACATGCAAAATAACTTGGTTTCAGTCAACAAAACGAGAGATATTAATTTTGCCGTTTTTCCCATACAATCGTCCCACTGTGTACATGTGGGAAACCATTTTTTCTTCCTCGATGTTTCTGGGACTAGAATCTATAACATCCACGTAGCAGATACGCTAACCATTAGCACAGAAGATAGTCGCTGTTATAAAGTCATTTCCCACAATCGATCGAACGAAAAGAAGGCTGACTTGCCAAAAAGACAGAAAAGGTGCTGTCACACACAACATTAAATTATCCTAAAGCTATTGAGAAAATATCATTAACCGAACCATTACTTTGGTAGTATGGTGAAAAATGAACATACTTTGACGTTGGCAACGCTTTTGGAATGTCTTCTCCAACATAATAACGCTATCCTTGCAGAACCATAGAATGCCCCGCTGCATTTCAATCAGACTACAGGTTTATCAACGAGGCTATAGAATAGATATCATAAGAGGAGAGTGAATCTTGATATCAGGCAACGAAAATAAATTGGGGTAACCAAACGAAAACATAGCGAAGTGGTGGTATCTTCAAAGGGTAAGGCGACCAAGAGCACGTTTACTGCTTGTTAAAGAGGGTCGTACCCTTAGCAGACAAATGCGACTACAACTAAAGCACCATGCATTGAAGATGGAAGGATTCTGTTGCTACTCTGTGGTCCAGCAGAACTTTAAGTGTCGCTTCGATGAATTACAGTAACCGGCCACCATTAACAATTCACGAACGAGTATATAACAATTGGATGTGTAAAAGACTTTCTTCTAGGCTAATTTTTATAAAACTCTCCAACGCAAACCTAACAAGTCTTATCGGAAAGTACTAAGCAAAGTAATCATTAATAAGTTTCGACTCACCTGTAACAATAATTGGGTGCAGACCATACTGTCAACACAGTCTCATTGAAATGCCATTTAAATCCTTCCATAACCAGCTGATGTGCTCGACATATCATATCAATGTCATTCGTCCGATTAAATTGCGATACAACGTCAGATCCGAATAGGTAACCAGCGCCTCGTGGCGATACACCCCATCCCGTTTGATCTTCGGGATCACTCCATAACAAATCACACATAGGTCCGTCGTGTGGTACCTCTTGTTTGCGATCGATTGTACGAATCTGATCTAAATACTGAATTGAAGGACTAAGCCCACCGTGTACACAAAATATTTTTCCATCAATTATAGCCGAAAGGCTTAAATAATCGAAAATCTCAGTGCAGTAACGCCATACCGCCGTTGAACCATACTTTCGCAGACATTCATCATAGAATCCATAAACTTGTGTAATCTGTCGAGATTCGTGGTTGCCCCGAATTAATGTTATTCGATCGGGATAGCGTACTTTCAATGCCAACAATAATAAAAATGTTTCCACGCTATAGTAGCCACGATCGACAAAGTCACCCATAAATAAGTAGTTTGTTTCGGGAACATCGCCGCCGACTTTAAACAGCTCTTTGAGATCATAGAACTGACCGTGAATATCACCGCAGACAGTTACTGGAGAATCGACACGCTGTACATTGCCTTCTTCAACGAGGATTTCACGAGCTTTGGCACACAGTGCTTTAACTTCGTTTTCCTTTATGATTTCGCAGCGTTTCAGTTGTTCTATCTGCCGATCTAGATCGCTGTAGTCTGTCATTTTGTTTGTACTTAGTTTTGTTGTTGGTTGAGGCGAGAGATTTGGAAAATGCTTGTGTTGTGTTAAAAACGATATTTCTTTATTAGCTGGTGATAAAGAAATTTAATAGTAGTTAAAGTCGAGTCGTCGATTTCGGTGTGCCTGACCCGTGCATCAGGGTGTTAATTTTAACTTCTAAACTTGCTTTGATATCTGCAAAGAAAAATTAATTATAAGTACATGAAGTACTAGTCCAACTAAAATAGGATATACAATTCTATGAAAAATGTCAGGTTTAGAACGCCTTCTTTCTTTTGTGAGTGATGCTCGTGATGTACATTGTAGCCTGACTGATCCAAAACGCCAATTAGCGCAAATACTTCCACTTTTCTTGAACCAAGTGTTGCGTTGCTATAGTTTAGTGCGTGCTGAAATCTGGTAACTCCATGGGGATAGGAAAAACACAATCGTCTAGCTGAAATAATAGGTAGCACATCCTGGTGCGACCAAAAAGATCAAGCCTCCCTTAACGCTTTCCAGTTCATTTCGACTAGAATTCCTGCCTAAATTATGTTCTCAACTTCAATTGATTCCTTCTATAAAGTTCAAAATATGAAACACAAAGTGTCGCAACAAATAAGTCTCTACTGATCTACTCCTAAATTACGAATGAAATACTCCTATGTTAAATATTGAAATTGTTCAAAACTCTTTTTTGTGGCAACAAAATGGGATGAACTATCGACTTTAAAGTAAGACTCAGTCAAAAGAAAACTGATTTTAAATGAACAGCTCTTCTAAGCCTGCTTCTTCTCAGCAACGTTAAGCATCAGACTAATGGAAAATAACAGTGTTACTACCGTCAACATCTAATTGTCTTTAATAATAGCATTTAACAATTGCTCAGAAGAAAAAGTTTATATTACGTGTCCAAGGGTGTTCTCAAAAATGCATCCTTGGTACGAAAGGGAAGCATATCTATGACTAAAAAAGGTGAAACATTGCACATTAAAGGAGGCAAAATGATCTAAATAAAATAAATTAAAAAGAGCTGATGACCGGGTAGACACTTCCAAGCTGAAGTACTCGCAAACTGTGAAGCGGCGAAACATTTCGCCACAAGTGATAGCCAGGCGACTTTAAAAATAATCTGCTCAATCTTCATAACATACAAATTATAAAAATGTTGCCGTAGCAAGTAAAGAAACACTACTCAACGGAAACAACAACGTCAACCTTGGATGAGTGTTAGGACACCGTGATATAAACGAAAAAGAAAAGGCCCATAAATTGGAAAAGAACAGATTATCATTTGAATCTAACCAACTTAAGACCCCAATATTTGTGCCTTTAGGGTAAGAAAAAAATGGTGACTTGCGAGAGTCCTCAAGGTGACTAGTATCCCTGTTTTATAACTATCACATCGATAGCATCGATCGAGACACGGTGATAACCTTAAAGAAATCCTACTGAATTCGTAGCATTTCATTCGAGTTTCGACCATTTATCGTCGGATTTTATAGAGGCGATAATTCTAAATTCAGAACATGAACACAGGCCTCAGTTATAACTTTGGAGTTTTAAAGAGCCAAACCTGAGCACCTTCATGCTAAAGCTGAAGACCGACTCTTTTGACTTCTATTATCTTGAGTTTGTAAATATTATGTAGAGGATGCTATGATGAGAAGGCAGAAGAAGGATCGTACAATTTGCTCTGAGTGCCCAAGCTTAGGCAAGACCAGAAAAGAGGTTCTTGGAGAACAATTTAACGAACTGAGCGACAACTTGCCACTAAACAAAATTGAAAATGACGAATAAAATTTAATACTAGAATTTCAAATATTTAAGATTTACATACTAACACCAGTATACTTGTGAGCAAATCCATTTTCAAATTGAAAATGTGCAACGTAACGTTCGTATTGATATAGCTCAGTTTAAGCGAACTTCGGAGTCAATATAGATTAATATTATCGTTATACATAATTGGATGGTACAACCACTTTGTTTTTATTTAACTTCAGAATCAAACTACTTTTTCCTTCATCAGCCACCTTTCATCGCTATTAAAATGTTAGCAACGTGTCAATTTCGAATATCTCCGACGACAAAAGCGGCGGACACGACGAAACAAATAAATCTAATCATTGGAACTTCTCTCCGATCAGTTACGATTACATAGCGAAATTTCATCTATTTCTGAAAAGAATTCATTTAGCACCCTGTATAGGCCCTGTATTGATTTTACTATAAATTTCATAAGTCTCTATAAACATTTTGCTTATGAGGGGGAATGTACTGTCTTTGTTTTAAAATTTTCGTTTCCACTTCTTCATTCGCAGAAGTTTCGAACTGAATTTGTAATTTAGGTAATTTTGATAAGCAAACAATTGAAAAATCAATAAAAAAATTTATTGAAGCTAAGGTGAATGATAAGACTCTAACTTTACGATATTAAATTCAATAAAAGTGCATTTATAATTTTCATGCAAAGGTCAAGATAAGATACAGTAACGAAAAATTGGTTGGACATCTCATTCTGTTCATACTAATCTCCTAACTTATTGGAAGATTAAGACAATATTTACGTTTTGCTTTTGTTATTGTTAAGTATCAGTCATTCATATCTTTGCCATAAACCCTACCTGATTGAGAGAATGAGCTTTCGTACGCAATAGTATACGAAGTATGAACGAAAATTTCGATTGTCTATAAAGCTAACTTATCATTTATTGACTACCAAAAGTACCAATACTTTGTATGGAAAAAGCCAAAGAAAACGTTTTGATAATTTTTTTGTTTCTTTAATTTTCAATAACTTCAATTTTTTTATTTGCATACAATCAATTCTTCCGGATTATTTACATGCATATAACATAAATAAACTTAAAATACAATCGTTTTATGTATTTTATACAAATCATTTGAATCAGTTTCTATTCGTTCTAACAACTAATCAATATAATGTCGCCGAATGGGAGGATAAAAATGACCGCAACTGTACCAGAAATGCAAAAACTAAGCCATTGTTTCTTTTTCTTTTAAGGACGAAGAAAGTTCAATCATAGAAAAACTATAACTACATATGCTCAAGTTGATAAAAGTTAAAAGTGAAATTGTGTTAAGAGAATATTGAATTAATTTATAAACTTGTAAACTTTTATTGATAATTAATTACATTAATTGCCTCAAAGTATTAAAATTAAAATTTTAAAATGCTATTTTCTCAAAAAATCAATGCCACTTTGGTCCAAATCTTGGTCAGTTTTATTCTCTCCACAAAAACGGTCGATATATTATGAAAAAATAAATGTATTTGTTTCCCTCTTTTTTATTGCTTCAGCACTATGAAGGGTTACTCTGTTTTTTTTTATTTATTTTTTGTTTTTTTTTTCTCTCTCTTGTTTTTAGCAGCTAAACTACATATGTATTTAATATAACGTTTTTGTTTATCTATAATAGCAAAGCATTTTATTTTATTTATTTTTCATTTGATAATTCTTTGTTTATAAATATAATAATAATAATAATGATTTTTATTTGACAAATTGTAAGTGACTCTTTGATCTATATTATCCTATCTTTCTCTATTGCTTTAGGTGCGTCTTTTTTATTAAATATAGGTTCATCTAGATCCCTAAATGTTTTATTTTTCTATTTTTTAAATTAAATAAATGATGATGACACATTGAAAATATAATAACAGGTGGAATAATGACAAAACTGAATTCAAAAACTTATATACATACAACTCGAAGCAGGGTGGTGTAGTAGTATTTATCTTAATGATAATATAAAATTAACACAGTCGCAGTCGTTTTTGTGCTTGTTTGATATTTTAATAAGGTGTAGTTTAACATTCGACCAATAACTGGGTAGGAACAAAACAAAAAGAGTATAAAAGCAAAGCGAGGGCATTTGTTGTTCTGCATAGAACAAACTACTAATGTTTAAAAGAAATCAACATTTGATGTATATATGACGGGAGTAATTACCAAACTATCAAACTGCTAAACACAAAAGAAAGCAGGGTATCGAAGTCAATAAGCAACGTAAAAAGAGTGTCTTCTTAAAGGTATACCACTTTTTTGAGCAACTGGGGCCGTATATCGGCAATAACAATTTGCCAGCGTTGTTCAGAAATAAATCTCTTCATGTGAGGTGGCAAAACGTACTGACCACAAATATACCGCCAATTCTCAAATTTACAATCCCTAGAAACAGTGTTATAAATTTGAAAAGACTCTAACCGCTAAACAAACACCTTTTGCTTGGAATCAACTTTTGAAAAAATGGCCGTATAATACAATCCAAAAATTTGTTTCAGTCAGACTCAAACAAAATCTGAGCCCACGCACCAATCGCACTTGAGAATTGAATAAATATGATTCCTTGAACACGGGCACCCTAACTTCTTACTTATTGAGTGGCTATGAGTATAGTGTAAATGTGTGTTTACGATCTTTACTTTGTTGCCAATTGTTATGCGTACAAGATATCGTAGGGGACTTTTGAGGGGTTATTCGGGGCACCAATATGTACCTAAAAACACCCTTATACCTTTTGTATGAATTATTCCGCAGTTTGGCCTTTTTTTTTACTAATTTCAGTGGACTATAGATGTAAATCACATTTGGCCAATGACTTGCAAGTTACTAATCGAAATCAACGAATCCAAAAATACATTATGAGGTAGTTATTCAATGTGTGAGACAAAAAAATAAAAATGCATAAAATTTCGAAAACTGGTTTAAAATTTTGTAAAACATATATTTCAGTTTACAGATTTCAAACAAAGGCTCATACTGCTGTGTAACTTGAATAAAGCTATTGCAATTGTGATTTCTTTATTATGTATTATCAAAAGGCAGCAATCAATAAATAAAATGCAATTAGTAGTTTTGGCAGCAAAAAATTAAAGGAATGATTTTTGTAAATAAAAAAATAATCAGGAAAACATGCACAAAACAATTCCCACAGAAGGAAAACTGTAGTAGTAACATTTTTATGGATGAACGAATAGAATGTATTATTTAGTAAAAATATGAAATTATATTTTGATGATGACATACATAAGTGCGTATTAAGTACTTACATATTCTCCAGTCATCTAAAAGACGACATATTCGACAAAAGACGAAAAGTACCAGCCCTAAATTCAGTGGAACTTAATTTGACATTGAAGAAATTGCGAATTCAACACAAAAAGTTTCTGTGCTCGAAAAATTAAATACGATATTAGATCAGGCGAGGTGCTAATGCTGTAGGTACACTGTTTATGCTCATCTCTGACTGTATAACAACTTAAGAGGGCTATTTCGACTTTCAAATAACTAGTACTTACTGTACTTAATTTCAGAAATACGAATTAAGGTCCTCCCAAATCAAAGCGATTCTGTAGTTGCGGATTCTTTATATTCGCATACACATTATATTCTAGACTTTAACAGCTGTGTCGTACCCAGTCTTGCTTTACCGCGCGGGAGCATGGACCTTATCAAAAGCGGATGAGGAAAACCATTGGTCATTTTGAGAGAAAAATACTCCGAATTATCTTTGATCCCGTATGGGCATAACTAGAAGAGTTCGCATCGCGAGGCTACGATGGCTGAGCCATGAGCGAACGGACCTAAACGCTCCGGATCGACAGGTTTTTGAAAGCACATTGCAGGGAAACCGCGAAAGGAGAAGACCTCGTCTTAGGTAGCGCAATCAAGTGGAAGAAGACCTTAACCGACATAAAATGCAAAACTGGAGGGAACTCGCTATTGAAAGATGTCGGTTGAGGCGCAGGTTCACTCCGAACTATAATGCCTACCTAAGTTTACCCAGAAGCAATCATAGTAACGACACCATTCTGCTTAGCTGGTTAGTCATAGAGAAGTAAGTTCGACGATATAGCTTTGTTTGTCTAATGTACTTTACCACGAAAAGCGCCGAGATTCACCAAAAACCAGTCAAATCCTATTCCAGCAAATCTCAGTTGTTGTGCACAGAAGACTGAACTCACGAGAGAGTACAAAATTTTCTCCATTCTGTGAATTTCTGCAGAAATACAACTGTCAAACACACGGGTTTTCTAGCGTCGCTGTGAGTTTCTTGTAAAAGACGTTTTTTTACTCTCACTCCCGAAAAGATTGTGAATTTCTGTGCACAGTAAAGAAATTGTCACCTGATATTATGCTGGGGGTGTTGACGGGGAGGATCACCACACAGACTGCCTAAAATTAGCATACTCACTTCGTTTTCATAATCCACTGATTTGTGAATACAGTTGGTGCATTTTAGACAGTTTTTGTTTAACGCAAAAGTTTAAAGTTTATCCATAACAAAGTAATAAAATATAACATGTCTTCTTTAGCCCATGCAGAAGCAACCTGAAAATATAAATCAAGCCTACTGTTAGAGGAGGAATCTACATGGGCCACGTACAGGTAAACCCAACGTTAGATATTCAACGACTATTTTTGGAACCTGGCAAAGCTGGCACGGCACACTGTCGTCAGTAATTGATCAAAATAAATATTAAGCACCATTCAGTGACTTTTCGGAATAATAACTTAAAAAGCGCATTCACAGCCAACAAAGCCCCACTTGATATTTATTGACGTTGTTGTAGTGTTTGATTAAATCCTTTTTCCTCCAAACAAATTTAAAACTCAAAAAGATAAACGAGCTATTTTTCATTAATTTAGTTTATCTTCCCGTAATTCTAATTTACACAGTTGAGAGCGGAAAGATCGCAAACAGTCATTAGTGGACATCACTCATCCTTTGTGACACCTTTCGTTAGACTAAGAGTACCATCAAAGAGCTTTGTGTCTATAAGAAAAATTTTTAAGAACATCTTCTGGAAAAAAGATAAATGTGTTTTCTGCTTTTTTCTTTCAAATTTTAAGGTATGTAATTTGGCTTTGAAAGACATCGTTTTATACTGTTTCTAAGGAATTTACTTCCGTTCCTCAACCGGCACTATGGCCTTTTGTGATCTCTCCTACAAATCTGCTACAGACTAGTGATCCGCCTGCTAAATTTACTAACCAAGATAACTATAACATTCTAATGAAGGTAAATTTCCTAATATCCGAACAACTCACAAGTTAAGCAAAGGCATTTGAATTCTTATCTGAATGTTTACATCTTGTTATTTTGGTAACAAAACCTGCTATCAAATGTTTTATCTTGGTTCTGTCATTTAAACATGACCCCTCGGAGAGTTCCTCTGTCTGATAACAACAAACTGTTGGAAAAACCTTTGTTTACCATCGCGTAAGCAGGTGATATTTGTTAAAGAGATAACAACTCCTGAAATAATCTTTTGATTTATTAGTAGCAACTGTTTAGGTAAATTTATACCACAAAATTGTATAAGTTAATTTAAAACGACTACTTGTGATATATTTAAACGAAATGCATTCATTTTTCATACACGAGATGATATACAATAAGACAACGGTGGTAAATTGAACAAACACTCATTAGATTGCATTGTTGAAAATATCTAAGACAAAGCGATGTCACGAACGAATGATTTGTTTAAGAATGGAAAACCTTGAATTCTCCAAGATTAAACCAGTTATAAAGTTCAACTGTAGCTCTCACACACGACCTCGTGGCATACTGAGTCTATATGTCTGTAACTGAATCCCAAAGAGAACAAATTAAAAGCTTTTCTACTAAAAAAAAAACCTTAAATCATATCTCGAAGACAAAACTAGTTTACATTTTGTGTTGATATTCTAAAATGGTCGTTGGTTACGAAATTTTATGGTAATATATTCAATTCATGTCTTTACGATCGTTGCGATGAATAACAATAGAAAAACCTCGAGCAATCAAAGGAAAGTAAATGCTGGGTCAATCTCACATCCTCTACTTTGAAAAGTAAAATGGGCAGTGGTTCTTTAGTTCATTGATATAAAAAAAAAAAAAAAAAAAAAAAAAAAAAAAAAAAAAAAAAAAAAAAAAAAAAAAAAACAAACATGGCAGAAAGTGTTGGCAGTAAGCAATGTTTGCACGTTTTTTAGTCCAATATCAATGATGTTTATCTTTTATGTAGTCAATTCGATTAGAAAATGATCTTTTCTTCAAGTGACACACATATTTGTTGAGGTTCAAAGTTACAACAAACTTAGTATTCAATTAACAAGTTTTCAAGCATTTGATATGATCAAATTGTATTATATGAACTCTAATAATATAAAACAACTCAATCGTTTTTTAATCTATTACTTACTCAGCTTATCAAAAAAAAGTTTTCAATTTCGTTCTAGACAGACGTCTGTATCTACAATTTACACTCATGAGATAATGATCTTCTGTTGAAACGTATCTCTCCCCTCAGTTTTTCTAATTATAATATTAGATTTGTTTGACCTTCCACTTCATGAAATTTACAATAAAAACCCTCAGTTTAAATAATAATTATTATTATTTGAGTGCTAGCTGAATAGTTAGCCAGATCATCATTATATACCGCCACTCAAAACTTGAACTACCAGAACCACAAAATTCAATTAGACTCCATCAAACTAAGAACAAATAAAAAAACACAAAATAAACAACTCTTGACACTTCTTGTTAAATCAATCTTTCAAATTTTTAAAACCAACAAAGCCAAAAATTATTATGTATCGTTTATTCATTAAGATAAAAACAAACAAAACATTTCAATTAAATTTTAACGCACTTTATGGGTTATACATCAGATATCACATGCCTCGCTTTGCTTTTAGCAGCACCACACCACTCTCTGCTGAGTTTACTTCATGTATATAAACACAAAACAAATGACTGATGACTTATTGAATGTCGTCGAATGAGCAAAATGAAGAATGAATAAGAAAATTCAAGGCGTTAAGTTTAAACACCTTAGTGGTAAAGACTTAAGAGTAAGTAGATGAATTTAAATAAAAAAAAAATCATTCGTTCATTAGAAAAATAAAACTAAGACTAGACTTGAGATGAAAAATAAAATAAAACATAACTTAATATTCTTTTCTGTAGTAGCATCACAACTTTTACGCAGTAGGAGATGAAGGTGGCGAAGATTAATTGTTAATAGAAAAAAAGACAAATAATTTTTAAGACTCTTCGACCTGTTTTCTGGGTTAGTGTATAATTTGTTTTCCAAGCATAAAAACAAGACAAAACTAAATAGAAAAATACATTTCATTTTTTACAAACATTTTTTGTTGATTTTTGTTTAAGGTCACATTGCCAAAAAAGAAAAAAACACAACATCCTCTTGGTATAAAACTCTTTTCAAATAATAGAAAATTATGAACGTATCATCGTGTTGTTGTGTGTGCACTCTGGCAATATCTGTAATTGGCTTAGAAAGACAAATATAATATATAGTCATAAAACATATTTATATAAAAAAAAATGTCACCGCGAGCTACAAGACAAGAGCACCCCAATAGCCTAGTTTTATATTAAAACGATAATTAAGTCCGCGAATTATATGCGATATAGACCCAAATACGCAATCAAACGTATAATTTTTTTTGTATTATTTTATCCCACCCATCCTTAGGTTCAGACGGACAATGCACCATCCGTTTTGAGGTCATCACTACAATAAATGAATGAATTTAAAGCTTTTTATTCTAATAATACTTGGCATAGTATCGTTGGTTGGTTGGTTGTAAAGACAAAATAAGGAACACGAAAAAAATTCTTAAAGAAGCACCATAGAAATAGAATTTAAAAAAAAAACTAAAAATTTGCTTGGCTCTATAATCGGTCGCGGTCGGTTCGGTGTGTATGCAAACAGAAATATTACTTAGACTAAATTTAGGCACTTTAGGTCACGGACTGAATTATCGTGATGTAAATTAGAAATGTGACTCATCTCATTATTCACAGAACAGATACTGCCAGGGCAGCAGCAACGGGAGTGTGTGTATATTTCTTTTCTTTTTTTCTTCCTTTTGTCAGAGTAGTATGTAGTACATATACGTACGGCAAACAAAAATTTAAAACATAAAAAATATATAAAGTGTGTTATATGTACACGATATGATCGAACTTAAAATTAAATATAGGTAAGTGCAAATTAACTATAGCCAGCCGCCCTTACGGCCAAACAGTATAGAGCTAATGGAACCGACAAATGACTGTGTAGCTGTCTGAGGTTCAGGAGTTGGTTTTTTCTGATCTGCTGGATCCACTTTTCCTAGGTCTGGTCGAACAGCTCTGGCACTACTTCCGCCGATTGTACCCAAGTCGGATCGTTGTTGAGCAGTTCCGTTTTTGAGGTTACGTCGTGATTTTTGTCGTTGCATCTGCTTAAGTCGAATGTCTGTGGGTGGAGATGTGTTGGTCACTTTTGTTGCTCCTGTTGCTACTTTTGGGCTTGCATCTATTTCTGTGTCGGGTTTATTGGTTTCAATTGTTGCACCAGTATTATTTGACTTATTTCTAATAGGATTGAAGGCTCCTTCGCCTTTGTGCATGGCTGCCGTGTTGGTATCATCAAAACTTAAATCACTGCATACGCTTTCAGTGGCACTGCTGCTACTTGAAGATGGGAAATGTCTCAAGCTAGTTAATTGGGCCATTGGACTGCCTGAACTTCTACTCGCGATTCCTCGTCCAATATGATGTATTTCACTTGGCTCTGTTGCAATTATATTCTCTAGACCTATGCTCTCTAGTTTCTCGATCAATTTAAGTGAACGTAGTGCACGCTTTTCCAACCTGGACAGCATTATTCTCTGCTGTTGTTGTTGCGTTTGGCTGGTACGAAGTAGGTCGCCTTTGAATTGTCGCTTAATCATATCAGCTCCACTTGAAAAGAGTCCGAAACGGCGCTCCTCGGGTGATAGGGATCGTTCGGGTGAACCAACAGGACTGTTGCATGGTGTCACCGTTGGTGTGAAGTTTGGACCTGCTGGGGTACTCAGTGCGCTAGGAGTGACAGCTCGGATTCCACGTTCGTTTAGTACCGAAGCCAGGCTCATGTGTAACGAGAATGTCGAACACGAGTTCCTACGTGATCTTCCACGTTCTGGTGTTGGTGGACAGCTGGGCTGTCTGGAAGTCGAAGCCGAAGCCATTCGTGATGAAATTTGTGACTGGGACAAAAAGGATAAATCGTTAAGTACTCCGTCGTCTGGGTGCATCACCACGCTGGTGGTGTATGTATAAATGCTGCCGCCTGGTGTTTCGAATTGTTTACCCGGTAGATCATCGATATCTTCTTCTACGTCAGACAATGAATACAGTACTCCAAGCTCTTCTAGGTTGCGGCCACCGCGAATTGTCACACCAGGCCGTTCTTCCAGTAATCCGCTGAAGTTTGGAGTGGCTAACCTTGACCAGTGGTGCAGTGTTTGGGATCCTTCGATGGGCTTGACGATTTGTAGCTTATCTGGAAGACGCCATTGTCGATTCGAAAATGACAAGTTTGATGACGATCCAGTCGACATTATGCTGTCTGGTGTTCGAATGCCCAATGGCAGACGACATGATGGATTTTCGTCGTAGTTATATGTTCCAGGTGGCGCATGGGAAAGCATTGCGCGTCGTGCCAGTACCTCGGCGGGAGTGAGTCGCTTTAAAGCCGCTTCTAGATCTTTAGCACCTGGTGCTCCTGGAACTCCCGGCGGTAGAGTTGGGTAGCCTTCATCACCTGACTGATCGGATGACACACTTTCAGTCATTGATGATGCGCTGTCAAAATTCGAATGATAGCCACCGTACCGACTCGCTGGATTTGTGTAGCCTCCCGCTGGATTTGTGTAACCACTTGATGATCCTATAAACGGCATGGCGGAGATCCGTGGACCAGATGTGCAACTCACTGACATTGCACCGCCTCCCAAATGTGACATACTGCTGGAGGGGTCTGAATAGTTTCCGTTCTTCGTAGCGCAGCGAACTGTTTCAAATACTTTATCGTACGGTGACATTATACCACCAACGCTGCCACCGCCACCCATATGTTTAGGAATAAGGCTACCACTTCTATGATCACGTACAATTCCCGAATCGATGCTATTCTCGGAGTATAGAGACGAATCCATTAATTCTGACTGCAGTGAGTCTGGATTGGGACCACCCATACCTGGAAGCCCAGCCAAGAATGAACTCCTTCCATGTGAATGGATTTTCTTTTGATGTTTGCGCAACTGTTGTTGAGCCTCCTCAAGTAATGTTATCACTTCCTGATAGCGTTTTTTGAATTCTATCAACTCCAGCGCCAACAAGTTTTGATTCTCTTTGGTTATTTCTAGCAACGAGCCTTGCTCGCTATAATCGTGAGCCAGGCGGTGCATGTGAACCTCCGCTTCTGCTAATCTGGCTGTAAGACTTGCAATTTGTTCTCGTTGCAAGCGATTCTCTTCGCGGTACTTCTCCACTTCCAGACTCAGACTCTCAAACTGATTGTGTGTTGTATTCAGCTCCATGGTTATGTCTTCCATTAGTTTTCGTTCACGTGCCTCCACTTCGTCTGTTTCTTCGGCAAGTTGACTCACTTCTAGTTTTAGCGATGTGTTTTGTTCCTGCAGCGTGGCAATTTTATCCTGAAGCATATCAAGCGAGACATACGGTTGTGAATCATTTGCAGCTGGATCGTTGCCCGTTTCATCATCTGTTAAAATTGCGATTAATTCGTTTTTCTTTTGCAGCTCATGTACTAATTGTGCTCGATGTTCGGAGGTTAATTTTAAATCTTTTTCCAGCTCAGCAACGCGACTCTCTAGGATGTTGTTTTGTGTAAGGAGCTCTTTGCCTATTTGAACGGTCAGCTCTAGGTCCTTTTCTTTCTCTTCGAGCAGACGTGTTACGGCTTCGATATCATCATACGATCGGGTCATTTGGCTAACTCGTTTTCCACATAGAAGAAAGTAATTCAATGTTTCCCGGGTTTGATCCTTTGTCAGGCCCAATCCCTCAACGGGAATTTTTAATGCGGGTGCGGGTATAAACCAGTCTTCGTTTGAATATCCTGCAAAATCAGTTAGCACATCGGTTCGTACTCTATATTTAGGAATTTTTTCTTCCAACAGGGAAAATATTTCGACTTCAGGAAGGTTGTCACTGTTGCATATGTCAGTTATGCATCCCACGTCTGTGTAAGACGACAACGCCGACTTTTCGGATATAAATGTAATGTCTTTGTATTTGTTTTGGAGACGTTTGTTGGACGATAAATTTGGTAAATGCTTATCAAGAGTAGCCAGTGCCAAGGGACTTAAAGGGGGCCTTGCCCTACTACTTGTTGAAGCGCCATGAAGCATCTCTGCACAACGATTAGAGAAGAAAGAAAAGTAATCCACTTAGCGAGATTTTGGTCGAATGTTTGTTTTTTTTTTTTTTTAGTTTTTTTTTATTAATATGAGTTTAATTTTAATAAAAAATTTCGAGTGCAAATAATTCATTTTTCTTTATTATTATTTTTTTTTTTTCTTTGAATTATTTGTATTCGAGAAAATGTTAATTTTTTGAAGTGTAAAATGAGAATTTATTTAATATAAGACAATTAAATAAAAGGAAGAAAGTGCATTATTGTGTTTGTGTGTTTTTTTTGGAGATAACGCTCCTCGGAACATAGACGGCACAATGATTGTAATCCTGTTTGTCAGAAGCTTCCAATCAAGCCTTGAAAATGTGAAAAGGGACAAGACAACTGGTATTGTACTGTTGGAGTTGTTCAAAACTACTTTGAAAAATAAGGACGATGGTCTTTAGTAACCCATCTTCCATGCTTTGATTATTTTTAATGAAACATTACACCCAAAACCACACCTCAATGTCCATAAGGCACAACCTGGCAGTCTTAAATGATTAACAAATCACCATCGCCATCGCCAACTAAATTGATCAACAACAAAAATACAATGCTCCAGTGGTTTATATTGAAAAACATTAAGAACGAAAGTTCCGAGAAGCGATCAACGATTCAGTTATCCAGTGATGAAAAGAGCAAACTTAATGGAGGACAGTAAAAAAAAAACTAGTGAAAAACAATTATTTGGAAAACATGAAAGATAAAGAGATTTTTAGAGTAGGATTTATTTCACTCTTTGAGATTCTCTTGATGGTCTCTTGAGATAGTTTTAAATCACTTGCTGCATGTGCTGAAAATTAGTGCACATTTCGTTCGAAAATTCTGAACGTGAAAGCAAATTAAGCCAAACAAAAAAGAGCATAAATTTAAATCAAAAGAAAGAAGTGTTATGCCTGAAGACTAAGCAGAACATTAAAAAAAATATATACATATAAATAAAAAGAAACAAAGAAAAAACACAGGGAACTTAACACGCTTAAGGCATTGAGGAGTTATTTGTTGTTAAACGCAGGATTACTGCAGTTGCTCTGTGCTGAAGTCACTGGATGGTCTGATGGTCGTTTCATTTTTATTACAATCATGAAGTTTATTTGAGGATTGTAGGTAGTTGAACTGAACTGGCGAGTTATAATTGCTAACATTAGGGTCGGGAATGTGCTTTAATGTCTTATTTTAAGTTGGATACAATACATTCCGAGTCGTAGTAGACTCAGAAGAACTAGGTTTCTAATTCAAGTCTAAAGGCACTTCTAAGCAATCTGCTAAGCTAAGTTACAATTTTTTTTTTTTTTTTTTAATGTAACCCACACCTCCTCTGCCCATGTCCTGCACTCTCCCTCAAAAGAAAACTGATAATCTAAGCGATCTTGCGAACACAGATACCCTTCAACTCTATCGTGTTATCAAAAGCTCCATATGGTTTTGTTAAGTGAGGTACTCTCTCACATACTTCTTATGGTATCACAATGGACCTAATATGGGTCTAATAGTGTCAGTTGTTGCCCTGACAGTCATTTAAACCTAACCTAACCTAGGTTTTGCTAGAATCCTTAGCTGAAGTATAGAACGCCTCTTTAATGCAGGAAACTGCCCAGAGGGAAAAAGAAATAAGGAGTGATGCTCATAGTTCTTAGCAAATCATAAAAATATACCAGAATTTTTAAAAAATAGCTTTAAAAATTTTCAAAGAAACCTGTTAGCGAACAGAGCAGTCTAATTGGTAACTAAAACAGCACTTCTAAGAATATCGAGGTTTAGTTAAAACATTAAAAAAAATATTAGCCAGACTCAAGAAGCATTACGACAAGCTATACAAAGTCATATCTTGTTTTGGCGTACCAGCAAAACTTGTACGACAATTAAGGATGACTTTGGAGAATTCTTCAAGGCCGGCAACGATCTCAGTGAAACCTTTGGTGTGGATAAAAGGGTTCGGCAAGACAACATACTGTTAATGTGACCGTTTTAACATCATACTTAAAAGTATTGTGCAAAATTCAACTGTCAACATGTGAGGAATAATCTTTCCAAAGGCTGTACAACTACTCGTTTACGCAAACGATAATGGCGTAATGGAAAAAAGAAAGCGGACAAGATAGTTAATCTTGCCAATCGCTGCTACTTTTGGTTAAGGAGGCAATTGATTGTTTGTTTTCATCCGTCCAGTAGATGTTTTTGCTTATCAAGGAAGGCAAAATAAACACAATAAGCTTATATGCAGTCTATGAAAAGATATCAATCAATATTTTATAATGGTTAGATCTTAAAATTTCAAAGGGCGTTAAACAATATACCGCTCCAATTTGATTATCGGTTTCCTCCATACAAACAGGGTAACGAGCACTGGATCACAATCTATCCTGTTATCTGCTTCATAATGGTGATCCGCCAGTGGGGTAAGCCATGACGTCGACAAACCTCCCGGTTTCGGATTGCTCAATATCTGAGGCCAACCAAATGCAGATGTCGTTCTATTTGTCTGTACCAGAAAGCGTTTCGTTCTGCTTTTCTTTTTGTTTCTTCGCAAATTTATTCCAACTTCCCATAGCGAAAAAGCACTCCAAATTTTAAAAGATGTGCAAAAATAAGACAATCGAAAACTTTTCAATTACAAGGAGTTGCAGCTTATTTAATAAAAATAAAGTGACTCACAAAACAGAATTGCGTACGTGCTGCTGATCTAAAGTCGCTTGGTTTTAACCACATTTGTTCCAAGAAAAGGTATGTAAGCTTTTCGATCAATTAGCACTTAGAATTCTAGTGTGAGTAATGATTAAATTCACTTACACTTACTTAAAGGGCATTTCAATCAAACGAAACCTAATTGAGTGGTTTTCGAACAAATGGCATTCGAGATTAAAGCAAACAGGTAAAGAAGAAGGTAGGTAATATTTGTATGCAAACTTTGTCAAAGCAAATAGTGTCACTGGAAGCAATCACCTGAGTCGTATCTTTCTTTTCATTTTAGGGGGCGCTTTTGAAAGGCAAAGCACTAAAAATAAATGAAATGAAGATGAGAATCACTTAGTATTTTTCTCCATGATAAGCTTGACAACAAATTCACAAAGTAGCCTGATATAAAATACATAATAGTTTGAAAGAATTGAAAAAAAGGGCTAACTTTGTTTGAGTGTCCAACTAACCTAGACAGAAACATGACAAGGTGTTTGAGTATCAAAAAGTATTGAGTTAGATTCGAAACTTTCCTTTTCCTTTTCCTTTCCACACATAAACTGGTTCAGAACTCAAAAACAAAAAATCATATTTCGACGAGTCAAACAACCACGTATAATTTTAATTTTTTGAATCAAAAATTTGAGATGATTCCATAAAACTTATAAGTTTTAGATTAGTCCGAGAGGGGGTGCTTTGTTTCCTTTTAAGGACAACTGAACAACCTCGACACTTTGAATTTCGCAACTATTTGCAATGTCCAAATGATGTTATCGTCATCAAATCAAAGGACGACTACAACGCAATTCGAATCATTGTCATTCAAAGAATAAGACGTCGTGTAGGTACACATCTGGGTGAAAGGTCATAACAAAATCTAAGAGAGCCGCTTTGGAGCCGACAATATCAAACTGTTGCAAAAAATTTAAGTTAAAACAACCTGATTAATACTCAGAAGGTATTCAATAACAATAACAAAGTTAAATAAACTTTTCACAATACACATTCCATACATACACATAAATAGTGTTGTGTAACCAAAATGCAAAATAAAATTTTGAAAAAACCAATGGCGTATATTTAGTTACAAGGATTACCTACAGAAACGATTTTATACGTACCAACCCTTGCAAAAGAACAAAGACCCTAATGAAGAGGGTGTGGGTGGTTGGTTTAAGGCCAAGGCCAACACTCATAATAAATAACAATATTTATGCATTAAAAGTTACAAAACTATATTCACAGACACACTTATTGGTGATAGATAGTTATTCGATAAGATGTGAGGGCAATGTTTACTCAAGAAGTTTTAAAATCCCTTTTTTATTGTATGACGTATGTAGATAGATGGCCGCCGCGCCGTCGGTTGAAAGGAAAGCTTTGTAAGCTTTGATAATAAGACATGTAAGCAAAAAAAAAAGCGAGATGACAAGTTTTTGATTAAAGTTAGCAAAACCATCTCTTTCATTGATTGATTAGATAAGGGTGCGGGTTAAGGGATGATATCCACAAATAAACAAGCACTTTTATAGGTAGATGGGTATTCTAACTAAAGATAAATCACCGAGTGCAATAAATGCATTTTCTACAAGACTTTTGTTCTAACACAATTTCACCAGACACTAGACTCGTTAAATTGTCCATGTTTTACATAGAAGTACAGTTCACGCGCACTGTACACAAAACTTCCTTTTCACACATTTTTCTTCTTTTTTTTTTTTTGCAAATTGCACAATTCACACACAAAAAATATGGAACCGAGAAACGGTTTTTCCAGTTAAATAGTACTACTTACGTTAATAAACAATTCTACTAATTGACAATAACCAGGGTAAGCTGCTATTAAACTTTGCTCAGGGCGGCGTATAGAAGATAGACACATGACTGTGCTAGACGAATGCCGACCGGTAATAACTTGGCATAGAAAAAAAAAGCACATTTAGAATGGATTACCATTCAGCAAGTGCCAGTGTTCGCTTCATAAACAAATAACCCCAAGACTTATCATAGCTTGCGAAAAGCACGCAACTATTATTATTTTATTTATTTTAATTTAATAACACAACCAAAACCCCTAGTCACTTTCTTCCAAAGAGCAGATAGAGCAGCTATTCCCAGTTTCAAATCGAAAAATATACACGAAAAGCTCAATTAAAAAAAAAAAAAAAGAGTCAGATGGTTTGCACTGGTCGCGAAAAATCGATGTGTACACACACATACAGCAGCACAAACAAAGATATTCGCTAGTAACACTTGCCGTATAATTGCAGAGAAGCAGAGCCAAAAGCCAAAGGCAGACCATCCCTTTACTGACTTCGCTGTGTATACTTTGCGTCGAATTGAAAAAACTGCACCATTCTTAAGTCACCCAACCCAAATGGAATATGAAAATCCAAACTTCACATTGCATTACTTACATTACAAATAAAACATAACACAACCAACAACAAACTACGCTATTTATTGTTCTTTTCTTAGATATTTATTTACCAACACGTTTCGTTTTTTTTTTTAATTTAATTTATCAATTTAAAGAGTGTTACTTAATCACCAAATAATAAAATAACTTCATTTCCTCGGAATACCAAACTTGCTTCCACTTTGCTCTCATGGATGTGTCACGATTACTGAGACCTGAGAGCTGTCAGTTTAATTCCCTGTCACATGATTCACGTTTTGTGTACATTTTTCGCTGCGCCGCGTTCGGAAATATGAGTACAGCCAGCAGAAAGCAAAAAAGTGAATGACAGATAGTTTATATAGGGTGTGTCTTTCACAAATAATTTTAACTTCTAAGACAAATAAGAGAAAGAGAACAAAAGAAAATACTGATAAAAGACAGCCGTTTCTATTTTCAAATTTAAAAGGCATCATGTATTTACATTGGAAAAAAGAAGAACTTATAATGAGGTGCACTTTAGGAGCAGACAGATGTTAACAGAATACATTCGTATTCACAGCATTCAATTTTAACATTTGATGATGTTGAAGTTGAATAAAACTTCGTTGAGACGCGTTTCGGACTCTGTCTATATTCGGACAGAATCTGGAATGCGTCGCCAATTACACTAACAAAAAATTATTTTGAGAAATTAAGCAAAATAGAAAAACTAGGAGTCTTAAAAGAAATAAATTTCTTAAAAGACGTGTTTTAAGATCGTGAAGATCACCACAACTCCTAAGTTCGCGTTACGCCCAGGTACGACAGTGGACTCATCAGTTAGATGTTGCCGTACCCTCCTAAGACGCAAACTGTGTTCGGATTACACCGACACTAATAAGTCTTTTAGAAAATTTATTTTTTTAAGATTCCTATTTTTCAATAAAGTTCCAACTCCAGGACAAAAACAAAAACAATAACAAATTTTTTTGTTATTGTTCAAATTAATAAGCAAAATAGCTTTAATAAAAAAAAATCTAAAAATTTTATTTGTTTTTTAAATTTAAAATAATTTTACAGTTTTTATATATAATTTTAAGGATTACTTTAAAGTTGGCTTTAATGAAAACTATGGTCGCTGTAGTATAGGGAAATAGTAACGAAATAAAAGTACAACTTTCATTACAACTCCACAATATGTATACATAAGGTGGCGCAACAGAGCGGTGAGCGCCGTGCCGAGCCCAGCGCATTTCTCACAACCATGTATTGAGAGGGAATGGATTTGATATACAATTTTCTGGCGGTTCCGAAAGATTAATCGAGAAAGCACTTTTCATTTCAATCGAAGGACTTGCCAATTCATCGCGAAAATTCGAGTGGAAAGACGTTTTATTTTTTGTTTCTATTCGGATTTGAACCAAGAACTCCCGCGTAACAAGCTAGCCATTACGCCACGGGCACCACATTACAACTAAAAAACTTAATACATCAAACTAAATAATGTCAAAAATTCAAGAAAACTACAGAAAAACTGTTATGAATTATTAAAGAGTTACGGTAAAGCTATAGTCGATTTCCTTCTTTTTTTTTTTTTGTTACAATGAATACAAGTGTGGACTTTGGAATGCCCAATGATTGTATTTCATTATAAATATATTTTTATATAAATACATGTTATATTTTTTTTTAACATTACATTGAAAACAATAACCATTAGTCATGAAATACAAATTATTATTAGCTTTCGTTTAATTGAAGGAACAAAACATAGAACACCTTAGTTGTAGTTCTTTACTTGCCCTTAAATTTGGGACGAGAAGTTGCAAGTTGGTACTAAACTTCAAGTGAAAAAATTTGAGCCGAGAAGTTCGTACAAAAATTAAGGAAATCAGAAAAATTGTTTGTAAATGCTGATTAAAATAAGTTAGAAGTTTAGGTTGTATGTCGCTACTTTAAGCCTTGCGAGTTGTTGAAGCGAAATTTTTCGTTGGTTTCCACATTCAAAAATCGTAAACGAAAATGAGAAAGCAGACAGAAAAAAAAGATAGTGAAGTAATGCAGTACCGTACTGCTATACGAAAAGTTAAGCGAAATTTTTTGTTTACGGTTTCATCTCGTAGTTTTTGTGTGTGATTTTTCGTTTCGTACCTACAAGTCTATAAATGCAAATGATTGTTTGTAAACCAAGCCATGAAATGTGAGTTGGAGATAGATACAATGTTTCCAATAACCAATTTTAAAAGCATATGAATTGAGGTCAGAAACACACTGTCGTACAGTTAAAAAAATAATTATTTTCATTTATTTCTTCTCTTTTTAGGTATCTATTCCATTTCTAGATTTTAATCATTGTCTGGCATTGCAAAAGCTACGAATAAAAAGATACAACAGATACTTCGATAAATACTGTTCCTTTGACCAAAAATGTTTATTCCTGTCACAACTGTATATGATTTGAAAACATATTTACGTAGATATGTATGTACAACAGTTGAAATAAGTCTCATGTAGTACATAATCTTTCATATGTTACGATTATGTCAGGGTTAAAAAATAAAAACGTATTTTTGTCGGTTCTTAAATGACGCAATACAGTATATGTATTTAGATTTATGAATGAAAAGTTTGTCCCACCTGAATCAACAGCACGCACATCAAGCGACAAAGCCTCTGCTGACAAACTTTTATTTGGATAGGAGTACAACTGTCTTCACCCTAATTCAATTGATTACGATTGAAAACAAAAGCAAATATTGTACCACAAATTTAAGAGTAAAAAAAAGTGTTTATGTACATTATGTATTTTTTATGTTTCCATAATTTGAAGGCGATATAAAACATTTTCATTTGTTATAAACAGAGCGGTTAATTTTGACACCAAAATCTGTACAGTTGCCAAAGAATTATATAATATGTACTTTTACCAAATAAATAAATATAAAAATAAACTGAAGAGAATTCTCTAAATATGTCTATGGATTAAATATTAATATTTATTGCTAATACCAAATACCTAATGATTGGAAGATTGGGCAGTTTTTAACCGTTGTTGATTGGATTGTATGACCCACATTGTAACAATTGAAAAAAAAATAGACTCAAAGTTATTGAAAATAAAAAATATACACATCTGAATTGAAGAACATTTATTCAGTTTGATTGTTCTGAAGTGTTTACCATCCCTACAACTGAACTCAAACTTGGGTTGGGAAGAAAACCTCATCTCATTTTTGCTTGCGATTATAGTTACTATAAGGCAAGTTTTGCAGTTTTGAGATAGCAAGGGAATATGACATTACGACGATAGAGAATACGAACAAAGTGGGCCATTCAATTCTGTCTGTAAGTCTTGTCTGTCTGTCCGTATATGGATCTATAACCTGTAGGGCTATTCCAGAAAGCGCGGCGGATCGTATTTAAAGCGATAACTCAATTGCGAAGCGCTTCGCTTTAGGTTATTCTGAAAAGCGATCATGGTTGGAAATTAAACTTCCAATATTTAAATTTGGAAGTCTTATCCATCCACGCAAATGTCATCTATTTCCAAGTTTTTCCAATAAGAATTCCAAGTTTTCCCTAGGTATCAGCTGTTTCAGCGAATTCAAAGAAAGCTAATCAGAATTCAGAAGTGGTTCTTCTCCACTCGATGTAAATTTGAATCATTTTTGTTTGTTTATTACTTCAAAAATATTTTCTATACGTTTGTAAAATTATTTCGACTTTGAAAAGAAGCGTTTTGCTTTTGCTATATTTTAGATGGAACAAATGGACATTTTAAACCTCAAAATAGAAACTCATTGACTCCTATTCTGAAGCTCGCTGGTTGCTGCTACTCTTCGTTTCTTAGCGGAGGGTTCAAGCATAAAAAATTGTTGTGTTGTAGTGTGTTTTTGACTCCTTTAATAAAATAAAAAAGAAAATTACTCTCAATTCAATTGATGATAGTTAATTTTTTCATTATTTACATTTTTCTATCAATCCGCTTGCAATTCGACACTACAACACCTATCGCTTTTGAAAACGAAATGAATTATGTCAAAAAGGTATAGTTTCTACGAAAAAAAAGAGTGACGTTTGGAAAGCGCTTTCGCTTTCCATGGGAAAAAAAAAATTAAAAGCGATTCGCTTTTGAGAATACGAAAATTCATTTCCGCCACCAAAAGCGATCAGCCGCGCTTTCTGGAATAGCCCTACTGAACTGCTTGACCGATTTCAAAAAATTGACAGTAAGGATCTTTGGGGCAGCCTTTAGAGTGGTTTCAGGAATGGGGTCTCTTGGTCTTGAGATAACGGTATTTGCCATACAACCTATGAGATATGCGTTTCGCCCAGGGACGACATATAAACGCTGAAAATTTAATCGAAATCGATAGAACATTAAAAAAAAGGTTTTTTATTTTTTTTAAAACCTAGTTTTTCAAAAGTCAAGTATGCAAAGTTTAAGATCTTGCCAGAAGTTCTTTTGACAAAAAATTTGAAAAAATCAAAGATATAATTTTGAAGTAATTTCAAAAAATCAAAATTTTTATGATACTTATAAAAATTTCAAAAAAAATTTTTTTTTCATATGTTACAGTGCCGTGCACTCAATTAGAAACGTTTTTCAGGTCAAAATTCAACTTCCTAATTTTATGTGTTCTTAAAAAAAATTCGGCCATCTTTTTTTCTTTTACATTGAAATTCAGCCAACTTCGCTATAAAATCATAATATTGACATGGAATACCGTTATTTTTAAATTAAAGAAAGCAAAAAGCACAAAATCACAAAATCGATCTTGCACATAATTAGAAACGTACCTAATTTTAAAAGTTTCAAGATTAAAAAGTTAGTTTTGGGCATTGTAAGTTATACTTTTATATCTACTCTTTTCCACATTGAACTTAAATTTTTTAGTTCGGTCTTAAAAATGGGGAAAAACAAATCATGTGATGTAAAAACTCGACGTGGAATTTTGAGCCATCATCAGGAAGGAAGAGAGATTTCTAACATCTTAAAGTGTTCAAAAAAGATGGTATTTAATGCTATTCAATATTTTAAGAAAAATAAAACCATAGAAAAAATACCACGAAAGCCGAGACCAAAGTCAACCTCTTATAGAGAAGATGCGCTCATTGTTCGGGAAAGCAAATAAAACCCAGTGTCAGTGTTTGGTGAAACTGATAGTGGACCGTCTGTAGACACCGTCAAAAGAAGGTTGCGTGAAGCTGGACTCTTTGGGCGCATAGCAAGGAAGAAGCCATTACTGAATGAACGTCACAGAAAGGCCCGCTTGGCCTTTGCTAAAAAGTATAAGCACTGGACAGTCAATCAGTGGCAACATGTCCTTTTTTCAGGTGAAACAAAAATTAATAGGATTAGGATTGTGTTCGCCGTCCGAAATCCCAAGAATACAATCCAAAGTACACTCGCCCCGTTGTTAAATGATTATGAGAAATCGTTTCTAATTATTTGCACGCCACTGTAATATGCATATGTATGTTAAATGCCATTTTTCTTGAACTACTTACAACTTTTTGAGTGTAAATTTTCGTCAACATCATGTCAGCCATTAACGAGAAAGTCGATTTAAAAAAAAAAACGGTACTATGGGAGGTACCGTTCTTAGACTTTTTCCGAAAATATTTTTAACACCATAAGAAAGACAACCTGAAACTAATCCTTCACACAAAATTTAATCGAAATCGTGTTGGAGTTGTTATCGAGAAAAATAAGTATTATCATATCGGTTGGATGGTAGGTACCAGAGATCAAAATGAGTATGTTCAAATCAGTTCAAACACATCCAAAATTTCGCAACGATCGCTCAGACTTGATTATTTTCTACCCCTATTCACAAGCAAATAGCTCGCAAGCATATTTACGCACAAGAAAAAATGCTTCTAAACAAACTAAATCAGTAAGGATGCTCACAAGTCATTTTTTATGTATTGAACTCACAAGCAAATGACTTGCAAGCAGATGACTTGTTTGAACTTACTTGAATATATTCAAATATTCATGAGCACGCAAAATGTTCACAAGCAGGCAGTGTGTTCACAAGCAGGTAGCGTGCTTTCAAGCAGGCAGTGTGTTTATAAGCAGGCAGTGTGTTCACCGGAAAGCAATGCATTGAACATTTATACCTTATCAAAAAAAAAAGGCATATAAAGGCATAAACTACCCTTTTTGGTATGATCACATTGCTTGCTTATAAACACACTGCTTATTCACAAACACACTGCTTGCTCATGAACTTATTGCTTGTTTACGATCAAATTGCTTGTGATCACTTTTACTCACAAGCACTTTGCTCACAAGCAGTTTAACTCAATGTTATTCAAACTCATTTTGACTTGCAAGCAAGTCTACTTGTTTGGTTCGTTTGAAAATAGGGGTTGTTCAGAGCTGCTTGGTTCACAAATAAGATTTGTTCAAATTTACTTGCTTGTGGGTTGACTCAGTTTGTTCAAACTCGTTTTTTTTTTTTTTTAAGTAAATACTCATTGTTCACAAGCAGACTTATGTAGTTCATTTTAATCTTTGGTAGGTACCGTAATTTCAAGACCTAGAGACTCAATTCCAAAACCTCCTCACCCCACAAACCCTAACTGCAAATCGGTCAAGCGGTTCAGGCTGTAGATCCATATACGGACAGACAGGCCGACAGAATAGCAGGACCTCCTTTTTTCGTATTCTCTATCATCGTAATTTCATGTTAAATTGTTAACTCAATTTTTTTTTCTGCACGATTGCAAAAGTTGCCTTTAGGTACCCACAATCGCAAGTAAAAAATACAACTACACGTAGTATTTGTTAAAAAAAATTTAAAATTTGTTACTAAAATTTTTAAAAGGTTTAAAAACTACAAATAGGGTGCTGTTGTTGCAAGTAAAGTTTAAAAATCAATTTTTCTCGACGGTTTTCTGTAGCTGTTTTCTGGTATAAGCTGGTGAGTATGTGCAAAAGGGTGATTAGGCTGCCAGCCGCTTGCTGCTGCTGCTCATGTCAGTCGCTGGTAAGAAGCGGATGGCTAATGTCAGTTTAGCCCTTTAGTTTTGAGGGTTGAGGGTTAAACTATTGACGGTTTTCTATGCCCGGAACTTCGGTGGGGTGAGCTACAGATAAAGAAATTGTACTTTACGTTATTCCCAACAATGCATCACGAAAATGAACTGAAACTCACAAAAACACTGTACATGTGTAGAAATAGAACTATCTAATTCCTGCGACGCACACACAGTAGATACTACGGTAAGAATTTGTTTGGCATTTAATAAATGGCTTTTTTGAAGAAACCTCGCTGTTTTCGCTAAAGACATATCAAACAAAAAACCATAGTATAGAATCCACGCTACGCTGAATTACATTAGAAATGTCTGAAACACATGTGACTTACTCGCATACCATGGTATTGGCAGATTCGTGTCATGGGCATAAAAAAAAACTTTCTCGTTTAATAATTTTGTTCTGTAATGAGAACAAATAAATAGAATGTAACTTTTATGTATGATTACTGCAAAAAGGGATTTTTTTGTCTATTTGAAACGAAATTTCTTCCTGTTTAATATGAAACTGGCAGTGTTGTCATTTTCTTTTTATTCCGATCAAAAAAATGCGTTTGGGATGTTTTCCTAAAGTTTTCTTAAAAGAAATATAAAAACATTGTGTCAAGGTTTTCCTGAAATGAAAAAAAAAAAAAAAAAAAAAAAAAAAAAAAAAAAAAAAAAAAAAAAAAAAAAAAATTACTCGCTTCCGCAGACGATATTATGTCATAGGTGCTTTTGCAAGCATTGAAACAGAAGCGGCAAAAATGGGTTTGATGGTTAATGAGGGTAAAACGAAGTATATGTTGTCATCAAACAAGGACACCGAACATCGATGAATTGGACAAAACGTCACAATAGACAGACATAACTTCGAGGCAGCACAGGACTTCGTCTACCTAGGATCCACTTTAAACAAGGAAAACAACATCAGTGCGGGGATCAAACGGAGAATAAATTTGCTTCTTTAAGTTAAGAAGGCAAAACCCTATCTAGAAAAACCAATATAACCCTTTAAAAAAACTTAATCATGCCAGTCCTGCTATGCTTCACGGATGCATGGACTCTATCCAAAGCGGATGAGGGAACCCTTTGGCCGTTTCGAAAGAAAAATACTCCGAATGAGGCTACGATGGCTGGGCCGGATTAGAGCGGATTTACATCAACGCTCCGGCTCGACGGGTTTTCGAAACCCCATTGCAGGGAAATCGTAGAAGGGGAAGACCTCGTCTTTCAGGTTCAACCCAAACTGTAATGCCCACCTAAGAAAAAGAATATCAACAATTGATACAAAAGAACACCGAATGGACGAACAATAATAATAATCAAAATAGCAAATTTCCCTCTAGAAGTTCGTACGAGCCATTCATGTACAACTTTGTTTGGTTTTGTAAAATAACTCTTCTTTGGTTGCACCAAAGCTTCATCGTTTAACTTCAATAAATAAATGGAACTGTGATAAAGTTCTAAAGGAGAATTTCATAAAATTCAAAAATTATATATTTATGTAGGAGAATATACAATTAAACATAATGTTAAGAATAATTAAATGATTTTGAGCAAGCAAGGGTTTTCATTACGGATATATAGCTGAAAATAAAACCATAATTTCTACTACCATTAAGTAGTAATTCAACAACTAATGAAAACTAAAGACCAATAGCAAATCTGTCACTGTGAACGCTAGCAACATCCGACCATCCGACATCCATCAGACCAAGTCTATCCAAAAAGTTTTACAGAGTCTGACTCGCTCTATTGACATGACATTTTCAAACAAATCGTTTTACAATAAAATTGTATAAAACGGATTTCAACAATTTTGTCTTATTCCCAGTTAAAAGGTACTCATATATTGTTCCTTATCAGAGCAAGAGTTATACAGACTGTGGTGGAAAATGACAGCGAAAGATTTATGGCCACAATTAATAATACAGGTTTTTGTTGTCAAGAGTTAAACTGAAAGCACATGAATGATACAAAATAATCAGATTGTTGAACAAAAACGTAATAGGAAATACTACACGTTATTTCTGTTCTTTGATAAATTCTTAAGAAAGATTAAGAGAAGATTCCTCACAATCATATGAGGCAAAATGATTTCAAAGGCTTCGATTAGCAAAACTTTTCTATTTCAGAATTAAAGGTTTGCGAAAAGTTCCATTTTATTTTACACTTATGTCGATTTCCAGTGGTACACAAAAGCACTTTTAAAAGTGCTTTTTTGCTCGAAATATGTTACATTGAGGCACTAGATCACTTTTTTTTACCCCGAAAAAGCACTTTTACGAATCTCGATTCAGAGGCAAGATTTACACGCACTTTAAAGCACACCAACACAAAACATTTGACGTTTACCAGTTTGCAGTTTGATTATTTTGCATTTTTGGTTAAAGGACTGTGAAATAGAGATAATAAAAATAAACAATAAACTATTTTGTGAAAATGGATCGCTCAATTTTAGCTGCAATTTATCAAAATATATATCAGTAATCGTCTAGTTCCGATTCTGACGAAGTGTTTGATGTTCTAAAATTGCTTGGACAAAACGAAAGGCATTCTGTGAATGATTTTGTTGAAAGTGTTGTGTATAATTATTCGGATGAGGAGGTTTCTTCCTAGTGCATTTATTAATAAAGTTTCGAAAACATTCTTTCTATATAAATTGCAGAACAAAACAAACGGGAAGAGTTGGCTGTCAAAAATAGCACACATACAATGATAAAAAAAGAATTTTGTCTTTTCGTTTCCAGTGAGCACGAAAAAAAAAGCACTTTTTTAGAGTGCTTTTGTTTTTGCAAAGGAAATCGACATTAGTACAAACAAAACTTAAATCTAAAGTACAAACAAATTCCATGTATCTTATTCACTGTGGCGTATGAGAACCTTTTTTGCAAAAGTAGCATACAAACAAACTGAAAAAAGGACATTGCTAGTGATCGCAATAAGGTGAATTCGGTCACAAAATTCTCACTCACTTGTATATTTCATTAGTACGTTGCACGTACTTGAAACAGTAAAAGAAAAGATTCAGTGAAAATATTGTATTTTACATTATGTTTCCTCATGCACAAATTAATAAAGTTTGTTTTTGTATTTATCATAGGTTTCGAATAAAGTGTTTGAACAAGTAAAAGCATACTTAACTTTCTTAAGTAAATAAATGGGGTGGCACAAAAAGGGCCTGGGAACCTCAGGGCCTAACGCATTGCAGGGGCCTAAAATTTCGAACGACGAGAAAGCGCTTTTCATAAATAAAATAAAATAAATAACCTGGCGCAACAGAACGAGGAGCTCCTGGGCCTTGCACTTTTCTCATAATCATGCCTTGTCAGGGAACGGCTAATCGAGAAAGTGCTTTTCATGGAAATGAATTTACTAACGGAGGACTTGCCAATTCCTCGCGAAAGGCGATACCAGTGGAAAAACATTTTTGCCTTTGTTGGGATTCGAACCACGAACCTCTGGGTTAACAGGCAGACATGCTAACCATCACGCCATGGGTACCACTTTTCATGTCACTTTCTAAGTCTTTGGATACATGTATCAAATACGTGGCATTTGGAGAGATCGGGTCGGATTTTATTGTTTCGGCGGACGACTTTAAACAAAAACTTGGTATTCCGTGCACATGAACACGATGCAAGACCATTGAATTCTGTTTCCATTAAGGATTCTGTGGAATTTCAAAAATCATACCGAAACCAATAAGCTTATCGTATTAACAGTACCAATATTCGTGGCAACCTTCACATCAAAAATACAAATTTGTAAAAAATAAAGCGGTTTTGTTGGCGTTTTTATGTTCAAAGAAGAGATCCTGAAAACTCTCATAAAATGAAGAACTCTCAAAGCTTTTTGAATTGAACGCGGCGGACTTAATGGGCAAATATATGAAAGAGTTAGAATCCTTTCGGACCACAGTACTCTTAGCACCTTTAAAGAAGAAGAAAAAGTACCGAAACCAGTAACTTTTAGTAAATACATAAATAATAAACAAATAAATAGAGTGTCTATGTTGCTTAGAAAAGGTCGTAACCTAACGCATTTCAAAAATTTTGTGACAATTTCGAACGGACTAAACTAGAAGCACCTTTCATTGCAGTTTTTAATTAATCTCGGAGAATGTGCCAGTTCCTCGCGAAATATTTTTCTTGTGTTTCTGGGATTTGAACTACGAGCACTGCTGCAACCCAAAAGAGAGTTCTAAAAAGTCATGCTCTTAATGACTGCCTCCAGCAACGGCTTCCGGTAGTATAAATTCTGAAATTAAGTCTTCGTATTTAATAATATTTATGTTTTTCTTGAAAAGCACTGAAGGGTTGTTGTGTTCATAATGTTGCATTCAGTGATCTGTAAATTTTGAAATAAAACACATCCATTCGAAACACAAATCACTACATGCAAGCGCTTACGGTAGCAAAATTTGCCTTGGGTGACGAATTGAAAAATGCTTGCAGCAAGCTAGCTCGTTTAGCCAGTAAAATTTCGTTGCGGCAACAACTTTCTTCGAGTCTGACTACTTTCTGCATATAATTGTGAACAAGTTTTAAAACCAGACTTTTTGAAACAGTTGTCGCAAGCATTTTCCTCGGTGACGAGAACTTAAAGCCTCGAAAAAGTTTTGAATTAGACAACATACATATTTCTCAAGATTTATGATTTGCTAAATTAATATTTTTACTTTTGTCCCGTTTTGAGTTGAATAGGTTTCTTAGCTGTTTTCATAAATTTGTAAGTGCATTAGTAATCAGTGTTCAGTCAATATGGGTGCAGAATTTTTTTTTTTTTCCTTCTTCTTTCATATGGACGCCGCCGTTGAGGTTATAAAAAAAAGGAAAAGTTGCTACCCTGGAAGTACGATTTAATACTAAATGCATAGTAATAAGTCCAACAAAAGGTCAACCTAACAGCTTCGTTTTTTAAATAAGTAATGAACTAGAAGTCATATTAAGGCACATAAACGAGAACGAAGTTCGTTAGAAAGCTATGAATAAACTTAAGTTGACAATTTATTGTTTTTTTCTTGTAATTCAAAGCCATTTGTTCTAAGCATTGAAATTAAAACTAAAAATAAACTAGTTCTTGTGAGAAAAAGAAAATAAACTGAAAAACCTTACTTTTGTGGGAAAAGAAAGTGTCATATGAGACAGAGCGACATGGCTTCAGACGACGGTACTCCGAAATTCCTTCCTTTTTGAAGAAGTCAAGAAAAAAAGACTTGTCAGCAAAATTAGTTTATACAAACTAAATAAAAAGAGAAAACTGACCATCACAAAATTGATTTAGCAAAAACTAAGAGAGCGCATCGGTGAATGTTAATAGTTTTATTATTTTTTTCGTATCGATTCCTACTATTTCTTCAACTCTCCAGAAGTCATTTTCGTGTTCGTGCTGCCAGCGGTCGCACTAACCCTCTGTCTGCGCTTAACACACATTAGACGTTAATTATTCTTCATTAAAAAGAGAGAAAAAACATAACAAAAACACTCAAATCCACGAACGACAATAATCGCAAATCACGTTCAATAGATTCCATCTTTTGATGATTATTGTAGGCCAAAGAAGTCTATTGGCTTTCACTTGCGCCACCGAAGTCATTATTATAGAAAAAGCGAAAAAAGAATTAAATACAAAACAAACACCGAACGTTTCGAGAACACAGAGAATACACGACTAACGTGCATTGGAAAATCATTTCTCAAGACTTATTGTTAGTTGTTATTTATGTCTCGTTCTGTTTTCTATTTTGTTGGCTGTTATAGTTATTTTTGTTGTTTTTTCACTTTCATTGAAAGAGATTACTAATGCAAGAGGTAAAATGGCACAATGTCAACTTGTTCTTTTTTCCAATCGTTGTTGTCATATCATAATTAAATAAGTTCACTTCGACTCCTCTTTTACACCCAGTAAAATAACAAAATTGAAAAATCCTTTCTAGTTTGAATTGTATATCTGCAATATAATTCAAACTAGGAAGGATTTTTCAATTTTTCCTCTTCCGAACCGCATAAAAAATCAATCAAGAGCAACACTTGCAACCTATAATTTTGTTGAACCGCACAAAAAACTTAATTTTAGTAATAATGATTTTTACCAGATGCATCATACGTATCTAGATATGTATATGTAAGCTGACATTGCAGCTTTTTTTGTTAGGGTGGAAGTTTAATTACCGAAATACGAAATGGATTTTGATTGTTTGTTTGTTTTGATTTGATTTAATAAAAAAAAAATGGACACTCATATAGGCATAGGAAGGTAGATCTATTTATTCATACAAAGTCTGCTACCTCAATAACATTACACAGAATATTGGGTAGAAAAAACAACAACGTAGTCAGGAGACAATACCAAAAAAATGGTGGGTCGATTCTCGTTAATTCTTTCAGGTTGCACTGGAAGTGGGGGACGGTTGAGCTCTAACGACTGAGGACAGCTTGTGTTTACATTTCATCGAATTCTACTCGGTTTTTATTGCTCCATGTAACAATGCTTTCAAGGTCAGAATTCAATTATATATACGCAACTTTACAGTTCCACATCCGAAGAGCGGGGACATGAAGTAGGAAACGAGAGTAGAGTCTTCAGCAAAACAATTTAATGGATAAGAGGTTTCAAACCAAAGATCATTTGTGAAGATAAGAAAGAGTGTCGTAGACAAAACGGAGCCCTGGGGCACACCAGCATTTATAAAGTGGGTATCAAACTTAAAACCATCCAATACAACTTGTATACAACTTGTATTGAACGATCGGAAAGGTAATTTCTTATCCAACGAAGAATAGACTCGTCGAAACCAAATGCACACATTTTCGATAAGAGAGCTTGATGCCAAACTCATCAAATGCTTTAGAAAGCGCAAAAGTCTTACTTTCTTCAAAAAAATGTAAAGATTGGTTCCACTTTTTGGTGAGATCAAATCACAAGTGAACCTTTAGCTACGAAAGTCGGCTGTCCGTGAACGTTCTTCAAGATATTTCATGAGTTGACGGTGTTTCAACGTTTCCATGACCTTGGAAAGGAGGACGTAAGTGCACTGGACGTGAATTGGAAGGGGAGGAAGCCTATTTAAGGTGAAGTGACCGAACAGCAAAGCTTTTTTTAATCGAAACTGAGCGAAGTAGGAGGATGGTAAGGAGGGGAAGGAACTGTCTAAGTAGCGTGTAAAAGCTAGAACCCCAATTCTTTTACGTCAGTATCAGATGATTACGTTCCAAATAAAATTCGGTAAAAGCCGAGTTCTCAATCCACTCCAATTTGGCCACCAGAAGTCGGAGAAACGACGAATGCTGTTAAAACAAAAGAACAAATTTGAATTTAGAACTCCAAAGTTAAGGTCAATTGAAACGAATATACTTGTTGACAGCAATGACAGTTTTTTGTTTCGCGACAACTTCAAATGTATAAAAACGCGCGGTTTCGTTCTTGTCGCTATATGTAGACATAATCTGACAGTTGAATTTGTAGCGGTCGTAAGCACAAAATCGCTTTTTTCGAATGCGAGAGCCTTCTTTCGCTCGGGAAAAGTTTCTTTTACTCGTTAAACGCAATACACTTGAAAAAGCATTAAATTGAATCTTACTAGCATTCTAGCCCCGACCCCCGACCGACATGTCACAGCACGGGTATCACAATGTTGCCGCCATAAATTTTCTCTTCACAGGCCGTGGCGTAAAGGTTAGCATGCCTGCATGCTACGTGAGGAATCCCAACAGAAAACAAATAACGTTTTTCTACAGGTATCGCTTAGGAATTGGCTAGTCCTTCGATAGTAATTAAATTGTTATGAAAAGCGCTATCTCGATTAGCCGCTCGGAATCGACGAACAATTGTAAGTCCCCTCCCTTCATCGCAAGGAATGGTTGCGAGAAATGCGCTAAACCCCGGGGCTGACAGCTCTTTTGCTTCACCCTATTTAGTTATTATCTTGTGAAAAAGTCGACAGTGCCGGCAATCGTTTTCCTTACGACATGGTTTGACTTCTCACTACAAGCACTTGCGGTTGCAAGCCAATTTGAAAAAAAGTAACATGTAATAATAATCATGTTTGCATGTTATTTTACTACACCTTAAAACACACACTGTATCTTAAGAGATTGCTACTGTCATCAAAACACACGAAAGTAAGTCGAGCAGCAAGATTCTTACCGCCGTATTAATAAACGCGGAATAGCTGGGTTAAGCCTTATTCCATGGATTAAGTGCAAAATGGTATAAAGGTAGCTTTAATTAAATGGAAAATGGTATAATGGTAACTTAATCCATGGAATAATAATAACCCAGCTATTCCGCGTTTATTAATACGGGGGCTAAAGTTCCGAGTGAAGTGGACATTTAAGAACTGGGTCTCTACAATGTAACTCTTTTTCTTTTCTGATTTCGATTCATTTGAAAGCTATTTTTGATACCATTTTTAAATGCCAGTAAGAATGAAAGCAGAATCGGATTTCAATTCTTTCAACTCCTTTTGACAAAAACTTCCGAATTTCGTTCAAGTTTCCTATTTAAACCTACGTCCTTAAAAATTAAGAACAAGGAATTCGGGGCATTGGAACACTTTTGTTGTAGAATCAAGCTACGCAGTAGGCCTCCCAAAAAGAAAAACACATTTACTGTTCAAAAAGTAAGCAAAAAAATGCTTTTGCCTGATGCACAATCTAATGACTGTCAATTTAAAAGCCCATACTCAGTTTCTTTTCAAATACTGCACTTTAAACTTAATCTTTTAGGTCACCAAAATTACAACTTTCAAATGAACACTTTCGTTTTCTGTTTTGATTTTATTTATTTCACCTTGAATATTTTACTTTTTGTAGTATTTGCGTTCTTCAGCTACCTTTGAACTCGTTTTTATATTTGTACATGCAAAGTTCAACGGACACAGCTATACACGATATATTAACATAAACAGTCTCTTCTTAGTCGTGGAGTAAATTAATTTTTCATTTCACCTTACTTGATGTATACAGCTGGGAAAACGACCCGGAAAAGTGTATCACGATGTGATTAATGTTTGGAAAGCAAACAACCATCATACAAACAAAGATGTTATCATCTCTGTAAGCAGTTAGCATAGCTTTAATTGGAATGATTACCATGCAGCTGTTTGGTTATTTATAACTAAGTCATGACAAATGAAGTTATGTCTTAAATTTTATCTGCAAACAATAACAAAACAAAACAAAAAAACGGTAGGCTACCTTAAAATCGTTAGCCAGAGTATACTGCAGTTACAGATAAATGAATCGATCATACTTGTCCCTAATTTGTTTGACATGAAAATGAATCTCTCTTATGAAAAGCTAAATATTTTATGTCCCTTTAGTCTTATCTCACCATAAAGAAACAATCCTTTAAAATTGTTCATATTTATATTTCTTTCAATTCCTGTTGATCTCATTTTAAAGTATACTAAAATAATGCCATCTCTGCAAACGACCAAAAATCTATACTACTAAAACGAAAAACTAATGAATAAATTGTTTTATATAATTAAAATCATATATCACGTACAGTAATTTAAAAAAACATTCTTTAAAGAATCATGTACAAAGAATATAATTTTTTTAAATCTAAAAATCGGCTTGACACGTTCTCGTTGTTATTATTTTATTTAATACAAAATGCGTTTTATTCGAGACTAAAACAAGAACATGAGCTAGTAGGTGTTATATTTGTACATACATAGCGTTGGAAATAAGCTTTTGTGTTTATTGTTAACTTAGCTTTTTCAATTATAAGAGTAGGATGTGTTTGCCACTCAAAAAGAGCAACGACCTGAGTAAGAGATGAACAGGCAAAAGAACTATCGAATAGTTGTCAGCTTTTTGGGTTATTTCTTTTAATGTCTTTTAAATTTTGTTTGTTGTTTTCGCATTGACATCTAAGACATTTAGAAACTATTTCCTAGAAATAAACTCATTCGCATTTAAGCACAATATTTCCCCGAGCATTTCCTCTTTTTCGGATCCACTTAATCTATTTATCCAATTGAATTGAATTGAATGATTCAGAGTGCGAATGATTTATCTGGATCTAAGAATTTGTGCGTCGACAGCTGTGCTAACCAAAACCTACACATCTTGCTTATGATTCGATTGGGAAAAAGCGTAAAACTAACTATGGTTTCTACTTGAAATAAGCAATACAATGTAATCAATTTTGCATAGAATATACAGTTAAATTAAAAATTAAATTAAATAATAAGAGTGGATTATTTTGTTTTCTTGTCACAATAGAATCTATGCCTTAAAACTTTTTAATTGGAGCAAATTATGTATACGAATTTTCTTTCACTTGACTGTAAAACATTTCCAGTGCTAAAAACCATTAATGATGGTCACTTGCAATGTACCGTTAGTTTTACTTACAAATATCAGATTTGCAATGGTCAAAAATATAAGAGTACTGTGTAGAATTCTATTATTTTTGGTCTTTTTCATTTCCGATCGCAATTTAATTATTAAATTTACCGTTAGACTTGTGTTTAAGTGTTTAAGTGTGCATTAATTCTTTAAATAAAATGGGTCGCTGAAAACATTGCTCCGAGGAAGAAGACCGTTTGATCCTCCAACTAAGAGATCAAGGCGAAACATACAGTTTTATTGCTCTTCAGCGATCTCAATGTGCTAATGCAGCCAAGTCTACTAACAAACTTAATAGAAAAAGAGGACTTACAAAAAAAAAAAAACAACTTTCCTGGAAAGGATTGTAAGAGAGGTGCTTAAAAATCCTTTTACAACATCTAGCGGTATAAAAGCAAATCTATCATTGGATATCAACTCTCGGATTTGCATGATAAAAATTTACATGGTCGAATTGCAAGGAAGGTTCCATTACTTACTTCTAAGAACATAAAGCAGCGTATACGATTTGCAAAAGTAAATCTTTCACAATCGACATGCAGAAATTGGTAAAATGTTTTTTTTAGTGATGAAACCAAGATGAATTTATTTGGTTTGGTTCTGATGGCACAATTTATGTGAGAAGGAGGACCAATGAAGAGCTGAACCCCAGGAACACCATAAAAACAGTTAAGCACGGTTGTGGTAACATCAAAAAATTTGTTTCACTCTTATTATTTTAGCCACATATTTATGCGGCATATATGACCTTTAATCAGTCCTTTACCTGGAACAAATAAACCCTCATCATTTGTTGAAATGAAAGTACATATGTACAATTGAACCAGGAATAAATTTTTTTTCTTCGAATAAAAATGAGAATCTTTGTATCGAAATCCAAATTATCTTTTAAAACAAAGCTACTTGTTGGGATTTTAGCTGATCATTTACTTAAATGCTACTTTTAGTACCACACGCGTGTACTTGAGTCCCATCAGCTTTTAGGAAAACCCATTGGGTTTTTTTATGCAGTTCAAAGTTATCTTTATGACAACTTGAAGTATTTTTAACTATTAAATAAAGGAAATGTTAGTACAGCGCATTAAAAACAAAAGTAAGGGCGATCTATCGAACACTTTGGAATTACAATTTAACTTATGTTAAAAAATTGACGAACTCTTACATTTATACATTTATAGTTTGCGAGCTTCCAAGGAGAATAACTACCCCAAATTAAGAGCGAAAGTAAAATAGATTAGAAAGAAGACAACGATGAACATTAGTTTTGAATTTCAGAAGTTGCAATCTTCAAAAGGAAAAATATAATGAATTCCACATTTGTTTTGTATCTATGTGCTAAAGAAAGAATCTCTGAATTTGACTATACATATGTCCAAAATTAGGCTCAAAGGTAAACTGATGACAATTTTTTTTCTATTCCTTTATTATAAATTATTATTTGAGGGCAGGAACGCATGATAACAATAGAAATGCACTTTATTTGTCTCACTCAGTCAGAATAAAAGCATACGCAGCTAAAAGCAAACAATTGTTTCCACCTGCCGCCAATGCCCCTGTTCCGTAACTATCGCCTAGATAAAAGCCGGCGATAAACGGTGGAAAATGGAACGAAATTCTATGAATTTAGTAGGATTTCGTTCCTGTTCTCACTGTTTCTTGATCGATGTTATCGATGCGATAGTTACAGAACAGGGGAACAGCAAATAAAACCTGCGGTTTATTTTTACAAGTAAACGTTTTACACATTTCTCCCGTGGATAACTACCACGCTGCCTGTCATAATAGAATTAAAGGTCAGCAAATGGGCAATAACTTTTGAAGATGCCATTTATCAAGTAGAACACTTCTTTGGAATTGCCCTTAACACTTTTTAACTGAAAAACACATTGGGAGAGCAAAGACGCAGTTGCGATATTCCTACAATTAGTGTTCACCCGATACTAATTTAGAACAAAAAAAAATAAATAAAAAAAAATAAAAATTTATTTTCAGAACTGGAACATTGAAACTGTCCGAGCTCTTTTTGAAATTAATTATTGTGACGGGCAGGGCAACTGCGTAATATTCTATCAACACTGAAAGCCCGCGTCCTGTTTGACCGAATCTTCAGACTACGAAAGTGTTTAGCAAAAGTATTGAAACAAACAAAAACCTTGGTTTCTAACTGCAAAATATATATATTATATAATATACTAAAATCCCCATACAAAACTTAGGGTGAGGTTGAAGTAGCTGTCAAGAAAACGATTGACACATTTAGACTAATAAACTTGGTCCATTGTTATATGAAATAAATAAATAAATCGAGAGTAGGAATTACCTCATTATTCAAACAATTTGGAGCTTTCTATTAAGCGATGGTGACAGTTAATATCTATATTTGATAAGATGACTTGGATCGTGAAAAATAACTCGCTCAAGTGTAGCTTATATGTTTTTGAGAAGGCTTGGCATGGACGGAAAAGGAACGGAATTTTGTTCCTCTTCGTTCAAAGGATGACATTGAGCCTTGTTTTATGTCTACCTAGGGTAGAAGCCGGATAGAAGTCGATTACGGATATAAGGTGCAGTCTGCCTAAAGACAACAAACAACTGGTACGTTTTAGATCTATACTTAGTCAGATGCTTTTGGTAAACAGACAGATGATTATGTTTTAACACCTAGTGTTCTGTTTTTCTTGTGTCGACTTGCATAAGTTTGCACGTGTAGCGATAGGTAGGCCAATATCTGTCCTGTTGCGCGATGTTGGAATATGGCTATTTCTCTTTCTTGCTAGTTAACCGCCTTATCCGAAATGTCTCTGTGCACTGGAGCACAGAAGTGATGAATGTTAAATTGTTTTTTTTTTATCTCCAAGAGTTCGTCTAAACTCTGCCGAGTAATTTAAGGGCTGCACAGCTGTAAGAGAAGATGCGAATATTTGACGTGGATATCACGTTTCTCTGAACCATGATAGGAACACTTTGATAGCCATAATTTCAGCTTATGGAACAGATGACATTGGTTTGGAAGACGGAATGAGAAACTTATATCTTGTGTGTCTGGAAACAGACCGCCACCAACTCCATCTTCGGTTTTCAAGGCATTGGCAATAAAATGAATTGAAAAATCTTGCAGGAAATCCTTATCGCCCCATGTTTATGGTGATTTGTTCTGCACAATAAAATTGGATAAGTTTAGAGTTAATCTGGCTGGTCAGATTCATGAGTCTAAACCAAGCATGCAATTTCACAGTTTGGCTGAAACCAGGGGCCGAATCACAGCTCACGATATCGAGTGAGTGAGTGGCATTAGAGATCGAGTGAGTTAGTAACCATTTTGGAATTACAGCATACGTGACCTCTCGTATCGTATTGCTCTTTAAAATTGTACTAGTATCATCGAATATTCGCTAGTAAATTTCGAGTTTCTATTAATTCATAGATGTCGCTGGTGTCTCTTTATACTTATTTCATTATTTTTTGGTAGGTAAAATTTATGCCATTGTAAAAAAAAGACAATATTTAGTAAGAATTTCGGAAAATTTAAACATAAAATACACTCGGATGGTGTTATTAAATGAAATATTGATAATAGATGGTTTCGATAGTCTTTCATGTATGAATTAGAGAGCACTTTATGCATCGAATGAAATTCCGATCGATTACTGATGAGAGAATGCCGAATTGTGGTACTAGATGACTCGATATCGTGAGCGGTAATACCAAATTCCCATAATTCCGATACGACTTATTCGATAGCGTGTGCCGTAATTCGGCCCCAGGCTTTTTGCTTTTGACGTTTGAAGGACTTTGAAAGGATAGCACAACACTGTTTTACGCAAAGACAAAGTGTTAACAGATGGTAGATTAATCCGTGAACATGCACCTTTTATAAGATTTTATATGTTAGACAACACATGAAGTTTAATAAATAAAAAATAGGGTGGCACAACAGAGCGAGGAGCCCCTGGGCCTAGCGCATTTCTCACAACCATTCCTTGTGAGGGAATGGAGGGGACCTACAATTTTCGGCCGGTTCCGAACGGCTCATTGAGGAAGCGCTTTTCTTGGCAATGAATTTACTATCGGAGGACTTACCAATTCCTCGCGAAAGGCGATACCCGTGGAAAAACATTTTTGCCTCTGCTGGGGTTCAAACCTCGAACCTCTGGTTCTGGCAGGTGGACATGCTAACCATCACCCCACGGGTACCACGAAGTTGTATAAATATATTTAACCATTCATGTTAAATACGACTGGGTTTTATCACTGCGGTCTTACACCAGGAGAGTCTAACATTAACCAAACAAACATCCAAATTACGACAGACACCGTAAAAGACCAACAAGAATACCGAACTACTTTATAGATTTCACGAATGCTTTTTGCATGGGGTAAATTCGTAAAGGAAACATTTGCAAAATATAAAACTCTCATTCTAAGCAAAACTTTATTATGTCAACTCTACAACACCATTTTTGTATATAGTCATTGTGGCAAGTTTGGGTGTTAATCAGAGGTTAACATTCTTCAATGGTAAGTACAAAGTTAGACATACGCCGATAGCATTGGCAATATTGGAAGAACACGGCAAAATTATTATTAACCAACTACAAGGAGGATAGTGTTAAAAGAAGTTAACAAAATATATGCTGTGAATTGTGATCAAAGAATGCTATACTCTATACCGAATACTTACTCCAAACTTGATGACGAACTATAATTAGGAAGTAGTTCAAGCTTCGAATCTCCAAAAAAATCCATTTGCTTTTCTGCGAAAAACACCTCTTGCGAGAAAATGAAAAGTTATAGTTGAGACAAATGCATTGAACCCCGGGGAACCCCGTTTTGTTTCTCCCCTTATATTTTTTAAAAGGTTTGTTAGAGGGCCTCAGTTGAGCAGAGGTAGTGATAGGCCGGACTCGAAAGTTCGAATCCGGCGCCGGGTATTTACTTTACTTTTCTATCATCTAGATTCTAGAGGGTGTCCTCAATATATGTAAAATTACAAATGGACGGTCAATTGGTTTGAGGGATAAGGCTAGGTTAGGCGTTATGGTCAACATGCCTGACTGTTACGTGGAAGTTTGAGGTCCGATTCGCAGAAACATTCAATTGTTTTTTAACGGATATCACCATTCATGAGGAATTTTCAAGTCCTCCGAGAGCAACTACACTGTCAGAGACATTCCATGAAACTGCAAAGCAGATGAACTCGTCACAAACAGAACACTTTTGCCCTTCTCACGGAAAACGGAGGGTACAAGAAAACTAATCAGAGATGGTCAAGCAGTTTAACGTGTAACAACGAAACAGATCTGGCCCAAGCTAGATCTTAAGCGGTCGAATGGCTTGATCTCTCTCTGAAAGGAAAACACCATAGTGTGACAATAGGTGTCATCACAGGACACTGTCTTATTCGTCTCTAACGATTTTCGCAGGAGCTGTATGGATGAGGAGGAGGAGGAACTATTTCCCACTTTCTCTGTTCATGTCCAGCTTTAGCTCACAAACGTAGGATACGCCTAGGTTCGTATTTGTTACTCCCATCGACGCCCTACGTCTTTGCCGCTTCATTGTAAGCTCGAAATGGTTCGATTAGGATAAGGATACATTAGATCCATTGTGGTATCACAATGGGCCCAACGGGCCTAAGTGTGTTAGCCGAGCTAACAGCCACTTTAACCTAACCTAACCTAACCTAACTACACTGTCATGAAAAGCTGTTTTGCAAGAAATTGTCAAACTCCTCCACTCCTCACAGGGTATGGTTGAAAAAACTGAGCTAGGCTTCGAGGCTACCCACTCTCTTGCACCACTCTATTTATTTATTTTAATTTTTTTCACTTCATGTTCTAAGAACCTAGCTATCAAAATAAAAATGACAATAGTTCCCGGTCTTTTCCATAGTGGATCAGAAGAAAGTACTTGGCCAATTAGAACAAATAATTCTTCTTTATTGTTATGATCATAATATGAGTGTACTTTGAACGCCAACTTATATTTAGAAGCATATGTATTCAAAAGCTCTAATATTTGGGTCATGTTGAGCAAATATGGACAGTCGGTAGTCCCAAAAAAGGAAGGGCATATGCTACTACAACGGCGCATTCAATCAAGAAGACGTGATCGAACGAACTCGTATGTGAAAGATGAGAGACCAGTTACCCCTCGGACTGACTAAAGAGACATGTTGGCTAAAACGTAGGTTTATACAGAGGACTATAAGTCCTTAGAAGAAATCTAAGTTTGATAAGAAAACCTTGTGGTATAAAATAAAAACAATTTTATTTTAAATGATGGGCAAAGCTTGAGTCAGTTGGAACCTTTCAGCTAATTTTGCAAAATATTAAATATTCCATGAAAATTTTTGGCATATGGTAGGCAGTCGTTTGCTTATGAATCAAAAACAAACACAAAACCTAACTCTGCATTGAACCTTAATTAAGAATATTTGTTCCCGCATTCAATCATTGTCATATTAAAAAAAAAAAAAAGCTTTTTTATTGATTTACTTTGCAAAAATTCAAAGAATACTCCGATGTGTCAGCTTGTTCCTAAAATCGCTTATCAAGCGCGCGTTTGTCATCTATCGTAGTTTTTGCGCCGCACTTACACAACCTTTTCAACAGAACTATTTTTGAAGATCTTACACTACTCTCCTGTACACAACTTTAAAACAAAACTTTTCCACAAAATCTCGCAAACACTTTAACCTCTAAGACTCCTTGGTGTCTTTAGTTACAAAAGAATCTCTTTTTTTTCGAAAGCAAGAAGATGATAGACATCAATAAAACGCCAATAAAAAAAAATCACACAACGGATAGATAAGCAATCTTTTGCCTAATAACGTGCGGCGCGATATAAAAATAATAAATTGAATTACATAAACCATAGACATCAGCGGAAAACTTATTGAAGATGTGACAAAATGCAGCTATGCAAGAAAAAGCTCTTCAACACACATTTAGATTGTTCTTTCTAAAGCACTCTTCCAATTATTAGTTACACAGAGAAGATATTAATAAAAAACGCACAAGCACAACACAAAATGACTCTTACCACTTCGAAGACACATCTTTTCAACGGATCGCGTCACGTTCAACTGGATTTTTAATAGTATTGCTTTATTAGAAGTTCGCTCCTTTTTCAAAACGTACAAGCCATAGCAAACGGAAGTTACGTATTGAAAAATGACCTAGACCTTGTTGCTTGTGAGGCAGTTGCTAAACAAAGTCTCTTTTTGATGTTATGAGATCATTTGGAGCTAAAAAGCTTTCATACACTAATTTTCATGTAGTAGCTTTAGTGTTTTTTTGTTTATCATTTGTTGATAAAAATTTGTCGACGGCCCAGAAGTCGATAAGGTTTTCACATGGTGGGGCTCGGTTGCGTCAAGTCATTTTGTAACACCAACAGTTGTCGAGTGTGTTGTTAGTTTTATTTGCATTTACAGAACGACGCAGTAAGATAGGCTATTGGGTTGAATCAAAAGGATAACGTTTACAGCTGTTTATCAGTCGGCAGACGATAAACTACAGACTTATCGTTTTCCACTTGCTAGGGGGTACTCGAAGCACGTGTATTAAAAAAATTGAGATTAATTGAGTTTTCCATGGAATCTAATAATTTTCTGGTGATATAAAACTTTTTTGTTGCCTTACACCACCTTCCAAAACGTATTTCTATTTATTGATGATAATCTAATATGACAGAAACGCATATGTTGTGTAATTGTTAAAACGATAAACAGGTCCTTAACGCAAACATACCCCTTCTGCTCGGAAGATACTCGGCGCCCACCAACCAACCTTTTTAGAGCATATTGGGGGTAAAAGGGCGGCCGTGGTGCAGTGGTAGAGTGTTCAGTAGATAGGCCGGGCGAGTTACATACAATGACCCCATCGTAAAAAGTGATGACTTTAGTCAGGAAGTTGCGTCTAATAAATACATACGAGATTCGTGGTAATGAAACCTTAAGCCGCACTTCCTTTAGTACGTATGCTTATTTGGCAATTAGATATAGGTATTGTATTGTAGTGTTAAGCAGAATGAAATAATAAAGTGTACGTAAAACGAAAACCGAAAAGCAAACAAAAAAAAAAAAAGATCTTATTGAAAAGTAGACACGAAGCGTTTTGATAGCGAAGAAACGATCTTTCCAGTATCTGTTGTTGTTTTCGAAATCAAAATCTAAACAAGACCCTAATAATTATCACTATTTGTCCTTGTTCTCGTTGAAAGAGATGTGCTCTCTGGCACAATTCGCATTGGAGCTTTGAGTAACTCCTAACTTGCAAGCAGCATATCTTGTGACTCACGTCACAGTCATCTTTGCTTCGGTTCAGGTCTGGGCCACTCTAGAGTCTGATCAAGGAAAGGATTGTTATCTGTCTCAAAGATCTAGCACTGGTGCCCTGGTGAAGAGCGATAACATACGACTGCACGAGTGCACGCCTCATTAGGCACATACGCATACGTCTTCCAAGCAGAGGCATATGCTATCCAAACGGCTTTATGATACATTGCGAACAATGGCTGGATGGAGAGAAGTATTTGTGTCTGCAGCGACAGCCAAGCTGTGGTTAAGGCTCAACTCAACCCTCGAACTATTTCCAAAGTTATCCAAGAATGCAAGACATCTCTGAATGAGTTCGGAAGACTAAATCATTTGAGTCTCTTTTGGGTTCCAGTCCAGACCATCACGGAATAACTGGAAACGAGATCGCCGATGAACTTGCGAAACAAGGATCTCAGGCTTCTTTCTCAGGACCTGAACCATTCCTTAGTCTGCCAGGGTCCTCAGTGAGGGCTTCAATGAACGATTGGATCTGTCAAGAGCACAACGGTAGATGGAATGCTCTATTGGATGCAGAAAGACTAAACGTATGCTCACCAACGTTATTAACATAACTGCAACATTTTTGCTATCCCGTAGCAGAAAAGATGGCAGAAAGCTTGTTGGCGTTGCCACGAGGTGCTTCTGTTTTGCCAAACATTTGAATGTGTTACGCTTAAGTGATACCACACTCTGTGAATCCTGTGGAGAAGATGATGACACCGCGTAGCACTTTCTCCTGCATTATTTTTTTCATGATGCTTCTTGGATTTGAACCAGGTGCACCACATGATTATACTTCTTTTCATGACTAAAATGAAGATACATACATACACAAAGTGGGGTAGCAGAGCGGGGAGCCCCGCAGCCTAGCGCTTTTCGAATGGTTGCTTAATCTTTGCACTTCTTGGTATTCATAAATCATTTGTTGATGCAAAAAAAAGTTCATTCCTAAATTTTAACTTATTTCGTTTTGTCACCAACGTTCCTCAATCAATAAAGATAAAATAGAAAGATAAGATCTGCGACGTCATTCATGATAGGTATGCCATTTGCCAGAGTAATTTTTTAACAGTGGCTAGTAAATGCTTCGAAAATAAAATCTCTAAGATCTCTTTGTTACTAAGATACAAAGTTAGTTTGGATTCCCATGTTTCTACCTTCTTCAATGAGTAATAAAAAAAACGATGACCAACTGATTTGAAATTACTCTTTACCAAATATTACGATTTCAAAAAGATTACAACCAAGTGCATTTTTATGGTCCCTAGTTTGTAACCATATTATGATTGATCGGATTTCATGTGCTGCTCAAAATCCTCGTCGCGTTTAGTGTCATATAATCCTTACTTTTGGACAGTTGAACTTATTCGTTTAGGTATCCAACAACAAAAATTATAAACAATAGATAGCATTTGAATCAAAGTTTATTATTGCATACGCATAGGCTGAAACAAAATTATGTATGTCATGCTTTGGTTTCAAATTTCAATGGTTTCAAATTTCAATGTTTAATTGCTTCTGAAAAAAAATTGCTATCGAACAAAAGCTACGAGTAAAAATTTAACTTAATAAATAACAACGTTGAGAGTTTAAAGTCTCTTTAGGCCTGACCGAGATGGTCTACAAACAGACGCCACAAACAAAAACAGTTTTTTCTGATATTTTGAATAATAAGCTTAGTAAAAACAGAAATCAAAAATTTACGACCAATCGCTATAACTTTTCATATAAATTACGTGTACGGAAAAGTAAACAACACTTAAACGTATCCAAATTCATATGATCATTTTATTTCTTTTTCCTTTACGACATCGCCTTAATCTCAAAGTTATTGCAGAGCTCTTTATCTGCTTCACACTAGGGATCCACCGTGGGGTAAAACTTTCCCACGACACCAGGCACTACCACCGCTACAAGAGGTGCTGATCCTACACCGAGCAGAAATCCTCGGCTCATAGTAGGACCCCGCGCAAACCACCGCGACATGCGATTGCGACCTGTGGAAAGTATTATTATTTGTATGTACAGCAGGCCGCTCAGGTTTATGTCACTCCATAAGATTACATGTTTCAATTTGACAGCGATCGAATCGCAAACGCAGGCCGCGCTGGTTTACGCACTGCTTTATAAGGATTCAAGGGGCTAGAAAAATAATGCAACGGATTTTACGAAGTAGTCGGGAGTATTAACCTTAAAAATATGACTGGTCGCAGTTTCCAACTAGAGCAGGAGATGATGAGAATAAGACGAGCAGCCATCTAGTGCGTCCAAGAATCTCAAAAGCGACTGGCAATAGGGCCCATTTTTTGAATATAAAGACAAAAACTAGAGGTCTACAATGAAAACGTTCGATTAAGCTGATCCAACATTTAGAAAATGGTAGAGCAGATATTAGGTAGCCACTGCGAAAAAGCTATTTGATAACCAATAAAGCTATTTGATAACCAACGCGGATTTTTCGCGGGGAGGTCAACAACAGGTGCAATCAAAAAAATAGTTATCCTAATAGTAAAACATCGTGATAGAATCACAATGTTTTCCCATTAGGATCCTTGTGTTAAGTACTTGCATGTTGTACTGCGACTGGCTTCGAAAAAGCATTCGATCAACAACGACGAGATGTAATATGGTGGCACTAAGACAACAAGGAATTCCAGAGAGAGAAAAAATACTGGGTACTTGGTGTTGTCCATTTTCTGATCAAGACATGCCTATTCTAGAAATTTATTTGAATGCAAATCTGCTTCCCAAATGTAAAAAGTTTAAATAACTAAGATCAATAGTGAAGCAATATGTGATGACGACATCAATCATCGAGTAAGCGTAGGGTGGATGAAGGGGCGAAAAAGCTCCGCCATCTTCTATGATCTGAAGGGAAGATTCTACACCGCGGTTGAGAACAAGTCGACAACAGCTGAAATGAACATGCTCCGCATGAAAGCAGAAGTAACAAATCTTGATCGTATTAAAAGTACCATCTGGGAATAAATAGAACTAAGCCAATGCTCAAATACTATTGTCATTTTTAAAATAGAAAACCAAATCAAAAAGGCAATGTCTCAAAAATGTGCAGATACGATCGTGAAAAAACAATTTAAAAGGCAGATGAAAACACTCCTTAAAAATCGGGAGAGTTTCCGACCCATTTTGATGTAAATGCGGCGCACCCCACTGTTGATCACTGTTGTGAGGCAGTAATAGAGCTGTGAACTGTGAGACCAAAATTCTCGTAACGAAGGAAAATATCCGTCAACGTAATGGTTAGCATGTCTGCCTGTTATGTGGGAATTCGAAGTTCGAATCCTAGAAAAATGAAATAGTTTTTCCACATATGTATATAGCCTTTCGCAATGCATTCGCAAGCAAGTTCTTCAAGAGTGACTTCACTGCTATAAAAGCGCTTTTTCGATCAACCGTTCGAAATCGACAAAAATTTGAAGGGCCTTCCATAGTAAGACCGATACTCACATACACCTGTTTAGTTGGGTGGCCATCATTAGATAAGGTGCCAAACTTAAGACCATGACCAAAATCCAAAGACTTGCATGCATTGGCTCAACCAGTGCCACTAGAACGACACCAACGGCAGGTTAGGTTAGCGTTAGGTTAAGTTAAAATGGCTGTCAGGAAAACAACTGACACACTCAGACTAATATTAGGTCCATTGTGATAACATAAGAATAATACGAGGGAGTAACTCACTTAACAAAACCATTTGGAGCTTGGGGGATTGTCTCTTCCTCCTCTTCATGTAAGCAGCTTCTGCAGAAGTCATTAGAGGAAACGCCGAGTCTTATGGCGTGTCTTCCTATCAGACAATGTCCGGTAATGACATTGATTACTTAGCTAAAGTGCAATTTGGTTATGGATAATAATAAATGTCTTGGGGGTTTTAGTTGCAACAAACATAGTGATATTGTTCCACCTATTGTTTGTTCTATCCATTGCCTCATCCTTTAGCATAAGTTTGCATGTAGGGATTGGTATATCAATATTCAACCTGCTAGCTGAGATCGGTAGAACGGTTCCTTTTCTGGCTATTTCATCGGCTTCACAGTTACCCACGATATCTCTGTGTCCCGGCACCCAAATAAGGTGAATATTGAACTGTTCAGCAATCTCCTTAAGAGATAGGCGACTGTTAAGGGCGGTTACTGAGTTCATAGAAACAGCGCCGAGTGATTTGAAGGCTGCTTGTCTGTCCAAGAAGATCCGGATATTCGCTGAGGATATGACGGTTTCTTCGGTTCTTGAACCATCTGTATAGAAATGAATTGAATCATCTCTCAAGAACTTTTCGTCTTCCCATAGATTTCTCGGTGGGACTTGGAACTTATAATCAAAAATCAATTGCGGGATGTTATTGATCTGAATAAATTCAGGATTGTACAGTGACCGATGTTGTTAACGTTAAATCGGGAGATACGAAGGGCTGTGCTGGCGGTCATTTGTTTGCTGAAGATATCTAGTGGTGTGAGATAAAGGAGTATGTTTAGGGTAGCTGAGGGTGTTGATCTCTGTGCTCCGCTTATACACAAACATGCTGTTCGTTGGACCTTGCTTAGATTATCGCAGTAGGACACCAACGGCAGCTTTAGAAACTTTCCTGTGGCTGGTTCCTCTAGACCTTTTCAGCAAAGAGATGACGGCCATTATTATGAATTATACTGATACAGACATTTAAACAGACTACACCCGCCCGTTTACTGGTTTCAATCCATTCAATCCAATGGCCCTAATAGTCATTCCGACAAGAGAATGCTGGGAGAAAAACAGGGTTATAAAAGAAAAACATCTCTTCGTCTTCACAGACGGTTTAAAAACGGACGAGCGGGTAGGGCCAGGCATGTTCTCAGACTACCCTGCTATGAACATATCAATAAAGCTCCCAGAATTTTCCAGTGTCTCCCAAGCAAAAGTACTTACAATCTGTGAACCGCAAAACACCTAGCTACGCAAAACTTGGTCAACAAAAATATTGACAACTTCATAGACAGCCATGCGGACATTAAAGTTATCTCATCTATTATCACAAAATCTAAATTAGTATAAAGCTGTCGCAGTAATGTTAAGACTGTTCAGCTCAACGAACACCGTAACTTTAATTTGGGTTCCAGGACATTGTGACATAATCGGTAATGAAATGGCGAAACGAACACCTCAGTTCTAAAGCCACTAGAACCAAAAAAAAAAACAATGGAAACAATGGAACCTTAAGATTCGAGTGAGGTGCTGCCGCTTGCGGCTGCCAATCTATCGAAAGCGGATGAGGAAACCCTTAGGCGTTTCGAAATAAAAGAACTCCGATTGATCTTTGGTTCCGTTTGCGAAGACAATGTATGGAGAAGATACAAAAAAAAAAGCTGTATGAGCTGTACCGCGACATGGACATTGCTAGAACAGCACGAATCAAGCAAGGGAAATCGCGGAAGACCTCAACCGAATTAAAGTCGTTATCGAAAAATATTGGTTGAGGCCCACGTTCATCCTGAACTATAATGCCCACCTAAGCAAGTAAATAAGACTTGAAACAATTAAAAACTGGAAAGCCTGCCGATGCTTTCAACAAGTGGTACTCCATGGAAAGGACCACTAGTATGTTAAGTATGAGAGTTGTGAATCCTTTGAGATCTCATATTCCTGGCGCCGTTAAAGAAGTAGACAAGGTCAAGGTCAAGGTCAAGGTCAATGCAAACATAGCTCATGACTAAACCTCCTCCCATTGATTTCCACAGAAGCTGAATGGATTAAAAAGAAAACGAAATCATTTTCAATCTTTTTTAACACGACCTACTCCTTATCATGCATTAGTAGCTCGTTAAACGTCGATAAACCTGATTAAACTGAATTCTTGTATCACAACATTCACCTTTCTTTACCTCACCAAAAATATACCTTTAAGTTATTCTGAAAGACCGCATGATGAACATGAAAACCTCACCTCATTTATTAACTTCGTTAATTTCACTCAATATAATATGTAGTAGCTTTAAAGACAAGTTTGACAGATCCGTAAATTTGAAGGTCATGTTTCCGGTATGTACTTGGAGTTTGTGTTGCAAATTAGACAAGACCAACTACACTTTACAACAAACAACTGTCATTTATTCAGATTTTATGGGAGGTTAGGAGGAAGATACAAATCAGCTGTGAACCATGCAAAAAATCGATGAATGTGCTGTGTTTTCTCGAGTCAGGTGGCAGACTTTCCGCGCTGGACAATTGAGATCTGGGAACCTAGACTTCTAATCAGTAAAATGTCAATACAACAAAAAAAAAAGTGTAGGCAGGTAAAAAGAATAAAAAATCTCGACACTGCGGACTGCGTACATACACAACTTTTGGTGATAGAAAATTTCACAATTCACTTGTACGACTGAAATAACTTTTTTCAACGAAATGAGTATTCCTCAAAACCTGACCTACTTGGAAAGCAGGATGCACAGTTGAATGACATTTAACCGACTCATCCTTGGGACTGCTGCAGAAAGTTAGGTTATGCACGACGCGAAATTTTCGTTTCACGTTCGGTTTCACCAAGTTTTCTCTAAATAATTTTACAAAGCAATTTTGCGTAGAATATTTCACTAGTATATGAGACATTCTCACATCAATTACAACCTACGATCTTTCAACAAAAATCGGTCTTTTTAGATACCTAATCACGAAAAAGGCGACGCTGCCACCGTTGTCGGATACTCGACCATGGATATTTCTAAATAAGCAATTTAAACGCGCGTCTTGCGGCACAGAAATACAATTAAACAAAAAACATTCATTCAGCAGCAAATCTAAAAACTTGTAGTACATATAAATAAAACCAAAATAAAAATAAAGCCTTACGTGACCAAAACGACACCTTCGCCGCCCCCTTGTTCTGTCGTTCAATGGAAGTAGTAGCCCCTGTGACCTGCGACCATTGACAACACAGCGGCAGCAGCTAAAGCAGCACCAGCAACAACAACAACGACGACGACGAAAAAACGAAGCCACGAAAGGGTTTCTCAAGATTCTATTTCTTTTCTTTCTTTCTTTTTTTTTGTGATTTTGGTTCTTGTGACAAAGGTTGAATGAAATGAGATCAATGATTTTGATAGATTTCTTCTTTTTTCTTCGCTCCACACCACAATTAACCTTTTTTTACGTTTGGTTCTTTGCTTCTTTTACATCACTGCAACACTGAATCATGAGTGAAAATTTTTTCTTTCATTTGACATTTTCCATCGAAAGGTTTTCCCCATTTAATATTAAAATAAAACTTGTACTATGCGTTACGTTCTCAATTACATCACACACTTACCTTGATAATAAATAAACAAATGTTCGTGTTTAGCCGAATTTTATTGTTATGGTATAAAAAAAAAGGTTTTTTTAAGTGAAAACTTTGTTAAACGGTGCAACAGAGCACCCGAATTCGTACGTAATTTTGTTTGCGACTGTTTAGAAAGAAAATTAAAATGTCGATAGATAATGAAGTTTGCTTTGTACTGCGGCCATTTTAGAAGAAAAAAAATGCGTCGAATTGTTCCGAAATATGGCCGCGTGGTTGTTGTTGCTTCTGGTAGCGGGAATGTTATCGATAACGAGAAGAAATTAAGTAGGTATAGAGATGTGCCTTTTCCATTTTGGACACTTTTTAATTTAATTGTTTACAGCCTTATTCATAATAAAAAGATAATACACTAATGATCGGCTGACTAGATACACACTGATTATCTTTTTAATCAGCTTCCTATTCATAATAATAAAGGCCCCAGCCCATAGAACGCGTTGCGTGCGGTAGAAGCGACGCGGCAACTGATGCGGTGGGTTTTGAATGTTTTTCTGTTTTCATAATATTTCACAGCTGTTGTCTGTTGTCGATCGTTCAAAAAGGTATCTAAGATACGGCTATCCGAGATAGGCTATCCGATAGGTTCTTGAACGCGCCCATTGTCACTTTTTCCATATAAGAGAAAACTTCAAATTGGTTGTGACTGCGCATGTCTCTCTTCTGTCACCGCGTGAGAGCCGCGGCAAAGTAGAAAGTTGGGCTACTTGGCGCGTTCGGCGCGTTACTTGTGCTTATGGGTCACCTCTCATAAGAACGTGTGTATTTAATCGAGCTGTCAGTTGGAAGCGGTGCCGCACGCGCTCAACGCGTTCTATGGGCTGGGGCCTTTACCGTTGATTATCTTTATTTGCCATATTATCAGGCTGATTATCTATTATGAATAAGAATTTCTGTTTTATCATCTGATTATCTTTAAAATGCGATTATGAATAATGGTGGATTTACATGCATCTGCAAGTGCAGATGAAAATCGGAAAAAGACACAAGATGTAAAATTCATACTTGTCTGATAGAGAGGGAACGAATTTCCTAGTTATGGTTGCAGATGAAAAATTATGGGTGCAGATGAACATGTTCATCTGCAACCATAATCCTATTCGTCTCTTTTTTTAACTTTTGTGCTTTGTAATCTTCATCCGTCTCGCTTTACATTTCTGCACTTCCGCAGTTGCAGATGCATGTAAACCCAGCATTATGCTTCACTATCGTTTTCCAAATTTGCGAAAGTGTTTTCCAAAATTTTTCCAAATTGTCCCCGATCGATTGACACCAACAGCGCTGCCAAGTCTATCCTAAATTTTAAATTGTTAATAACTTTTTAGTTAGAGCGATACCGAGGCGGCACTTTCTCTTTAAAGCACTCTAAAGCACGGGTCACACACGGCTGGTTGCCAGCGGCGAATTGAGTATCAGCTTTGTGTGACCACAAAATTCGCAACCAGCCCTGGCAGCCGGCGAGTGTTTGGCAGCGGCTGGCGAAGTTGAACATGTTCAACTTTTGGTAGCAAGCAGCGGCGGCTGGCAGCTAGTAGCGCAATCTGACCACATCGGTAGCAGCGACTAGCGACTAGATTTGACATTTGATTTTTATTTATTTCAAATCATAAAATAGTAGTAACCACTCGCGATTCAAGACTTTCAATTATTTTAAAATTAAAATACATAAATCAAACAATATGAACGACTTGAGGTGGTCTTCAAAAGAAGTGCTAAAGTTTTTGAATTGTTTCGAAAAATATAATAGTTTATGGGACGTCAGTTGTAAAAACTATTTGAATAAAAATGTGAAAGAAGAAGAATATTTAAAACTTGTAGAAGATTTGATGTTGGAGGGGATTTCGTGCAATATAGAATCCCTTAAAAAGAAAATCAAGAGTTTAAAAGATACTTATCGAAAAGAAATTAATAAAGTTTTAAAGTCAAAAAAAAGTGGTGCTGGTGCCAGTGATGTATATCATCCAAAATTAGCATGGTTCTCTGCAGCGGAAATGTTTTGGCGAGGAGCCGTCGTAGGAAGAGACTCGTTTTCGAATCTGGTAAGAAAGTTAATAATTCTAATTAGTGATATTTAATAACCATTGTAGTTAGTTTACTTTAGTTTGTGTAATTTTCTATAACAAAAATTGTAGAAAAAACATGTTTTTTTGTGATTATTTTTAGAAGGAATAAAAATACCCAATTATTTTTAAAATTGGAAGAAATATTTTTTAGAGATGTTCAATATTAAATAAGGATAACAAACTTTTGAGAAGTGTTGGCCGACGAATAGTAGTCGTTTTCTTTATAGCGTCTTGCTTTAACATCAGCATGCTCGTAGCAATAGGTATGCCTTTTATTGTTTTTTTTGGTGACACTTGCATGAAAGTTATTTTCCTGGCGAGTTCATTTGCTTTGTAGTTTCCCGGAGAGTCTCAAAAAAGTTTAATTTTAAACAGTTCTACCATCTCCCTAAAAGACGATCGATAGTCGCGGGTGGTTACAGATTTTGTAGAAACATTACCAATTGATTTAAGTGCTACTTGACTATCCAAGATGCGGATATTTGTCGATAATATCACGTTTTCTCTGAGCCACTTTAGGACCTCTTTGACCGGCAGGATTTCCGCTTGGAACACGTTACAATAGTTTGGGAGTCTGAATGATAGACTGATATTTAGTTCTTTTGTGTACATTTCACTATCAATTCCGTCCTCGGTTTTCGAGCCGTCTCGTCTGTGTGAAAATGAACTGAATCATCTTTTTAGAAATCTGTATCATCCCATATGGTTTGCTGTGAGATGGTGACTTGGAAGTTCTTATCGAAAAAGAGTTGATGGTTGGTGTAGGTGGAGTGATGGTGGCTTTGAGACAAATTGCAGTATTTGCAGCCGATTTTTTGCTATAAATGTCGAGGGGTAAGTATGTAGAAGTACGGTTAAATCAACATAAGGTTCTGATTATATATATGCTGGCTGATCTTTGAAATTTGCTAAGGGCCAGTTGCTCAATCGAATCATAAATTTAAGTTCTACATAAAGTTCTACTTTAGTATGGGGATTTTATGTAGAACTTAAGAATTCCGGAACGTCTCACACAAAAATGAAAACTTTATGTAGAACTTAAATTTATAATTCGATTGAGCAACTGGCCCTAAGTCTCTCACAATAAATTGTATTTTCCAAAGCTTTCCACCATACTGTTACCCCGCATGTAAGTATTCGTCTGACGACCGCTGTGTATAACCAGTGGATGATCCGTGTAGATATTCACCATTTTTCCCTGTAAAGACGACAAGTTCAGCTTTTCATCAGAAGTTCGTTGACAACAATGATCCAAAGAAGAGGGGACAGAACTTCACCTTGGGGTGTAGCTCTGCTAACAGTTTTTTTTTTTTGGTACAGAAGCCTCTTAGGGTTGAATTGATTAGCCTGCTATTTACAGGGCAATTAGTTCGATTAGAGAGCAGTCTACTTTAAGATCTATCAGTGCCGTTGTAGTTGCAGAGGTACTGAAGTTGCTAAAGGCTCCTTCGATGTCGATGTCGAGCAACTAGAGTGTACTTTTTGTGATGAAGGGAGTATTCGACAGTAAGTACCAACAAATTTAAGGCAGTATCTACCGACTTTCCTTTGCAGTTATATACTATACTATAAATCGGTAGCTAACTTTTTGAGCTACAACACGAGCAGTTTTTGAAAAAGTAGTTACGATATAATTGCGTTTAAAGTTTCATTACGAAAAAATTATTAATTGCAGTAACTTACGGATTAATTGGCGGTTCCAGGCGCCTACAATAGGCCTTCGACTTCCTTCCCCGAAACAGCTACCTGACCATACAAAAAGTCAACAGTAGAGGGTATTGTGAAGCGAAGGTCACTCCTCCTCTAACGGCCCGAGCTACCTAACTCGTCACCCGACCACATGTTGTTTTCGCGTTCTAAATGCGATAACTCTTCGTCTATTCACAGTATTTTTAGTTTTCTTTTGGTCATAACATTCTTTTGATATCATACTTTCGAAATAGGTAATAAAAAAATGGGCATGACTGGGTCGCACGAACTTGCGATTGTGTTGTGTTCTAAATACGATATCAAAATCTAAAGGCTGAGTTAAAGGTTTTGGTATTAGCTCTTCATAATATATTTTGTGGTACAGGGTTGCCAACTACACATTAGTTATGAAAATTGAATTAAATCACGCAAAATAATGAAAAAATTAAATTAAATATTCCTAAGGTTTCAAGCAAAAATCTAAAAACGCCATTCTTTTGCAATCGCTAAAAGATATGAATGATGAAAACTTAATCAAAATCGTTGGAGCAGTTTTTCCAAAAAACGGTTTTTTATTTTTCACTTTTTTTGAAAAACTGGTTTTTAAAAGTCGAGTATGCAAAGTTTTAGATCTTAATAAGAGTTATTTTGACAAAAAATTTGAAAAAAATCAAAGCTATAGTTTCGAAGTTATTTTCAAAAATCAAATTTTTTTTTAAAAATTTGAAAAAATTTCCAAAACTAAGTTTTTTTTATATGCAGTCTTTCATTCACAGTTTACGACTTCTTAAATCCAAAGTTTCGCCAAGATCGTGTCAGCCATTAACGAGAAAGTCGGTTTTGAAAAAAAACGGTACTATGGGAGGTACCGTTTTTACCTTTTTATAAAACTTTTTTTTACATCATAAGAAAGACAATCCAAAATAAATCCTTCACACAAAATTTTATCGAAATCGTTGGAGCCGTTTTTGAGAAAAATAAGTATTATCATATCGGTTCTATGGCAGGTACCGTTATTTCAAGACCTAGAGACTCAATTCCAAAAACCCCTTCGTAAGCTGCCCTACAGACCCTAACTGCAAATTTTGAAGGAAATCGGTCAAGCGGTTCGGGCTGTAGAATCATATACAGACAGACAGACAGACAGAATTGCAGGACCCACTTTTTTCGTATTCTCTAACATCGTAATGTCATGTTTATTTGTTATCTCAAAATTTTTTTCTGCACGATTGCAAGACTTGCCTTATAGTACCTATAATCGCAAGTAAAAATAGATTTTTTGAATATTTTAAAGTGGTCTCCCCCCTTAATTCAGTAAACATTCCACCATTATTAATTTAACAGTATACACTTTTAATAATCACGTCTGCACACTATGGTGTTTTCGTTAGAGACCTTTTTGAATGTCCGGAGGACTTTTGGGGACTGTTTTATTAAAATTAACGCATTGGGCTAGTACGTCCTTAAGTATATCTCGAGGAATATATCCCATTAGTGATTGATAAGCTGTCTTACCAGTGGTTTAGTTCAGTATATTACTGATTCCCCACTCCGCGAATTGTACCCTCTGGTCCCATCGGTTTTTATCTTCAACAGTTGCAAATAAAGTCCTGCGCAATTGCATCGCACGTACTCATCGCGCTAGACTTAATGCGTGCAGTATGATGCGATTTTACCTTTCCAATGAGGTGTGAGATCAGAAAAGTTTTTAAACTTCGTGATGAGAGCCTATGTATCGTGATAGTAAAATAAATAATAAAACATGAATTCCAAAACAAACAATTAAAATTTTATTTTCTAGATTGGTTAGGTTTCTATACCAATAGAAGTCATTTGCCATGGAACTGATAACTCCGTCATAAATTGATGCTTGTACCACTGCCGTACTTCTTCCCCAGTACGGCCGTAATTATTCGAAGAATACAAGCGGCTTACAGGAAACATCAAATTTGGTACACTTCTCCACACTCCAGGAGATACAACCCCAGTGTTTAAATCTTCATCGTCCACAGACCCGGAAGGAAAGTATGTTCTAACAGAATTCTGTCGCAACCAGTTGTGTAGAGCGCAAGCTGTCTTCACTAAAATTTCAATAGTGTCTACATTGAGGGGTATAGGCGTATTGAAAACCCGAAACCTGCTTGCTAATATACCAAACGCATTCTCAACAACGCGCCTGGCTCTAGATAGGCGATAATTGAAAACTCTCTCTTCAATTGTTAACCCTCTGTGCGAGAACGGTTTCAGACAATATGGTGTCAGACAAAAAGCATCATCTCCAATACAGAGTCCCCCTTTTGGCCAATTGAGGAGATTTTTCTCGAGGGCTATTTTCAAAGTGGAGTTCTTGAATACAGTGCTGTCATTGGCTCTCCCATCTTGTCCAACATCTATATATCGGAAACAATAGTCTGCATCTACCATAGCAAATAATACGATACTATATGTTCCCTTGTAGTTGAAAAACATCGACGTTGAATTTGAAGGCCGTTTAATACGAATATGTTTTCCATCTAGAGCACCGCAACAGTTGGGAAAATTCCATTTGGATTCGAATCCTTTCTGGATCTCTTTCCAGTGGTTTGTTTCGTCGGGTACCTAAAAATACAATAAAATGCTATTACTAAGTATTAGATGATCATTCAAATCAGCTCAGCAGTTTTATAGCCTATTTAATAAAAACAAACAAAAAAGCTTTCCTTTTTATAATAACGTATAGATAAGAAAGAGCAAAATATTATTGATAACACTTTTCTAATTTTTTAATAGTGCTATATGTGCACTAATAAAAAAAAAAAACATAATATATATAGTGCATACAAGTATGACTTAGTTTAACTTCTGTGTGCTTTTTTCAGGACATACCGCCGCCTGAATACGAAGAATCAAATGATGCTGAAGGTGATATTGGAATTGAAGCAACGCAAATACCATCGCAATCTGCTTGCACACAAAGGAACAGCAGGAAAAGCTCAGTTTTACCACCACAAGCAACAAAACGTAGGAAGCAGCCCCCTACTAGGTTCGAAAACACAGTTGAACAACTACAACAGATAGCAGAGCTAGCTACTCAGGAAGACGATCAATATGACCAGTTCGGGAAGCATGTTGCTTCCCAATTGCGAGAGCTTCCTCTGCCTAGGTTTATTGTGCTGCAGAGCGAAATACAAAACCTAATAACAAAAGAAAGACTTGATTGCCTTAACGCAAATTACAGTAATGATTCGCACTTACAAGACAATGTTGAACGGAGTGGAAACAACTCTCCTTTGTTCCAAAATTACGAAGCTCTGGAAACTGAAAGTGTATTGTCGGAGTTGGATCATTACTAATACCCCTATTATGGATGACAACTCAACTATTATTGGGTTGTCTTCTCATAAATATAACACGGGCACACAACCCAGTTTTCAGTTGGGTTGTCATCTGTAATAGGGGTGTAAATTTTTTAAAATAAAAATTATCTTTTGTCATCATTATCATTACTAAATTTTTTAAAATAAAAATTATCTTTTTTCATCATTACCATTACTAAATTTTTTAAAATAAAAATTATCTTTTTTCATCATTACCATTACTAAATTTTTTAAAATAAAAATTATCTTTTTTCAAAAAATGTTTCATTCTTTTTAATTAATGGATTTGAAATTCTGTTTGGATAACTATTAGACCAAGAGCTGGAAGCAAATTTTCGGAGCGAAGTGATAACCAAAAATAATGCACATGTATGTGCAGATATAAGCACCGTTATATCAGATTTAACCGTCTGGCAGGTTTCTTTTTCAGCCGGGGCGGGGGCGGGCGTTTGAAAATGGTAATTTTACAGATTTTGAGGTGGAAGTGATAACCACATAAATGATACATCAATAAATCAGAAAAATTCCCCTGATAAAAAAAAACTCGGTCCCAGACGATTTGATTTCAGCCTACTGCTTGCCAGACGCATTTTAACACTTTTTAAGTGCATTTTTCAGCTTAAAGCATTCATAACTTTTCCCATCACATGTAACCAAGAAATTGGTATGCCAAAACAACAGAAAAGTTCCCCTGATTAAAAAAACTCGGTCCCAGACGATTTGGATTCAGTGTACTGCTTGCCAGACGCTCTTTAACATTTTAGTAAAATATCCTTAACACTGTCTTGAGAATTTGGGGATGAAATATGAGCCTATTCTATTTCCTAGACCCTTTTTACGAATATACCATCTCGTTATAAATTTCACTTAAATCGGCTCAGTAGTTTTGGAGCCAATTCAGTAAAACAAACAAACAAAACAATCTATCATCTTTATAATAGTGTATGGAAATAGATAATTTCTTACCTTAATAAACTGTTCGAGAACTTGATAAATGGCTGACATCACTTCAGGTAAAAACATCGAAATTGAGTTGTGAGGTACCCTGAACAACAGCGCCAGAGATCTAAAACTATCTCCAGTTGCAAGATATCTCAATGTAATTTGCAATTTGGTTTTAGCAGGAATTGCTTGTCTCATTAACGTATTTTTTTTTGAAATCAAAGTTTCAACTAATATGAACAATTCTTCAAATTGAGCGGCCGTCATTCTTAAAACATTCCTGTATGTTTCCGGATCTTCTTCTTTCAACTCTGTTAGAAGTCTTGAAGATGCTCCCAGCTCTTCCCTTCTTTTAATCCAAGGTCTTACCCACCATCGTCTCTGATTAAAATTAAGTTGGTGTTGAAGCATTTGTAGACAAACCTCCTTTATACCAATTCTTAGCAACCGTCTTGTCACCTTCTTACTTAGACTCAAACACGGCATGTTGAACGACAACAGTTTTCTGATAACAAAACGAAAAAGATATTGTTTCTTATAAATTTAAGAAAAAAAAAAACTCGCGAGCTGCAGCTGCCAGTTCAACTAGGTTGCTATGTTTGTGAATATACCTTTAGAAAAGCAAACAACTGTAGATGTTTTGAACAAATATGTATCTAATTTTATTTAAATATTTCTGGAACAAGAAACAATCACTTTTATTACAATATTTCAACTCAAAAGAACAAACTAGAATGAAAAATTAGTTAGGAAAAAATAATAAATGAACATTTTAAAAAACAAAAGAATACTAGAAAATTATTAAGTAGAGTTTCAACTCAAAAAAAATCAAAGTGATATGCAGTAGTTTATCATCCACACAATTCTAGTTGTAGTACATAATATGAAGACAGCTATTGTTAGTATCATTGTGACCTCATTAACCTTTCGCTCTTCACTTCCAGTCTTTGTCAAATCAAGAATCGAGAATAGCACAAACTTTTACAGAGCTCGTAAAAGTTTGTGCTATTCTCCTGATGTACGCTGCAGCACCGAGATTTCCAACCGATTCGAAATATCGAATCCAGTTTTCTGTATAACTTGTTTTGTGTCGTGCAATGCAATGAGGTACGTGGCCGCTTGAAGATCATGGCCTTGTTCGCTGAGTTGGTTTGAAAACGCCTGCCAGCACTTTTTCCAAAACCTAAAGCTGGTTGGTTGGTAAGGAAAGCTTAAGACTTTAAAACAACTTACATAAATGACACAGAAGGAGCAAGATTTTTTTTTTTGCAGTATTGACATGCACTCGGAAAGTGTTCTAGAGCTGTGTGTTTTTTTGAACAATTTTCGTCGGGAAACGATTGACCACATGTGATACACAAGCCTACGTGTTTTCCTGTAAAATGAAAACATAGAAATTCGTTCACCATAATTTGACTAGAAGGGTAACTTAAGGGGTTTCACGACTTCAAAAAATTTACTCTCTGATTAAATTCTACAATATCTTTTGAATATTCTCCTAATTTTTCAAGTTGATCCGACAACAGTTCCGGAAATAGCCTAAGCGTTCAAAACTTAGCACATTTTTGTCGAAACTGGACAGTGTTTTCAAAATCAGTAGTTCTCGAGAACTACTCAACCGATTTTGATAAAATTATAACAAGTCTTCGAAATGCAATTGACAAAGAATTAAACCAAGGAATTTTTGTTTTTCGATTACAACTTTTTTTAATACATATTATGATAATGATATTTTGATCGAAATTTTAATTTTTTTGTAAAACTGTTGTTCGAAAATCTGGTTTAATGTTTTTTTATTTTTCCTTTGTTGAAGCTCTAGTTTATGGTCTTTATAGACTTATTTTTCGTTCACTGAAAATGAGCCTGTATAAATTTCTGCTGTCTACGCGGACGCACATTTTTCCGAGGGGTCGCCGTATTAATGAAAAGGCGTAGTTTTGAAAATTTCTTCAAGAAAATTTCAAAAACTAGAACACTGTTTGAACAAAGTATTTAATTTTTTGTATGCAAAAAAAAAAAAAAGAAAAAGTTCAAAATACTCGTCCGTTTTTTTCTTGATAGCTATGTAATCCCTTAAGGTTTTCAGAATAAAACGTAACTTACCTCTGTGTTCAGCAAGCTTATGTTGATTCAGATTTATTCTATTTTCAAATACTTCTCCACACAAGCGGCAAACTTGTGAACCTGTTTTATTAGTTTGTGCTTTGCGAATGGTTAAACCATCCACAGAAAGAATGTCTTTTTCGTTCAAGGATAAATTTAAATCATTGTCCTCAATTCTGTCTTTTGGAACTTCTGCATCAAATATAATTTCAAATTTGGGCTGAATTGCCTTATGTTCGCCTTCATAACAAACTGTTTCTTCTTTAAGTTGTTGATCAATATCCACTTCTTCCTAAAGAAAATTAGTATTAAAAAAATTTCTAATGTGACTTGAAACTTAACAGGATATTTACTTCCAAGGATTCAACAAAATAAGGGTGCTCGTATTTAATTCCATCAAGGTGCTTTGCACTATCTCTAGTAAGGATAAAGTTTTCACGAAGAAAATTGTCGTCTTCATGAGCGGATTTAACAAATTCGTATGCTATTTTTAATGATCTGCCACAAGAAATACAAATTTTCCTAGGCAGCGCGTCTTGAAGAAAAACATTAAGCTTTGTGCAGTAATTAAAACATTCCAAGTATGTTTTATCATTTAACGGATAATATAATCCAGCTCAATACAATCCACGAAAATAGTTTTCATGCAGACACGACATAATGTCGATAGTTCCATTTCTGCTTGTTTGATTTGATTAATTTATTTTATTTACAAATTTTATTGGAGAAATATTTTTATTTGGATGATGTTGAATGAATTTGAATGCCACTTTGTGAGAGTTTTAGTCTCAACACGCTTTAAAATCTGTTGTTGTAGAGTTGAACTGATTTGGAATGTGCGAAGATTTGAAATCGATTTTGAATCAGAAGACTGCTGATTGCGAACTTAAGTAAAACCATTTGATTATTTAAAAAAAATAATCGAATTTTAAGGCACTTACTTTCTTCTTCAATCAAACGTTTGGCGTCTGTTTGAGTCCCAAAGAGCTTGGGCTCTAGAAGGCGTTGTTTTCCATGGGCTGAATCCAGCATAAACTTCAGCTTGTCTAAGCTGTCTTTGTTTATTTCCTTTGTAGTCAAGTAAAGAATGGTTTGCGGATTCTAAAAAAATATATACATATATTGTCACTATCACGATCATAGAAGTCACACTCATATAGCTCACCTTTGAAAATGACGAGTTCTTACACTCCTTACACGCTATTTCTTCTAGTTGCAGTTTGGTCATCCGTCCAGATACCTCTTCGCGATTAACTCCAGCTACTTTGTCAGCATTGACTCCAGATACTGCCTCGGTATAACCTTTCACGTCCTCTTTGATTACATCACTATTTTTGCTATCACACCTCTCTTTTTTCTTCCGCTGCTTATCTGTTTTCGATTTGCCTTCAACTGGCGAGATTCTAGTTCCCCACTGAACCGCATCGAGAGTCTTCATAGCTTGCTTCTTCCACTTAACACTCGAATACTTTTGAGTAGTTTCCAAATGCATATTGAACATTACATTTCAATAGATGTTGTTCGACCAGCACACATAATTATATTTTCATCCGATCGATGGCAGAAATAATCCACACGACATTGCACACTGAAACTGTTTGGGGAAAAACTCATCATCGCGCTGCGAATTGCGATCCCAAAATCTCACTGCTTCATCAAAACCACTTGCAAGAAGCATATTTTCGCGACAATTACTCCATTTGACATTAGCATTGGCGGCTGTGGTGCTATTTATAACAATGTCGCGAGCCAGGGACGCAGTCCCTTCTTCCTCGTTAAAGTTGAATACCCGAATTTTTTTAACCATTGAGGATGTGGCACAAAACGTGATGTGATGTGTGATTGGACACCAGGAAATGTCGGTTATATATCGTGGACCTATTTCAAGACTTCTTATCAACTCATAGGATATTTTAGAACTTTCTCTCTCTTTGAAAATTTCTACTCGTCCATTTTATGTTCCAACAAAGAGATATTTATTGCGAACAGAAATCGAAGACGCTGCCGCTATGTATTCCAAGACTATTGGTTCTGCAAAATAAAGTAGTTTCGGTTAATTTCTTTACTAGCCCAAACCTCATACACTATCCCTATAACAACAAAAGTTTGAACAATATAAACCGAACGTCAACCGATTCCCAAATAAAAATTTGTTCTCACCAACGAGATCAAGATGTAGTCGTACTGTTGACCTTGGTATTTGTCCACCGTCATTATTTTATATGGCCAACCTATTAGGGGGTCCTTGCCACAACGAAGACTTATGACATCCCGGATGAGATGCTTCTGCCCATTGTAGGTTGTGAGAATAGATATTTTCTCAGCGGGATAACCAAGAAGCCGCATGTACATAAAGACAGACTGCTTCCGCAAGGTTCTATAAAGGCATTCTTAAATGAATGACGAAGCAAAAAAGCAAGTCTTACCTGATAGAAAAATTGGTTAGGCTTTGATTCACCAACCCCATTGAAGTCATCAACATTAACCAACTGATAGTAATATACAAACCCCGCATTTGCTTTTTTGTATTCCTGCCTTTTGAAAATACGCTCGAGATCGTCTAATTTCTTCTATCGCCACTTTATAAAACGAGCCACCTTCACTAACAAGTATTTGTATTTCTTCTTTATCGTTCCATAGAAGAGATTTACTGCTGGTGGACAGTTTTTCTTTTCCTTTTCTGCATCAATAATATTTCGATGGCTTTTAGAAGAAATTCACTAGAAAAAGTCTTCTAAACACCAAATTGAAATTGAAGTATGACAGCTGTTGTCAATTGGCTAGCTGTCAGTGTGTGTTTTGACGAGTGGCTAGCAGCTAAGTGTGACCGCATTGCCAGCCGCTGCTTGCTGCTGCTACTGCCAGCCGCTTCTTACCAGCGGCTGGCAGCAGCTGTGTGTGACCCGTGCTTAACTATAGATTTCCAGAAATGGCTTTGACACAAACACATTTCATTTTGGAATCCAAAGTGAACAACTAACTATAACTAATTGAAGATGCTTTGGAAATGTATATGGATTTTATTTTTTTCTTCTGGGCTAATTTGGCCAGATCTATTTTCAATCCAAACACCGCCATAGTGTGCTGTCAGCTTAAGAAAGTATCCAGTGCCTCTGTTCTGTATCTTTGGCGATAAGTTATCGCATCGTTAAAAAATGAAACGATTCATTCCCTCTTTATCGCCCCTGGAAAGATCTGGGTTTCTATAAGTGCATGCGATAACTTTCAGTTTCGGTTTCAGTTTGACTGGAATTTCCAATGGAAGGCGATAAGTCTATCTCTCAATCTTGTTTGTGAAATTTGTTGTGTAAATTAGGGGCGAGTTCCTAAACGCAAATCTTGCACAAATTATGTGAAGCAATCAGTTCCTAAATGCCGACAAGAACATCTCTTCAAAGCAGAATGTCCCAAAACGTAGTATATTGCTTTTTTTCCGCAGTTGTAAGTGAATTTGTGCAGCTATCAAAAAACACTTGCATACTTTTAATTGCATTGCAAATTTTATTTGGGATTATTTTTGCTTAGCATTACTTGCTTGGCAAATCTTGCGTTTAGGAAATCGCTCGTTTATTTTGCAGCATGAAGTCTACCAACAGTTCTTTTTGCGCTTTTGATATTCGCGTACATCTCTAAAAATTTAAATTTTAATATAAGTCCCTAACATTTCAATATTTTTATATTAATTTTACCTTTTTGTGCTCAGCCATAATCATCCTCTTGTCTTATCGCCTGCTACGAACCCAGTGATAGAATTTGACGTATAAAATGAAAAGGATATCGACTTTTGACTATACAGAAACCCGTTTTTACCGCCTTTCCAGTATTTTCATTCCAGTTCGTTTCGCGTGATAAAGTTATCGCCTGTCATCGCTTACAGAACCCCGATGATGCGATAAAACCAATTTCGTTTCAAATCTCACCATTTCTCGACGAATTTTATCGATGCGATAGTTACAGAACAGGGGCACAGGAAAATAACCATTTTTATAATTAAAATCTCTTGTGTATAACAGTTTCTAAACAACTTTATTACATACTCACACCATTATCACATCCAACAACCACAACCACTTTTTGGATTGTTTACTGCGCAATCTCCACAATCACTATGAGTGTGCAGTACCACACTCTTAATTTCCCATAAGAGCAAATGAGAAAACTATATATTTTCTGTTAAGATAATCGGCCAAATAGCCGAATTTTTGAGGAATGCAACAACAAAAACAATTAGAAAATGACGTCAGGTTTTATATTATTTTGATTCCACCCTGCTTTATCTATCCAAGAACAAACTAGCACACCATCTCATCCTCTGCCAACAGAAAAGTCTGTGAGAGTCGTGTGACAAGAGCTACGGGTTGGATTTCCTTTATAAATTTGGAAAAAATAGTAAATAATAAAGAAAAAAAATCTCGAAACACTAAAAACCGAAAAAGGTGCGTCCCATCGTCAAGAGCGTCTCAATCGTTTTGTGCAAAAAAAATTTATAGTTACAAAAAAATAAAACATTCAAAGGTTTCTCACGCCTCTAGTTGGATGAAAAATAAACCAATTCCCACCCTAACGGCACTTTTTTCCCAATAGGAACAGCTAGCTAGACCGCGGTGACCTTTCGTTTTCATTGGAATATTTTTGTCACTTTCGTCTTCTGTCAGTGTCCCATTGGCGCGAGTGGTGCTAATCAATCTAATTTTACAACCGGTTTTGTGCGTATTTTTTTTTCTTGTTATCAATTAATTCGTTGTTTTGTTTTTCCTTTACATATTTTACCTCTACAAGTGCATCAATAGTTTTCCCCAAGGGAATCCCCAGTGATATAATCGGAAGTTCTTACTAAATCTGTAATTGTAATTGTGTTCTCGCGTTGGGGAACGCCATAATTTGCTTCCTTTTTTTTTTTTTTTTTTACCAACCTGACCCAACCAACACTACTCGGCCACAATCAAATCTCTACACACAGAGCATCCATTACGATTACTCATACAAAAAAATTATTTTATCCAGAGTTCTATCAAAAGTCTACTTTAGGGGGCAAAACAGTTTTCACTTGTTTTTCTCGTGATTTTATTCAACCATAGTAGTTTTTTTTTAAAAGGACATAATTTTCATCATTTTTTTAAAGTTTTGTTAAATTTTGTCCGTTCCAATTGAATTGTGTTCTAAATTTAGCTTTATTCTTTTCATTTTCTCGTGCATACCTTTAGGTGCAAGTGCTATTGTGCAAAAAAAAGTGTTGCAAAGTTTTTCCATTTGTGCAATTTTGTGTGTATTTTTGTGATCCAATCGAATCCAAAGTCCAAAGGATATCCCCATCAGATATATCAGCAAAGGAAGGATAACATCATCGAACAACCAATAAAATGGGAAACATTCATACAACCGGACCGAATGAGGCACTTATTGTTTCAGGTAAGTTTTTTGTGAAGGACACTCTCCAATGGTCTTTAAAGTCAAACTTTATATTATTTTTTCCCTTGTTATTAATGCCGATGCCGATTCTTTAGTCTGCTGAACAACATCCCATTTTCCATTCCCACTGTTATACCTATGCGTATCCAAAACAGAAAATCGATACAATGCCAAAAAAATGTTCTTCCCTTATAACCATGTGCTCGTGTGTCTGCGTGTTTCTATGGGGAGAAAGAGAGTTTGCTTTGCTTCCTTGTTTCACGGATTTATCTATAAATGTTGCCGAAGGCTAGGGTAAGGAATAGGACACGTTTATAAGGGTTGCAATTGATGGCGGTTGTATGCAAACGCAAAGAGCTAGGCTTTGTCTGCGGGAGCCGGTAGCGTTGTTGGCACAGGAACAAGGGTGCAACATAGATTTTTGCCGGTCTTTTTTTGGTTGTGTTGCTGGGTGTTTATCTGTTTCATAGCAAAGAAAAAAAGATGAAATTTGTTTTGGCCGCCAGAAGGGACTTATTTTTTCCTTAAGCTGACGACATGCAATGCCTGGTCAGGACTAGAATGTCTTAATTGTTTGTAATGACTGTGGTAATGTTCGTTTTTAACAATCGATGTGATGTTTTGGGTTTATTGGTTTTGATTATTGGAAAGTGTTTGGGTATCTGTTTGTGTTTTATTTGGCTTCATCGTCAAACGGCAACTTACTTAGGTGGTCATTACAGTTCGGGGTGAACCTGGGCCTCAACCAACATCCTTCTATAACGACTTTGATTTCGGGCTCTCTACAGTTTTGCATTCTAAGTCGGTTGAGGTCTTCTTCCAATTGATTGCGCCACCTAAGACGAGGTCTTCCCCTTCCATGATTTTACTGTAATGTGCTTTCGAAAACCGGACTAGTCCATCCGCTCTACATGGCCCAACCATCGTAGCCTCGCGATGCGTACTCTTCTGGCTATGCCCATGTTGCGGTACAGCTCCTACAGCTCGTTGTTGTATCTTCTTCTCCACACATTGTCTTCACATACGGGACCAAAGATCATTCGGAGAATTTTTCTTTCGACACGTCCAAGGCTTTCCTCATCCGCTTTCGATAATGTCCATGCTTCCGCGCCATAAAGCAAGTCTGGCATGATCAAGGTCTTAAACAGGGTTACCTTGGTTTTTCTCGAGAGTGTTTTGTTTCTCAATTGACCTCTTAGCCCAAAGAAGCAACGGTTGGCAAGAGTTATTCTCCGTTTGATTTCCGCACTGTTTTCGGTGTTTATAGCGGATCCTAGGTAGACGAAGTCCTGTACTACCTCGAAGTTATTTCTGTCTATTGTGACGATTTGTCCAATTCGTCGATGTTCTGTGTCCTTGTTTGATGACAACATATACTTCGTTTTGCCCTAATTAACCATCAAACCCATTTTTGCCGCTTCTGTTTCAATACTCGCAAAAGCACCTATGACATCACGCTTTTTTCTTCCCATTACGTCAATATCGTCTGCGTAGGCGAGTAATTGTACAGACTTTTGAAAGATTGTTCCTCTGGTGTTGACGTTTGAGTTTCTTACAATCTGTTCAAGTATGATGTTGAAGAAATCGCATGATAGTTTGTCCCCTTGCCTAAAACCTTTTTCGACATCAAAGGTCTCGGTGAGTTCTTTACCGACCTTCACGGAGCAGCGTGAATTCTCCAAAGTCATCCTGCATAGTCGTACGAGTTTTGCAGGGATGCCGAAACTAGGCATGGCTATGTACAGCTCGTCTCTGTAAATACTGTCATACGCGGCCTTGAAATCGATAAAGAGATGATGAATATCGATATAATGTTCTCGGGTTTTTTGGTTTATTGTGGACTTCTCTGGTCTAAAACCACATTGATAAGGACCTATCAAGTTGTTGACGTGGGGTTTCAGACGATCACATATTACAGCAGACAAGATCTTATAAGCGTCGTTAAGGAGGCTTATCCCTCTGTAAAATTCGCGACGAAAAAGAAAAGCCAGGCCAAAACACTCCTGGTACAAGCAAATGCAAAAACAGCAGCATTTTGGAAACATTCTCCTTCAAACTTTAATTGGGTTTCCTACAAGATAGCCAGAAACAGATCCACAGTTTTAGTTAGAAATTCCAAACGAAATTATTATGCTTCTAAATTGGATTCATCTCTACCCTCAAAAAAGCTTTGGAATAATCTTCGACAAATCGGATTGTCTAACTCCAAAAACGTATCAAAATGTGAAATTGATTCTGATGAACTAAATAATTTTTTTCTTGAAAATGGAGCCAATGACTCAAGTGTCAACTTGTCTCAAAGTATCAACCCACTGTTTGAAGCGGTAAGAAGTTTTGAGATTGAAACCGTGGATGAAAGTGATGTTTTAAGTTGCTTTGCTTTAATCAGCTCTAATGCTGTGGGGGAAGATGGGATTCCACTTCGTTTCATTAAACTTATTCTGCCTTATATAATATCAATCTTGACTCATATAATTAATCACTGCGTCACAACGTCAACTTTCCCAAAACTGTGGAAAATAGCAAGGGTGGTACCTGTTACAAAAAAAAATAACCCCAGGTTAGCATCTGACTTTTCCACCCTGTGAAATGAAACAGATCATTGGTAACAAAATAATACGAAAATCCAATGAAAGATGGGAATGCCTAGACTCCTGTGTTAGTTCCAGGAAACTATGGCCGAAATATGATAAGAAAGAATCTGGAAAGCTGCTATCATTGAATAGACCTTCACTGCGAATGCTTGTCAGTATCATAACTGGACATAACCTACTAGGTTATCACAAAAAGAAAATGGGTCTTTGCACCGATGACCTATGCAGAGGATGCAATGACGAAGACGAACAGGAAGACACAAGTCACTTCCTCTGTCAATGCCCAGCACTCTGTCATACTAGGAAAAAATTTCTAGGAAATTACTTTTTAAATGAACTAGAAGAATTATCAGACGCTCCAAAAAGCAGCCTGTTAAACTTCACCAAGGCCACAAAATGGTTAAATACCGAACAGACATAAAATCATAGGTTTCTAGGACGTTACAATACGTCAGGGTATCACAATGGATCTACATTGATCTAAGTGTGACGGAAATAAGATCAACCGTCAGCCCATTTTACCTAACCTAACCTAGCATCTGACTTCAGACCGATTAGCATTTTACCGTGCTTGTCGAAGGTCTTCTAAAGATTAATGGCAAAGCAGATAACACAGCATTTGTGTATACATAATCTCCTTTATAATGGTCAATCTGGTTTCAGAGCTAATCACAGTTGTTCAACTGCCATGGTTCATATTTTAGATAATATAAGACTGGAATACGATAAGGGACATGTGACGCTTCTATGCCTTCTTGATTTTTCAAAGGCTATCGACAAAGTAAACCACAAAGTTATAATCTGGAAACTTAAACATCACTTCGGCTTCTGTAGCGCTACAGTTAGACTACTTGAAAGTTATCTCGATAACAGACAGCAAAGAGTTGTAACGAATGACACTTTTTCTAAACTTTTACCTGTAAAACAGGGTGTTCCACAAGGGTCAATCTTAGGCCCAATTCTTTTTTGTATGTATATTAACGACCTACCAAGTGTTTGTAAACATACTAAAGTACATCTCTACGCTGATGACGTTCAATTATACATTGCTCGACCACTTAAAAGTGTAGTTGAACTTGTGAGTAAATTAAATGAGGATCTTCGACATATCTGCTCGTGGTCTAGAACAAATAAATTATCAATTAATGCCGAAAAGTCACTAGTTTTACCAATATCTAAGAATAAAATTGGAATTGAATGCTTACAGGATGTTTACGTTTCTTCAGATAAACTAAAAATTGTTCATATTGCAACTAGTTTGGGCTTTGTCTTAAACTCTAACTTATCGGGATATGATCATACAAATAAAGTTGTAGGTAAAATCTATGGTTGCCTCAGGAAATTGTGGATGGCTGCTAGCTTTACTCCCACTGATACTAGGAAAAGACTTGTAAAAAGTCTCATTTTACCTTTGATTACGTACTCCGAAGTTGTGTATCCTAATATCGACTCATTATCCCAACGTAAACTTCAAGTTGCGTTTAATGATTCCATTAGATATGTATACGGGCTTCGAAGATATGACCATGTTTCTCTTTACGCGTTTAATTTCTTGGGCACCACATTAAAACACTATATTGATGTCAGAAATTGTATTTTCCTTCATAATCTTTTAACTGATAAGGCTCCGGGGTATTTGTATGAAAAGCTTAGACTTGCCCGCTCATATAGAACTTTTATTCTTATCCCATCACTTCACAATTACCTCAATTCTAGTCGTTTATTTTTCATTCACGCTGCTAAATTATGGAACTCTTTACCAATAAGTATAAGATCTATCTCTAATATCACTCGCTTTAAAACTGCTATCTTTAACTCATTTTAAAGCTCATCCCTTACTTGAACCTACATCTTATTCTTTACTTTGTTAAATCTTTTATGATATGATTAGCATAAGTTTATATTATTCTCTTTTTCTCATTTGTTAATTAAATTTTAATTTTTTTTTTTTTTTGCGATTAAAGTCCTCATTTATTTCATTTTTAACATAAGAGAAAAATGCATGTCTTTATCCGCTTATCTCTTAGTACTAAAAAAGATATTAATCTTAATGTACAAATATTTGTTACTTTACAAAATAAAATTGAAATTGAAATTGAAATTGAAATTTGGTTGGCCTCAGACATGGAACAATCCAAAACCGGGAGGCTTGCCGACGCTTTCTGAGGTCAACGTGGCGTACCCCACAGGCGGATCACTAGTGTGAAGCAAAAAAGTGGGAGAGTTGTGATCGCTTCAAGGTCACTACTCGTAACGCCGGAAATGGAAAGAAGAATCCCTCTGTAATTGGCGCAATTATGTGGGTCTCCCTTCTTTATGATCGGGCATACGATAATGAGGTTCCATTCATCGGGCATGCTTTCTTCCGACCATATCATGCATATTAGCTGGTGCATGCTTCTTTTTAAACTGATCTCCAGCTGCCTTGAAAAGTTCGGTATCAAGGCCATCTGCACCTGCAGTATTATTTGATTTAAGTTTGCATATGGCAATCTTAACTTCTTCTATGTCGGGAGGACGGCATTCTTGATCATGGTCCAAGCTGAATTGGGCATTCTGCCTGACAGCGGAATTAGTGTCCTCATCGCCGTTAAGCAGTCTGCAGAAATGATCTTTCCAGATCCTCAGTAGCGACTGCGCCTCTTTAACTATGTTTCTCTGTTGGGCTTTACAGACTTGAGTTCGGGCTTTGCCACCCTGGCAGGATCTTTTTACCTTTTGGTAAAACTTCCGAACCTCATTCCGCCATGAGAGGATCTATCAATTTCTTCAGACGAGCGATCCTCAAGCTCCTTTTTTTTTTTTTTTTGAGAATTCGGTGTTCTTCCCTTCTTTTCTCCTTGTAAATCTCGTTATACTGGTCTAACGCAGCCCTTCTTCGCTTTTGCATCAACGTTTGTCGTACAGGAAAAAGATGAGAGAGACCATTTTGTGAAATACGAAAGTTTCATGAAACTTTTTTTCCACGGGTATCATAGTATCGCGAGGCAAGTCCGTCGAGAATAAAAAACTGTTAGGAAACTGTTCACAATCGGCATAAAATTGTAGGACCTTGAAATGTGTTAGGTACTGAAGTTTTCATAGCTTTGTTGCGCCACCCTATTTATTTGTTTATTTTGGTTGACAGGAACTATCTGTAAGCAGATTTTAGATAAGATTGGTTTGTTTAATTTAATTATTTCTGAGCTTTTTTTTTTTGTCACTTTATCACTACTACAATAGCGCTTGTGCGGTAGTGCGTAAAATCAAAATGATAATGTTACAGTGGCACGGTCACGGTCTGTCGGAATAGAACGAAACAATTCGCTTTTATCAGACATACTAAAATGTTACCACAGGCTTTGAAACGCTTTATCGTTATCAATAGCACCAGAAAAAAAATCTCCAATTGAGTAGTTACATTTTCAAACATTTTTTAGCAGCTGGAAAATCATATTCCTGACAATTTTCTGTTTTTATCGTTAAATTGATAAGTGCTACCATCTAAAGTTGTAAATGATTCAAGCGTTTTGCATTGATTCACAATTATGACAAGCCATTTACAAATATTTGTCTATTGTAAAAAACTTCAATCCCCACATCATCATCCCCACGATTATCACTGCAATTAAAATCAATATTAGCTATGTGTTGAAGCGATAAGTATTTCGTCAGAAAGAAACTCTTTGCTAAAATGTATTGTTGCGAAAAAGATAAGAAAAATTGGTTGGTATGGTTTTATTTATTCAAAAGCTCCGAGTACGAGGAAAATATTTACTTTGTTTTCGCAGTTTGCCGCTAAACGAGGTAAAGGGTTTTACAAGAATTGAACATTATGAAATTTCATAATCAATATGTCTGTATATGTTTATGTATATACATAACCAAAAACAAAAGGTATGATAACAGCTGAGAACATTAACTAGAATTGATTTATTGATTAATTAGGGCTAATTTCAAATTATTTATGAGTCATTGGATCCACATGAGATAGAGACGATAAGTGTTTTTACCTTCCTTTCATGTGGAGTCGAAATTATTTCTACGAAGTCTTTGAAAAGTCTTTTTCAGCTGTGTTAGTTGTTTTGACATGAAAACCGTTGCTACCTAAAACTAAGAAGAAGATGTCTTCTTTGACAAGTTTATCAAATGGCCAAACCTTCGATGAAATACTCATGTCACTTTCCATTGGACGAAAAGACCCGTCCAGGAGCATTCTCAAACCGTTCCATTAGTGCAAAAAAAAAAAAGAACACATGATTCTCGATTTGAAGTGAAAATCCACTCAAGAAGCACTAAACATGTTACTCAAATGTCAAAATTTTCTCCAAAGAATATTTTTTATGAACTGTAGGTGTTTCACTCACACAAGTTCCATTGGTTTTTAAAATTAGTAGTTGCCCGAGTGAAACCAATGGAAAGCGACATTAGACTAACAATTAAGATCACCAATAAAAAAGAAAATTGAATACTGCCTTACAATTTATGTAGTCTGAGAAAAATCTTCGCTCAAATATTATACAATCGCTTATCTGGTTGGGTAGCATATAACAATCGACTCATTACCTTTCAGGGAGGCTTTCAGGCTGGACTGTCAACGGTTGATCAAATCTTTGCGCTAAAGACCATAGCTAGAAAATTTATTACAAGAAAAAAGAAATGTACATATATGTATTCTTAGTAGATTTTAAAGCTGCTTTCGATACTGTCAATAGAAACTCACTTATATATAAGTTAAGTTTGATAGGTGTATCTATTTGTGAACGTCTACAAATTTTGAACACTTCAGATTCTGTTTGGAACGGCAGCAGAATGTCAAACTTTTTTGGTATCGAAAACGGAGTACCAAAAGGCTGCGTTCTCAGTCCTATTCTTTTCGGCATTTTCATTGACGATATATCAAATAACTTGTCTGGAGGTGTTTTTGTGGGTGATATACACATAAAACCCTCCTTTATGCAGATAACCTAGCGATCTTAACTGAAAACCCCCTTACACTTCAGCTCTAAATTAAGAGATTTAAGAGTTACTGCGACACCTGGGATTTGAACATTAACACCTCGAAACCAAAAGTTATGATCATCCTGCACTCCACAGGTAGAAGACTTCCGAAAGAAAATTGGCAACTGGCAGGGCAACCAATAGAAGTTGTTACAATCAGCGATTACACGTTAAAAAAATGTTAGTAAAGCGAAAACAGCAATTAATCTAATGTGGTCTAAATTTTATAGCAACAAAAATGTGGACAATGCGTCCAAATTTATCGTAAAGGGTCCGCCATCTAACGTTTTTTTTCCAAATAGTGTTTATTTCTTGAATGGTAAAACTTAGCTCATTTCTGATTTGACAGATAATTAGTTTTATCCTTCCGCTGAACGAATATATTGTGTATACGCTTGAACAACGCTGTGAAATATTGCGACATTACTTTGAAAATCCGATGCTTTTGAAAAAAAAAGTTATTTGGCGGAACTTATATATACTTATACGAACACATATCACATTATCATCAGCTTGTCCTAGGATGTTCCCTTCAAAATTATCTTGATGCTAGATGCTTAATTTTCCTACACAAAGTTATGCAGAGTAGAACACCTCTCTATTTGTTTGACAAACTTAGATTTGCTCAATCATCTAGAACATTAATGCTTTCGGTACCAACATATAACTACTTGAACTCTTCGCGGCTCTTCTTAGTACACGCCACAAGACTATGGAACTCTCTACCAGTGACTATTAAAAAAATAACAAATGCTAAAAATTTTGAAAATGCCCTTGCTTCCCACTTCTCACAGCAACCATGAAATTTTAAACAGGCTCTTTTTTGTATTCGTTCTTTTTTCACTGTTCTTTTTCTATATTTCTACTCTATATATTTTATTCTATATTCTATTCTTCTCTTTATTCTACTCTACTCTAAAAAAACCATTATGTATTATTTTGTATAATTAATTTTGTTGAATAAGAAATTGTTATTTACTACCCAATGTTAGGTACTATAAAAGACTAAGTCTTATTTGTACATTTGAATTGTTAATAAATTGAAATTGAAATTGATCCTTTGTTTAATGCAACCATATCACCTTCTGTCTCTGCGCTATGCAAATCAAGTATTTGGGTATAAAGAAGTGGAAGAAGTTGAACGTTTGGAGGGCTTTGTCTTTTAAAAGCATATTCAAACTCTCTACCGCGACCGCCACGTATTCTATTTATGTAGAGGCTGGAATCTCTCAAGTTTACTGCACAAACCTCAAGCAAATGCAGACTTCATTATTAAAATAACGAGACGCCCAAGCACAAATCTAAAGAATCAGCTTCTTAAATACGACCTTAGATGCAATTTTTCACCTTTCAGAGAATGGTGAGATCTAGCTGCGGAAATACGTATTGTCCTTAACTTAACTATTGAAAACGTAAACTACTGGCAACACAAATTTTACAATTGGATTGCGCAGATAGATCAACGCTTTTATATATTTATTTATTCATTCATTCATCAAGTAGAGCACATAGGGGCGGCCGTGGTGCAGTGGTAGAGTGTTTAGTAGATAGGCCGGACGCGTGGGTTCGAATCCCGCTCTGGGCATCTACTTTTCTTTCAGCCTCCCAGTTTCATATGGACGCCGCCCTTGAGGTTATATATGTGAAATTACTAACAACTTATTTCCAGCTACTGCAACACAAAAAAAAAAGGGAAAGGCTGCTAGTCTGGTAGTACAATAGACCGGATATTAGGTCTGAGTTCTCCAGATTAGCATATAAGCCTCCTCTTTTATCAAAAAAAAAAAAATAGAGCACATAGACTCTTATAGACTACTTAATAACAATAATTGGATAGTGATTATAATTAATACCTAGCCACCATTGTTCAATAAAAACAATAGTTTTTTCTTAAAACAGTCTCTACTTAAGTACATGTTAAAATCAAGAACTTCACATACTGAATTTGCCTGTCTTAAACAGCGAGTTATAGGCTCATTATAGCCATAGTTTACGTGTGTGAACTTGGCACCCGAGTTTCGAAAAAATTATTGTAGTAGATTGTAGTAGATTGTAGTGAAAAAAATTTTGTTTGTAGTAAAGTAAAAGTCAGAAAAAATTTCGGTCAAAAAAAACTCCATCACCCCAAATGCGAAAATTCAAAATTTTTTAATTGAATATGGAAGAAAAGGGTTTGTAGTGGATTGTAGTAAATTTTTTTTTTTTTTGTAGTAGAAGAAATATTTATTATTTTGATAAAAAAAAAAATTTTTTTCTTAAGAAAAATTTTTTGTTTTTGTTGGCTATTGGACTACTACAAACAATGAAAACCACTTAAAATCACTTAAATATGTTCCTAAAGGTTTGTTGTACAAACATTTTCGTTTGTAGTAGAACCAAAAAATAGTTACAGCTCATTAATTAGACCATATCATTCGTATGCAACTTTCTTCAAAATGTTCACTCTTTCGCTGGCTATTCGACTACTGCAAACTATTAAACCATTTAAAATCACTTAAACATGTTCCTAAAGGTTTGAAGTACTTTGTGTCACTAGTGAACTGGTGAACTGGTGAATTCATCGGTTCACTGGTGAATCCATCAGTGCACTGGTGAACTGGTGAATTCATCAGTTCACTGGTGAACTGGTGAACTGGTGAATTCATGAGTTCCCTGGTGAGCTGGTGAACTGGTAAATTCATCGGTTCACTCGTTAACTTGTGAACTGGTGAATTCATCGGTTCACTGGTAGGAAGTATTATTAGATAGTAGGTTCATAAGATCACTGGTTAACTAGTGAACTGGTGAACTGGTGAATTCATCAGTTCACTGGTGAACTGTTGAATTCATCGGTTCACTGGTGAACTGATGAATTCACAGTACACCAGTTCACTAGTGACCCAGAGAACTGATGAATTCACCAGTTCACCAGTTCACTAGTGACACAAAGTACTTCAAACCTTTAGGAACATGTTTAAGTGATTTTAAATGGTTTAATAGTTTGCAGTAGTCGAATAGCCAGCGAAAGAGTGAACATTTTGAAGAAAGTTGCATACGAATGATATGGTCTAATTAATGAGCTGTAACTATTTTTTGGTTCTACTACAAACGAAAATGTTTGTACTACAAACCTTTAGGAACATATTTAAGTGATTTTAAGTGGTTTTCATTGTTTGTAGTAGTAGTCCAATAGCCAACAAAAACAAAAAATTTTTCTTAAGAAAAAATTTTTTTTTTTGATCAAAAAAAAAAATATTTCTTCTACAAAAAAAAAAAAAAAAATTTACTACAATCCACTACAAACCCTTTTCTTCCATATTCAATTAAAAAATTTTGAATTTTCGCATTTGGGGTGCTGGAGTTTTTTTTGACCGAAATTTTTTCACTACAATCTACTACAATCCAAAACCTACCAGAAACAAAAAAAAAAGTAATTTTTTCGAAACTCGGGTGCCAAGTTCACACAGGTCCATAGTTTACTCTATGAAAGGACACTTGAAACATTCTAATTTGACGTAGTTCACGGTTGGGAACAAATAAACTCAACATGGAGAGCAAATAGGGGCAATTGATTTTATAATTTATAACAACTCTCACGAACATTACCTCGAAATATTTACGTCGAGTTTCCAAAGTTTGGATGCCTAGTAATAAACACCTTGAATTATAAGAGGGCATATCGATATTCCAACGTAAGATTCTGATAGCCATTCTCGTAAAACGTCTTTGTATTCTTTCGATTCTCACTGAATAAACCGCATATATTGGGTTCCAAATAGTACAACAATATTCTAATACAGTTCTGACATAAGAGAAGTAAAGTGATCTAAGTGTAAACGGATCTGAAAAGTCCTTGGCATTTCTGTAAATAAACCCCAGCATTGAGCTCGCCTTAGACACAATATAGTCGACATGATTTTAAAAACTGAACTTCACATCAATATAACACCAAGATCTTTTATTACATTTAACTTAGATAGGAAAGTTCCACTCAAATTATACTCAAAAGTAATTGGTGAAGCACTTCTTGAAAAAGTAATACTGTTACACTTTGAAACATTTAGGTGAAGATCGTTGTTACTACACCAAACAGATAAATTCGATAAATCTTTCTGTAGATTAATGCAATAATGGATAGATTTTATGCATAAAAACAATTTTAGATCGTCGGCGTACATCAAACAACGACAATTCTTTAAAAATCTTGGAATGTCATTTACAAAAATTAAAAAGAGAAGAGGTCCTAAGTGACTCCCTTGGGGGACGCCGGAGGTCACATTTATGGGATTCGAAAGAACGTTATTTATTCGAACGTACTGAACTCTGTCAGTAAGGTACGATTTAAGCCATTTTAACAAATAACTTTGAAACTAAAATTTTATGATCAACTCTGTCAAATGCCTTTGAGAAGTCGGTATAGTAGCATCACATTGGAAACCTTGCTCAAGGGAACATAGCACGTAATTGCTAAATATAGTTAAGTTAGTTGTCGTTGATCTTCCACTAATGAAACCATGTTGCAATGGGGAAATGACCTCTTTCAAAAGAAAAACTAATTTGTTATACACAATTTTTTCAAAAAGTTTTGGAATCGCAGATATACAAGATATATATATAATAGGACGGTAGTTTGTAACCTGGTTTTTTGAACCCGACTTAAAAATAGGGGTTACAAATGAATCCATATCTCATACGCTCAGAAAAACAGCTTCTTGGAGTGAGCGATTCAAAATCACTTCAAGTGGAACTGCAAAGGCACAAGCACATTTTTTTAATACTATTGGAGCAAGGTCATCAAACCCTGCATGTGTGTCTTCCTTCAAATTTTTCAATTCTTCTTCGATTTCACTTTTATTGATTCGCAGGTCCCCAATGTTGACTAGCTCAGGTGAATCATCCATAAAAATTATGAAAATTGTCTCAGCCGGGCGCGTTTGTCTGGATCTAAAAGTGTCTGTAACAATTTGACAACCCATAAAATCAGCACAACTTTTAAAGTGAGAACGGAAACACTTTGCCTCAATTTTATGCCTCACAGAACGGGTCTTATAGTGAATTGCAGTCTCTGTAATCTCAATGTATCGGAAGACATTTTCCATTTCCTTACAGAATGCCCAATTTTATTTATAATTAATAAATAATATATAAATAATTATAATTTACTTATATTTAGGAGGTTATATTTCTCCACGAGGTTCTTTCTCACACTTCAAGAAACTTCTGAACTTTTAAATGGCACTTTCAAAGTTTAATAAAGTTGTCTTTGAGCAGGCTCAAGGTCAAGAGCCTGCTCAAAGACAACTTTATTAATATCACTGGTCTACAAAATTTCACATTTTTGAATGCACACAAAAGCGAACTATATTTTTTAAAGGTTTTTGGCTCGCTGAACTCAAATCTGGCCTCAGAATTGCTCTGTCACATCACGTTTTCAAAATATTACGCATTCAAGATCGGAAAAATCCAGTTTTTGCTATTTTTGAGCCTATGTTTTAACATAAAAAAAATTTAACCCAAAAACAAACCATTGCTTTTCCGATGATTTGCTATCCGCTGAATCCAAATCTGGTCTCAAAAAGGCTCTATTACATCAAATTACTGAGATATCTAGCTTCAAAAGTTGCAATAAACGGTCATGCATTATTTTGAGGACTGTTGCAGTCGCGAAAGGAAATTAGAGTCTGAAAGCATATTTTTGATGGTTTTGGATGTTCTGAATTCAAATTCAGTCACAGAATTGCTCTGTCACATCAGGGTCTTGAGATTATAGCCAGAGTAAGGTCAAGACATCAACGCTTTATTTTTTGGAAACCTGATGTTGCAGCGTAAAGCTCTGACTGGATTTGAATTCAGCACCAAAAAATCTTTAAAAAATATAATTTCTGACTCAAATTTCCTTTCGAGACTATACGTAATCTTCAAAATAATGCATGACCATGTATTACGACTTTTGAAGCTAGATATCTCAGTAACTTGATGTAATAGAGCCTTTTTGAGACCAGATTTGGATTCAGCGGATAGCAAATCATCGGAAAAGCAATGGTTTGTTTTTGGGTTAAAATTTTTTTTATGTTAAAACATAGGCTCAAAAATAGCAAAAACTGGATTTTTCCGATCTTGAATGCTTAATATTTTGAAAATGTGATGTGACAGAGCAATTCTGAGGACAGATTTGAGTTCAGCGAGCTAAAAACCTTTGAAAAATATAGTTCGCTTTTGGGTGCAAAATTATTGTCGACCAGTGATATTTAAAAGGTCGCATAACGTCATATTCCATATACTTTCAAAGTTTGCCAAACGCAAAACATAAAAATGCCTTACAAATGATAAGTTTATATGTGTTCTGTGACGGCCAAGGAAATGCGCAGAAATTCACAAATCAAATCCTATTCCAATACAGCAGTTATTTTCGTAGCTGTGCAGAGAAGAGGACAGAAATCGTTCAAGTGTTTCTCTGAATTTCTTTCTTTCTTCGTTATGCGTAGTCTGACACCCTCTGAGTGTTTTTTACCGCACTTCTGGAAAGATGAAAGGTTTTGAATTTCTGTGCACAAAGTAAAGAAATGAACCTAATGAATGGGTAAATTTAATAATCGTATCCTGAAAGCTTCTGTTGTTGTTAACGTGTTAATCATTTGGCGCAGAAATAAACCCATCTCCAGCAGAAAACTATCTATAAAGTACGGGTAACACACGTCTACGCCTAGTTCTAGTTGCCAGCTGCGACTCGAGGTTAGTTTGGGCACAGAGTTGATAGTACAGAGATTCAACTCGTATCTAATACAATATCAAAGTCTTGAGGCTGACCACAAGATTTGACGCTCTTTGTAATGTATTTGCTGATATGGGTTGCCAACTACACCTTAATTATGTAAATAATAAAATCGCAAAAAATATTTAAAAAAAGTTAAACTTAATTGTCCAGAGGTTTCTACCGAAAATCTTAAAAGGCCACTTATTCGCAGTTTTCTCTGAAGATTTAATGAAAATCATTAGAGTTTTAAAAAGGTTTTTTATTTTTCACTCTCCAAAAAAATGAAATGAAAACATTTTTTAGAAATCAAGTATTCAAGTTTTAAGACCTTGCCAGAAGATGCTTCAACAAAAAATTTGAAAAAAATCAAAGGCACCGTTTTAAAAATATCTTAAAAAAATAATTTTTTTTTTAAAACTTTTTTAAGTGTTGAATCGCAATCTTTTTCAAACCACGTAGGACTTCTTTAATATATGGTTTCGTCAGAAACGTGCAACCCATTAACGAAAACGATAAAAAAAAAAAAAACGGTACTATGGGGGTACCGCTCTTAGGCTTTTTCCAAAAAAAATTTTTACATCATAAGACATAAGATCATAAGACCTTCAAGAAATAATCCTTCACATTAAATTTTATCGAAATCCTTAGAGCCGTTTTCGAGAAAAAAAAGTATTATCATAAAAGTTGTATGACTGGTACCGTTATTTAAAGACCTAGAGACTCATTAAAAAAACACCTTTGTAAACTGCCCCACAGACACTATCAGCAAAATTTGAAGAAAATCGGTCGAGGGATTCAGGCTGCCATATACGGACAGACAGACAGAATTGCAGGGCTATCAACGATCTCTAAATCAAAAAAAACGTCAAACAGAAGCCAAATTACTGAAACGTTATCGAGTAATATGTACGTAAATTAATAGAGTTTGGTGTTACTGCTCACGTTATCATCGATCAATCGAGTACCATAATTTGGCATTTATTGAACGGAACTACCTTCGACACACTTTTTTTTTTTAACAGCGGATCTTTTCTAAAGTTTTGGTGTATCATTTTTTTTGGTTTCATGTTTTGTAATCAGGTTAATTTTCTCATTCTTTGACGTATCATTCATGTTGTTTCCATTTTGACTGCTGAAAATATATGTATGTATGTAAAGGGATCTACATCTAAAGGGTTTTCCAATAAGAGTGACATGATTTGTTTTCTGAAAAAAACATACTTTTTGTTAATTAAATTCAAATATTTTTTATTTAATGTACAGTTCAATCAATACAATTTGGTTTTAAATAAAACGTCATTCAAATGGCCACCACGACTTCTTCTGCTGCAACAAATTCAATGAACCCAATTTTCTATCACTTTTTCCACTAAAGCAAGTCGTATATCATGAATGGCACGTTCAATATTGACTTGTAAGGCTTGAAGAGAATATGGTTTATCCTGAAAGACCAATGACTTCAAATAACCCCACAAAAATCTATAATCTAGTCTAATGGTGTTAAATCGCCTTCAAGAATTCAATATCGCCATTTCTAAAAATAATCAAATCTCCAAACTTTTCTCGCAATAATTCAATTGTGGCATTTGCTGTGTGGCACGTAGCCCCTTCTTGTTGAAAACAAATGTTGTCAATATCAACTTTTTCCAATTTCGGCCATAAAGAGTTGGTTATCATCGATCTATACCGTTCTCCATTGAGAGTAATGGTGTTACCAGTTTCATTTTGAAGAAGTACGGACCGATGATTCCACCAGCCCAAAAACCACACCAAACTGTCAATTTAAGTGAATGTAATGGTTTTTCATGAATATTTTGTGGATTTCCATTGCACCAAAATCGACAGTTTTGTTTTATTTCCGCACCATTCAAATGAAAGTGAGCCACATCGGAAGAGATAATTTTCTTAAAAATCGTTGTCGATTTCAAGTTGTTCCAAGGCAAAATCAGAAAACGTTTACGGTGGTTCAATGGTGAAATTGTAAACACTTCTGAATGCAATAAAAAAACAAATGACAGATCATGACATACTACAAATGGCCGAAACGCCACTGCAAAATCATATCATACCTATTGGAAAACCCTTTAAATACAACCTACATATTTAAAAAACTTTTTTATAAGATTTCTCCTTTTCGACCTTTTCAAGTACTCTGCTTGCGACAGTAAACATAGGAAGTATTTTCATCGATTTGGCATTTGAAATGAGATTGATGAACAACTAAAATTAAAAAAAACCTGAAACTGATTACCAACTAGTTTTCAAACAGTTTCTAGCCAGTTGCCCTGCGTGTGGTGGGATTGGAAGTGACTTTATGTGGACTGGTAATCAATACGCATTACTAATCGATTTGTGTTGAGTAGATGTGTGGTGCCAGTGGTTTAATGGTTAGCATTTCTGACAGAAACATCTAAGAAAAAAAAAAACTTTTTACGTGTATCGCCTTTCGCGAGGAATTGGCAAGTTCTCCGAGAGTAATTACATATTGCCATGAAAAGCGCTGTCTATCTTAACCGTTTGAAATCATCATAAAGTTTGTAGGTCCTGGAAATGCTCTTGACCCCGTGGTTTTAATGCCTTGGGCAAAAGTCTTAGGTACACTTGAAACTTTTGTTCTGAAGTTAAAGGTTCAAAAGTGTCCTGCAACGACCAAAAACATAATTAAAACATTCTTTTCAAACAAAAAATGGAGAGAAATTTGTTTCCCAATTCTTCGTGAAGCTTGAATTTGGCTTCAGTTGATCAGCAAAATTGAACACTAAAAAATTTATGTTTCTTAATGAATATCTTATGTTTCTGCACACTTCGTTTCTTATCATCTTACTTCCTTTTTGAACTTTGGTTAGTTTTTCGGGATGCCTCATACTTTTGGCCTTGGCTGTATTTATTTATTTATAATAAATTTCTGCTGAGCAGCTCTCTGTGTATAGAGGAGCTCACTTAAAGCACTTTCTATTAGTTTTAACGGAACAAGCGTTTCATCTTTCTTTCAAACGAATTATACATATAACACTCTAAAAAATAAATTGCGTAATTCGTATACCATTAACATTTGAGTTAAATTTATTAGTGCTCATTGAGCGCTTTTGACTTCAAACCAAGACGCAATATTCTTTCATCAGAGCAACCATCAAAATTATTTTTTATTTTGTGTTCATATCGAACTGTTCCACACGACTTGGGGACACTTCTTTTTCGCAAATGGAATGCTTTATTGGTATCACGAATTTAACGATGCTCCAATGTTTAGTGTTATTTTTTATTTGATTGAACGATAATCAGACAGGGCGACAATGCCATCCAAGTGTGTGATTTGTATACTTTTTCGTTAGGTACATAAACAAGATAAAAAACTCAATATACACTGCCAACCACTAGGATGAGGCCACAAATTTTGCGATCGATTTTCGCTTATTATACCTGGTGGAAGTTTTGTACCCAGAAAAGTTTATTACCAGTTAATAGGTACGTATTTTCCCATTACAAATTAATAAAGTTAAAGGGTTTATTCGAAACGACCGTTGGAATTTCCCAAGATTTATTAATGAACTACTGAAAATAGGTATAAAAAGATGCTCCACTAGGATGAGGCCATTACGAATATTTCCGTGCAGAAGTGCGCAAGTGCAAATTCTTGTATAAAATATCTAATAGAGTGTTAAAAGTAACTGTTTTAATTAGTTTGAAGCACAAATGGGTTCCGGAAATACTTTAACAGCGACAGAAAGAGCAAAAATAGACGCTTTCGTGGAAATAGGACTCTCAGGCCGTGAAATAGCAAGAAAACTTAGCAGGAGCAAGACAGTCATAAACAATTATCTTGCTGATCCACAAAACTATGGGAAAAATCAGAAAGGACGCACGGGAAAAGCCACAACAAAGAGAAAATCGGTCGATTCTACGACTTGCCTCAAATTCTACTCTACCAGCGACTATGATAAGGGCCAAAAGCGGAGTCTCAGCCAGCATAACTACGGTTCGAAGAATTTTACAAAAAAGTGATACTATTCAAAGGAGGAAACTAAAAAAGAAACCAGTTTTGAAGTAGCCGTACTCAATGAGCATCGCATGAACTTTGCAAGACAGCATGTTGCTTGGAGCAGTCAATGGAAACGCGTTGTCTTTTCGGATGAAAAAAAGTTTAACCTTGACGGTCCTGATGGTTAAAACTTCTATTTCCATGATATTAGAAAAGATGAGCTTATTTTGGCAAGACATCATAGCCGTACATCAGGTACATCATGGTGTGGGGAGCTATTACCTACTATGGCACGATCGAATTGGAGATTTTGTCTACAACAATGAACGGAAATAGCTACAAATGTTTGCTGGATCGGGCATTTCCAAAAATGAAAAACATTTTTGGACCTCTGACTTGGATTTTTCAACAAGACAATGCCCCAATCCACACTAGCAGGGTTGTCAAAAGCTGGATCCATCAGAAGGCGTGGAACTTTTGTCATTGCCGCCATATTCACTGGACTTAAACATAATTGAAAACGTTTGGTCATGGCTATCTCGTTAAGTTTATGAAGGAAGTAGACAATTTGAAGACAAGGACACCTTAATTGATGCTATTCGTAGTGCCTGGGCACAAATTTCATATGATTATTTAAAAAAACTGTATGATTCTGTTCCAAACCGTCTAATAGAGGTTTTATCCAAAAATGGCGGACATACTCATTATTAATGTAATAAAACGTTATTAGTAAATATTATGAAACCATAAAATGTAAACATTTCACCCTTTTTTTTGGTTTTTCTAAAAATTTTGCATGTGGCCTCATCCTAGTGACGTAATTTTTTATACCTATTTTCAGTAGTTCATTAATAAATCTTGGGAAATTCCAACGGTCGTTTCGAATAAAATCTTTAACTTTATGAATTTGTAATGGGACAATACGTACCCATTAACTGGTAATAAACTTTTTCGGGTACAAAACTTCCACCAGGTATAAAAAGCTAAAATCGATCGCAAAATTTGTGGCCTCATCCTAGTGGTTGGCAGTGTATCTTGCCTGTCTAGTCTATGTATCTATATTGTTTATGGTTTTCTAGTCGGCAGATGTCTACTGCTATCAATGGTTCCTATTCGGTTGGGTTTTCAGAGTATTTGGTGAACAATTTTAGTCTCCAAACGTGAATAAATAAACTATAAGACCTTTTGTTTTTATTCTAAATTTATTATGAAGATAAAGTAGGCGGATGCTATTTTCTAAAAATAACATCGTTCAAGTGCTGACCATTTGATTGCGCACACTGTTGCAGACACAGTTTTTATAGAAAACTTTTTACGAAGCCAAGTCATTGTGGTTCCATCGGAATGCTGAGTGGCTCCATCTTGTTGAAACCACATGTTTGACGAGGAAGATAAGATGGACGTAGCTGCTCACAAGTTCGATAAAAAATATGATATCATTTTCGCTATTCATATTTATCGACTCTTCTATGACATGTTCAAAGAATCAACACTTTTGAGAAAAAGCTTTTTGTAGCAAACGCACGATGCTTTCCTGAACACCGTGACATTCAAATAAATGAATCCGCACTCAAAATAGTTCAAATGGGAGTAAAATTGTCCCACCCAGTTTATAATTAGTTTGGGGTATTCAAATCTTAAAAACATAAAATCCCCACCGGACACACTTTAGGTTTCATGTCGAAATCGTAGCCTTTTTATGTTTTCCTTTTTTTTAAGCTGGTTTGGGTAAACACAACTCCGAAAAGAAACGCTCCCGAAGTAATTGTATGTGTGTCTAGAAATTTTATTGTTTTCTGATGTGACTCACCCAATTCGAGAGTTTTCCCTTAATTTTAACTCCCCTTTTGAACAGCAACAATAACAACCGAAGAAATAAGAAGAAAATAGAAACTGTTTCTATTTTCAGTGTCATTGCTTAACTAAGTCAGAATTCTATTTATTCTAAATGAACGAACAAATAACTTTGTTAAACTTTCGCAACGGGAAAGAGGCTCTTAGAAGGCTTTCAAAGAAGGACCAGAAATAAGGACTTCAAACACGAGCTCTTTCGCTACAATTTATTTCTAAATACTTTTGAATTGGGCAAAAAACAAAAATTGAAAAGAAAAGGAAAGCACTACAGAAAAAGCTAGTTTAATAGGGTTTCCAATAGGTCTTTGGTAGAGGGTAGGCAGCGTGTGTGGAAAACTATTTTTGCTAAACAACTTCGACGTAATTAACAAAAATAAAATAAATTATTTGAATTCGGAAGCACAGTGTGTGCAGATCAAAGGCCAAAATGTGTACAACAAAAAATAATCGTGCGTCGCCTCCAAAAGCTGTGTTTTCTGTTTGTGGTTAGTGAATAAGTACTGGAAAATTAAGTAACCTTGTGCGTATTTGTTTGTGCCAAACAACTCAATGGTGACATTGTAAAGTATAATTGCTCTTTGAGTAGGTAATTAATTTTATTGATTTTTTTTTTAATTAATTTACATTTTGATGGAATTAAATGTTATGACAATGAAGGCAGCGCAGTCACAGTAGAAATAAAACATGACGGTTTTATAATATGTGAAACCAATAGGGTGTTCCAGATTTTTTACTTGCGATTATAGGTACTACACATAAAGAGAAAGTTTTGCAATCGTGCAAAACAAAAATTTTGAGATAACAACTAAACATGACGCCATCGAATCGCTGCTTCTGAGGTTTTGGGTTTCACTCGGCCACCAAAACGAAACCCATGGTTCGATGAAGAATGCAGGCAGGCAAATGCAGCCAAACAAAAAGCACAACAAATGCTGATGCAAAAGCGACCAAGGGCTGCTTACGATCAGTATAACGAGATTTACAAGAAGACAAGAGGGGAAGATCACCAAATTCACAAGAAGAAAAAGAAGCAACACGAGAAGCACTCGTTTGAGGAAATTGAGAGATACCATGACAGGAACGACATTCGGAAGTTTTACGAGAAGGTAAAAAGATCCTGCCAGAGGATCTGGAAAGATCATTTCTGCAGACTGCTTAACGGCGATGAGGACACAAATTCCGCTGTCAGGCAGATTGCCCCATTCAGCTTGGACGATGATCAAGAATGCCGTCCTCCCGACCTAGAAGAGGTTAAGTTTGCCACATGCAAACTTAAATCAAATAAGACTGCAGGTGCAGGTGCAGATGGCCTTGATGCCGAACTCTTCAAGGCAGCTGGAGACCAGTTGGAAAGGAGCATGCACCAGCTGATCTGCATGATATGGTCGGAAGAAAGCATGCCCGATGAATGGAACCTCAGTATCGTATGCCCCCGATCCTAAAGAAGGGAGACCCTCACAATTGCGCCAATTATAGAGGGATAAGCCTCCTTATGCTGCTGTAACATGTGAACGTCTGAAACCCCACGTCAACAACTTGATAGGTCCTTATCAATGTGGTTTTAGACCAGAGAAGTCCACAATAGACCAAATTTTCACATTACGGCAGATCTTGGAAAAAACCCGAGAACATAATATCGATATTCACCACCTCTTTATCGATTTCAAGGCCGCGTATGACAGTATTTACAGAGACGAGCTGTACAGAGCCATGTCTAGTTTCGGCATCCCTGCAAAGCTCGTACGACTATGCAGGATGACTTTGGAGAATTCACGCTGCTCCGTCAAGGTCGGAAAAGAACTCACCGAGACCTTTGATGTCGAAAAAGGCTTTAGGCAAGGCGACAAACTGTCATGCGATTTCTTCAACATCATACTTGAACAGATTGTAAGAAACTCAAACGTCAACACCAGAGGAACAATCTTTCAAAAGTCTGTACAATTACTCGCCTACGCAGACGATATTGATGTAATGGGAAGAAAAAAGCGTGTTGTCATAGGTGCTTTTGCGAGTATTGAAACAGAAGCGGCAAAAATGGGTTTGATGGTTAATGAGGGCAAAACGAAGTATATGCTGTCATCAAACAAGGACACAGAACATCGACGAATTGGACAAAACGTCACAATAGACATCAGACATAACTTCGAGGTAGTACAGGACTTCGTCTACCTAGGATCCGCTGTAGTCTGTAGACACGGAAAACAACATCAGTGCGGAGATCAAACGGAGAATAACTCTTGCCAACCGTTGTTTCTTTGGGCTAAGAAGGCAATTGAGAAACAAAACCCTCTCTAGAAAAACCAAGGTGACCTTGTATAAGACCTTGATCATCCCAGTCCATGCGGAAGCATGGACTTTATCGAAAGCGGGTGAGGAAGCCCTTGGTCGTTTCGAAAGAAAAATTCTCCGAATGATCTTTGGTCCCGAATGCGAAAACAATGTGTGGAGAAGAAGATACAACAACGAGCCGTATGAGCTGTACCGCGACATGGGCATAGCCAGAAGAGTACGCATCGCGAGGCTACGATGGTTGGGCCATGTTGAGCGGATGGACCCAAACGCTCCGGCTCGTCGGGTGTTCGAAAGCACATTGCAGGGAAATCGCGGAAGGGGAAGACCTCGTCTTAGGTGGCGCAATCAAGTGGATGAAGACCTCAACCGACTTGGAGTGCGAAACTGGAGAGAGCTCCCCCGAAATCGAAGTCGTTATAGAAGGATGTTGGTTGAGGCCCAGGTTTACCCCTGGTAAGTTTCCGGGAGGAACTATTTGATAAAAAATGTACTTAAGTTTTGAAAAATTTATTGAACTTGAACTAAAATCTTAGTCAAAGAACAAAATACTAGCGTTCAAAAACGCTCTAGTATACGTGGAAGAAGATGACTAAGTTTATATTTAATAATTTCTTTTAGAAAATGAAGTGAATTTTTTATAAAATTGCTCCTCCCGCCTAAGTGAAGGAAAGTCGACTCTCCCCACTCACTTGTCTTGTCCCAACCTTCCCTTCGCGTCGTGAAAAAAAAATCGGACGCCATCAATTTTTTAATCGCGATCAGAAGTTTATTGTTAATTTAACACCACCCACGGTTTTTTTTGTAAGTAAAGAGCGACAACTTTTTTTTTCACTACAAATTTACCACGGATTAGCTACAATTAGATCAATCAACAAATTTTGATAATTCTAAAGTGGTAGTGTAGTGCTAACATGACGGACATCGTAGTTTTCATTATTTCTCCCTATTCCATGCAAACTTGCAGGCAAATGATCTAAACTCACAACCCTCGTTTCAAGCAAGCTACTTAAGCACCCAACATATTTTGAACCGAATTGTAATACAATGTTCATATAAACGACCTTGGACTGAAAGTGGATCTGGGAATGTTTCAACATCAAATTAATTTAGCCTACGAATTATTGCCCAGAGATACACCATCATTCAGTCCATGTTGGGCCACCCTGTATCAATTGCCTGTGCGTGTGTACCTAATACACGACATAAAATGTTTGAGGTTTTAAGTCTTTATTTTTAGTTACATATTATTTTTCGTTTGCAGCACCTTGGATATGGCAGGGTTACGTCCGAAAATCCGTGGTCAGTACATCCATTGTTGAGCAACGGTTCAGGACACCTAAAGCAAAATATGTGAGAATTATTTTAAAAATTTTACTTTCATTCGTACAAGAAAATTCATAGTTGGAAATGGAAAGAATAGTTGTAGAAGAATTAATTACTATCAGTAGGAAGAAAGTGCTGTCTCTTTTTGTTATTTTATTTAATAAGTATTTTTAATTAGTTCGATAGATAAATTTTAATCAAGAATTTTACCATTCCCAATCAAAAAAAAAATGTAGATATCCACCTCTAATTCTCTCCGAATCAAAAAATGATTTAGACTTCTTCTATGAACTTACCCAGCCATTTGGAAAGCGCCATATTGAATGCATTTGATTACACCACATGCCTCGTGAGGATTATTTATACTTTGTCCCATTAACAATATTTTGCCTTGAACATTACACCTTGCAACAGTTGATTCAAAATTTGCAAGTAATAAGGTGATGGTTAGGTAAAGCGCATGCATTTTAAACCTGATGTTAATGAATAATGAGTCGAAAGTCAATGTCAACTTGTTTATTACCAAAAAGAAAGTAACTAACTATGATACGTCTTCTTCACCGCAATAGAACGTCGATAGCTTTCAGGTTTTTAAATGAAATTAGGTGGTAATTGATGCATGCAAAAGCAGAACAAAACAATTTTCAACTGCTGGATTTAAAATAATTGTGAAAATTTAATTTGGTCTTTTTTTAAGTAACACGGTGTCAAAATTTTAAATTAAATTTAAAGCCGACCGTACTGTAGAAAACCGGAAAATCTTCAAATTTTGATTCTCATTGAGAACGTTTAATATTAAGTTGGAGCACTCAAATCAATTTCAATGTCTGGTGCTTCACCAGAACATCAGGGAAACGAAATTTTAGCTTGAGTAACACGAAAACAGCTTTGACCCTTATAAATCACCAGGGCCTGACGGAATCATCCCTGCGGAGCTGCAGCAGGTTTCAGACATCATCATCTATAACTTAGAGATGATCATGAAAGGATGCATCAGCTATGCCTATATTCCCAAGGCCTGGAGAGAAGCTAGGGTCGTCTTTATACCTAAAGCCGGCAAAAGCCCATGTAAATCCAAAAGATTTAAGACCTATTAGTCTATCATCCTTCCTCCTTAAAACACTGGAAAGAATGATTGACATACATTTAAGACAAGAAATTAAACCTAGTCTGATCTCAACGGCGCAACATGCCTATACAAAAGGTAAATCAGTGGAAACTGCACTCCACTCTCTGGTTTGCACCATTGAAAAATCCCTGCACTACAAAGAATACTCTCTCGTCGCATTCCTAGACATAGAGGGTGCATTTAACAATGTTAACAATTCAGCAATCACTAATGCTCTTGATGGGCTGCTCATAGAGGAACACATCAAAAACATGATAACAACAATGCTCAGCAGCAGAATCATTAGTTCCGAAATAGGGAACTACAAAACAAGCAGAATGGCCAATAGAGGAACCCCGCAGGGAGGAGTTTTATCTCCCCTACTGTGGAACCTGGTCGTTAACAAATTGTTAATCGACCTAGAGGACGAAGATTTCAAAACTATAGCCTATGCCGATGATGTAGCAATTGCCGTTTCAGGCAAGCACCCACAAACCCTAGCTGAGCTGCTACAAACAGCACTTAACAAGCTTAACAATTGGGCTGCAGATTGTGGTCTGAACATCAATCCACAGAAAACGGAATTAGTTCTCTTTACGAGGAAATACAAAATTCCGGACTTCAGACCCCCAACTATTAAAGGGGTAACTCTCACACTGTCAAATCAGGCTAAGTATCTAGGTCTCATTTTTGACAAAAAACTGACCTGGAAAACCAATATTGAGGAAAGAGTAAATAAAGCCAACGTTGCGCTCTTCTCCTGTAAAAAAGCCATTGGCGGGAAATGGGGTTTCTCGCCCCAAATCACCCATTGGCTGCTTACCTCGGTAATTAGACCGATACTCACATACGGAGTGATAGTCTGGTGGACAGCACTAGACAAGATGATCAACTACAACAAGCTGGCCAAAGTTCAAAGAACGGCTAGTCTGTGTATTAGTGGCGCACTGAGGACAACCCCATCGGACGCCCTCAATGTACTACTAGCTCTCACACCCCTAGATATCTTCAGCAAACAAGTCGCAGCTAGCTCAGCTACTCGACTCAGAGCTACATCACAGTGGACCAATAATCAAATCGGCCACACTACCATTCTAGATAACCTTAGATTCTTACCGAATCGATCCGACTACACCACCCCCAAGTTGGTGTTTGACAATAATTTCCAAGTAACCATACCTTCAAGAGAAGCTTGGGAAAATGGCGCTCTTTTGGAAAATGAAGCAATACACTTCTACACCGATGGTTCAAAAACCAGCGAAGGTGTGGGAAGTGGAATCTACTCAGAAAAACTGAATCTCAGTCTTTTCTTCCGCCTACCCGATCATTGTAGTGTGTTCCAAGCGGAAATTCTGGCGATTAAGGAGGTGCTGTCTTGGCTCAAAGAAAACGTCATATCCTCCACGGATATTCGGATCTTCTCAGACAGCCAAGCTGCCCTTAAATCTCTTGCCTCTGTCTCTACAAAATCCATCACGGTCCAAAATTGTCAGATGTCTCTGAGGGAGATGTCAAATCAGTTTAACATTCACCTTTCATGGGTGCCAGGGCACAGGGACATACCAGGCAACTGTATGGCAGACGAACTAGCCAAAAAGGGCACGACCACTTCCCTACGCTCAGAATGGAACAACATAGGTGTACCATGTACCTATCGCTACATGTAAACTCCTACTTAGACAAGACGCTTCAGGGATAACAAACACTAGATGGACTGAGAGTAACAACTGCCTTGCAACCAAAAAAGTAGACTCAAAACGCTCGAAGAGTTTGTAAGCCCTGAACCGCCTGTATCTAGGTTCTACCATAGGTGTTCTTACGGGACACTGTCTAATAGGGAGACACGCCAAAAGACTTGGTGTGCTTTCCAATGATTTCTGCAGAAGCTGCATGGACGAGGAGTAGGAAGAAACCGTTCAACACCTTCTTTGCTCATGCCCTGCACTACTTCATAGGAGGAAAACTCATCTCGGTGAATTCTTCTTCGATGATACTAGCGACTTAGCTTACATAGACCCTAAGTCTTTCGAAATACATTAAAAGTTCCACGTGGTTCGACTAGCAGGTGATTAACCGGCTAGTCCCGTAATGGAAGATTAATAAGTGATCAACTCGTTAATGTTACATCGGGTTTCTGAGATCAGTAGGTGATTAACTTGCTGATCTCTGTGGTATCACAATGGGCCCTTGCGGCCTAAGTGTGTCAGGCAATGTACTCATTGACTGACAGCCACTTCCACCTAACCTAACCTAACACGAAAACAAAAGCATCTCAATATGAAATACAGAATAGCCGAAAAATTGCTAAACGTTTTGATTGAAATTAAAAAAAAAAACAATACCAGCTACGAAATCAGGCTTACAGCAACATGATCAGAATTTAGAGACTTAGAGAAAGTACGTCATCAAAAAATATCACAAAATGTAGTTAACGAAACAGACAACTGAAGCAACATCTGGAAAGAGTTCTGCAAAAACGTAGGTCGGGAAAAATCTTGTCGTGCACCTACCTGCTGATCTTCAATTCGACATCTGTGAAAAGGTGAAATAGTCCTGTACGCTGTACTGGATTACTTAATGTGCAACAAAAGCAAATTATTGAGTCAGCTTTTAAGATTCGAAGTACTTACCTAAACTCTTGCAAATAATGCAACATTGTTACCTGTGCGTACCTAGAACCCGAACTTTTTTTCTCTGTTTTTTGTAGATTTTAGATTTTAGTAAAAAAATTTTTTAATTGTAGTAGTAAATTGTAGTTGTTTTCATCATTTGTAATAGTCGATTGCACTTACGACTCTTTTCCAACATTATGGATGCGTCAAACAGGATGTGTGCGAGGTCCCAAAAAGTATTTGAAGCGCTTAGAAACGTCCATAAAGTATGGATTTTGGGCAAACTCGGAAGAGCGCTTGCTCTTCGTCCACCAATCGGCCCAAATTGGTTGAAAATGATTTTCTTAAGAAATCGTTTAAATAAATCCTTTATACTGACTATTAAACTTGTCATGAAGCTTTTGATGAAGGTGGCGGCACGCATCGATCAAACATTTCTAGCTGGTTTCCTTGATGCCGTCACCATAGAGAGGATTGGTAAATCATACCGTTTGGTAAATGATGTCAAGGAACGCTGCAATATCTATCACATTTCTGCTGAGGAAAGACTTAAAAAAAACGCCGGACTTAGCTCGGTTCCAAGAGAAGATAGGTTACGACACTGTTCAAATTGGCATCTCAAACAGCAAAGTTATCGATAGCATTAAGTTTGATTCAAGAAACTTCTGGATGATTACACCGGAGTTAGAAATTTAGAACGTGTCACGATTGTTTTCAACCGCGATATCGTCCATGTTATGGACACTAGGGTGTCCCATATTTTTGAGGTTTTTCTTAACTTCGGCTTTGATTCTATTTCATCTTCGGCATGGGTTACCGTCATCGTAGTAAAATGAAATTTGGTATACAAGTATAGGGCAGTGTTTTCCAATCTGTGGGTAGCGACCCCTAGGGGGGTCGGTCGCCGGCTGAAAATAAAAGTAGAAGTTCTTACACAACAAAAACACAATTTTAGTTAGACGGATGCGCTTGTTTATTTTTCAAAAGTTTATCGAATTCTGGTGCCTTTTTTGAAACGTTAATACTTAAATCATTTTCTAGTTGCAGCCTATACCTCTTCTTAGTTTTAATGCCTTCCATTGAAAAAAATGTCAGTACACACAGGTATGAAGTGGCGAATGGTTAGGATTACGTGTGTGCCACATAAATGCACAGAGCTTGTTCTGTAAAATGGATGAATTTAGAAAGCTGTTTGTGGGTTCGGATATAGATGTAGTATGTGTCTCTGAAACTTGGTTTAAGCCGAATGTTCAAAATGTAATGTAAAAGCGGTTTCCGGTTGTTTCGTGGTGACAGACATAGTAGGATTGGTTCTGGTACGGCAATATATGTTCGTTCAAACATTAAATGTGAATTTGTTGTATCATCCTCCACTGAAAGTGCAACGCAATATTGCTTTGTTGAAATTGTAGGCGTGAAATGTAAAACCTTGCTAGGAGTTTTTTATCGACCAAATAATCAAATCGATTTTTCCCCATTTTACACGTTGCTTGAAAGTATCTCTAGTCTCTACTCAGACCTTATTATTTGTGGAGATTTCAACTGTAACGTTTTGAATAGGGAAAACAGTAGTTCATTTTTAAATAACATGAAATCTTTTGGCTTAGATCTTATAAATCCCCAAGTTCCAACTCATTTCTCTTGTACAAATAGCACGTTGTTAGATTTAATATTTACCAACATCAGAAGCGAAGTTTATTTTAATCAAGTTGCAGCCCCTGTGTTTTCCAAACATGATTTAATTTCAATATTTCATTCGCCAAAGCACAGCGATCGATCTCATATAGAGATTTTTAATCTTTGAATGCTGATTTACTTCAAGCTGATCTGGAAAGAGTGAACTGGCATAGCTTTTATTATTATTCATCGTCAAACGATCAAGTTGATATGTTTAATAATGTAGTTCGTAGCTTATATAATACTCATGTGAAGTTGATAACCAAAACTATTACCAATTCTTTTTTAACTTGGTTTACTCCAGAGATTATAGAACTAATAAACCAACGAGACTTAGCATTTAGAAGATTGAAAAGATTTAGGTTACCTGAATTATATACTAACTTTCGAAAACTGAGAAATGTTGTTAATTTTAAAACACGTAAGGCTAAGCGTGACTTTTACTCGAGACATTTGAACACCAATCTGCCATCAAGAACTCTATGGAAAAATATTCGAGGTATAGGAGTTGGAAGCCAAAACGAATTTGACTTTTCTGATACTGATTTGAATGACCTCAATAACAAATTTGTGCAGTACCCTACAACAACGTTGAACATGCACTCTCCGAACATTTTGCAAATGTCTACCGTCGGTGGTTTTGAATTTCAAAGAGTTGAGCAGTCAGATGTGGTTGAAGCGCTTTTAAGCATCAAATCAAAATCGTCCGCCCTTGACGACATTCATCCTTTATTTATTAAAATTATTTTACCTTTCATCCTCCCTACTCTTACTCATACATATTCAATACTGCCTTGATGACGTCTATCTTTCCGAGTGCCTGGAAGTCTGCAAAAATAATATCACTTCCAAAAAATAGTAGCAATTCACAAACGCCGCCTGAATTTCGCCCAATTTCCATATTGCCCTTCTTGTCAAAAGTCTTTGAGAAAACTCTCTATAAGCAAATATCATGTGCAACAGAACAACCTTTTCTGTAGTAACCAATCAGGTTTTCGAAAACAGCATAGCTGTGATTCCGCGCTGTTAAAAGTTACAGATGATTTACGAATATCATTGGATAGAGATCATATTTCGCTGCTAGCACTCCTAGGCTTTCGACACAGTGAACCGTTTAAAGCTAGTGTCAAAAATTTTAACACAATATAATTTCTCTTCTTCTGCTGCTTATCTGATAAAGTCATACCTAACTGGCCGAAATCAAGCTGTTGTGATTGGCAATACTATGTCGAATTTCAACCCGACATGTATGGGTGTCCCTCAAGGATCTATTTTGGGCCCCCTTTTGTTCTCTATTTTCATCAATGACCTCCCTGACTGTATTACTTATTCCTCTATTCATATGTACGCGGATGACGTTCAAGTGTATTTAAGCTGCAAGAAAGAACTTATTGAAGACGCCATATCTAAGCTCAATCATTACCTTGATAGTATCCTCCGATGGTCAATTAAAAATGATTTATGTTTAAATGCAAAAAAATCTAAATGCGTGATTGTTTCCGAAAACTCAGTGGAACCTAATTGCCTTTCTAAAGTTCACATAAATAATGAGCCCATTGCTTTCGTTGATAAGGCAAAAAATCTTGGCATTTGGTTTGATAACAAATTAAGATGGGATATACATGTTCGTACTGTTATAGGAAAAATATATGGATGTTTGCGTAACCTATTTGTGTCTCTGTTTTATACCCCCGTTAATACAAGACTTTTGTTAGTTAAAGCTCTTATAGTACCAATCCTCTCCTTCGGTTCAGAAGTTTCAATATACTGTAATGCGGAAACTATAGAAGAGAACTTAATGTCGTCTTCAATAACGCTACTCGCTATGTGTATGGCTTAAGGTCACGTGATCACATATCGGAATATAAAATGAAAATTTTGGGTTTAACACTGGATAAATATTTTGACTTTTTAATAATAAAATATCTACATAAAATTATTACTTCAAAAAAAACCATACTATCTGTATGAGAAGCTGACCTTTCCAAATTCGTACTTTGACTATAATTCAACCACGAGCTACATGCCTCACAACTGAGCGGCAATTTTTTGTTCACGCTATTCGCTTGTGTAACAGTCTTCCTCTTGGCATCAGACGACTCTGTTTTGAAAATCGCTTTAGTTCTTCACTTTTTTCATACTTGGCAAGCAATAATAGGTAGGAGTTAGGGTTATTTGATTAACATTTTGTCTAAAATTTGTACATTCTTTTATTTTTTGCTTTCTTTATTTGTATAAGCAATCAATAATCATTCTTTAGTTATTCTTTAGTTATTCTTTTTAAACCTTCTTTTTCACATAAATATTTGCTCTCATTTATATCTATATTTATTAGGGTGGGTCAAAAAAATCAAAAAATTTTTTTTTGATCCGACACACGAAAACTTGTTCTTTGGTTCCTTTAGAAAGTACTTACAAAATTTGAGTTCTTAATATTAACGGGAAGATGATGCTCATCGTAGTTTTCCATTTTCAGTTTAGTATCATGTAAAAATGGTCATATCTTTTTAAAAATAGATTTTATAACCAGTCGCAAAAACAGTATTTATAGGAAATTAAACGGTCTACAAAAATGGTCTTTTATACTTTTTTCATTTATCTAACCATTTAAAAGATATTCAAGGTCAAAAATTTAAGTATTTTAAAGAAAATAACTTTTTTGTTTTGAATTTTGTAGCTCACTAAAAAATAGTTATCATCAAATGAACATCAATTATTTCAATAGAAAAATGAACGTTCTACAAAAAAGGTCTTTTGTTGTTAATCGATTATTCTAACCATTTAAAAGATATTCGCAGTAGAACTGCAATTCCTACGAATTCTAAAAATTTCTTTATAAATATTTCCAATTTATCTACTCAATTTATGAATTTTGATAATATTCATGTGAACTTGAGTTTATTCCAAAAAAATGATAGTTTGCAAGTTATGTCGTACCTTTTGTTTGAGAATATTATTTCATTGGACTTAATTTTTTAACGATATTTTATGCATTTTCTTTGTAGATCATAAATTACCTTAAAATTTATAAATTAAACAGATAAACTTGAAATATTAATTAAAAAACTATTAAAATTAGTGGGAGTTGCAATTCTGCTGCTAATATTTTAAAAAAAATTTTTTAATAGATGTATTGGAAATATTTTTTAAGAAATTATTAAAATTAGTAGGAATTAAAATTCTACTGCGAATATCTTTTAAATGGTTAGAATAATCGATTAACAACAAAAGACCTTTTTTGTAGAACGTTCATTTTTCTATTGAAATAATTGATGTTCATTTGATGATAACTATTTTTTAGTGAGCTACAAAATTCAAAACAAAAAAGTTATTTTCTTTAAAATACTTAAATTTTTGACCTTGAATATCTTTTAAATGGTTAGATAAATGAAAAAAGTATAAAAGACCATTTTTGTAGACCGTTTAATTTCCTATAAATACTGTTTTTGCGACTGGTTATAAAATCTATTTTTAAAAAGATATGACCATTTTTACATGATACTAAACTGAAAATGGAAAACTACGATGAGCATCATCTTCCCGTTAATATTAAGAGCTCAAATTTTGTAAGTACTTTCTAGAGGTACCAAAGAACAAGTTTTCGTGTGTCGGATCAAAAAAAATTTTTTTTGATTTTTTTGACCCACCCTAATATTTATATTCAAATTAGTAATTAAATTGTCATTAATTGATTATGATCACATTTAAGTCATTATAGATGCTCTGATGTAATCTTTGTAAATGTTGTTTAGTTCTTTAATAAATATCAAATATCAAATGACACCAATAATTTAAGAGCTTCCCTTTCCAGCTCTGGATATTCGTTTTTTCTTTTCATCCAAAACACTTTGCGAACAAAATTTCATTTTAAGCATGCCATCTGCAGTCAAATCTAGAAGACATTCTTTCGTTTCTGTGGGTGACATTGGCCTGATCTACAGCTTCAGAGTGAAAATCCGTAAAGTAAATTAAAAGCTTCGATTGTACACTATGCAACCTCTGTAGCATACAAGGAATGTGAGCCGATAGTGCAAAACTTTGGTTTGTTTCATTATCTTCAACAATTTTCTGAACACTTGGAAAAGACTCAAACATATTGTTTTGCAGATAGATTGACCACAAACGAAGTTTTGCGTGAAATGCTTTTACTTTATATTTGGCAGTTAAAATATTTCCTTCTCTTCCTTGAAGGTTCTTGTTTAAATTGTTAAGGTGGCTTAAATGATCTGCCAAAAATGCTAATTTCAAGAGCCAGATTTTGCATCTTTTAAGAACATTAACAATTCGGCTACCTTTCGTTTGGATAGCCACCTTACCTCCTTGTGATAAAGGAGATTTTGATGAAGAGAACCCATATCTTCACAAACGATTGTTTTATTCGGTTGATAGAATTTATAATTTTTATTACCTCCATGAGCACGTCATTTAAATCAGATGGTACTACCTTAGCAACTAGAGCCTGTCGATGGAGAAAACAGTGTGTTCAGGTTTGGCATTAAAAAAAAAAAAAAAAAATAGGGTAGCGCTACAGAGCAAGGAGCCCCTTGGCCTAGCGCGTTTCTCACAACCATGCCTTGTGCGGGAATGGAGGTTTATGGAGGATATGTTTGGAATTATCGCTTTTAATTTTGCAATGAGCTCACTACTTTTGCCAGTCATAGCTTTAGCTCAAATTGCGATACATTTTTTCAGTCAATATCGTAGTTGCAAGTGCTTTCCAAAAATATATCGTACAAACACTGGCCAGTAGTGTTAAAGTGCTTTGTAAAATAAGATTTCTTCCGTGATACTGTCATCTGCTTCAAAGCGCACAAATACCACAAACAGTGCACAGTCAGAAACATCTGTAGATTCGTCAAACTGCAAAGCAAAATGTTGGCTGTTCTTTAATATGATGAGAGGGGGTTGCCAGAATATTTCAACCTGTAAACATAATCTTTAGGTGTCTGATACTGAACATATAAGCTAAGTTTCGGAAACGCTCTAATCTCATAAAAACTCCCTGCGCTACTTATATACCAAATTTCACTTTACTACGATGGCAGAAACTCGTGCCGACTTCGTTCTGGAAAACACTTTTGTACACTTGTCGGTTGATGGTGACTTGGCACATTTCAAAGAAAAACCAGAGCGGTTTCTGAAAGCTTAAGATTTTCTTTAAATAACCTCAAATTCTGCTTTTTTTAATAACTCCTTTTTTGAAATGAAATAGAATCAAATCAGTAGTCAAGAAAACCTCAAAAATATGGGACACCCTAATGAACACACAAGGTAATGTGTCTGCGACAAGGTTGACAAATGCTTTCATCATCGGCAAGGGCAACAAGCTATACATGTCGCTTCCCAAAGGCAAGGATGTTAAGTTATACTCAATTTGATACCCGAGGAGTGTGGCAAGCAATTAGCTGGGAGCTTTTTTAAGCGAGGCTGAAACGTTTGTATTTCTTTGAAAATATCTTCGAAATTTGTTATTGGCCAACATGAGGTATAGCTTTTATAGCAAAGGTGTTAGACTTGAAATAAAAAGAAGTTCACTGAAGTTCACTTAATGAGTTTATTTGAATGACTGAGAGATAAGTTTTGGTTTACAGTGTTCTTATATACTTTTAAGTGCTTAAGTGTATTAGTGTAGTTACTTCATGTTAACACTGTATACATAGGTGTATTATATAAACTTGATGTTTAACAAACCTTCCCTCAAAACTTATAAACGCATCATTGTTCAAATTAACATTGTTTGATTATTAGTTCAAAAGAAAAAGTTAATATTAACAAAATATAAAAAAAAAAACTGAATGAATTCTATGGATTTAATCCTAATGTATGCGTAAACTCCTTATGTTTGATTCTTTTCAGATTTTTGGTAAAAATATCAGCTGGCATTTTATCAGTTTGTATATACTTCAGCTCAATGAGTCCTTTTTCGTAGACTTCACGAACGTAGTGTGCCTGAATGTCAATGTGCTTCGTTCTATTGTGAAACACAGGGTTTTTCACCATCTTCTGCGCACTGACATTGTCCCCAAACAGCTCTGTAGGTTGATCACTCAGTTGCTTGAATCCAAGTTCTTCCAAAAACCGCCGAAGGTACACAACTTCTTTCGATGCTGTTGATAGAGCAACATACTCGGCTTCTGTACTGCTAAGAGCGATGCTGCTTTGTTTTTTACTTCCCCAGGTAATAGCGGCTCCAGCAAGGAAAAAAGAAAAACCAGTGTATGATTTGCGGTCTACACTGTTGCCACCCCAATCAGCATCTGCGAAGCCCTTTAATTTTTCACCTGTCTGAAAATATTTAAGTTTATAATTAATGGTTGCACTTAAGTACCTCAGCAAATGTTTTGCAGCGTTCAAATGCTCCACGTGTGGTGCTGTGTTAAATTGAGCTAGCTTGCTGACGGAATGCATTATGTCCGGTCTCGAGCAAACACTCAAGTAAGTCAACGACCCAATTAATGACTGATACTGCTTCTGATCAACCATCTTACATTTAGTGCAGTTTTCGCATTTGATAAATCTCGTTCCCGGCTCCAATGGTGTTGCACTGCTTCTACAGTCCCTCATACCAAAATCATCGAGTAGATTTCGGATCAGCTGTTGTTGTGAAATTGTTATTCCACCATGATCAGATACAATTTCCATCCCAAGGAATTGATCTATTGGTCCTTTGTAAACCACCTCAAATCTTTGGCCGATGCTCCTCTTTATCTCCTCTAGTCTTTCAAATTTGGAGCACGCAAGCAGAAAGTCGTCAACGGGTGCCTATTGATTCGCACATTTTATTACGCTTTCTATTATTTTGTTTTTGACACAATTATTTTTGTTTACTTCGCATTGCCTGTTTTGTTTTTCTGTTACTTGGATTTTCAATCATTTCGCTGCACACTTACTTTGCATTTCTTATCTCGCTTACCATTTTTTCGCATTTCCATTGAACTTACAAATGATTATTTAGACTTTATTTATCTCGATAACTGTTTTTTCGCATTTTGTCTCTACGGTAATCTATTGTCTTGACATTCAATTAATTCGCTCATTATCAGATAACTATTGCTTGTGAAATCGCGCGGTTCGGTTTTTCAGAAATTTAATAAATATTTCGAAATTTGATATTATTTCTGACTAATTGGTTCTGAAAATGCTTCTAAAATATGATATATCTTTGAAAGTTCTAATCAATTTTCAATAAAGTTTGATGAGAAGCTAAGCAAACTGTTAAAATACCGAAAAAAACGGTATACAGCTCAATTTTGGATTGTTTCGCCATCGTTTGATTGGTATTTTAATTTTTGTGGATGAAAAAAGAGGCTAGAGGTGTAAAAATTCGCGCGAATTTTTACACCTCTAGCCTCTTTTTTCATCCACAAAAATTAAAATACCAATCAAACGATGGCGAAATAATCAAAATCTATATAAACAAAAGCGAACTGATCGAAAAACGAAACAATAGAAAGCGAAACGAGCCAAATATAAAGTAATAAAAGGCTAAATAATCTTTAAACGAAACGAATGCAAAGCGAAGCGAGAAATATCGAAATATAGATAGACGAAACAAACGAAAAATTTAACAACAAAATGCGAAACAACAAATTGCGATACAACTTGGGCGAAACAACAATAAACGAGATAAAAATGACGAAACGTACCATACCCGTCGTCAACATATACGGCGACCAAGATGACCTCGCCTTCCTTTTTCAACACGTATACGCATGCATCTCCGTGACATCTCTCAAATCCCAGACTTTTGAGAAATCCATTTAACTCCTCGTCCCAATTTCTTTCAGACTGCTTCAACCCATGCAGCGCCTTTTTCAATCTGCACACTTTATTTCTGTGTTCCTTGTCTTCATTTGATGATGATGATGTTTAACAAAAGGGTTTGATGGCTTATCTCAATGAAAAGTGAAACCAATCTTTAAGCAATGGGAGAATAAAATAAGCTTTTCATCCGGCATTCGGCATCCTTAACGAAAATGTGTGCTCTTAGTTGCGATGAAACTCTTCTTCATTGGATTAGAAATTACAAAACCTTCAATAGAAATTGTGTTGAGTGATTTTAAGTCTGATACGCACTATGTAAGTGCTGGTGTACCCCAGGGCTATAAACTTACAAAATTGGCATTTCTTACACACTATGTATTTGAATTCTCTCCTTGAGCAACTTGAAAAACTATTATATACTAATAGCAAAATGAAATCTTTAAAAGGAAAGTGACTACCGACTAGCAAAACCGAAAGACTTAACTGCAGCAAAATTCTAACCTCTGTCAATCATCTCTTTCTGTCGAATGAGATGCAATCGATGAGGTGGTATAGTACGAGACGAAATTAATGTAATGCAGGATGACATAATCCATTAGACTGTTTTGTTGATACCAATTTCAACATCTGCATATCGGACCTTTAGAATGAAAGTGACCTAACTCTAAATTTTTCTGCCGCAGAGCTTGAATTTTGTTCTAATTTTGCCTCTCTGCCGCCTTACACCTCAGTAACTAAATGTAATTGAATTCTGACCTTGACAGCTTGGTTACGAAGGGTAATACCAACCAAATGAAATTCAAGAGTTCGAAAACCCATCACCGTTGTCTTTTTGTCGTTAAAGGTCAACGTATCTTCTTTCCCGGTATCCATGAATATGGCCTGGTTCAGTAAAGCTCTCAATTCGTTGGAATGAGCACAAATTTTTAGTTACAAAAAGTTTGCACAATGCTTAGGTTTCTTAAAACGATAGTTAGAAATTTCTATCGTTTCTATTCTAGCTGCAAATTATTTACTAAGCCAAAATCTACCAAAATCCATTTTACATTACATTTACATTTACATTTACATGAAACATACTCCACACATAAATCTGCGGAGTAGGGGGGTTTGCAGCAGGGCGACAAAGACCATTTGGCTGATACACCACAAGACTAACTACACAAATACTACATAGAACAAATAACACATGACAACAGCACGCAATAGTACAGAACGGTCCCCCATCTTGTCACTAACAGCGCTCATTCCGATTTAATTACGGTGTTCTAATGGGAACCGACTCTTTCCGGCTGACAAGGCCGTCCATTTTATTATTTCAATGTTTGGTCAGGTGCTAATCAAACATCCGTGTGCCCACTTTGTAGGAAATAAAATGGAGCATGGAAGCTGGTAGGGAATAGCTCAATTGAAAAATCAACACATCTTCTCAAACATCGAAGTAATGTTTCTTATCTCTACTTTTCATTGCTTTTTTCATAATTAGTGACAAATTTGGTTGCATTCTTCCCTCTAAGTGAAAAAATGTGGTTTCATTCTTTCCCTAAGTGCAAAAATCGAGTTGCATTCTTCCCGCTTTGCAGTAGTGTAACCCTACACCTGCCTACTTACGTTCAATTCTGCCTTTAACTTAGATTCTGTAATACAGTGAAGCATACTAAAGATTGAATGCTGAATGTTTTCTTTCTCTCTCCTTATAATTTACAGAATTTAAAAAATGTTGTGCATTGGTGTAACCTACTCAATCCTCTAATATGAACTCATCCGGTTGCTAACAAACTGATTTCACTTTTGCATATTCCTTAATTAGTGCTCAACTTGACATATGCCCCCATCCGCTGGTGAGGGTTGAGATGAGTTTTCTTTGAGCTTTAAAGTTTAAACCATTAATCATCGAGGTAACTCGGGACTTCAACAACTTTCAAACAAAAAAGAATACGAAATAAAAATTACCATTTTTTCATTCTCAGGGGCAAAGTCAATTAAGCTTCTATCAGACTCCTATCTGGGAAATGAAAAATCGGCCCTTGATGTAACAAAATTTCACGATGAACTTTACATCCAATATCTGACACGTTGTACATCGCGAGTATATTTCACAGTAAAGAGTGAAGGACTTTTCTACCTCCACGTATAACATGATACCAACGGCTATGGGTCTAACCATTAAGAACATTGTTTCCCTTATGATCGCAATATCTTCTATAAATAAATTTCACTTTAAGAATACATATCAGGTTTCTTGTTTATCAAATAGCAGTAATGAACTACACAACAAACACATCTAATGTCGAGTTCAAATGCTATTATTTAGTCTGGAAAGACCCCTGACGCCAGTGAGTGCTATGGAAAATGGCAAAGGCTTCTTTCCATGAATAAGTCTCCATCAAGAGACTTCCTCCCCCAAAACTCCAATCGAAACGTTAAATCTTGTCCTTCATTTCTTACACACAGAAGACCACAGTACGTTTTACGATAGTCAAACGAGTTCATCAACCCCTCATATTTTATTTTGGCAAAGTTGCAATAGGCCGTCTGCTACACATCATGTTTTGAATTGAATCTGGAAAAACAACAACACACCAATATCAGTCCATCCTACGATGAGTCATGTTTCACGTCCCCTTAGAGATGATACCCACGACCACGAGTCCCGGCTTACGAACCAAGCACAAGAGAAAATAAAGATAAAAAAATCTCCTGAATTAAAGGAGGTTTTTTTTTACTTCTGGAGAATTGTGTTTTTGAGGAAAAAAGACCAATCGTCCTTTCATTGATTTTCGCTTGTCGTCGGTTGACTTGTTTGTCAGTAACGAAATTCGTACACAGCAGGAGTTGGGTAGTCATTATAATCCACAAGGGATGCAAAACAGTTTCTCTCTCAAAATTTTTGCCACAATGTGGGCGGGAAGGTTTATTTTTGGAATACAACCTTATCTGATGGCCGTGAAGGGGTTGATGTGGCGTAAATAGAACCGAAAAGAATCGACTAATGAATGCGTAGGGTTGGGATTTATTTTTCAGTTTTCAGTTTTCACCCATCTAACGGAACGATAGTTAGGGTTACGGTTAGTCATTGAATTCAAAAATGCAATTTACTACCAGCGCAGTAATGGTAAGGGTTGTATAGAGGGTAGATATCCTTGAGGCTCTGAAAAATAAGCTAAAGAAGGTAACAAATATGTAATCGAGTCTTTGTTATGGTGCAGTTGGGTAATAATCATTGACTGTTGGTAGTTCCTACTTTTGTTTGATGTGGTGAAGCTGAGAAATAAGCAGTAAGTGTTGATGATTGCACTTCTTTCTGATGTTGAGAAAGGCACACAGACGTCTTGACATCTATTGAACCAGACAATCAAAGGTGAACTCGACGTTCAGTCTGACAAAAGTCGTACTAGTGAATTCAGACACAAGATTGCCCAGGGCTGTGCAAACTGAACCCACCATCTAACCTATACTTGTAACTATCATTGAATTGTTCTTAAGAAAATTTTAATTCTTATACGAGTGTTTTGCGTAATGCAATCTAAGACTTGAAGTGAAAAGTAATTCGGAAGACCGAACATCAAATCTAATTTTCGGATAGAGTTGTTCCAAACATCCCCCGGATTGTGTTGTGAAACTTATTCGGTATCTTCATTGAAGATCTTTTCTATTTTTTATGTTACATATATGTATGCATGATTCGCCAAGTATACAAACCTAAAACATTAAAACATCTGCTAGTAAACTCAATGATGGGTGAGCCAGAAACTACAGATACGAAAAAATGTGCTTTACTAATGAAGTAATAGTCGAAAGACTATAAATAACTCGGGGTCATTCTAAAAAACAAAATTGAGCATGAAGCAATTCATGAAAACTAAAATAAAAAAAATTAAACTATTGAGACATGATGGAAAAATCGTTCCAGCAAAAAAGTTTATTTTGCGCATTAAATTAAAAAAGTTTTGTGTGTCTGAGAGGTCTGGATATATAGAGCAAAAGGGGGATGATTAATGATTGATTTGAAACGGTAGAAAGTGGTCTCTCCACGATGGCGACGCTATACAACATATTCAGTCTCGTTATAAATTCGATTTACTGATTGAAATCTATTCTTAAAGTTCGTTCAATGCTATCACTGGCGTGTGCTATCAAAAGCTTTCCTGATGTACACTATCTGAGCAAAAACGAAAAAATTAATGGAGGGTTGTAAGATCAAAAACTGTCTTGAAAGTATTTTTTTTAAAGCACCTTCACTCCGCTTCCTTGAAGGGAAACATGAATGATCTTTTTTTGTCAAACATTAATCAGTAGAATATGTACCTACAATGTCCTCAGGTGGAATAAAAACATAAAGAAACGCAAAGAAAAATAGTTAGAAAACTCAAACAATGCGAAAATTAATAGTAACCAGTAAGCATACCGTGGTACCCGTGGCGTGATGGTTAACATGTCCACCTGCTAACCCAGAGGTTCGAGTTCGAATCCCAGCAGAGGCAAAAATGTTTTTTCACGGGTATCGCCTTTCGCGAGGAGTTGGCAAGTCCTCCGTTAGTAAATTTATTGCCATGAAAAGCGCTTTCTCAATTAGCCGTTCGGAACCGGCAGAAAATTGTAGGTCCCCTCCATTCCCTCACAAGGCATGGTTGTGAGAAATGCGCTAGGCCCAGGAGCTCCTAGCTCTGTAGCGCCACCCTATTTATTTATTTTTTTTTAGTAAGCATACCGTGCAGTTTCACAGCCTATAGCAAAAAGCTAAGGAAACAAAAGAAGAAGCTTTAAGTCCTCTGTAAAAACATTATTTCAACTTCAGTAGCACCAGGCAGACTGGGATAAGGCTCTTTCAAGCGAAAATTTGCACATCACAATGGCCTTGAAATAAGCTGGCACCTGACAGCAGCTTCACAGAAAATGAGGAGCAAATATCTCTCCTTTTCAATCCTTATTTTTCTAGAAGCATACAAGCAACATGACATGAAATATGTGTACAGAACATGTGCATAGAACTGATAAACAAGATAGGTTAGGTTGAATGGGGGGTGCAGTCACAAGTGGCAACACCTCACTCGGATCTCAAGGATCCATTGTGCTCCCCGGGAAATCAGAAGATGAGGAAATGAGAGGATTGGAGAGGTAAATGTTTATTGTGGTAGGGAACTCCCACTGAACCACTTGGAGCCCTGAGTAAATTTCAGGACGTTGCTCAGTGGGAGATTAGAGATGTCGCCCAGTTCGTCGAAAAAGTATTCTCCGAGGGTTTTTTTCCGAGTGTGGGCCAAGCTAGGACACTCACAGAGGAAATGGAATGATCCCTCCTCTGCCTCCTTATCTTGGCATCCTCTACATAAGTCGGATGTGCTAATGCACATTCTCATCATGTGGGTACCCAACGAGTTGTGTCCCGTGAGAATGCCAATCAACAGAGAGAGCCGAGGTCTGCTTAGCTGGAGTAGAAATTCTGTTTTTTTCTTTTAAATATCTGGCCAAAGGTTTCTAGAGACTCGGCATGTTTCTAAAGATGACCACCTGTCATTGACGGTTTTTAGAAAATTGTGTTTGATTCTGTTTTTTTCTTGCTCAAGTGGCCTTAGAACTGAGGTGTTCGTTTCGCTGGATTTGAGTGCTGACCCGATTTTAGCCAGCTTATCCGCCATTTCATTACCGATTATGTCACGATGTCCTGGAACCCAGGTTAAAATAGTCTGTTTGAATGTCTATATCTGTATGGTTCATGATGGTTCTATGGCCTGTTATGCCTGTTTTCCAATTGTTGCATTGTTTGAGTCGCAGTGCGCTTTTGGCCGCCATCTCCTTAGTAAAAAGATCTAGAGGGGCTAGCGACAGGAAGGTTTCCAGAGCTGCAGTTGGTGTTGTTCTCATGGCACTAGTTGAGCCAATGCAAGCAAGCCTTTGGATTTTGGTCATGGTCTTAAGGTTTGAAGCCTTCTCTAATGATGGCCACCAGACTAGACAGGCATATGTGAGGATTGGTCTTATTATGGATGTATACATCCAGTGAATGGTTTTGGGACCAGGGGCTAGATTCCGCAAGAGTGAGTATAAAAAACTCACACTCACTGCCCTCTGAAAACTCACGCTCCAAAAGACCGTGAGTAAATTTGAAAGATAGTCTACACGTCTTCTGTCAAAAAAACTCACCTTCATCCTTGCGGAATCCAAATAAGAGTGTGTGCACAATTTTTCGTGTACACATTTAAAATTCACTCTTGCGGAATCTAGCCCCAGGTCCCCATTTTTTCCCAAAAATTCTACTACAAGTGTAGAAAGCGATTTGAGCTTTCTTTTCTCTTTCTTTTAAATTTTCTTTCCAGTTAAGTTTACGATCAAGGACTATTCCGAGATATTTTGCCGTACCAGATAAGTTTATTGGTATACCATTAATGGAGGGAGGAAGTAGATCTGGAATGTTACGTTTTCTCGTAAACAGAACAAATTCTATTTTTGTAGGGTTGACGTTTAGCCCACAGTTTTTTGCCCAGCTGGTGAGCTTGTTTAGAGCTGTCTGGAGAAATTCACAAAGGGTGGTTGTGAATTTTCCCGAAGTCATGATGACGATGTCATCAACATAGGCTACTGCTTTTATTCCGCTCCTGTCAAGTTTAACCAGGATTTGGTTAACTACAAGGAGCCAGAGTAGCGGGGATAACACTCCTCCTTGAGGTGTGCCTCTACAAGTTTTGACTTTTAGGTTACTTGCACCCATTTCTGCTTTTACTATTCTCGTTTGGAGCATGGAGTCGATCCAGTTTGATAGCGTTGGCTCGATATTTATGTAACTTAATGCCATGCGAATAGCACTGTATTCAACGTTGTTGAAGTCCCCTTCTATGTCGAGGAATGCAGCCAACGTGTACTCTTTATATTGGATTGACTGTTCAATGGTTCCGACTACTTCATGAAGTGCAGTCTCCACTGATTTGCCCGATAAACAAGATAACAACGAAACATGGCTGGAATGACCCTAGTAATCTTACTCACATCGAAGGCCTGCGTTTCTCCCGCTTCGTTGTAAGCTCAAAGTGGTTTAATTAGGATGAGGATACACTTTAATTTCATCACCTAACCTAAGGCTGGAATTGACATTAAGTAACTTTCAACTCTTTAAAACTCCTGCATTGCTACAAATAATCAAAGGATTGATCCTATCGCACTTACTAAAAATTATCAGAAGCATCATACCTAGTGCCATAGTATAAGTAAAGTATACTCAGTCCATGGACGCGAGCGAAAATTATATTCATGCCAAAGATGGGAAAAAAAATCACAACTCATCCTAAGTTTTTCAGACCAATAAGCGTAGCATCCTTTGTGCTTAATGCCCTTCTCAACCCTAAAACTAATTCGAAAGTGATCCATGAATGCAAGAGCTCTCTGAATGCGGAAGACCAAATTCTTTGAGTCTCGTTGTGGTTCCAGGCCATGATGATCAAGGATCCCAGGCAGCTTTTTTTTAGGACCTGAAGCATCGCTAGATGTCTGCCAGGGTCCTCAGTGAGGGCTTCAATCAATGATTGGATCTGTGAAGAGCACAGCTGTAGATGGCATGCCTCCACTGGATGCAGACAGACCAAATTTATGCTCTCCAACGTTAATAAGAACACTTCAACATTGTTGCTGTTCCGCAGACAGGATGCATACTGGGCAGGAAGACCTACGGAAATTGCCATATATCATGTCTCAAACACCATTTACAATATAATCAACTCAAAATAAACATCTAACAAAAGCTTTTCTGTACGCTATCTCAACGTAAAACGATAGAGTTAACAGATGATTGTGAGACCATTATGTGTCTACATTCCGCTTCTAGTGAATAAAAACTAGCTATTAAATATTTAAAACAAAAAATATATTAAAATTCCGGATTGGCCGCGTTAATATTAAAAATATTTACATTTTACTTGTCTTGTGGTATATCAGCCAAATGGTCTTTGTCGCCCGGCTGCAACCCCCCCTATTCCGCAGATTTATGTGTGGAGTAGGTTTCATGTAAAATGTAAATGTAAAAATATTAAGTGAATGCAATACTGTACGTACCCCGAAGTTACATTGTGCGTGGTCACCGGGAAACTACTTTTGAAGTGTTATTCTCTTTAATTTATTTAGCTTACTACAAGCGATTAGAACATAAATTTGAACTTAAAAATATTTAAACTTATAAAAAAATATAAACAAATATAAACAAATAAATATATGTACAAATATACAGTGCTTAATTCTAATTTGAAGTGAAAGGGTTAGATGTTGAAAGGGGAAGAGGAGTATAGATTTTTTCTGAGAGAAGAGGAACTTAGGGAAAAGTCAAATGTATTTCCTGCTGCATTGGCTGAACGTAGCATTCTGCATATGGGGTTGAAATAAGCGTAATTTGTGCGGAGAGTAGGGAGGTGGAAGAAGGGAACAGAGCGTAGGTTACGTGGATTAGTGTTCATGTAAATAAGCTCAAGTAATTCCGGGGAGTCGATGGTACCGGTCATGATCTGATGGACGAAAATTATGTCGGCGACACGACGACGTTTAGAAAGGGTGACCATGTCAATTAGTTGCAAACGGCTTTCATATGGAGGTAAAATGTACGGATCAGACCAAGGCAATCTACGCAAAGCGAATCTTAAAAATCTTCGTTGCACAGCTTCAATTCTGCGAGATTGAGTTATTTGGTAGGGAGACCAAACCTGACTAGCATATTCAAGAATTGGTCTAACATAAGTGTTAAATAATGATTTAGTGACGTAGGGGTCGGAAAATTCCCTAGACCACCGTTTGATAAATCCAAGGGAGGAGTTTGCTTTCGCAATAATATAGTTTATGTGAGAGTGGAAATTCAGCTCTTTATCACAAATAACCCCAAGATCACGAATAGACGAAACTCTGGGGATAGGCACGTTACTGAAGTAGTACGTTCGAAGACTAGAAGGTAAGCGTTTACGTGAGAAAGTCATAGATTGACATTTATTAACGTTTAGCTCAAGAAAGTTCTTATTACACCAAGTAAGAAAAGCATTTAGGTCTTTTTGAAGAAGAGAGGAATCATGAGAAGAGGATATGACTTTTATAATTTTAATGTCATCAGCATAAATAGACAGATCAGAAAAAGAAATAATACTAGCGGCGTCATTTATTGCAAGCACAAACAGGAGTGGACCTAGATGGCTACCTTGGGGAACGCCAGAAGAGGCAAATATTGGGTTAGAAACTGCTTTTCTGAAAATTACTCTATACACTCGGTTCTCTAGGTAAGATTTGACCCATTGGATAATTAAGGGTGGGAAGCCAAGGGCATTGAGTTTGAGATAGATAATTTGATGGTTAATTTTGTCGAATGCTTTACTAAAGTCAGTAGTAATAACATCGATCTCGTTGCCTCCTTCCATGGCCAAAAGAGTCTTTGATACGAATTGGGTAAGGTTAGTCGTAGTAGACCTTCCTTTTAGGAAACCATGTTGAAGTGAAGAGACAATTGGTTTACATTGAAAATACAGAGAGTCGTACACAATACTTTCGAAAAGTTTAGGGATGGCGGAAAGCTTAGCTATGGGTCGATAGTTCGAGATTTGGTTTTTACAGCCCTTTTTGAAAATTGGGAAGATAAAAGATTCTTTCCAGAGAGAGGGGAAAACTGCCTGGGAAAGAGAAAGTTGAAAAATATTAGCAAGGGGTTGATAGAGCACTGATGCGCACTTTTTAAGGAAAATTGCTGGAACACCGTCGGGACCAGGTGAAAAATCGTCATCTAGTAACCTTAATTTATCAAAAACAGTCTGGGGACTAACATCAAGAAAGACAAGAGATGTTTGCGGGCTATTCATCAGAAACCTGTGATATTCAAGGTCAGGATCACTTTGATCATTGGCATATGATTGTCTGAAGAAGGTAGCAAAGAGATTAACGATTACTTTGGGGTCATCGGAAGATTTGTCAAGGAAATTAAGCGTTGAAGGAAGACCGTCAGATTTTCTCTTGACGTTAATAAATTGATAAAAACGCTTTGGATCAGTGATTAGAGAGAGTTGCATTTTATCAAGATAGGCTAAGAAAAGAGAATGGCATAAAGTTGAAAAGTTAGAAGAGGCCTGTTGGTAGTAATAGTAGTTGAAAGGGGTCTGGGATTTTAAATAGGCTTTCCATAGCCTATTTCTAATGTTACGTATATTTTTTAACTCAGTTGTGTACCAGGGAGGAGATGATACACAGGTTTTTTGAAACGTATAGGGAACACATTGCATGAAGCATGCAAAAATTGAAGAATAGAAAAAGGAGAGAGCTATATTAATGGGTGTAGAGAGGTTAATAAAGAGATTAAAGTCGATTCCGCTTAGAAGATGACTAAGCATAGTGAAATCGGCTTTACGGAAGTTAAAGCTGGAAGTGTTCTCAGACTCCATAGTTGGAGTGCTATGATCAAGACAATAATTGAAAGACAGGGGAGGATGAAAATGATCAAGGGTGGATAAAAGATGTGAGCTTTTTAGGACGGCGGAGTTGAAAGGATCAGAGGAGAAAGCAAGGTCAAGTTGTCTCCCAAGATTGTTTAAGATGCAACTCATTTGAAAGAGGCCTGATTCAAGAAATCTGTCAGTGAAAATGAATTCTTTATCAGAAGACGGATTAGAGGGAACAAAACAAGATTCGTCCTCGGAAGGAGTCCATTTCAAATCGGGCAAGTTGAAGTCCCCAAGAACTATAAAGTCATCATTGGAGTCTATACTCTCAATTAAAGGACCAATTGAATCAACAAATTGTTGATAGACAAGACAGGGTTGTGAAGGGCGAATATAACAGCAAAGAAGGTAAAGGCAGCGTTTGGGTAAAGACAATTTAATACACACAAATTCAAATAGAGGAGATTTAGATGTTTCGACTAGACACGCGTTGAAACATGTATGTACGGCAAAAAGAACACCACGCCCAGTAGGAGCAATGTCACTTATTTAACCATCCGCACGAAAAACAGCAAAATCAGATGTAAATAATTCACTATCTAGAAAATCAGAGCACAGATTTGTTTCAGTGAGGGCAAAAATGTCATATGGGAGGCATTGGGAGTTCATGTACACGTCAGAAGTTTTAGTACGAAGGCCTCTAACATTCTGATAATATAAGGAAAGAAAAGAGACAGGGCGTAAAGATGGATTAGAGTTAAAGGCTAGGCTTGTTATTGGAACGGGGGAAAGGTAAGCGTTTTAAATCAAGGTGGGAAGCGTATGTGGTAAGATCATTTAAAACAGTGGATGGGGAAATATTTAAAGTTTCATGGAAGTGAAAGTAGATTTTTTTGAGAGCGATAGGATCGGTTGGAAGGCCTTCTTTTTGTATCGATACTAATACGTTCATTTTGGTTTTTCCATTGATGCAAAACGCTTCCGACTTATTGTAAAGGTAAGAGAGGTAAAGACGGACATTCTCATACAATTTGCTGTCGCGTAGTCTAGCCATTAAATAACGACCATCAAACGCATCACCGGTAGACAACGAGGCCGCAAATTTTGAGGTTAATTTAGCTGTGGGAGAGAACATTGGGTCAAGGACTGGTGGGGGTAAGTGGTTGGGGACAGGGTCCGGAAGGTTGTGGATTCTTAAGGTGGTAGAGGGAGTAAAAGAGTGAGGCGCTGGGTTAATAGTATGGGAGTGAACAAAATTGGAGTAGGGAATTTTAGATTTGGTTTTAATAGGGGCAATTTTACGTTGGGAGAAAGTTTTCTTTATTCTTTTCGAAGTGGATGAGCTTGTGGGTTGGATAGAGTTGGAACTAGGAAGGTTAAACTTAGATCTAATTACAATTTTTTCTTTAGTATTAGATGCACTCTTAAAGTTTTTATTGGGGAGCTCTTTAGTAATCTCTTTTAAGCATTTAGAAATAGTGATGTTATCTTCAATACATATGGGTTTGTGTGGTGAGTGAAATAACCATTGATATTTATGTTGTATATAGATTTTAAAACTTGACGAGCTAATTTTGTGGCATTTTCCAATGTTAATTTTATATTTACGTTTAATGAGATTTTGAACCCAGGAACTGTCGACATTGGGGGGTAAATTGTTTATAAAATAAGGGTCACATTCGTTAAGTTCTTTCAAATTGTTAAGCCTATCATTCCAGTCTCTTACGGTCCAAGTGTTGTTAAGCCGCATGATGGTGGGTTCAGGGGAAGCAGAACATTCAGTCTGGGTGGAGGAAGTTGCTCTGGTAACATTGTCGATGGCTGGAGTGAGTGAAGAAGAGAAAGGTTGATTTTGAAAAGACTCGTTAACTTCAGCAAGAATAGATGTGTTGTAGTGCACATTAACTGGTTGGATGTTCAAAGGAATATCATTAAGTTTATCCAAATTAATTTTCAATTCATTGGTTGCATCCTCAAAAGTAGACCGAGTTATTGTTAATTCACTGCTAATGTCATTCATTTTTGATATTAAGTCATGGTGGACTGCATTTAGATGGCAGGAAGCTGTTGAGGCTGATGAAGAAGTTGATTGGTGACATGTTTCGAGATGGGAACGAATGTTTTTGATAAGATCAGTTATTGAATCGAGTGGGTATGATTTAGGGGCTGAATTGAGAGTAGATAGTATTTCGCTACTAACATTTTTAAGACGGGAGTCAAAGTAGTCAACACGCGAGTTAAGAATGTCCACTATAGATGAAATTTGTTTTTCAAGAGCGGATTGCTTTGAAAACAAACGACTGACAAGAGTCTCGATAGAGCTTTCCAGGACTTCAATTGACTTCGAAAAATCGTCGAAGTGGTGAAATTGCGCGAGGACATTTTTATGAAAACGATTATTATCCGTTATAATAGAATTTGTTTGATCACTTAAACATTTAATGGCAAGGAGAACATGGGAGAGCGATATTTTGTTACACTCGTCACAGAGATAAGTAAAATAGCAAAGATATTCTTTTAAATATGGGCATGATTTTTTAGTTAACCCGATACAGAGGGGATGATACGATTTACCGCAAAGACCAATGCACGTAACACGTTGGGTGAATTTACTATCAAGAAGACAGTTGTTTGAATCACAAGGACTATTCTCCATCATTAAATTTATATATTATTTACTGTTTTTTTATTTTTTTAAAAACCAGAGTTTTTAGTTTAATTAATTAATTTGTTTTTTATTGGATTCTGTTTTTTTTTTTTTTTTTTACTTTTCTTTTAGTTTTATTATTTTTTCTTTTTTTTTTTTTTTGGTGAAAGTGTTTGTTCGTAGTGTACCGACCCGAGGTAATGTGGGTGGAGTTAATTGCTAAACAAACTTATCGTAGCCACAAACCACAATCGGTATAGTAGTGCGGACACTGGGTAAGGTTGTTTTGTTTACGTTGCGTGAAGAGGAATTTTTGGTGATGATTTTTGTTTATGAAATAAAAAAAACAAAAAAAACCAAAAAAAAGATTTAGATGTAATACCAAAAGTAGAATGCTTGGCAGAACAATACTAAACTGAACTCACCCGTAAGGTAAGAATGATGAATTGGATCAGAGTTTGATGATGGGATTTAGGTGATGGTTGATTCCTATTCAGTCACGATCGGTAGCAAGAAGGGGGGCAGAACGATAAGGTATGTACAGCTGAGACTGAACATAAAATGCAGATCATGTGAATGCAGCAAAGGCTTATCGTTTGTTGATTTGATACAGATGCAATTGGGCGAGGAGCATCGATTTAAAGTTGTTAAATAAGTTGTGTAGAATCTTCCTCTGGTTCAACAGTTAAGAATCGAATCGAATCTCTTCTTTGGCTACCCAAGTTGTAGCGAAGCGTAGACGGTTCTATTTGAAGCATTTGTTGTTGCCGGGTAGAAAATTGGGTGCTCACTATATCGCTGGATGTTTTTATGGCTATCTGGATAGGCCGTGCGATGTTAATGACGGGGTCCCATGTAAAGCGCATTTCTACACAACCATGCCTTGTGAGGGAATGGAAGGGACCTACAATTTTCTGCCGGTTCCGAACGGCTGATTGAGAAAGCGCTTTTCATAGCAATGAATTTACTAACGGAGAACTTGCCAATTCCTCGCGAAAGGCGATACCCGTGGAAACACATTTTTGCCTCTGCTGGGATTCGAACTTCGAACCTCTGGGTTAGCAGGTGAACATGCTAACCATCACGCCACGGGTACCACGGGGTCCCATGTACGCGACAATTTTATGCTGCGATTGAAATTTTGATGGCATTTGATTTCAATCGCTTCGCATATAAGCCGAGGGATATAGTGAGGCTCGTGAGCTAAAACTTTAGCTTGGTCGGAGTGAACCCAGTGATGTTCATCTGGATTGTCTAGAGAATGTGCTCAATTATTGCCGACTTTTCCCGCTGTTTTTGCTGACCGCACTTATGTGTTCTTTTAAACGGGTGGCAACACTTCGTCGGGTTTGCCCCACATAAGATAACTTAATAGACGCCCGGAATTTGCAATGGAAAGTGATCCTTTGGTGATCGAAAGTAGTCTTTCACCTTTTTTGTGGTAAAAAGATGGTGAAAGACTTCCTTCGATCACCAAAGGATAAGAATAAATAAATTATATAGTCTACTTACAGTACATTTTTTTTTTTTAAGATTTTCGGCACTAAGTTATTTTTTTAAACAATTTTTTATCGGTTTCAATTGATGACAGCACACAAGCACGTGCTCAAAATGAAATGAAAAAGGTAAGGTATCAAAATGTGCAGAAAAGCAAGCACAAACAAGTTTTTGTTGTTTAAACCAAAAAGCAAGTATTAAGTTCAACACGAGAGGCAAAAAACTGAAGGCAATATTGAGGCGTCCTTACCCATTAGATGGTTAGATGGTCCTTTAAAGGACAAAAACTAAGATAAATCATGAATAGGAAATGTCGAACAAATGACACACGTCAAAGGACTTAAATCAAAGATAAAGTAAATAAATTTCATTAAACGAATTGAAAACAACGCTTAAAAACATGAAAAACAATAAAGCTGCTGGTCTCGATGGGATTCCAACTGAATTCTATAAATATTCTTCGTCGTCCTTTCAAAATCTACTCCTTATGTTTATTAACAAGCTGATTGAAGAAGAAGAAATACCACAGTCATTCTTAAATTCGCAGATCTGTCCAATTTTCAAAAAAGGAGACCCAAAAATACCATCAAACTATAGGGCCACTTCGATACTACCCTGTCTGAGAAAAATATTCACTCAAATTCTTTATGGTAGACTGATAGGTGGGTAGATGAAAATAACCTTTTAAGCATTTTTCAAGGTGGTTTCCGCGCTGGACTTTCGATGGTCGATTAAATTTTTGTGCTCACCAGCGCAGCGTCGCAAAAAAATTTATCGACAATAAACAGAAACTCTATGCCTGTTTCATTGATTTAAAAGCGGCGTTTGATACAGTCAATAGACATTCGCTGATATTTAAACTGTCTAATAAAGGCATTTCGACAAAGTTTTTAAGATTATATAAGTCACTCCTCTCCAATACTTGCGCTGCTGTCTCCAATGGTAGTTCATTGTCTACCTTCTTTAGCACTAATGCGGGTGTTCCCCAAGGTTGCCCTTTCAGCCCATTAATGTTTGCTCTCTTCATAGATGATGTTTCCAATGAATGCCTGGTGGCGTCAGGTTTGGTGGAGTACTTATCAAAGTACTTCTCTATGCGGATGACTTGGTTATTCTTTCGGATAACCCTACAACTTTACAGCTACAAATCAATAAAGTGAGTTCGACAAAGTTTTTAAGATTATATAAGCTACTCCTCTCCAATATTTGCGCTGCTGTCTCCAATGGTAGTTCATTGTCTACCTTCTTTAGCACTAATGCGGGTGTTCCCCAAGGTTGCCCTTTCAGCCCATTAATGTTTGCTCTCTTCATAGATGATGTTTCCAATGAATTGCCTGGTGGCGTCAGGTTTGGTGGAGTACTTATCAAAGTACTTCTCTATGCGGATGACTTGGTTATTCTTTCGGATAACCCTACAACTTTACAGCTACAAATCAATAAAGTGAAAAGACTTTGCGACACATGGGACCTGGAAATAAACACCTCTAAATCAAAAATAATGATCATCCGGAGATTTGAAGATTAGAACGTGAACCTATTGAAGTTGTTTCACAATACAAATATTTAGGTGTTTTACTCCCAAGCAACTTAGATTTCCGCCCTCATGCTAAGGATAAATGTGTATCGGCAAAAGTAGCAATAAATATTATGTGGAATAGAATATTCTGCAATAAGTACATAGGCATCTCAGCTAAATATAAAGTGTTTGAAGCCACTATAAACTCTTGCTTATGCTACGCCAGCCAAGTGTTTGGTTACCAAAATCTTGAAGAATTTGAAGTGTTACAACGTTTCTTCTTCAAGAGAATTTTTAAACTTCCAATATCTACTCCCACGTATGCTATACACGTTGAATCAGGTCTTCCATCAATCTTTTTGAGAAACCTTAAGTCCAGCGCTGACTACATAGTAAAAGTCATGCAAAGATCGAGCGAAAACCTCCAAAGGCAAGTAATGGATGTCGCGTTTCAAAGGCAACTGTCTTCTTTCAAGGAATGGAATGAGTTAGCTGATACACACTGTTTTGAACTTAAGCTAAATGATATCCCCTCCGTAAATTGGCAGGATAGATTCTACGAATGCATTGCAAAGGTAGATGATTCAATTTATCTCAAATTCTTGAATAGGGCCCAAACTTCCTCCACCCGTTTAATGTATAAAGGGCTCAATCACGCTCTTTTCGTAAACAATTATTTCGATAGCAAATTTTCAGTGAATCAAATAAGTACACTGTTTAAGGCAAGAACTGAAATGTTAAATTTAAATTACAAAGTTTTATTATTCATGCCTTGGGTTACCGAAACAGTTTCATCGAATAAAATAGAAACAATTTAATTAATTTTTTATATGCAATGTTAATATGCTTTTATACATATGTTCAATTGTTTTACTTTTATTGTATACTTATGTATTTTTAAACAAAACTTTTACTTTCTTTTTATTAAACCTCGTTAAAGTCAAATTTCAGGCAGACGGCAAATATTTTTTTGTCATGCTAATGTTCTTTGTATTTTTTTATGTAAATTTTTCGAGATTTCATCATAATAAAGAATTTATAATAATAATAATAATAAGTAAATAAAATGGAGTGTACCTGATTTAAAATTGAAAGTGACTCTAAAAGAAAGTGAGTTAAAACCAACTAAATATGATTCAAGAGTCACTTACTAAGGCTCATTCAAAAACTATTTGAAAGGACTATATTTTGCGCTGTTCGTGTTTTCCAACTAACGTAAACAAATTTTTGTTTTCTCGATAAATAAAAATCAAAAAACGACAATATCAATCCAATCAAGAAACTTTGAAAATTCGAAATGATGATATGCAGAGTTATTTTAATTTTTTCGTATTCCAAACAAACAAAATAAAAAAATGGAGCATTGCTGATTGCTAATCTGCATAGCAATATAGACACAGCGTTTCCGAAGACACAAGAGCAACACAGAGCACTAAACACATAACGTCACGAAAAATTGACATGTCTTCTAGTACAAGCTTCGAAATTGTTTTTGTCTGGAAGAGGCAGTTGTTCATGCCTTGGCGGTTGAATGATTGACACATTTTCAGCAGGTATTCCTTCCCTTTTGTTGGCTTGCATGAATAATTGAATCCATTACCATAACTTTTTGAAAAGAACCGTGTTTTTGGGGAGTGTCAACCCTATTCACTATAGTGACATTTTGCATTGCAGTAAATTTAGTTTTTTGATGGAATCATTGAATTTGCTATACAATTGGCAAAGCTGTGACAGACAACACTTGTTGGGAAGCTTTTAAAACTTTAGGAGTGTGTTTGTTCATTTATTTCGGAAAAGAAATAGAAAAAGGAAAAAATTAGTGGAACATATTTCAAAGTGTTCTCTACTAAATATTAGAATGAAAAGAAAAACTGATTTAGGACTATTCACTAGGAATTCAGACCCAAAACAGTCATTAACCCCAATTTTGGAAAAATCTATTTCTAATGAATAAAGAAGCATTTTTATTTAAAAAATCATTTTGTCTTTCGTCAAATGCTTAAGGAGAATGACCATGACGACTTTTCATACAAAGTCTAGGCCCAATGCGTACATGATTCTTAGCTGAATATAAATTCCAAATATTTCCAAAATCGGCTTTGGATATTTCGAGATATTTTTGCTTGAAGTTGATGTAAGAAAAATGAGAAAAATTCAAGCTCCACCTGGAGCTTGAGTCTGCAAATTCTGTGATGAAACAGATATTTTTTCGAACTCGCTCGGTTGCGAGGGTCCTCAAAGATCTCAATATACACAAATCCGCTGGTCCAGATGGTATCCCCGCTGTTATTCTGAAGAGGTGTTCTTCTACGCTGGCAAAACCACTGCGTAAATTTTTCCAGCTTTCCTACTCTGCTGGAATTTTCCCGAGCAGATGGAAAACTGCATTTGTCCAGCCGGTCCCTAAAGAAGGCGAATCTTCCTCCCCTTCGAATTACCGTCCAATTGCACTAACGTCCCTTCTTTCCAAGGTCATGGAAACGTTGATAAGCCGTCAACTTATGAAATATCTTGAAGAACGAAAGCTTCGTAATGACCGTCAGTACGGCTTTCGTGGCCAACGGTCCACTGGTGATTCAATGGCTTATCTCACCGAAAAGTGGAACCAATCTTTACATTGTTTTGGAGAAAGTAAGATTATTGCGCTTGATATTTCTAAAGCATTTGAAAGAATTTTACATCAGGTTTTTTTATCGAAAATGCGTGCTTTTGGTATTGTTGATTCTCTTCTTCTTTGGATTATAAACAACCTTTCCGACCGTTCAATGCAAGTTGTATTGGATGGCTTCAAGTCTGATTCCCACTTCATAAATGCTGGTGTGCCCCAGGGCTCCGTTTTGTCTCCGACTCTCTTCCTCATTTTTATAAATGATCTCTTGTCTGAAACTTCTAATCCGCTTAACTGTTTTGCTGACGACTCGACCCTCAGCTTTTCATATTCGTTTCCAAATTCACGTCGGAAACTGGAACGGTTGCGTATGATAGCTCATTGAATTCTGACCTTGACAGCATTGTTTCATGGGGTAATAAAGACCGAGTAGAATTCAAAGCTTCGAAAACTCAATGCTGTCTCTTGTCGTTGAAGCTTAACATTCCCCCATTACCATTATCCATGAAACCGAAAAGCTGTCAGTACTTGGTATGTGTGTAAACGATGATCTTCGTTGGAATGATCACATATTTGATGTTAAAATTTCATCGTGAAACTCTTCGACAGCTAAAGCAAAGCTAATGGAACCATTTTACTGATTTCACAATGAATAAAAAAACTCCAAAAATAGCAACGTGACTAAATTTCGGATCTTAAAACTTTAGAAAAGATGAAAGACACAGGATAAGTTGGGTACTTCTTCTTATTTTAAGGGGGTCTTTCTGTGTAATACCTCATTTTTGAGCGCTATATTCCAAAATTGATTACTAGAAAACTACAAATGATTTCGGGAAGAGGTTTTCAGTTCAGTTGAGTTCGTTTATTTGCAGTTTAAAGAATATATATTTATACAAAGAATATAGTTTTAGAGATTTAGATCAAAATTCTTTACACCTATAATACAAAAAAATTTATAACAATATTTAAATGATGATAAACATAATAATATACATGCAAGAAAAAAACCCTCGTATTGAACTTAAAAACTACTATTGCACATAAACCAAATTTTAGAGTGTATAGTTTATTGTAAATTAAGGATTAATTCATTATCTAAAAAAGCACATCTTTCAAAAAAGCTGTCTTGCAACTTGTACAAAACTAATTTTATAAGACTGACATTTGCTCTTTCATGGAGCCTTACAGTAGAGTAATGTCGCGGTAGATTGAGCATTTATGTATGGAGTTAGATATATGTTTTTCGAAAGTGAGCTATTTGTCATTATGATACCAAGGTATTTGCAACTATCTGTCCAAGGCACACCAGTTGAATTTATTTTAATTGTAGTTTGCGGTAGGAAGCTTTGCTTCCTACGACGAGTGAACCACGTAGCTTGACATTTTTCAGCATTAACTTTAATCTTCCATTTTTTAAAATAGCTAAGAAGAGTATTAAGTGAACTCTGTAAAGAAGTTAGGGCGTTTTAAGGAAGAACACTCGACGTAAAAATCGCAGTATCGTTTGCACACATGGCAATTTTGGTGTTACTGTCGAAACGAAATAGGTCCGAATGAAAAATATTGAAGAGGACGGGACCAAGTACTGAGCCTTGAGGAACCCCAGAGTTTATACCGAATCAATATGCAAGACCTCGCAATTCCAGTAGATACAAAAAATTGTCTATTTTTCAAAAAGTTCCATATAATTTGGACAAGGTAACACGGGAAATTGAACAAAATTAGTTTATAGACAAGTCCTTCGTGCCAAACAGTGTCGAAGGCCTTTTCAATATCAAGCAATACTTATGCTATGTCCGCACCTGAAGTTAACCTGGGTTTCGTTCCAGTATGGTTTGAGTTAACCAAGTAGTGTCCGCATATGCAGAAAAGTTTTGAGTTTATCTTTTTGTCTTAAGTTAAAAAGAGACAGACATACAAGTGTGAGCAGAACGTCAACGACGTATGAGAGAATTCATTCTCTCTCCACTCACTTCCACTCTCTTAAATGTCAAATTCAATGGAATATTGGAAATAGTGCATTCAGCGCCTTTGGTTTCGAGTAGGTTATCTCGAAACCCAGTGACTAAAAAGGTTTCATTTTGTATGGCAAACCACTTGGTTATCATGTTGGTTTGGGATTGTTTTGAGTTAAACAAGTTTAACTCTCAGGTGCGGACATAGCATAAACCAGTCGACCGCTTTAAATTAAGGTTATTTTTGACATGCTGTTTTACTCTTAAAACTGGTGGAGTGACCAGCTCTAAATCCGAATTGTTCCAGAGGGAATATATTAGTTTCCGCAATGTGTTCCAAAAGCCAATTTTTAACACCTTTTCAAACATTTTACTAACAGTGCTTAGCAGGCTTATGGGCCTGTAGCTAGATGGATATTCTTTTTTTGTAATGTTATCACTTATTATTGAACTTTACATAGATTTTTTGCTTTTACATAAAAATGACGTATGTGACCGCTACACCACGGTTTTGCGATCAGCTTACTTGGAATGTTGGACAATATATAGGAAATTCTGGGTGTGAAATGACAGCAGCTTTGACAAAAATAGCCCTTTAAACTTGATGGACCAAGTAGCACTGAAATCCCTTAATGTTTTCTTGCAGCACGACCGTCTCAGTTTGTCATGAATCATGGAGTTCCTTATACAAACTCAATATCAGACACGAAGGTATCTAAAGTACAAAACAATTGCAATTAGCTGACGTCAGACAAGACACTACTGAAGTTTTTTGAGTTCTTCGCAATGAGCCCCAGAAGCTAATGACTGTGATGAATAGTCATCTGGAAAACCAACTTTGCTTGGTGATGAAAACGTCGACAATTCCGGTTTGAAACCCGGGGTTTCCGTCGAAACGTAGGACAACCATTATTCTGGTGAACCTCTATGAAAACCATCATCGTTTGAAAAAAAAAGTTGTCAGGGCCGCCATACCTTGGGTTGGGGTAAATCTATGAAGTATTTTATAATTTCCTGTCAATTTCATGGGCAGCAGTGGTGCAGTAGTTTCATATGAATGCTGCACCACATTTGAGGTTATATGTGAACTTACAACCACTTTGTTTCCATCTCCTGGACTACAAAAAAATGAAGTTTGCATCAGGCTGATCCGTTGATCTGATAACGAAAGTGATATTTTCCAGCACAATAATAGATTTTTTTCGAAAATGATAGGAAATCGAATATCTTTTTCTTATTCGTATCAAAAATTACATGGTCGCTTCGAAAGGCTTCTTTTGCCGAAGTCTAATCACTTCCATTATTTGAAAAATCAGAACAGATTTCAAAAATGAAGAATCACCTAAGTTTATTAAGTAAATTTTTTTTACTATTGCTTTTCAGTTTTAAGAAAATACCAAAATGTTCCTCTCCTTTTGAAAAGGGAAGTGGACCGCCTGGTTCCATTAAATTGTTTCCTTTTTTCATGCGAATCAACATTCTATAACATTTTGTTGATAAATCATTCTTTACTGAAGTATAGTCCATTAATTTGATTAATGAACTATTAATTTGATTAATGAAAACAGTCAACGGCAATCTGTGTTTTTCGCACCTTTAAAAACATCGATTTGCCTTTTTTGTGATAGGCATCCACCTAAAAACTTTCGTATTTAAGAAAGGACAACGCTGATATAATAAAATGAAATATTATTTGAAGTGAATATTTTTCTGAAGTTGAACTAAAATCGGAAAATAGTTATCACAACGAAGTTTGAAAATGTCCTCCCGTTTTAATAAAAGCTATTATGTAATGGGTACCTACCATATATCAATTATAACTCAAGCTTTGCATGCAGCTAGTGACAAAGTCAGCCAGCTGGGTGATTCCTGATTATATCGCCCAATGAGCATGCAACAGCTATACCTACTTGAACATATTTGCAGTCATATGTATATCGGCATTGAGTTTGTAGAGTGCAAAAGTACAGAAGCTGTTCTCTGCAAAAAAGCAATTAAAAAACCCTGTTGCACTCATACGCAGGCGGTGTTTGTCGAGAATGTAAAAGAAATGTCATCCATGCGAGCATACTCATTTTTGTAGGTAAGGTGCCTAAGTCCTATGTGTGTATTTGCAGCTTTGTCTCCTACATAAATTACTCATAGCGAAGAAGGGGTGCTAAATTCACACTAACACATGCAAAGTCTAAATGAAAGTGGGTGATGAATAAGAAGGGGCGTTGTGGTGGGGTGCCATATAAATGTGTCATACTTTTGCTTTGATGCCATTGAACGTTATATGGAACACTGGAATGGATGTGTATAGGTACTAGTGTTTGTTGAGGGTAGTTTTCTTGATTTCAAGTTTTGCTTAATTCCAACTTTTAATTTCATCATAAAGCCATAAACAGGTACCTATGCCTACCTGACGTAAGCAGTCGCTCTTTGTCTGGCTTAACGATGATATTTTTGATGTTTACCCAGTCTGCAGCAGTGCAACGACCGCACTTACTCTCATGTTGAAGGGTTGGTAGAGTAGATAGGGTTAACAGCTGCAAAATGAGTTTTTCTTTAACAATCTACAAAGAAAAATATTACATTTTGTAATGACTTTTTTATTTATTTCTTTTTTTTTCATTTTCAATTTTGACGAGATACTCGCCTCGTTCATAGTGAGAGAGAGCGTTGGCAATACAAGTGCTGGTTGAGTAGTGACATCACTGTATTGGTCTATTTCAGCAGAAGTTTAAAGGGATTGAACTGGTGGTTTAATAAACTGGTGTTGAATAAACTTGAACCACAGATGATTGGGAAATATTTTCCAATTTGAATTGGAAAATGTAATTGAGTTGTTGCCATTCGATTTGAACTCAACCAAATGTTTTATCTTTTTATTTGATGTGCTTTTAAGACTTTGCAGATGTATATTCTTTCTCTTGATGGCATTTTTGATGAGGAGACCGTAGCATTTTTTGGGTTACGCCACCTTACCCAAGGTTCTCGCTTTCTATTCAATCTCCCTTAAGTATGTGCTCGGAGACTAGTTAATTGGAGCGTTGGTGTCTATTTTTAGACACGTTGTAGGTAAGTGTGAATTTTTTGGCGACCGATAAATGCGGCTCATGATTACAATCGTTCTGACATTCGTGACCCTCTTGGTATAGAGGAAATTAAGACTTAACTGTGCTTTTATTGAAAACTAATTTTAAATATTTTAAAGTTTGTTTTTGTGCTCTCTTCACAACACAGGTAGTCTCAGGAAAACCGTTTTTTACTTTTATAGGGGATTTTGATTGAGCAGTGGATGTGAATTTAGGAAATACTTTGCAATGGCAAGATAGAGGAATGTTCCTATTGACTAAAGAAAATATTTAATAAAATTTTTCAGTTGATTTTTTTTAGTAGTGACTAGAAGCAGCCACTTTTCATTGAATTTTCTGTAAAAACGGGCTGATGTATGAAATGTTCATCGAGGCTTTCGCTGTGTGGCAGGTATGTGTTTACTCTTGATCGCTTTGAAGTCGGTGTCAAGCCAAGCAGAGAGTAGATATAAATTGACCATATCAACTACCAATCGAATTACTCATTGGATGACACGTTGGACACTTGAATGCCTCATTGAATGATCCGTTGAACAATTCATTGAAATATTTATCAAATGAATCATTGAATGACCCATTGATTGAATTATTGAATGACTCATTATAAGCCTAATTAAAAGACATTGATTCACTGAGGGACAAACTGATTAAGTTTTTACATAACTAATTCCATAACTCATCGAATGACTCGTCAAATCAGTCGTTGAATGACTCGTTTAACGAAAAAATACTCATCAAACAATTCGTTGATAATCATCAAATGATTCGTCAAACGACTTATGGACGAATGACTTTTTAAACGGCTCGACTGCTCTAATGATTCGTTGAACGAATCATCGATAGACTATTTAAAAGACTCATCGATTGATCGAATGACTCGTTGAACTACTCTCCTAATGATTCGTTGAAGGACTAATCGAATGACTCGTTGAACGACTCATCGGTAAACTATTCGAACGACTTATCGGTTGATCGAATGACTCGTTGAACTACTCGTCTAATGATTCATTTAATGACTCATTGAATAACTTAACAAAGACCGTTCTAATAATACTGAAGATCAGTATTACCTACTTCGAATTTCTGCTTTAGCTTTGAAAAGGATAAAGCTGCAGGGTCTGCATTGTGTTCTAATGTGTTACTGTAACTTTCACGATCAACAATTACCGATTATTGAAGACAAACAGTTTTTTCAGTGGAGGCCCGTAAGCTTTTTACCTAGGAATCCATGGATTTTCATGAAATTTTCGGAAATGTGTTTTGAATAGCGTATAGAAAAAAGTTAAAAAAAAAATTCACCGCTCTCAATTTTTTAATTATTTTTAAAATTAATTATTAACTTTTAGAATTTTCTTTTATTTATGTAGGGTGTTTTAGATACGGTTTTTCAAAGGATCAGGATGGAGAGGTTTGGTCAAGACAAAAAAAAAAAAAAAATTGTATGGCCCTGGATTCCTAGGTTTTGCCTTTTTATGTCTAACGGCCCTCCACTATTTATTTTTGATAACAATTGTCTTAACACGTAATTTAAGCTTTAAATGTTTCTTTTATTTTCTACGAATAGATTTAGTTAAATAGTAACCTGACCAATTTTTGCTTGATATGTAGAACCATGAATCCCAAAACCAACTATTCATGTTTCTGTATCTCAGTCTATCTTACGCACGATTGCCGTTTTTCTTCCCCAGAGGTTAGGTTAGGTTAGGTTTAAATGGCTGTCAGGAAAACAAACTGACACACTTAGACCAATATTAGGTCCATTGTGATACCATAGGTATTATGCGAGGGAGTACCTCACTTAACAAAACCATTTGGAGCTTTTAATGAAGCGAAGGATATGCAGGGGATCTGTGTGTGCCAGATCGCTTGGATCATCAAGAAAATATTTTTCTAGATGCCGCTTTCTTTTAAAAGAGAGTGCAGGACATGAGCAGAGGAGGTGTGGGATTGTCTCCTCCTCCTCCTCATCTAAGCAACTTCTGCAGAAGTCATTTGAGGGAACGCCAAGTCTTATGGCGTGTCTTCCTATCAGACAATGTCCGGTGATGACATTGATTACGGAGCTAACTTGCAATCTGGCAATTGATAACAAATGTCTTGTGCGTTTTGGATCTAGACCTGGCCATATCCGTTTTGTTGCCACGCACGTGGTGATATTGTACCACCTATGATTTTTTCTATCCATTGCCTCTTGCTTTAGCATAAGTTTACATGTAGCGATTGGTATACCAATATTCAACCTGCTGGTTGAGATCGGTAGAACGGTTCCTTCTCTGGCGAGTTCATCGGCTTTGCAGTTACCCACGATATCTCTGTGCCCCGGCACCCAAATAAGGTGAATATTGAACTGTTCAGCCATCTCCCTAAGAGATAGGCGACAGTTAAGGGCGGTTACTGAGTTCGTAGAAACAGCGCCGAGTTATTTGAGGGCTGCTTGACTATCTGAGAGAATCCGGATATTCGTTGAGGATATCACGTTTTCTCTTAGCCATGATAGGACCTCTTTGATCGCCAGAATTTCCGCTTGGAACACGCTACAATGGTTTGGAAGGCGGAACGAGAGACTTACGTTAAGTCGGTTTGAGTACACCCTACAGCCTACCCCTTCTTCGGTTTTTGAACCATCTGTATAGAAATGAATTGAATCATCTCTCAAAAATTCTTCGTCGTCCCAGGTCGTTCTCGGTGGGATTGTGACTTGGAACTTATTATCAAAAACCAATTGGGGGATGGTGTAGTCGGAGTGACAGGGGATTGATCCGAATAAATTCAGGATTGCAACGTGACCGATGTTGTTATCGGTCCATTGGGAGATAGCTCTCATACGAGTGGCTGCACTGGCGGCCATTTGTTTGCTGAAGATATCTAGTGGTGTGAGGTTAAGGAGTGTATTTAGGGCAGCTGAGGGTGTTGATCTCAGTGCTCCGCCTATACACAGACAGGCTGTTCGTTGGACCTTGCTTAGATTATCGCAGTAGGTCCTTTTATCAAGAGCGGTCCACCATACCACTACTCCGTATGTGAGTATTGGTCTGATGACCGCGGTGTAAAGCTACGGTGGATTTCCTGATTCTTTCCTGTATATTGGCTTTCCAATTTAGCTTTTTGTCTAGGATTATACCTAGATATTTGGCTTCGTTTGAAAGTACAAGTGAGATTCCATTTATTGATGGAGTTATTAGTTGAGGAATTTTATATTTCCTGGTGAAGAGAACGAGTTCAGTTTTCTGAGGGTTGACCCCTAGATCACATTTTCCCGCCCATTTTACAAGTTTATTTAGAGCGGTCTGCATCAGGTCCGTAAGGACGTGAGCATGTTTGCCGGACACCGCAATGGAGACGTCATCTGCATATGCAATCACTTTGAATCCCTCAGCTTCTAAGTCAACTAGAAGTTCATTGACGACTATATTCCATAGAAGAGGGGATAGGACTCCGCCTTGCGGTGTTCCTCTACTGACAGATCTCTTTGCAGAGAAGTTTCCTAGAGTAGAGTTGATTCTCCTGCTTTATAGCATTAGATTTATCAACTCCACTATGGAATCATCTAAGTTCCAGAATGTTTTTATTAAATCCAAGTTTATTCACAATTTGAAGCTTTTTTGTTTTTATAAATTTAAATTATTTCGACTCCAACCAATATTATGAACTTGCATTTGAAATAACGACAATGATAACGACAACGACAATTAAAATGTCGACGATGCGGAAGCGAAAAAGCAATGGCAACGACAACGTCAGACTACAACCGCAACGTCAAACGACATTGACAACGACAACGACAATGAAAATGACAATGACAATGGCTATGATAATGGCAACGACAACGACAACGTTAACGACAACGACAACGACAGCGACAACGACAACGACAACGACAACGACAACGACAACGACAACGACAACGACAACGACAACGACAACGACAACGACAACGACAACGACAACGACAACGACAACGACAACGACAACGACAACGACAACGACAACGACAACGACAACGACAACGACAACGACAACGACAACGACAACGACAACGCAAACGACAACGATAAAGACAACGACAACTACAACGACAACGACAACGACAACGACAACGACAACGACAACGACAACGACAACGACAACGACAACGACAACGACAACGACAACGAAAACGACAACGACAACGACGACGGAAACGCAAACGACGACGACAGCGACAACGATACGACAACGACAACAACAGTGATTATGACAATGACAATGACAACCACAACGACGACGACAACGCAAACGACAGCGACCACGACGACCACGACGACCACGACGATACGACAACGAATAAAAAGACAGTGACAGCGAAAACGACAAAGACAATGTCAATGATAATGGCAACGACAACGAAAACGATAACCTAAAACCCATCCAACAAAACCACATTTTAAAAGTTATTGATTTTTCATGCGTTTTAATCCAGTTACCCTAAAAGTCTTGTTAGATCAGTTACTTTACGTCAATGACTTGAAAAATATAAATTTTTTTTCTCAGTGTAGTTTGAAACACTTCTCTTCTTAGTTTGCTGTAAATGGCATTGAACCCCAGAAGAAGTTTCCTAAAGAAGAAAACGCCAAAACTAGTCAAAAACTATGAACTAGAATCATTTGTCTAAAAAAAAAACAAAAACAAAAAACGTTGCCAATAAAGTAGTAAGCTCTCGTTCCATATTTAAATAATTCTAACTGTTAAGCTCCTTCCGATATGGCTAATGAATTATTCATTTGACCACCAATACAAAATGAAACTGTGTCATCTTTCTTCATGATTCATTTTCGTAAGTGAAAACTTGCCATAGGTCAGGCATCGATATTTCTTTCAAATTTTAATATGCGAAAACTTAAGTTGGTCTTGCAATTATTGTCTCTGACGCACTTGAGGTGTTTCTTGATGCGAAAGTTATTGATTCAAGACCTATTTTTTCTATATTTATACATATATATTGACAGAAAGGTTTACAAGAATTGTAAGCACGTCTCAGTAAAATCAAAACCGTTAGTGGTTGTTAAAGTTGATATCACGTCAACTAATCGAGTAGTAATTGATTGTTTTTATAGGCCAATTATTAGATATAAAGGTTGCTGATGACATGATAAATGTTTTCGAGGAAGAAGTCAATGAATTTTAAATTTATATCTAACAAATTTCTAACGCCCAGGGCTAGAGCATGTCTATTTTCGATGAGAACTTATTTTTGGCGTCTACTGTTGTTATATTTAGATTCTTTTGAAAGTTGTGAGGAAATAAATAAAGTTTTTTGCACAATCTGTTTCTGAGAATTTAATGGAGGAACAGGACCGACCTGCAGAGGATGGTTGAATGAGTAATGAAAACTGACTGAGTAATTACTAAAGTAGTTAAGTTTATTTTGAATAACAGTGTTTTTTTTTTGCAATAAAAGGCAGTAAAAACTCCATTAAATTAGTGAGATGGTTGGTTCTGGTTAGTCGTATATTTGTGTCTATTTAGCATTTCTGTTTCGTTTGTCATGATTGGTCTTAATTTTAGTGGTCGTTAGCTGGCTTCAGTTGCAGTACAGGATGTCATAATGTTCTATCCCGGTGAGTCTTAAAAAAGAGTCTAAGGACGGTCTTTATAGAGTGATCAGCATCAAAGTGCTATTTAAATTTATGGTCGTTCTTTGCTACAATGGTAAAAGGTACAACAAGCTGTCCATGCGCACAAATAGTTTGTCACATTTAGTTAGGTAATGTGCTAAAAACAATAGCGAATTAGAAAAACGGTTCTTGGCGCTGACTCACCTCATGTTGTCTCACAATTTTATTTATTACTATGAAGATAGTATCAAATTTAGCATCTACACTTTAGGGTGCTTCCTAATGACAAATGAATAATGATCTAGAAAAATTCCACTCGCCTTAAAAATTTTGACAAAATAAAACCAAAAATCAGTTTTATTGTGTGCGGAATTTTTTTTAAGCTTAAAAATGTCAAACCGCATGTCGTTTATCACTTAACTGCTTAACTCGATACAAATCTGAAGAAATTAAACTGGTACCTAACTAAAAACCGGGAACACAATAATAATAAAGTTAAAAACAAAAACTCGATCTGAATCCAGATAATTGGACTTTAGTAACCCGGGGTCAGTGAGCTCTGCTACTAGTTGTAGTGTGTACAGGTTCACAATACAAACATCGATGTACTTGTGGCAGTCAAGACCCTATAAGACGGCTGTATTACATTGCTGAGTCATTTGGCTGGGGTCATTACTTCGCCTTGATTTCGATTTTGTTGTGTAACTATACAAAAAAAGGAAAATAAAAAAAACTGGAATTCAAGCGTTGTTCTAACGAGTTTTATGTAGGGAAGTACATGCACTAGTTATACGAAAGTGGTCATCGACAAATGTTAGCACTCCCCCAAAACAAACACAAATGGATTGGAATGTTTTACACTTTGCACAACAAAGCACATCCAATCTACTCTCAACATGAAAATTTAATTAAGATATTAATCGAAAGGATCAGCTTGAGAGAAAACAATCAGGATATGCAGGATATTGTGCGATACACAAGCAAATGTAATTAAAAACCAAAAGATGAATTTTGCATGCAAAGAAATGGTAAGCAAAAACAAGATGAAAAATGTGGTTAAAATAACCATAGCCAAAGAATGTTATGTACATATTCAATCCCCTTTATCGATTCGGTTTGAATGACTTAAAACCACCAATTGGCGGTAGTGTACCGAAAAACCTAAATAGCCCAGTCATTTTAGGGGTTTCACCTAGGAATGAAACATAATAAGCTGTAAATTGGTATGAACCTTTGTTTTTTCGTTCTAAATGTTGTCTCAAAAGTCACAAATGCTATCGTGTCCGCGTCTTAAGATATTGAAGGTCAAATGTCATAAAATATTTTCGTTTTTCGTGAAAATCTCGCTTTCTATTGCTTCAATGAGATTTGCGCCCATATATAAGTTATAGAGTATAAAAACCTCCACAACTTTTCCTTTAGCTTTTTTTTCATACAATCAACCGTTTTTGCGGTAGGCCGCGAAGAGTGCGCCGCGTACAGTCATATATGGCCTAATGCAAGGTCAAGCGTGAGTTACGGTTATCAGTACGTTGTATAAAGTTAATTATTTACTAAAAAATAAAACAATGCCCATTATTTCAGGATAAACCTAAGCCCCCACCAACATCTTACGCCAATAATTTCGATTTCGGACGAGTTTTCTCCAGTTTTGCACTCTGAGTCTGTTGAGTCGGTTCTTCCACTTGATTGCGCCACCTAAGACGAATTCTACCCCTTTCGTCATTTACCTGCAATGTGCTTTCGATAACCCATTGTGCCGGAGCGTTTGGGTCTATCCGCTCTACATGGCCCAACCATCGTAGCCTCGCAATGCGTACTCTTCTGGCTATGCCAATGTCGTGGTACAGCTCATACAGCTCGTTGTTGTATCTTCTTCTCCACACATTGTCTTCGCATACGGGACCAAAGATCATTCCGAGTATTTTTTTTTCGAAACGACCAAGGGTTTCCTCATCCGCTTTCGATAAGGTCCATGCTTCCGCGCCGTAAAGCAGGACTGGGATGAATAGGGTCTTAAACATGGTTACCTTGGTTTTTCTGGAGAGGCTTTTGTTTCTGAATTGCCTTCTTAACCCAAAGAAGCAACGGTTGGCAAGAGTTATTCTCCGTTTGATCTCCGCACTGATGTTGTTGTCCGTGTCTACAGCGGATCCTAGGTAGACGAAGTCCTGTACTACCTCGAAGTTATGTCTGTCTATTGTGACGTTTTGTTCAATTCGTCGGTTTTCTGTGTTCTTGTTTGATAACCCATCTCTGATTCACTTTCCGTATTGCGTGTACTAAGAAAGGAGGTACATTCTGGACCCAAGTCCATATGAATGAATTTTTTGGTACATACTACCGCTAGTCTTTCCAACGTTTGTTCCTGCAGTTTGGAATCTTACCGTCATATCTGTAATTTCTTCATCAATTCTACTTGGGTCCCTACAAATGTCCTTTGAGCGTTTTCCTTTTTTGTATCATACTTTTCCACTGATTTCTCTAGATCAGGGTTTGTATCCTGAATCGTTTACTGAAACGTAACTTGATTTTCTAGAATATTCGGTGTTTTTTCGTATTCTTCATCTCTAAGTATTAAAAACTCGTTCTCTAATCATAAAGGTTCTTCAAGGTTCACCAGTAACTTAATTTCTAAAGGTGCGTCCACACTATGCCGAACGGCATCGGCAATACCAAATTAGTTGGCATTGTGTGGACGCACCTTTACAAAGTTATTAAAAACCTTAATCACCGTTTCAACATTTTGTTCTTTCGAGTGTTAGGGAAATTCGAAGGACGCAACTTTTATACCTGTCCTCTTAGTAAATATGCGTAAAACAGGTAGAACTGTTGAAAGCCACATGATAATAAGTTGTCTAACAATAAAGGAACAATTAAAAGGATTAGTGAGCATAAATTACGAAGATCCGTCGATTTCTAAGAACTGAAATGTAATTAGTGAGGTTTTTTCTAATACCCATTTTGACCTGTGCTGTTGGCAAAAGTAAAATCGGGAAGTCGTTTACAACATCAAGCAACAGAACCATTTCAAAGTCATAGAAGAGTGAACGTGTGTGGAGACATTCTTCGATAGTATATCTTTACTTTTAAAACCTCAGCAAATATTTCAATCTACCGTGATTTTGTGCAGTTTTGAATACTAATTCATTGTTCAAATTAATAATACAAAACATCTTAAAAAATGGCATGCAATTGCAATTGGGAATCAAGTATATTAGCACTCAAGGATGTTGTCGTAAAATTAAGTGAAATGGTGGCAGTGAATCAAAGAGAAGTTGCAAATACTAAAACTGATCTAAGGAAGCTAGAGACGAAGTATGAGGAAGGAAAAGAAGATTCTCAGAATTTTCGAATGAGTGCACCAACTGTAGGAGATTTACAAAAGCTTAAACCTTATTTGAGGAATCTGGAAGAAAGTTATGACAAAAGAGAGGAAGAGATTCAAAGTATTAAAGCTGATTTAAGTAAACTGCTGGAAACATTAAACGAATGGGATAAAGGCTTTGAGAATTTACGGATGACTGCAGTGCCTTTTAGTGAGCTTCAAAACGAGCTAAAGAAACTGGAGGAAAAATGTGATGAAAGGCAGGAAACTACAAAGTCTTTTCGAAAACAGATGAAAAGTATTGAAGAACATCTGAGGAAATTAGGTGAAAATTGTGACAACAGCAACAAGAATTTAGATTCTTTCGAAGTCGATCTAACAGCCCAACAAAGAGAATCTAATGAAAGATCTAAAGATTCTCAGTTTTTTCAAACGAGTTTAGCGATCTCGAAAGAGGGAGGAAATACTGAAGCAGATCTACCGAAGAAACTAGAGGAAAAATCTGACGAAAGACAAGAAGATTCTCAGACTCGGAATATTTCTACAACTCGAGTCAACTCAATTGAAGAAATGATTACCGAAATGTCTGCAACAATCCAAACTACAGTGAAAGATGCCAATGAAAAATCGAAATCCTCAAAGGACCAAATATACATACCGTCGAACTTTAGCCATGAAGAAAATGTGTTGATACATTCAATATTACAAATATACCCAGAAGATTTCTTCTTTTTCCATCCATTCTGCTTAGACTTCAAGGTTATAAAAACGCCCCAGGACATCTTCACCGCCAACAGATGGCTAGGCCTAAGTCATTATGCTTCTTTTAAACAATATTTAAATGATTTGATGCAACGTTATGAAAAAATAATGAACTATTATGAAAATTCCACGAAATATGACTATTACAGAAGAATAACCCTGTTGACAAAAAATATTAAATAAAAAAAAAATATTTTCCATATTGACAATGTGATGTTTTATTTTAACAAATCGGTTTACAGACGTAACTATCTTCTTTTCTCGCTAAAAGTAACTTTATACGTCATGGAACGGATCACGGTTGGATCACTAGTGTGAAGCAGATAGGTTAGATTACGTTAGGATAAAGTGGCTGTTAGCTCGGCTAACAAACTTGGGCCCGTTGGTCCCACTGTGGTATCACAATGTATCCTTACCCTAATTGAACCATTTCGAGCTTACAATGAAGCCAGAGAAACGCAGGACGTCGATGTGATCGCTAGGACCATCAAAGAAATACTAATTCAGGTGTATCCTACGTTTGTGGGGAGTAGTCTCTTCCTCCTCTTCATCCGTACAGATTCTGCAAAAATCGTTTGAGGCGACTCCTAGCCTTGCGGCATGTCTTCCAATAAAAAGTGTTCTGTGATGACACCTTATGTCGCACAAATGTGTTTTCTTTTGAGAGAGATCAAGCTGCTTGACCGCTTAAGATCTGGCTTGGGCCAGATCTGTTTCGTTGCGTTACACGTTAAACTGCTTGACCATCTCTGATTAGTTTTCTTGTATGTCCTGCTTGGGCAAGAGTTTGTATGTAGCGATTGGTATGCCGATACTCTCCGTTTTCGATGACAAGGGCAGAAAAGTTTCTGGCGAGTTCATCTGCTTTGCAGTTTCCTGGAATATCTCTATATGCATCGGCAACCAGCACAGGTGAATGTTAATCTGCTCTGACATCTCCCTGAGAGATGATCAGCAGTTAAGGGATAGAATAGAGTTGAAGGAATTTGATGGCCGCCTGAATGTCTACAGAAGATACATAATATCCCTTTTGGGATATTTTGGAGCCTTTAGGAATGCACATCATAAGCTCCACCATGGTCATAGTTTTTAATATCAAATTTGTGAAAATGGGCATTGTGGAGCGTAATGTTAAGGAACGATCTCCTCTTGTGTTTGGTATTTCCAGCTGCAGAGGTAATTTTATGAAACGTTGAGCGTTGTCTTTCTGTTAGGCAATGTCCTGGCCCGGATTCTGTAAGGTTTTTTTTTTTTTTTGGTTTTTCTGAATTTTACGCATTAAAAAATATATTTACGACCCTGAAAAAGTTTCCGAAATTTGTAGGACGATAGTAAAATAGCTTTCCACCAAGCACTGAGTGCAAGATTATATGGAACAATCTTTTGACGATGCAATCTACGATAGACGATTAAACGATAATCGTCTGAAAAGTTACAGAATCTTGGCGCTGCTTTAAAACCGATTAAGCGCGGAACTGATCTGTAATCCAGATCTTTTGACAGCGTATTTCTGTTCTACGACACCCTGCAAATTTTAAAGAATCGTTTTAGGATGTTGGTTATTTTAAGCGGTAAATGGATACCGCTCAGCTTCCAATTTCATTCTAATTTTGCCGCTCTGTCGCTTTGCCGCTCAGTGCATGGCCATGCCCTAATTCATCACTCACATCTAAGCCCTCAAAGTGTTGTGCCTTGCTAAGACTATCGCTATTTATTGGTTTGTCTAAAGTTGTCAAAAAGCAATCTTCGGAGCTTTCAACTCTTCTTTAAACAAAAAGTAAAGAATCCAAAGATCTTTTCACGAGATGCAGCTTGAAGCTGACTCTACTAAGTTGAAAGTACCACAAAGTGATCAGAATTGATGAATATTTACTAAGCGAAAAGAACGAAGAATGCCTATCTGGCTTTCATGCAGATGCTCTAGTGAGTAAGAAAAATGTTTTTGAGTGGGAGGGGATGCTATTACCAACAAATTCTTCCTCGTTTATCTTTCTGCCCATCATGCCTCAACCATGTCCATTGAGCCCCAGCATTCGGGGATTTTCTAAAAATGGCGGATCTTGAAAGTCAAAAGCATTTATGGGACCAAAATATCTGTAGCATTTTGTGCTCGAAAAGAGTAATGGTTCAAGGTTTTAGTATTCGCTCATCACATTTAATATTGCAAAAAATTATACATATTAACTTTTCTGAAAATTTTTAGTGGAAATATAAAAATTCCTTTTTTTTTGCAGTTGCTAATACATATAAATGCTGAAAATTTAATCAAAATAGTTAGAGTAGTTTTTTTTTTAAACTTTTTGATACAGATGGCTCTGCGACCGCCTTCTGGGGAGGCTGTACCGTTTTCCCAGCTCCCTCCGCCATTTGGGTGTAGGAAACTTCGGGAACGATGGCTCTTGGAGTTGGTTTGGCTGATTGCCTTCCCTCAACCTTACTTACTGTTTGTCCATCTCCACCTTTATCTTCTGCCCTTGCCTTGCCGAGCTTACACTGTTTGTCTTTGTTGTTCGCTCCACTCTTAACGCACCATGCACTTGGCAGTTGAATGTGGCGTGGCCGAACCTTTGGCAACGTAAACATTGTAGTATGTCTCCGTGCCTGTTTAATTTTTCCCATTTAACAAACTGGTAGGCCAGAACGGAGATACTCCTGAAACTTTCCACTGGCTACTGGGTGACAAGGTGACGAGGAACATCGGCAATAGCCGCTTCTCCCGTCTTGCCTTGGCCGGGGTGAACGACCTGACCCCCATGAGCCCTTTCAATAACATAGTTTTGGGTTTCTCCTCTTTGGGAATGTAACTAGAATGTTCGGTGGTTGTTTTTGCTAACAACTCCCGAACAATTTTATGGTTGCTATTGTATTGGATCGGATGTCTGTCTTGACCAAATCTTTTAATAGTGAAACTAAAAGCCAATGGCGGACGACTTATATAAATTGTTGAGCACCCTGCTCTTCAGTGTGGCCTTCTATGGCTGCTGTTGCTGTTGTGCTGGCTGTTGTTGTTGTAGTTTTGGCTGCTTCTTGTTGATGGCCGATGGCGGGGTATTTTTAGGCGCGCACCCCTGTGACTGTTCTTTTGTGGCCAGCTCCATTTTTATTATCTACAGCTATTTTATTAGCTGTGGCCCCGCGTTGCTGCACGGGCGCAGTTTTAATATTTGCAGCCTTTATTGTCGTTGGTTGCTGATGTTGTTTGGCACCTTTACCTGCTGCTGGGCATTGCTTGGCCTTGCATTCTGCTTGCCTGCGGGCCACTTGCTTTTACTTGCTTGCTTGCTTTTATTCCCTCGAACAGTTTCTCCACTGTTTTCGTCAGTTCATGGAGGAGCTTATCTTCCTCGTTATCATCATCGTCAACACCTCCGGTCTGCTAATGCAGCGAAGGAGTTGCTGCTTCCGGTGTAACGGCCCTCACCACCATTTGACTCTTATTCGTAAATCGAATTCAGACTCAGGATACTCACGTGCTGTGCTCATTTGTTGATGTTGTTGTTTTATTTACAACACTATTCTCGACGTTGATGTACCAAAATGGTCCATCACAGACGACTCTATCTCTTCCCTTTTTCGAATATTTTTGTCATGCATATAATATGCAACACTAGGTGGTGCCTGTGGCGTAATGGGAGGTTCGTAGTTCGAATCCTAACAGAAACCAAAAATGTTTTTTTTACGTGTATCACTTATCATGAGGAATAGGCAAGTCCTACGTTAGTAAATTAATTGCCATGAAAAGCGCTTTCTCGATTAGCCGTTCGGAACCGGCAGCAAATTGAAGGTCCCCTCCTTTTTATCATATCATAAGGCATGGTTGTGAGAAATGCGCTAGGCCCTAGGGCTCCTCGATCTATTGCGCCACCCTATTTATTTATTTTACTTATTTTATGTTCTCTGTTACAAGGCTTTGCCCTCCGAATTCGACAACCAAGCGATTTTCTGGTGTACCCTTTCCCACTTCTGTCGATTATTTCGGTAATATCTTTAAAGTAAAACCTCGGATACTGCCATTCCCTCATGCAACAGGGGCACAAGTGCTTAGAATCATACTTCTAAGATGAAAGGGACTTAAAATCCTTAAATGTTTACCAGATCATTAGTTTCATCAAAGAGAATCAACAAAAAACCAAATACCAACCCTTTTCAATGTATACTCAAAAGAAAAAAAATTTGGGTGCGAGGTAAACTGTGTCGACACATATTTGCCCATGGCCAATCAAACCCATGTCCACCTTACAATAAGATTTTAATCTCGGGATTTAAAAGCGTTAGACAGCAGTTAGGTTAGGGAGGCAGTTAAGAACTCCAAAAAAGGCAAAGCGATTGGGCCAGACGAGGTACCATATGAGTTTTGGAAAAATATGGGAGACATCGGGTTGAGATGGCTCACGATTCTCATCTCCAAACTTATAAGAGGTGACAGCTTGCCTAATCAATGGAGGGAAAGTTTTCTTCTTCCAATGTACAAGGGAAAGGGAAATACCAGATACCAGAAGCTCTGACAACTATCGTTCGATCAAGTTGATGTCCCACACTATGAAGATCGTTGAGCGGGTTTCGGATAGCCGACTGCGAAAAATAATAAGGCTGTCTGATGACCAATGCGGGTTTGTCGCGGGTAAGTCAACTACAGACGCAATCCAAAGTATAAGGATCATTATGGAAAAACACCGAGATGCCTTAGAGGATGACTTCGAAAAAGCATTCGATCGACAACCACGAGATCTGATATGGGTGGATCTCAGACACCGAGGAGTTCCTGAAGCCTATGTGCGAATAATTATGGACATGTACGACGGAGCAGTTACAAAAGTGAGATGCCCAGCTGGAGTCACCGAAGAATTCCAAATAACAGTAGGTGTACATCAGGGAAGTGTCTTGAGTCCACTGCTCTTTATTGCTGTTCTGGATTATTTGCTCGAAGGAAAAGTAACGGACAATAAAGTACAACAATTATTCTTTGCTGACGATGGAGCCATCATAAGCGAGGATCCTACATCCCTGCAACGAGCACTTGACGTTTGGATAGATGTTCTGGAAGGCAATGGGTACCGTATTAGCGCTAAAAAGACTGAATACCTGTGCTGCCCTTTTTCTGATCCAGACAAGCCTATTCCAGACATTCATTTGAATGGAAATGTGCTTCCCAAGTGTGAAAAGTTTAAATATCTGGGATCTATGATCAATAGTGAAGCAACATGTGATGACGACATCAATCATCGAGTAAGCGTAGGGTGGATGAAGTGGCGAGAAAACTCCGCTATCTTCTGTGATCGAGAAATGCCCTCTAAGCTGAAGGGAAGACTCTACACAGCAGTTGTCCGTCCAGCTCTGACATACGGTTCACAATGTTGGACAATGTACAAAAAGTATGAGAGCAAATTGACGGCAGCCGAAATGAAGATGCTTCGGATGACAGCAGGAGTAACAAAGCTTGATCGAATTAGAAGTACTAAGATCCGTGGAAGCCTTCATGTCAAAAGTACCATCTTGGACAAAATTCAGCACGACCGGCTCAGTTGGTATTGTCATGTTCAAAGGAGAGATCTGCAGAACCCCGTCCAAAAGGCAATATCGTACAACGTTTCAACAAATTCGCGACGAAAAAGAAAAGGCAGGCCAAAACACTCCTGGTACAAGCAAATGCAAAAACAGCAGCATTTGGTTGGCCTCAGACATGGAACAATCCAAAACCGGGAGGCTTGCCGACGCTTTCTGAGGTCAACGCGGCGTACCCCACAGGCGGATCACTAGTGTGAAGCAGAAAAGTGGGAGAGTTGTGATCACTTCAAGATCACTACTCGTAACGCCGGAAATGGAAAGAAGAAGAAGAAGAAAGAAGACAGCACCTGTAAAATATTCACTTAAAAGCCAATGAATCTCCATCTGACCATACAAATCGAAAGCAGGAATATTCACACGAAAATAGTTTTCTTTCAAAAGGAATACTGCATTTTTTTTCTTCTGCAATTCGTAATACTCTTGTCACTGTATTCAAACAAAATACCTAGAAAAAAAGCTTGCATTTTCCAAAGCACAGTCTCCCATACAACTTTCAACGAGAGTTCCAGTGGTTACTTTTCTTACCGGTTCTTTTCGGGTTTTAAAGGCTACTTTTTCACTTTATATCGAAAAAAGAAATACTTAACCATAGAACCAGCCCAACCGCAGTGCGTTTTTCTTCCACAAAAGAAAAAATTCAAATCAGAAATTCAAATATCAAAACATTCATTTTATTTGCATCTATACATCAACTTATCACTCCACGCCTTCCCATTCCCTACGAATCATATCTGCCGCCTTTTCCCCAATCATAAACGCTGCTGCATTCGTGTGCGCTGTTGGTGGAAAAGGTATCACACTTGTGTCAACCACTCTCAATCTCCTAATACCATGCACTTTGAGCTGTGGGTTAACAACTGTCGTTGGATCAGAGGGTGGTCCCATTTTGCATGTCGCCACTTGATGATGCAACGTATAAGACAACACTTTTATCGAACATCTCCAATAATCATCGGTTCCAAATTGCAAATCTTCACAGCCTGGTACGTTCTTTGTATAAAGTTGTGTGCCAATCTTCTTCATAGCAGGAGTTTCGGAAATTCTGATAGCCTCCTTGATGCCTTCCAACAAAAACTCAATATCTTCCTTTTCTTTGAAGTATTTCGGATTGATCTTCGGCCAGTTGAGTGGATTTTTGTCTTCCAGCCAAAGACGACCAACCGATTTCGGATGGAAATGCATAACAAGAATGGAGAAGTGCTCTTGGTTTTCCAATGGTCTGTAAACTTTATTGTAAACATCATCGCGGATGTTGGCACCTTCTTTCAAACCTGTGCCGCCATCGGCTGCTAAGCTTCCTGAGACCATTATCAGCTCGATGTCAGGAAAGTCCGCTGGTTCTTGCGAGTTTGGAGTTTTGATGAATGCCAACGATTCCACTCCTCCAATGGTGGAAACTCTTGTGTAAGGACTGCCCGCGAAGTACTGTGCCATGTCATTCAAAGATATACGGTTCGCAAACAGGGTTGCTCCGGTTGCGTTCGATATGAAAATAGGTCCAAAGTGACACATGTGGTCATAAAGAAGCTGGCCCACTGGCAGATTTTGAATTTGTGGTATTCCGATGCTTTTTAGGTTATCCGTTGGCCCAACACCGGAAAGCATTAGTAGTTGCGGTGAATTAAATGTTCCAGCAGACAAAATAACTTCCCTTCTAGCCCGAATGCTGTATTTCTTTCGTCGATGAAGGAAGTTCACTCCGTAGGCAGATTTGGTTTCAGGATCAATGAGGATCTTAGTAACTCTTGCCAGGGTAATAACATGTAAGTTTCTCCGTCTATTTCGAATGGGATCTATGTAAGACTTGGCCGCACTGTGTCTTTTGCCATTGAGAGTAGTCGCCTGGACGTAGGACACTCCCATTTGTGACTCTCCATTGTAATCTGTGTATTTGTGACCAGCTTCTTGGGATCCCTTCACAAAGGCATGTACCATTGAAGTACGATATTGAACATCCTCTACACTGAGCATCCCAGAACGGTTGTGATATTTAGAGTTCTCCAATCCTTGTAGATTTGCCCTTTCCGAACGTAAAAAGTATGGCAGGACTTCATTATAAGACCATCCATAATTACCAGCTTCGGCCCATCGATCGTAATCTCGTCGATTGCCTCGATTGTAGATCATGTAGTTGATGGAACTCGTGCCGCCTAAAACTTTTCCACGCGGCAAGGCACACTCGTTGTTTCTCATACCAAGACAGGATTGTTTCTGTGGTGTTGACTTGTAGTTCCAATTTGAGTGAGTTCCTTGCAAAAATGCAGCCATCACTGGCATGGAATGAGCTATGTTTTCAGTGCCACCAGCTTCTATAAGATAAACAGTCCAGTTTGGATTTTCCGAGAGACGATTTGCCAGAACGCATCCCGCTGGCCCAGCGCCAACGATGATGAAGTCGAAGGCGGCATTATCCCTTGGTACTGAAAAGGAGAATTGCAAAGTTGATTATCTTTTCAGGAGCTGACACATGAATATTAAATTTTGCTTTCAAAAGCTTTGAGTGTAATTTAATAGACTAGAGCTGAATTGAGCTGAATACAGTTAAATTGAGCTGAATTCAAGCAATTTGAAAGGAGAACAAATGGAAGTTCAAAAAATAAACTGTATCAGTCAGTAGTAGTTTCTTTTAAACGCTTATCCATTTTACAATCAAATCCTCCCACAGACTCACCTTCCGTCGGCTGCGCTTGTTCCAAATAATTGTGTAATCCCAATTGTACAAGGTTCTCCAAAGGATCTGCAGATCTGGGAAGAAATATTCCCACACTCAGTTCCACCAAAAGTGTCACCGCAAAGTATTTGAGAGAATGTCTCGCAAACATCGGCATCGCGACTAATTTATCCGAACCGACAAACTTCTAAGATACAAAAGAACCCTTCTTCTTGACACAACTGACTGTTGCTTACTAAATTATGACAATTTCTTAAACCTTCAACTTAGAACACAAATTCACCGACGAACGACGACGACGACGCGCGATCCGTTCTATTTGCTTGTAAATAAAAGATTGTTTCTTTCACTGCCAATGCCAATGACAAGACTACAAACACACCTGGGAGAAATGAAGAGCAAAAGCAATTTTCAATGAGGCAGAAATTCCGGTCTTATTTCTGTGTGTGACAGAATGTAACAAACATAACAAAAAATCGCACAGTGACTCTCTTCACTTTGACCGGATTATGTGTAATGGCGATAGCTGTTTTGTAGTTTTTATACTCCCTGTGTCTTCTTCATTCAAAGCTTTGAACAAGACGTGTGATAGTTTGGAATGCCGCGTTGTTTGGTCGGAGATGATGATGATGGTAATGTTCTTTTTGATTGGTATCAACTGTGTTAAGTCACATACACGGTAAGAAAAATTGCCGCTGGGTGTGGGTTATTTATGGCTTTTGAATGCCAAAGTTCTGTTTAGTGAATCTCAATTTTTTTTTTACAGATTTATATTTTACATCAAAATTTCAGAAACAATATTTTTTAATTTTAAATTTATTTTAATGTGTTTTTTGTTTCATTTCAGGTATGCTAACTTTGTAACCGAACTCTGAGATTTCCCATAAACCAAGATAAGGTAAAATTTACAATTTTTCCTATGTCGAGAGTAGACTTCAACTGTTTCATTTCGATAGTCAGAGTCAATCCGAATAGAGGAAAAAATCCGAGTCAGTTTATATTCACCAAAGTAAAAAATTGCGTCTTGTGTGTCACGTTTACTTTTATGTGCGAGGCTTGTTTTTTAGAATATTAGTGGTGGATTTCGATTATAAATCGCTTTATGACTTTAGCGTTAGCTTGTTTTATTAGCATTAGAATTACAGCATTTTAAGAGGGCGTGGGGATAACGTTTTTTTTTTTTTTTAATGAATGCAGAATATTTTAAAAACATTGTGTCAAAATTTCAAGTGGATTTGAGCAAAATTGACAAAGTTAGGAATATTTTTATACCTGTCGGTATATTGTTTTCTTATCCGATTTTTTTTTTTTACGAAAAATCGCGTGTTTCCCTTTAAAGTGTTCCAAACAAATTGAAAAATTATAATTTCAAAAAACCCCCTCGACATTTCCTGGTGAAAACTATTCAGCCCTATCACAGATTACATCGTAATCGAAAAAAGTCTAAGTTTCCCGATGTAGCTATCACATAATCCATTCGGAGTGGAACGAATTTCGAAATTCGTAGATTCGGTATCACCAAATCCAAGTAGAATGTAAAATCGTCGTCTTCAAAAAAAAGTTGTGTTTCGCAGAAAAATGTGAATGATCTTGCACAATTGGCGTAAAACAGCTGATTTCGATAACCAGCTTGGCGGTATTTAGTGTAGCATATTGGCTCCACCTGAACTCGAGTCTGCTAATTCTTTGATGAAGCAGGTATTTTTTCGAACTCGCTCGGTTGCGAGAGTCCTTAAAGATCTCAACATACATAAATCCGCTGGTCCAGATGGTATCCCCGCCGTTATTCTGAAGAGGTGTTCTTCTACGCTGGCAAAACCACTGCGTAAACTTTTCCATCTTTCCTATTCTGTTGGGATTTTTTCCGAGCAGATGGAAAACTGCATTTGTCCAGCCGGTCCCTAAAAAAGGCGAGTCTTCCTCCCCTTCCAATTACCGTCCAATTGCACTTACGTCCCTTCTTTCCAAGGTCATGGAAACGTTGATAAACCGTCAACTTATGAAATATCTTGAAGAACGAAAGCTTCTTAATGACCGTCAGTACGGCTTTCGTAGCAAACGGTCCACTGGTGATTTGATGGCTTATCTCACCGAAAAGTGGAACCAATCTTTACATTTTTTTGGAGAAAGTAAGATTATTGCGCTTGATATTTCTAAAGCATTTGATAGAGTTTGGCATCAGGCTCTTTTATCGAAAATGCGTGCTTTTGGTATCGATGAGTCTCTTCTTCGTTGGATTAGAAATTACCTTTCCGACCGTTCAATACAAGTTGTGTTGGATGGCTTCAAGTCTGATACCCACTTCATAAATGCTGGTGTGCCCCAGGGCTCCGTTTTGTCTCCGACTCTCTTCCTCATTTTCATAAATGATCTCTTGTCTGAAACTTCTAATCCGCTTAACTGTTTTGCTGGAGACTCGACCCTCAGCTTTTCATATTCGTTTCCAAATTCACGTCCCTGCTCTTCGGATGTGGAACTGGAACGGTTGCGTATGATAAGCTCATTGAATTCTGACCTTGACAGCATTGTTTCATGGGGTCTTATGCACCGAGTAGAATTCAATGCTTCGAAAACTCAATGCTGTCTCTTGTCGTTGAAGCTTAACATTCCCCCATTGCCATTATCCATGAATGGTACCTGCATCGAAGAAACCGAAAAGCTGTCAGTACTTGGTATGTGTGTAAACGATAATCTTCGTTGGAATGACCACATATTTGAAGTCGCCAAAAACGCTGCTAAATGCTTAGGTTTCTTGAGACGCTGCAGGAAGTTCTTCACCCCTTCTGATCTGGCTACAATTTATAAGGCCTTCATCCGCCCAAAACTGGAGAATAACTCCCATATCTGGTCAGGTGCTGCTCAAACATCTTTGCACCTGCTTGATAGGGTACAAAATAGAGCGTTAAAATTGATAGGTGATAGTTCAATCGTAAATCGATTGATTCTCTTGAACATCGTCGAAATGTTGCCTGTCTCTCTCTTTTTTATCGCTTTTTTCACAAACAGTGCTCTAGTGAAGCAGCAAGTTGCATTCCTCCCCTAAAATAATTTAGCCGCAACACCCGCCTCGCTAGGAATGCTCATCAGTTCTAAATTCAGCCCAACTTCGGACGTACTAGTCAAGTATAGATATTCGTATTTTAGTCGCACCACCCGAATGTGGAATGCTCTACCTGACTGTGTTTTCCCCTGCATTACGATTCACAAAGGTTTAAAAGCAACGTGCAGCGGTGTCTCCTTTTAAATCTCCTCCTATTTTCCTAATTTCCGCGTGGAAGTTTTCTAAGATGGAATATGTGATAGGGCTGATTATCTAACGAATGAAATTTGATTTTTTGATTTCTGATGATTCAGCACCCAGTTATGAGGGGCACGGCAACTCGCTTTTTTTTCGAGGCACGTTCGAATGATTGCTGCCATTGCCGTATTTTTAAATATTTCTTTGTGAAATTTTTACACAACATTCTTGAAATGTCACTTTTTGATGTGTAGTTGGTTTTAATAAAGAAATTTAAACTTTTCTTTTCTCACAAAAAATTCGCAAAAATATGCTTTTTAAACGATTTAATTTGGGTATTGTTTTAGATAGAAAGCTGAATTAGAAGCCAAATATACAAGAAATAGTAAAAAAGCTGCAGCAGAACTATTTTCATGCAAAAAAGCCATAGGAAACAAGTGGGGTCTTCAACCTCGCATCACACATTGGCTCCTATACATCATCAGTCCTATCCTTCGTTATGTTTTAATACAGTATGGTGGACTGCACTAGATAAAGTAATTTATCGAGACAGTCTCAGCAAATTCAAACGTTCAGCATGCATATGTATGAGCGGTGCCTTACGCACTACTCCTTCAGCGGCACTGGACATCCTGTTTGACCGATTCCCATTTGAAATCTACAATAAACACACTGCTGCGAGTTCGGCTATTCGATTACAAGAAGTCTCACAATGGGCCAACAACAATATTGGTCATGCTGACATTCTTAACAAATTTGGAATCCCCACTCTATTCTATCCCTTAACTGCCGATCATCTCTCAGGCAGCCAGCCCAGTTTGACATTTACCTGTACCGGGTGCCGGGGCAGAGAGACAAACTGCAAAGCAGATGAACGCCATAAGCGGAACAATTCTGCCCTTCTCACCGAAAAAGGAGATCATAGATCTTCTATAGATAAGTGGACAAAAATAACTCACTTGAAGAAGTGAACAACAGGGATGGCTGGTAAATGGCGTTTGTGGAAAAAAATTGTGTAAGTGAATACAGCGTTTTATTGAGCGCCTAAGTGAAGTGAATATAAAAATTCCCAATAAAACTCGGCTATTTTGAATATGGAAATTTTTTTTTATTTGATATTTTTTTTCATTGTTCTGTAACATTTACAATTAGCGGATTGTTCATACCAGCCCATTATTCTGTAATAACATCCCAAAAAATCTTTCAAATATTGTAGAAAACATTTTGGTTTGGAGCCAATGCAATAAAACCAACTGTTGGTGGTCAAGATATCCTCGGGCGTTTTCATAACCTTGAAGTCTAAGCAATATGGATGGAAAAAGAAGAAATCTTCCGGGTATATTTGTAATATTGAATGTATCAACACATTTTCTTCATGGCCTAAGTTTGGAGGTATGTATATTTGGTCCCTGAAGGATTTCGATTTTTCATTGGCATCTTTCACTGTAGTTTGGATTGTTGCAGACATTTCGGTAATCATTTCTTCAATTGAGTTGACTCGAGTTGTAGAAATATTCCCAGTCTGAGAATCTTCTGGTCTTTCGTCACACTTTTCTTCTAGTTTCTTCGGTAGATCTGGTTCAGTATTTCCTCCCTCTTTCGAGATCGCTACACTCGTTTGAAAAAACTGAGAATCTTTAGATCTTTCATTAGATTCTCTTTGAGAGGCTTGTATATCGGCTTTCTTTCTATTGTCACACTTTTCATCTAATTTCCTCAGATGTGCTTCAATATTTTTCATATGTTTTCGAAGAGACTTTGTAGTTTCTTGCCTTTCATTACATTTTTCCTCCAGTTTCTTAAGATCAGATTTGACATTTTGTAGCTCACTAAATGGCACTGCACTCAACCGTAAATTCTCAAAGTCTTCCTCCCATTCGTTTAATGTTTCCTGTAGTTTACTTACATCAACTTTAATACTTTGAATCTCTTCTTTTCCTTCCTCTTGGTTTGCCTCTAGCTTCCTTAGATCAGTTTTAGTGTTTGCAACTTCTTTTTGATTCATTGCCACCATTTCACTTAATTTTACGACAACATCCTTGAGTGCTAATATACTTGATTCCCAATTGCAATTGCATGCCATATTTTAAGATGTTTTGTTTTATTTAATTTGAACAACGAATTAGTATTCGAAAACTGCACAAAATCACGGTAGATTGAAATATTTGCTGAGGTGTTAAAAGTAAAGATAAACTGTCGAAAAATGTCTCCACACACGTCCACTCTTCTATGACTTTGAAATGGTTCTGTTGCTTGAAGTTGAAAACGACTTCCCGATTACACTTTTGTCAACAACTCAGGTCAAAATGGGTATTAGAAAAAACCTCACTAATTACTTTTCAGTTCTTAGAAATCGATGTATCCTCGTAATTCATCCTCCCTAATCCTTTTGATCGTTCCTTAATTGTTAGGTAACTTGTTATCATGTGGCTTTCAACAGTTCTACCTGTTTTACGCATATTTACTAAGAGGACAGGTATAAAAGTTGCGCCCTTCGAATTTCCCTAACACTCGAAAGAACAAAGAGATGCCATGAAAATGTTGAGACGGTGATTAAGGTTTTTAATAATCTTGTATAGGTGCGTCCACACAATGCTGACCGGTAATCAAATCTATTCCTTTAAGGTCGGCTTTCGGTTAGAAGGTAGACCGATCGGGACATCCTCACTAATTTGGTATTGCCGATGCCGTTCGGCATAGTGTGGACGCACCTTTAGAAATGAAGTTACAGGTGAAACTTGAAGAAGCTTTATGATTAGACGAAAAGTTTTTTTTATAGTTAGAGAAGAAGAATACAAAAAAAAAGACACCGAATATTCTAGAGAAACACCCAAATTGGGCCCTAAAGGTTTTGCACAAACATCCAATTTTAGATTTTGAAAATAATGAAATACTTCAGGGGTATTGATACCTACCATTTCATTTTACTGGCTACCAGGTCACTTATCCCAGTAAAACTCGTTGTAATTTGAATGATCACTTATTAGGAACACACTGCTTCGTCGCGATCAAAAGAGTGCTTATTGAAGCCATTGATGTCAATGCCACATGCCATGCCTTAACCTGAGCTCGCATGAATATGAATGATCACTTATTAGAAGCACGCTGCTATGTCGAGATCAAAAGAGTATTTACCGAAGTCTTTGATGTCATAAAAAGGCTATGGACAAAACTGTATGTTTTATATCAGGACGAAAATTCATTCATTCATTCTAAAAACGGTACAGATACTCGTTTGAGCTGGGCATCCATGATCACCAATGAATGTCATTTTAAGCTTGAAATCTCTAATGAAAGCCAGTGCAGTTCGGTCAAATTAGAGCAAAAAATAAAAGCGAAGTTTCATAAATTCACACCAAAGCTGAAAATTAGTCGTATCGGTCCAAATATAATTATAAACAAAGTATAAAACTTCCCCATCTGAGTTTTTCGCGATTTTCAGTAAAACGGTAGGTTTTATCATAAAAATACATATGACAAAAATTGTAAATCGTAAAATTATCTATAAAAAATGTGGACATACTTTTTTCCCTAATCGTTTCTGAGATACATATAACGATTCGAAAATCTGTAAAAGTTGTAATCGTCATAATATGCACACGTTTTCACGCCACCAGATGGTGTAACTATCGTGTTTCTTATGTGGTTTCCAAGTAGGCCTATTCCAAGCGTCAGTTATAATCCTGTTTAATTTGAAACTGTTGCAAAACAAAGAAAAACAGCAGACTGGAAATCTTAAAAGCGTTGTAAATGAAAGCAAAATATGGAAGTTTATTCGTCTGATTCGTAACCTTCAAATTAGATTTTTAGATTAGATTAGATTTTATTCAGTTTTTTCATTTGTTCGTACAATCATTATTTTTACAAAATAAAAATCATAAAATCTTTAAAGCATGGCATAGCCGTCTGCCGGATTGACAATTATATTTGTACATGTGTATGTTAATATAAAAATAGTAATTTATGAAACGGTAATTATAAATTTTAATATTTTGCCCCTTAAATATATTCATGTAGTGTAACGATTTATATCTAAATAAAATATTTGAATTTTTCAGGTATTTATATTATTAGTTTTTTTAAAAATCTTCGTTTTGAATTCTTTCTCTATACTTCAAGGTAATTTTGCAGTACTCGTAAAGGCGTGAAACATCCATCTCATTTAATTGTATTAAAACTTGATCCTCCGATAAGAAATCGCTTCCGAAAATACTCCTTCTCGTTTCTCTTAGCGTTGGACATTTTCCAATGAAGTGAATGGTATCTTCTCTTTCTCCTAGGTTGCATATACTGCACTCCAATGGCAAATCAGGTCTGTGTGGTATATAATTTAGGTTGAGTAATTCGCTCCGCAGCCTAACCATTGTACTAATGATTTCCACATTATTTGAATCTTGGAAGTAGTTTTGGCTTAACAAGTTGTGGTTGAGTCTACTGTAGATTGTTCTGTACAACGAACCAGTTGCTTCCGATATGTATTCTTCTCTACATTGTTCGTCTACCTTTGCTATTATTTCGTATAGATTCCTTCTACTACTTGTTACATCTTCTATGTTGATGTTCAGGCTCATATTACACCCTTGCGCCAGTGCCAACCATTCACCATACCAGCTATTTTTATCTTGGATAGCTTTGAGAACAACTTTCCTAATCAGCCGAGTCTCCTGCATATTGATAATTTTTAACAGGTAGTCTGCTTGCATCTTAAGCGTCTTAATGAACAACGGTGATAGGCCCGTCTCTAACATGATGACATAATTTGGTGTGTTTGGTGGTAGGCGGAACATCCTTTTGACGAAATGCCTCAAAAGTTGTTCAACTGCGTCGAACTTTTTACATCCCCAAGCCTGTGATGCATACAATAAAATGGTCACTGCAACCGCTTGAAACACTTTGTATTTGCTGCTATGCGCTATGTTTTGGTTCACAAAGCAAGTTCGCCATGACACATTTATTGCTGTTTTTGCCTGCTGCAACTTTTCTTTGAAATGCTTCGTCATACTCAAGCTCTTAGAAATATATACTCCGAGATACTTAAATTCATTTACAATTTCAATGTTTTCTCTGTTGAAGTTCCACCTTTCGTTCAGAGTGTTTCTTCCTCCACCTTTTTTGAAAATCATTATTTTAGACTTCTCGATGTTGAGTATAAGGTTCCATAAACGGCAGTAGTCATAAACCCTATTTATCATTAGTTGCAAAGTCTCGGGGGAGTTTGCAAACAAAGCAACATCATCCGCAAAAAGCAGTGCTTTTATCCGCACTTCCCCAAATTCTACGCCACCGGGAAGATAATCAACCAAATCGTCTATAAAAAGAGCGAATAAAGTTGGGCTCAAAGAGCATCCCTGTCTTACACCAGATAAAGTTATGAACCAATCAGAGAGCTCAGTTCCATTCCATACTGCAGCTTTTGTTTCCTTGTACATCTCTTCTAGAACTCGTCCAAATTTGCGAGATAAACCCAAACCATATAATTTGTACAGTAATGCTCTTCGGTCTATCGTATCAAAAGCAGCTTTGAAATCAATAAAGAAAACATAAAGTTTTTTGTTCCTTGAGATAAAGTTCTCTGCCAGACTTCTCAAAATGAATATGTTGTCTACTGTTGAGTATCCAGCTCTAAAGCCAGCTTGGAACTCTTTTAATAAGTTTTTTGATTCGATCCAAGTTATAAGTCGATTTTGCAGCAAAGCAGTAAAGATTTTATAGGTGGCATTTTGAAATGAGATTCCTCGATAGTTTGAAGGATCCGCCGCATTGCCTCTTTTGTGTATTGGGAATATAATCGACTCTTGAAATTCCTTTGGCATAATATCACCCTCTAAAACTTTGTTATAAAGTGATGCCAAGCACTTTCTCAGGTTTTCTGTCGCATATTTGAAAAATTCGACTGGTATTCCATTTGCTCCCGAAGCTTTTCCATCCTTCATACATCGCAGCACCATTTCTATTTCACTCGGAGTGATTTCTGGGTCCAGTATATCGTTCTCAAAACCAGGAACTGCATAATGCCAACTGAAACTACTTTGTACCGGATTTAACAGCAATCTGAAATGCTCCTTGAGAATATCTTTATCCAGCATTTTGCTTATGGTAAATTGTTTGCCATTTAGCTTCCACGCTAGTCTCCAGAACTGCGATGCGTCCTTGCATTTTGCCAACATATTCGCTTGCATTTCACCATAATTTTTCCTTTTAGTTAAGCAAAGTTGTTTGAATTTTTTATTTGCTTCTAAGTATTCCTGCTTGAATAGCCCTTGGCTTGATTTTTGGAAAATTTTTAACCATGCAAATGATTTACGACGAGCACATTGACATTCAGCATCAAACCAAGGCTCTTTTGTAACTATTTTCCTTTGATTTTGTTGCTGTGGGTACGAGGTCTTGACTATTAATTCTAGTTTGCCAAAATCTATTTCTTGCTGCGTTTGAAGTTGCAAATCAATTAAACGTCTGTACTCTGGCGCTTTGTTCATATTCCATTTTAACTTAGGCAGCAGCTGCAGGTTGGAATTTTCTATTTCTGCGCTCATTGAATTGCCAAAGGTCACAACTAAGGGAAAATGATCTGAATACGGTACCCCTTTCACCTCAAGATCCGTCACATAAGTTTCCCAATCTTCTCCTAAAATGCTATAATCGATGACTGATGATCCTTGTCCGCCGGCAAATGTCCAATTTCCAGATTCATCGCTCAAGCTGGTTCCATTTTGAATCCGAAGACCAAAAGAATCGCATAGTTCTATCATTTTTTTTCCTCTTACGTTACATATTGAGTCTTTTGATTGTCTATTTACTCCTTTAGCTGCATTCATAGCACCTATTTCGTGCCCCACCCTAGCATTGAGATCTCCAATTATCAAAACGTTTCTTGTATTTTTGTGGCTTAGTACTTCTTCTAGTTGTTCGTAGTCGGACTCCCAATTGTTGCAGTTTAAATATAGAGGTAGTATCCATAGTGCTTTGTTTACCATTTGTATTTCCAGAAATAGTACTTCATTTTGTAATCGAAATTCACACTTGATTCCTTTAAGGTTTTTCTTATACCCAAAGAAACAGCCTCCACTTGCTCTTCCTCTAGCATGCATTTTAATTGCTGGAATCCACTTAAAAATATAGTCTACCATATTATTTTCTACCTTACTAAAGTTATTTTCAGTTATAAATGTTTCATATAAAAATATAAAATCAAAAGTATTCACAAATCTATAAAATTCATTAAAAAGCAATTTATTAATCAAACCTGACACATTATATGATAATATCGTAAAAACTTTTAGATTTAAACAAACATTATCCTTCTTTAAACTACATTTTGTTTGGCAGACGGCTTTAGTACTAAATTTTATAATTTATACTCCTTTCGCCGGCACTGGGCCCAGGTAGTGTGTTGACCCCATAAGACGAAGTTACTCTCCGATGACTTGTGACGTTTGAGTTGTCATTGCTGTTAGTGACACAAACGTCAACCATCTGCTGAAGAATGCACATGCCATCTTCTCCTTCACATTTGAGGATATTGTTTCTATCCAAATAAAATGATTTGTTGTTTACTTGTAATGTTTGTCCACGAATCAATATTTTAATGTTTTTATTTTTTGTGCTTATATCTGTTTTTATTTGTAATAGTCGCTTTCGTTTCTCTCTTGCAGCTTTTGTGTAGTCCCGATGTATCGATATTCCAGTGTTTTTCAATCGACTAGCAGCATTTAGAATGAGTGGCACGTCATAGCTTTCCTGCATTTCAACAATTACACTGGCCATTTTGTTGTCTCTAGAGCGAAATAATCGTGTTCGTTTTATTTGCGCAGGATTATCTTGTTGCAGTAGATCTCTGCACACATTCTTTGCTTTTTCAATTATGTATTTGTCATCTTGCTGCTGGGATGGAATATGCAAGACCAAGTTATTCTCGTTTGATTTTCTTTCGAGATTCTCAACTTGCCGTTCGAGCGCGAAGCACCTATCTTCCATTTGTTTAACCTTGGTCTGTAGCGCAGCATTATCCTCTTGCAACGACTGCATTTTTGTTGTAATTTCTGCAATATCAGATTTTGTCGGCAGATTTTGCAGTCGCGCATCAAGTATTGATCCTAGGCAGGATTCAATCATTGATTTAAGGGCCTCCACTTGCATGTTTCCGACTTCCGAATTTTGTGCAATTGATTTGCGTTGTGGGGAAACCTCAGAAAATAATCTCTTTGCTTTAGGGCCTAGGTATGAAGATTCATTTTTGCCGTTTTCTTCGTTGTTGTTTTTTGGTGTAGTTTTTTTGTTTGGTGGAGTTCTTTTGACACTCATCATATTGATCGGCTTATAATGGAGCTTAATAATTAAATATTGGCTCACCTTTGTAAATATGAATTACACTTTGTATTTTCTCCTGTTTTAATCAGTTTCTACTTTAAAAATAACACTTTTAATACGTTTAATATTCTTAAATTGAAACTTAAATTGAAACCTTCAAATTATTCTCCTTGTTCTCCTTGAACTTGCTAATATACCCGAAAAGATGTTGATGAACAGCAATTGCAAATAGTCAGGAAAAAAAGGCTTAAGTTCAGCTCTTTCGAGAAAATTCTACTTCCTACACCGTCACAGCTTTTAGATCCGTCAGTATAGAATTGTAAGGCTTCATTATCCAAGAGAGCACCGTTCTCCTAAGCATCTCTTGAGGGTATGGTTCCTCGGATTTTGTTATCAAACACCAACTTAGGATTGGTGTAATCTAATCGATGTGGGATGATTCAACCTTAGCGCTAGAAAGTTTATTAAATCTTCCTCCGCTACAGCAAAGAGTAAAGAAGACCGCTGCACTAAGCGGACTAAAGCTTTTATCTAACAAACAGCTTAAGTGAAGAAAACTTACAGTCCTGAAGGCTGAAGGAACTGTTCTCACCAAAAACTGAATCCAAACTAGTTTGAAACTGCCTGACATGTGTTTCTCAATTAGCCACCCACAATGAAATCCCTTTTTCCTGGGTGCCTGAACACGAAGGTTTACAGGGCCACGAAGAGGCTGACTGCCTAGCCAGACTCGGCTCTTAATCCCAACTCACAAAGGCCTGGAACCCTACTGCGGTCTCCCAATCAGTAGCATTGACAATGAACTGGTTACTTGGGAACGGCAGAACATGATCCACACCTGGAACAACTCTAACACTATTTGCCAATGCCAGTCAAAACTTTTGATCGACTTATCTCAAAGACGTATGAAAGAGATGAGCAAACGTGACGCAAAGTTACTTACGGACTTCCTCACTGGACACTGCTCTCTCAAATATCACCTTAAAACATGGGCATCAGCGAGGATGACACCTGCAGGATGTCAGAGGTAGATACTCGCAGTTTTTTTTTTTTTTATCAAAGATTACACTTAGATCGGGATCTTGTATTTTCTTGTGAAGAGAAGAAGCTCCGTTTTAAAGGGGTTGATATTCAATCTTCCAACTTCAGTTCAGTGATTGAGTTTATTTAGAGCCGCTTGCAACAGCTCTGTTAGAGTTTGTGGGTATTTCTCTGAGACAGCAATTGTCAATTTATCCGCGTAGGCAACAACCTTAAATCCTGCTTCTTTTAGATCGTTTAGCCTTAAGCAGTTCGTTGGCGATTAAGTTCCAGAGAAGCTTTTACAGGGTGTCCCGTAATTCATGTGCCATACTTTGGGAATCTTTGTCATATTCTAAAAAAATATTGTTCTACAGTAAAGTCCACTGTTCAATTTTGACATCACTGATTTAGTTCATCTACCCATTGAACATTCATACCCCAAATTTAAATATCCCTGAGGATAGGTAAGTCAATTCGGATTTTGATACCCAAAATTAGAATTTTGCCTGTTTTAGATTATTTCAAGTATGTAGTTTAGTTAGTTTAGTTTATTGACTTCGTAAATATTAACATTACATTTCTTTACACGATTACCAGAGTGACATTTAAATTTAAATAACACATTTTCAAAAAATAAAGTTCACATAAACAATTTTTTTTTTCTTAAAAAAGTTTTAAAAGTTTTCTTCAATGATTTGCTTTCTGTAACGAAAAGCATTTAAAATATATCTAGCTAGGGTGTCCCAGCCACGCTCTCCATTCAAAATATTGATCACTTCATCCAAACTAAGGGTGTCCGTTGCAAAGAAACGCCTTCTAAATTCCTTGAGTATTGGACAGATTCCCAAAAAATGGAAAACATCTTCACGAACGTTCAAGTTGCATAGATCGCACAATAATAGTAGATCAGGTCGATGTGGAATATAATTCAAATTAAAAACTTCACCTCTTATTTTAAATATTGCGCTGATTTGATCAGTTGTATTTTGCTCCAGGAAATAAGTGCTGGTATTTAAAAAATGATTCAGCTTGCTGTAGTAGGTTCTGTATTGAGACGATTCCCCTTCTCTATTGAACTTATCACACATCATGCTTCCAATTTCAGTGTTTCAGTATTTTCATCAATTGATACTGTAAAATCTGCTAAAGAATCGTCTGCCAATTTTTTCCACTCATTAACGCAAGTTCCCCCAGAATTTAATAAATGTTTCAGAACCAGTCTTGGAATCCTTTCTTCGCCAATGCAACTGATCGAAAGATTTTATACTTCGCTATATGTGAAACGTTTTTCTTATCTAAACATCTTCTCCAAACCGATGACAATGCACGTTTAGCTTCAGATAGTTTTTGTTGAAGGTGTTTATTTAGGTTTAAGTTAGAAGTAATCAACACTCCCAGATTGTTTCGTCTTGAAACGTCATTTTTCACTTCTCGCGTACCTGCCACCTCCACTTCTAAAAATCATCATTTTTGACCTTGCCAGGTTAACCGACAGGTTCCAGGTTTTACAGTAGCGTTCAAGTCTATTTATCATAAGTTGCATTCCGTTTATAGTTTCCGATAAGAAGACTAAGTCGTCTGCAAACATTAGTCCTGGAATGTTTTTTCCGCTCATTACTATTCCCCCTTTCACACTGTCGATAATGTTAATGTTAATGACGTTAAAACGTTAATGTACAATATAAAAAAATAAAGTACTGTGAACGCATCCTTGCTTAACGCATATTGACGTATGAAACTCGTCCGAGAGAGATTTACCATCCCATACCATTGCGAAATTGTCTTTATAAATTGCTCTAATAACGGTTATCATTTTTGTTGAGATGCCGTATCCGCAGAGTTTGTAAAAAAGGGCTTCCCTTTGAATAGAGTCGAAATCTGATCGAAAATCTACAAAAAATGCATACAGTTTTTTCCCTCTCGTTTTATAGATGTCACCAATATTTACCAAAGAGAAAATTTGGTCTATAGTTGAATAGTTTTTTCATTCATTTCATGCAAAATCTGCTTGATTTCGACCCATTCGCTTAACCGGTTAAATAGTATTGCACTAAATATCTTTGCCGCTGTGTTGAGAAATGAAATGCCTCTATAATTAGACGGATCCTCAGGATTGCCTTTCTTGTGAAGAGGAAAAATAATTGCTCGTCGAAAACTTTCTGGAACATTACCTGTTTCAAAAACTCTATTGTACTCCATGGTAAGGAGGTTTACGAATTCTTGTGGTAGGTTTTTGAAATATTCGAAGGGTATTCTATTCTCTCCCGGTGCTTTCCCATCTTTGGAGTTCTCTATAACCTTTTCTACTTCCGCTTGGGTGAAAGGAGCATCTAAATATTCATCCAATATGTAAGGTGCTGCATACTGAAATTTTAGTGATATCTGAGGTGTATTGAGAAGATTCATAAAATGCATTTTTAACTGGTCTATATTGATAGCTGTACAAGTCGTTCTATTTTTCCCACTTACAAGTCTTACTGCTTTCCAGAATTCTGCTGACGATTTCGCTTTGTTTATTAGATCAATGTTTCTTCTATCCATTTCTTTCTTTTTTGTATAGCAGAGCGTTTTGTAATACTTATTTGCTTCTGCATAAAGTGTTTTGAAGTAAGGGTTGTTGGTCGTTCTCACTATGTTCAAAAAAGCAATAGACGCGTTTCTAGCTTTCAAACACTCACTGTCGAAACATTTTTGTTTTTTTACTAACAATTTCCTTCCTGACGTTTTTATTGGAGCTGCCCTTTTGATGATATTCAGTAAGGTTTCTATGTCTGGACTCAGTAAATTGCCGTGGACTACCTGGATTTCCAGCTCTATTTCCAAGTTTCGTTGAAATAACGGCAGGAAGCCATCTTTCCATAAAAGCTTTGGTGAAAGCTCTCGAGCGGGCACGGTGGCTTCACTTGAAGTTCTTCTAACTCTGAAGGAAACCTCTAAAGGCATATGGTCAGAAAATCCTTTAACGGCTACTCTAAAATCATCAAAAATCGTGTACCAATCTCCAGAAATAAAACAATAATCAATTACTGAGCTGCGGTCACCTTCACAGCTTCCATTTAATACTCCACAGTCAAAATCATCCGCTAATTCTAGAATTTTGTTCCAAGTATGTATGTATCATAGAGCGTATGAGTTTTCGGGTGCACTTCTTTAAGAGACTTCAAGCATTTTTTGAAAAAAGATGACCCGGAAGTCAAAATTTGGGGGGAAGAACATTTTATTTAAAATTGAGAATCTGGTTACCCTAAAGACCAAAGCAACTTAATTTAGATACAGTTTTAAAATAAGTATTTCTACTAAAAATAAAGTCCAAAATGAGGTCTCTACTATCAGTGCTGACAGAGAAAGCCAACACGTGACACGCGTGCACCAAATTTAAATCCTCAAAAGATGTCAAAGTTAAACAGCGGACTTTACTGTACAACATTTTTTTTCTTAGAATATGACCAAAAATCACATTCGAAAGCTTGGCTCACGAACTACGAGACACCCTGTAGAAAATTTTTAGAGAACAAGAAAAAATTTCGGCATCTGCTTTGAGTCACTGACATGTTTTCTGCAGCGTAAAGACTTTTCTGGCGCATTCCAAACGCCCGTTCTTTTCAATGCAGTCTTAAACGTGCTCAACTCCATATGAGTATCACGACAAATCACGATCATTTTATGAATTTGTTTTGGTGACAACAAGAGAATGAAGTATGGCTTACAATTGAAAAAAAGAAGAGAATATAGTAGACTCCAAAATGAGAATAGCTGAGTAGAGAGAATACTTCTCAATTTTTTAATTTTCATAAGCAAGTTCGTCGAACAAAATACAGTAGTAGAATGCTTCCATAGACTAGAATCAGGGATGGAAAATGAAATTTTTTCAAATTTAGGTACTAAATAAAAACACTTATTTTGAATTGGTGTCTATTGTATTGAAAATCAGTCAAACATTAAAACCACAGAGGATATGATGATACCTCACCCACAACGGTATCTGTCCTGAAATTGATTTTACAAAAACCACTTTGTATTTGCCTGAATGACGTGTATTGCCGATAGTTTTCTTATAAAAGCAAGAATGTAAACAAATGGAAGTTACGGGGCAAGAGAAGCAACAGCTTTCCCTCTTGTTCTTTATTTTTGATAAAAACGAACAACCAATTCAACAATTTGATTCAACTGGATTTGATAAACGCCACAGAAGCTTGATCCACGCCCACAACAAAATAGAAACCGTCTTTACCATCCCGATTGCTTGCTTCCCTGTGAGAGTGAATTTCTGAGTTACGAGTAGTACATCTTCCGTATTCCTGAGTTTCCCCGAGATAAAGCAGACAACTCGTGTCAATACCGGCGCCCTGATAATTTCAAAAGAAGAATTTGGAGGGTGGAATTTTAGGCACAGAGGCACGCAGCCAATCAGTTGTCTGCTGATTATATCACTCGACCATAAAGGTTCCGTCCTCCAAACATCATCTTTCCGATTGAATGTGTGTGCTCTGTGCTCTCAGTCATAGCTAGCTCCCACAAATGATCTTCACCGTGCTTGCGCTTTGTGATGGTGAAGCTGTTGTCATTGCCATTCTTGCAGATACGTACTTTAAAATGCGAGATGACCACTCTGTTAAAGAGCAACTGTCTTTTCTTTCGCTGTACGGCGGATTTTCTTCCTTTCGAGTCTTTATCCCGTCCGGTCAGTATCGGTGGACCAGACTGAATAGCAAACTCGGTTTCATTCGCCGACGTTTCGGTTGGGCTTTCAGGAGTATTAACCTTGATGGTTTTTTCCTTTCCGTCCGTGGACCGAATTCACAAGTCTTGCGATTTGTTCCTCCAGTTTCATTCACTGGCTTTCCAGTTAGACCAACAGGAGTTTGACAGAGCTTTCGGAAACCTTCTTTCTTTTGACCCTGCTTGCGCTTGCGGAAGATGGGGTAACTTTGGTGACGGAAGACTGTCCTGAATTTGTGGATGAGACCTCTTCCGACCTGTCCCTTTTCGCCACCATCATCAGAGGTTTCCAGCTGGATTTAGTGTCTTCGGTCACCCTGATTACCTCTTTGCCCTACGTTGCCGCTCGCATTCTCTCTAGCTTCTGCTGACGCTTGGTGAGCTGTTCTCCAGAGGATGCCACCACTGGATTTTGATCTGCTTTTTCAGCTTCACTTGGTCCTTTGGTAACACCACTCTGATCATCAGCTGAACCAGGATGAGAATTTGAATCATTCCAGCTCAAACCACGAAGTGCCTAATTAAAAGACCTGCACTAGTCATCGGTTACAGTACCTTCGACTCTGGTGTCGAATGGGACGACATGTATGTATGTAGATGGAATCCATGCCTCTGCCGTAGCTGAGAAAACCACGGGCGAATTGTCGTTTTGAATGCCACCTGGACAATTAAAATCCTTTGGGTTATCTTTCAACTTGTTTTTGATAATTTCTTAGTTTTCGTTCTATTTCCCTATCCTTCAAATATGTTTTGGCATCGAGCTCGGTTTAAAGAAACTTCTTAAGCCCCCTCACTACGGCAAGGTGACTGATCGTCGAGAAGGATAAAATAATTAGGCAACCTCGATAATGAGTGTCAAACCTTCTATTGGATGTATAAGAAAATCTAATGCAACATTTTTGGAAGCTTCCTGTCTTCACTTTGTGTTTGGAGCGAGCGTAGCCTATCTCAACAATCGTTTCTTAGTGTACCTCTTACCCTCTTTACAAATGTTGATATATTGATTAAGCTTTATGTGCACCCTATACAATATTCATTTCTTGCCCGAACCATTCACACAGACCCTGCACTCAAGTAACATATGTGTGTATGATGCGATCGTCCCTTGATACATTTAACAATAGCAACACATAAACGTGTAACACAACGACACCATACCTCATCGAACCCAAAGCGGTTTAATAAAAAGGAAGACTTCATCAGAAAAAAAATCTGACTTCTAAACAGAGATAATATCCTCGTTGTTACTGGTGCGAATATCCTTGTTCTGTGCGTATTGATTTCACCCCTCCCATGAAAAACTATCTTCTGCAGCATTAAACTGCTACGACCCAGATTCATTCTCTTTTGTCATCCCTAGAAACTTTTATTTATGATATGTCCCATTATTTCCTTTTTTTTTGTTCTCCTTTTAATGTATACGAGATGCGAGATTCTGTACTGTACCCATTCATTTTGAACTCGATTTGACGTCATTATTTCTATTCATCAGGTTTTTTTTTATTCAATTTAGTTCTTCCACTGCAATAAATAGACATGTCGTTTCCTTTCACTTCACAAAAACAAAGAAAGAAACGACGAACGAATGGCAAGGAATGGTGGAAGGTGGAGGGCAAACAAAAAAACGCATGCTTAGCAATCCTTTTCATGTGACTGCCGACTGCGTTCTCGTTTATAAAGACAGGTCCTGCACGTTCGTATAAACACGTATCTATACGTTATGTCCATTGTCCATGCCATGGAATTGCTGGCCTGGACACACACATCTTGTAGCTATTGCTCGAGGCAATTGTGCCAAGATATTCTCCAAGGGAATGCGATTTGCAGAACCAAATTAGTGCTGGAAGATTTGTAAAGTGAATGCCCTGAGATAGTAGATAGTTACCTCCGGAGGCAGACAATAGTTTCTTTTTCAATTTTTTTTTTTTATTTGATGTTGAGCGGAAAGAACGTTAACAAACGGAATCACAACGAAATAAGAAATAAATTGCTTAATGGTCCCGAAGGAATACAAACATACCTGCCTAGATTTTGCAAAAGAAATTTTTCAAACTTCTAGAAAAATGTAGCTACACATAAATTCGTAGAGACTCACACAACCTCGTTTAGCACAAAACCTACAGCATACATAAATATAATGATGAGGAGATAGGTAGATACGTTCGTTGTTTCCTTGAGTAAACGTAAACGACACAATTACGTCACATAATGGCATTATAATGTTTTATGATGCTGCTGATGGCGTCATAGCGGTAGGTGTACATCCTCTCTGTGAGTGTTTTGTTATATCGGTAGGTAAACATATCTACACCTACCTACTTATGTGACATCATTTAGTTTACATTTAGTCAAAAGCTTTTCCAGTGAAAAGGAAACAGGGTGGCTGGAGAGGAGAGTAGGGCGTCGTTCGTCGCTCGTCGGCGTTGTTGGGAAAGAATAAAGAATGACATCGGAACTTGGGAGACACTTTTAATTTAATGAACTAAGTTTACATTTTTTTTTGGAACACGAATAACAAACCTAGTTGGGGGGATGAACATACATCCAAAGGTACCTTTACCTGACTACCTTTGTTGCAACGGCAACCTAGTTATAAGTTTAAAGCGATTCCCTTCAGAGCTGTAGTTGAACATGAACACACATCAGAGTATATTGAGACAGATCCTTTTACGTTTGAAATAATAGACATGAAAAAAAAAAAAAAATATAGAAATTACTTTTTAAATAGTTCTTCCAACAGAGCGAGCACTCCTTTGTTTCTAGACGTAGGCATTTACCAAGTAAACACAAACTAAATGTGTGCAAAGAACCTGCCTTTATTGTTGACAGAAGTAACAGGTTGAACCACCTGAGGTTCTGACGTAAAGTGGAAAAGCTTTTGTACAAAAATAATGAGTTCTGAAATCTATTGGGGGAAGCCTTGTTTTTGCTCGCGTGTAATGTTGGTGGTTTGCCTATACAACATAATTCAATTTATGAATTCAAATAGAATGCAGCAATGATGATAGTTGAGTCATGGATAAATTTGAGCAGAGGAAAAGTCACAATGTAAAGGCTATATGTATGTATTTGTGACAGTAAAGGGGCTTGGGAGAACAATCATAACTCCAGGGAAGTAGTAGGTACAGTTCTTCTTTCTTGTCGGGCGTAGTTTCATGAGAAGACTTCCTATATCCGCACAGCTATTTTTCCTTTGTGATGATCGATGAATAAGAATGAATGAAATAAATCGTGGTTTTGTAGTCGCCACGATTGTACATTTGAAGAGAGAAGAAGTTGGGAAAGGACGCTTTTTTTTTGTAGCTTTCCATTGTCCCAAAGTCTAGGCAGAAATGTCATGTTCGCTTTAAGGACTTTTCCTTTTTTTTGCAGATCGTATTGTGATGATGGTTTCTAGGATAAGGGAGTTCCCTGAAGGAGCAACCGTCTTTGGGTTATCGTGTATTTTTTTTTCTTCAATTGATTGAAGCTCTGAGAGACTAGACGCAAGTGCGGAGACGATAACGTTTTCGGTTTCTTCTTTACAGCTTTCCCACTTAACTGCTTTACCGATCGTGGGGCACGTAGCATTGACCTCAGTATATAAAGTTTATATGATTTATTTAATTCAAAAGTCACTTACTAGCTTATGAATTAATTTTTTTTTAATCATAAGTCACTTACTAACTTATGACTTAATGATTTTTTAATTCACTCGCAACTCTGATATAAACCGCCCGGTCTGGGATTGTTCCATACCTGAGGCCAACTAAATGCAGGTTCCGTTGCTTTTGTCTCTATCAGTGGTTTGGTCTGCCTTTTTTTTTCCTGCGCGGTAGTAAGTAAATAAATAGGGTGGCGCGAAAGAGCGAGGAGCCCCAGAACCATGTCTTGTGAGGGATTGGAGGGAACCTACATTTTTCTGCCGATTTCCAACGTCTAATCGAGAAAGCGTTTTTCATGGCAATGAATCTACTAACGGAGGACTTGCCAATTCTTTCATTTTTGCCTCTGTTGGGATTCGAACCACGAACTTCTGGGGTAACAGGCATATATGCTAACCATCACGCCATGGGTACCACGTGAGCATGAGGTGCCATGGTTTTTTTTTCTATACATGAATACCTGCAACTTTAAGGCGTCTGTCTTGAGCTTTATTTATATTAATATCAAATACTGGTTTCAGAGGAAACTGCAGTCTTTTAAGCTGAATTTGCAAATCTTTTGGAATTGTAGGAATATGGTGAATCAAAACGTTTTCTCCCTGTCATTTTAGTGATGATTGAAGCATTTATTGCGCTACTTTCCAGATGTGTAATTTGTTTGTAGTTTTGGCGCGTCAAGATTTCTCTTTATCAGGACTGGAATACCAACCTGCAGCTTCAACTTACAAGAAGGAAAAATTAAGAATCTCTGAAGGTTGTTATGTGACTTGCTCAGTGTCCTTAATATTTTCTTCTGATATATCGAGCCCTTTCCGCAAAATCATCCTAAGCGACATTTTATACAAAACGGTTTTTTTTTATATAATTCAAAAGCTAACACTGTTTTCGCAATTTTCTGCATTTTTAGTTTTACATTATAACTATTTTACGACAAGTTACAGCGAAAATAAATTTTATCGTAAACGACAGACCTTTGGTACTTTTCGTTTGAATGCTTATGATACAAATTAAAAAAAGCTTTTTCCTATAAAACTTTCTTTTTGTCACTTACGATAAAATGGCGGGAAGGGCTCGATATATTCGACAACATCCCCCACCATGTCTGACATAATTCAGCTATCTCATTCTGTCGACATTTTGAAAGAAATCACCTCACGGTGAAAGAACTTTTGAAATCGGTCCAGTAGTTTCTAGATTCCCGTTTGCAAATATAGGGATAAATCATAAAGCCTATGTCCATCCACGTTCTAGGATTTGGTATCTTTGTACGAAAGTTCATATAAATAGGTTCGTTGGTTGGGGCGGTAGATGATAACAAAGAAAAACAGACAGACAGAGTAAATTTCGGTCTTATAATCTTAGTAAAGACTCCGTTTCCATAGGAATAAGGGGACTTTTTAAAGTTTAACTCAGGGATAGTATATAGCATTCTAACGGTGGATACGGTGGATGATTTTATGAAATCGGTGCTGTAGTTTCTAAGTTCCCGTTCCCGTGGGAGCATAGGTATAAAATATATTAAAATATATAGCCTACGTCCCTCCTCAAATTCTAGATTATCTTTGTACGAAAATTCATTTAAATCGGTTCAGTAGTTTGGGGCGAAGACGATTACATAGAAAGACGAACGGACAGACAGCTACTTTTAGCGTTTATAATATTAGTTAGGATTTACTTAGGAAAATTTTTAAGGACTCACTATTAATATTTTAGGAACAGGACTACTTCGAAAATGGCAAAAAAAAAAAATTATAAAATGTGTTTATAAAAGGACCAGGCTTCATATGTAACTCAAATTTTTTAAACTTTTAACTGAATTAAAAAGAATATCTTATAAGTTTTAAAATGATACCTTAATCGTCTTGATCGCTTGAATACAGACAATTTTAGAGTAAAAAGTCTGAAAACCATAAAACCAAAAAAAAATGCTTTGACTATTTCGTATTTTGTTAGCAAAGTAACATTTGAACTAAGTTTGAGCAAAAGCGGAGGTGTAGCAACAATTTGCATTGACCATTTTCATATGGAATGGGTCAATTGTATGCAATATCTGTAAATCTTCAGGAAATAGAAGATGTTAAACATTTTATTGGAAAGTGTGAGGTCTTGATGAAAATAGGTTGATCCTTCTTTAATTGCGATTTCCTAGCGGAGGAGGAATTGATATTGCTTTTAACAAAATGCAAGTTCCGATGCTATTCAATTATTGTAAACTTGTACTGTCAAGTATAATAATAATGATGCCTTCTAATTAATTTTTTTTCTTTTCTTTTTATTATGTTAAAGTTTTGGGGGAATTTGTTTCATTGTCAGCCTGGCAAACTGTTGTGCGATGCTATATTAAATGTGTATTGTATTTTATTTATTTCTAATAAGAATAAAACTAATTAACTAACTAACAATACTGTCGTCATCCAGAAGAAGCTCTACATGAGCATCGTCAATGAACTTCGTCTGAGCAGTTCTCTGTCTTTGAATGTGAAATGGTTGCTCCTTTATTCGCGCTGTTTTATGGTATTTCTTGAAAAGCTTGGTGTGCATTAGCAATTTGAGCCGAAACCTTTACCACAACCTCTATTGGAATATCCTTGAGTAGATTGCGAAAATCTAGCCGCAATGTAAATATTTCCATCCAATTCGATACCTTTCTTTGCATCACCAACTTAAGAGTCATCAAACGGTCACTAGATTTGGAAATGGTTAACACGAAGCCAAGAAGCTCTTCCACATGGATAACTCTTAGATTCTCTACGAACTACGTACTAAGACTTTGAGTCTTTAGTTTATTCGCTAATTGAAGTCTAATCGAATTTCTTGAAGTCTTTCATAATTGGCGCCCATTTAGAGCTCCGCAAGTTTTTTTTTAAATTACTTGATGTTCGAAAAAAGAACTGTTACCCCTTCAACTGTTAACTCCATCGCCTTTCTTCCCGCTACGTAATTTGCTTCTAAAACATAAATACTTTTATCACTAATTATGAAGAAAGTTGAGGTTAACTTTAATTGAATCAATCAAATAATTTTTAATTTTAACCCAATTTGTGACTTTTGAAGGTGTAAATCTTTATACTCTTAACAGTAATGGCCCCTATAACAAGGCCCATCGTAACAATGTTGGACTCAATTGTCAAAAAGAAGCATCATAGATGCCCTCGTGGTGATTGTTTTGCCACCAAATTTGTTACGATTCAAAAAATTGCCTAACCCCCAAAAAGTTTGTTACCCTTTTTTGGGCATTCGTTGTCCGAAATTGTTACGACGGGCCTTGTGATAGGGGTGAACAGCTCCACCACTGTTCCTATCTCTCATAGTGTCAAAATGGCTTACTTAGACTACCGATTTTTAAGGAAATCTCTACTCATTTCCAACACAACATTCAAAGTCCCAGCTTTTTATTAAAAGACTAAAATACTCATGCTTGTGGAGGTCTTCCAATTCTACCAATTAAAAGTAACTAAACCGTTGTGAGCTATCCTTCCCTTAAGAGCTCAGAAATACTGTACCTCATGCAGTATTTGCATCCATCCCCTAGCCAAATTGGGATTATCAGATCAGTATATTGCGTTTAGTCATGGGAACTGAAAATTTCCCTTCCATCCCACGCTCGTACATTCAGCATAAAAAATCGATAACGTATACGTCATATGCTGCATCATCCCTCGTATGGTGTGGTCTTACCCATGTGCTGTTGCCTTTCAAGCCTCCCCTTCTGAAAGGGATATTAATAACGTCTCACGTGCTGTGCTAACTCGTGTTGGGTCAATCTTGCTAATTATGTATGAGTATAGCTATGTATACTGTGTAAATCTCCGCACGTTAGTATCATGTGGGGGTCGGTCTACATCTCACGTACATGTATACTGAGGGTAAATATTTTCGAATAAAAGTGACGCCGCTTCAGGCAAGCGCAAGGGGCAAGTGGTACCGCTAAAAATGTCAATATTTTTCATTATTGCTTCAAATAATGTTAAGAATATGGACCCTTTTTCCAAATGCATTTGACATTCGATTAGGCAGAATGCAACATGGCATCAGAAAGTTTCGCACAAGGGTTGCTTTGGGGGATAGCCACCCTTGGGTTATTCTTTTTAGGTTTTCCTTTTTTAATGCAACAATAAATAAAACAAATGTATTTGATCAAAAATTCATGAAATTTTTTGTTGGTTTGTGTGAGTTTGTGTGTGTGGTGTGTGTATAAGTAAGACCATTAGTGTGGGCCGGTGTGAAGTGGAAATGTAAAACGAAAATAAAGGAAATTACAGCAATCCTGTGGGATTTGAAGCGAGCTCAACGAATAAAAGTGGACGCAAAAAAAAAAATATCCACGTAAATTATGAAGAGGCTTGTAATTAATATTTTGCGATGGCAGCAACGGCAAGCCAGCCATTGCCCGTCGAGGCACTTTGCTACCTTGGGGTGCATTCGATTATGTTGTTGATTGTTTTGCAAATTGAACAAAATGAGTTGAGGGCGGGTTTTTGCTCTTGGCTAAGCTAACCTGGAAAAACTTGAAATTTTTCGAGTGGGGTTTGGCTTTGAATTGAACGCACTTATGTCTCTGGTCGTTGCAAAAGGGTTTTTATTTTAACCACAGCATTGGTCGTGTTTATTCTTTTTGGATTTTCAAGGGTTGCATTACCATTCATGACATTGAAACTGCATTGCAGTAAGGAAAAAATAAGTGAAGAATACCGTCACATTGCCACTTGGAGATGCGTTGAAGTATCAAAAGTTTTTTCGAAACCTAGCTCTTAAAGTTATTTCGATCAGGTTTTTTTTAACTCGCACTTTGAGAAGTATCTGGCATATCTCTCATTGAATTTTTTTTAAATAAATTAAACTCGCGCTATTTAGAGGTAATTTATAAAACGGGACTTTTTGGCTGAATAAGGAAAGATTGAGCTTAAATAGCGCCCATTGAACTGAATAAGTGAAGATTGAGCTGAACAAGTGAAGATTGAGCTGAACAAGTGATGATTGAGTTTACAAAACTCGTTATGAGTAAGCGAAACATGGAGCTGAACAAGCGTAGGTTGAGAAGATTGAACTCAACAAGCGAAGATTTTGAGAAATTTGAGAAAATTGGCGAAAATTGGGCCGAATAATGAAAAATTGAGCTGAGTATTGAGTAATCATTATGCCAAATAAGCAAAAATTTAAATGAAAAAGTTTATAGGTTGAGCTGGACGAATGTTGAGCTGATGAAGCGGAGATTGAGGTAATTAAACAAAAATTAAGCTTAACGTAAATAATTGGGCGAAGTTTGAGCTAAATCAAAAGAAGAATGAGCTAATTCAACGAAGATTGGCCCGAATAAGCGAAAATTGAGTTGAACAATCAAAAATTGAGCTGAACAGACTTTGAGCTGACGAAGCGAAGACTGAGATAGCTTAGCAAAGATTGTGCTGAGCAACGAAAATTGATCTAAAGAATCGCAGATTTAGTTTGAGAAGAGAAAATTGAGCTGAATCCAACGAAGATTCACTTAAACTCCTCGCTTATGCCAAATAAGCAAAAACTGAGCTGAGTTATTTGATATTGAGCTTAATAAGTGATGGTTAAGATGTAGCAGCGAAGATTGAGCTGACCACGCGTTGAGCTGACGAAGTAAAGTTTAAATTGAATAAGCAAACATTGAGTTGCAAAGGCGAAGATTTATCGTAATTAGCTCAGATTGAGTAGGAAAAGCAAAAATTGAGTCGAATCAAACGAAGATTGATAAGCGAGGTTTGAGCAGTATAAGATTAATAACCAAGCTGAGTAATCGAATATTAAGCATAAGTTAAGATTCCGATGAACGATGTAGGATTGAGCTGAACACACCTTTATCTGAAGATTGCGGGAAATATGCGAAGATCAAGCTAAAAACGTAAGATTGAGCTGAGTAAATGAATTCTTGAGCTGATTATTTTTGCACAGTATTTAGCAGCGTGGGCTTTTGCAAAATTTTGCCGGTTTCATGAACCAGTTTACAATCTTGTCCCAGAAAGACGAGGAGTCATTCCACTTCCTTTGTTTGTGCCCAAGTTTAGTTCACACAAGAATATGTTTTCGACAAACTCGGCAACATATCACATCCCAAAAAAACTGCTATTGGTTCAGTGAGCCTCATAAATCCTTAAAATCCAATCACATACCGCCCTTTTCACTCTCCTACTTCTTATCCTCCGTTATCCTGTGAACGGGAACTGATCTTCTGAGTTCCAAGTGAGGGGTGGCTGCGTTGCCCATCCGACATTACCTCAACCTAATTCAAGTCTTTGTATGGTAATTTATCAAAGCTAATGCAATTCACAGAAGTTTTACCTTTCGAAAGAATGCTGTAGTCATTTTTTTGTAAATCTCAACACAAAAACTAGACCTTCGAAATCGATAAAATAATTTGGTTGAGAATATGTCCACACTATGTCGGGCGGCAGTCGTATATATTTCATTCGTTTTGCATTTTGGTCGGCTCTCGATAGGTTGACAGGCCGATAGGGACCTCCACACAAACACTAAAGGTTTTGCCGATCAGCATGTGCCGATTGCCGTTCGTCGTAGTGTGGGCTAACCTTGAGTACTCACAAACAACTTCTTCTTCTTTCCATTTCCGGCGTTACGAGTAGTGATCTTGAAGCGATCACAACTCTCCCACTTTTCTGCTTCACACTAGTGATCCGCCTGTGGGGTACGCCGAACACACTCACAAACAACAATCACATGAAATGAAATAGGTCTTTGTTCTATCAGCAAAATTATATATTTTTGTATATTGAACAACTGAAACAATTTGATCAAGGCTTTTCGTAGTTTCGATTAAAGAGCCAAACTAGAGTTTTTTTTTGCTCAGAGATGGAGTAATTCATGTCATGAAAAGCTCTTTTTAACTTAGCCATTCGGAAGCGGCATAAAATTGTAGGCCCTTTGAAATGTTTAGGCCCCGAAATTTCCGTAGTTTTGTTGCGCTACCCTATTGATTAATTTTTCATGGAATGGTTCATAATTGTGAGGTTTGTCAACGCATCACTAGTGTGATGTTAAATGCGGAAAAGCTGTGATTCCTTAGAGGTCTTAATGCTCATAGTGAAGAAGTTCGACTACCTGTCGTTGTCTGTTCCATAGGTTCAGGGTCTGTTGGCTTCCGATGTGTTCATTGTCGTTTGGTAACCCATTGACCTATTGTGAATTCATTGGAGGTAATGAATAGCAGAGTCATCACCCTGGGTTATTAGGGGTGGAAATCTCATTGAACGATTTGGAGCCCTGAACGAGGCTTTTTCCCTAGTGTGGGCCAAGCTAGGAAGTGAATCCTTCCTCTGCCTCTTCGTCTTGGTATCCACTACATAAGTCGGATGTGCTGATGCCTATTCTCTTCATGTCGTTACCCAATGAGTTGTGTATCGTAAGAATACCAATGAACAGAGAGAGGTGAGGCCTGCTAAGCTGAAGCAGAATTTCGGTTTTTTTCTTGGAAATATCTGGCCATAAGTTTTTGGAAATCCGGCATATTTCTTTAGATGACCACCTGTCATTGGCGGTTTTTAGAAAGTTTCGTTGTTTTCGGTTTTTTTTTTGCTCTAGTGGCTTGAGAACTGATGTGTTACTTTTGCTGAATTCGAGTGCTGACCCGATTTTGGTCAGCTTGTCCGCCATTTTATTACCGTTTATGTCACGGTGTCCTGGAACCCAAATTAAAGTTACGGTATTCGTTGAGCTGAGCAGTCTTCGATTACTGCGACAGATTTCTACTTATTTGGATATATGTATATCAGTTTGATTTATGATGGTTCTGTGGCCTGATATGGCTATTTTCCAATTGCTGCATTGTTTGAGTAGCAGCGCGCTTGTGGGGAGCTAGCGGCTGTGGTTGAGCCAATGCAGGCAAAGGCTTTGGATTTTGTTTATGGTCTTCAAGTTTGACGCCTTCTCTAATGATGGCCACCAGTAGAGATTAACTCACCAAGCCATCATCCTGAATGCCACTGTTTCCATACTCACAATCTTGTAATCTCAGCTGTACGCCCATTTAACTCTCTTTGCAGTTCTAACTTCCTGGATTCTTTTTAAGTCATATGCTATTTTAAGTCATATGGTATTTTGACACTGTCAGTTGTTTCCCGCTCGAAATCTTGACAGAAAATCATTGTAATACAAAACACTCATGGTTTCCACCTTCGTTCTGTACCTACGTATACAGACGTGAATCTGGCTGCTCTAGCCAAGACTGTGAGATTCAATTGGCCATCAGTGGCCGTTACAGAGAGCCATGATAACCGATTTTTTTTTTTGTTAATGACATTGATGATATGGACTTGGACGACCACCTTTTGCTCCTGGAGGATGGCAAGCCATGTCACACAGCTCATCCCAATCGATCTTTCCAAAATCGTGTTATCATCAGAAGTCTTTTCTATGCGGCCAATTGCCTCGGAGTAGCTATATGGCTTTTGAGTTTATTGTTATTGTGGGGACCCGTGAATTACCGATGTTATCTCAACAATTCACAAGCACTTGACTCTAATATTATCCAAGAGACCCATGAGCTACAGCCCAAAGCCATCAATAAGGTCTTGATAAATTTGGGTGACAGAATGGGCTTCTGCGAAGTTAGTCGAAGCAGCCACCTGAACGACATTGTGTTTCATAATTACTTGGTTATGTTATTTCTAATGTAGCCATAGTATACAGGGTTTCCTATAGAAAAAACTTTATGTTTATCAGGTATTTTTTGGAAAAGAATAACCTCAAAGTCAAAATTTGGCGCGGGGAAGAAAATTTTAATACCATTTAAAGTACTGAAAGCCTGGCAACCCAGCCAAATTTACAAAGATTAGTTTTTCTACTAAAAATAAAGTCCAAAATGAGGTCTCTACCATCAGTACCTTCAGAGAAATCGAACGCAACATGGGTCAAGGTGGTGCACCAAAATTTGCCATTTTTTTTTTAAATCGTCAGAAAGTGATGCCAACATTCAAAAGCAGAGTTTAATGTAGAACAAATTTTTTCTTAAAATTTGACCAAGAATCACATCCCAAAGTATTTCACACGAATAACGGGACACCCTTGAAATTGGAACCATTTTAATTGAAGCTGTTTTAAACCTCATTTTCCATCCCTGCTTAACAATAGTGACTCGCCCGTATGGTCTACTCTTACTTACTTACTTGTGCTGTGTTTTCTCGACAGCCACCTTAACCTAACCTAGCCTAACCTACCAATGTTGCCAAGCAAATCATTTCGTCTTAAATAATTTCAAGATTTAATTGAATCTTATGCAATGATTTTTCGCCAGCAAATTCATATACATGAATGTTGTTTGGAAGATAGCTCTTAAGGTGAGTCCACTCAATGCCAAAAATTCAGAAATTCCCTGTGATCTTACAGAGTGGAATTTATTTTCAACGAAATTTTTTCAAATTCAAATAATTTATTCGTCAGTTTGAGTGCCTTTGGTTGTTTTATTCCCATTCTATTCAATAAAACAAAACCTTTGCACAGCTTCAGATGCTTGAGGCTGTCAAATGACATTTTATCAAAGCATACTTTTGGGTGTTACTGAAACATTTTGAATTGCTTTTGCGTCTGTGTGTGTGCTCTTATGGGTCTCTTGTGAATAATTTTCGATTTTTTTATGGATTCTCAAGCCATTTATACGGGCTTTTGAAGTTGCATCCATCAAAATCTGAAGGAGTCCATTGGAATTTTACAACCAAATCACAATTCAGTAATAAATTCAAGTCAGATGTTTGTTGGTTATAACGTTTGGGTCATTGACTTTCGAATTGCTCCTGAATCGCAGCCAACTTTGTTATCTGATTCACTTTTAAGTCACTCTTGTGTTTTCATTACGCAAAGTTAAAAGTTAAACGACAATGTCTTTGAAATCTTGCACATAGAAAGTAGGTCTGAAAAGAGGTCAAGTGCGATATGAGAGGAAATGACCATCAGTAACTATACTCGTTTTGTTCGCAATTTTTTTTCCTAGAAATTTATTGCACCTAACAGCTGCAAGTTATGAAACGGTGTTTTAGTAAGCTTAGTGATGTGGGAAAGTTCCGACTTGCTGTCTGTGACACAAGCATAAACTAAATCCTATTCGTCTTTTTTAATTGAGAACATCGAGACTTATTTCGAAAGTACCTTTCTTGAGATGCATAAGAGGATGTATATTCAACGCAGGAGCGATTCTGATGTTAATTTGATGGAAAGTTAACTGGTTCAGGAATTAAATAGTTACTTACTTAAGGTGGCGCTACAGTCCGGGTCGGACTAGGGCCTCAACCAACATGCTTCTCCAGCCAGCTCGGTCCCTAGCTGCCTCCAGTTTTGCACGCCAAGTTGGTTGAGGTCCTCTCCTACTTGCGTGCGCCACCTGAGTTGCGGTCTTCCTTTACTGCGCCGTCCCTCGTGATTGGATTCGAAGACTTTCCGGGACGGAGCGTTGGTGTCCATTCGCTCTACATGACCTAGCCATCTAAGCCGCTGGACCTTGACTCGTTTGACCAGATCAGTGTCGCTGTACAGCCCGTACAGTTCGTCGTTAAATCTTCTTCTCCACTCTCCATCTATGCAGACGGGACCAAAAAATCACCCGAAGAATTTTTCTCTCGAAGCATCCTGAAGCGTTCTCGTCTGCCTTTGATCAGGAATTAAATGTCTTCAATAAATCTACTTCGATTATACTTGACCTTGTCTCCAGTTTCTTAACGCTCTGGTAGCCTCAAGAATTTTTTCCAGAAACCCAAAACCTATCAGAAAGCGGGGAAAAAATTTCCTTGACTTAAGTTATTTTGATTTCATTCGAAACAAAGGCATCGACGGACGCATAGGCTAGAAAGCCTGAAAAGCCCACTCCTTTTGATTAAGAAGGGCTTACTGCATCTTGGTCGATTGCCACCCCAAAAAAACTGGTGCCGAGTTATCGTACACGTGAACGACAAAAAAGATACTGAATTATATGGGTTTGGCATTACTTCTCACATTATCGAGCCTTTTAGTACCACAATTTGATATCCTCTCATCAGCATTTGAACGAAGTGAAATCAATAAATGGGCAGTAGACTGATAACGTCCAATTTTCAGCGAATGGGACTCACTCGATCACTGATGCGGTAATTCGGCTTCTGGGTGAGGCGTTCAAAAAGAATCTCTCCCAATGCTAGCCGCTGTTAGCTCGCATTAGTTTTACTCTCTTAAAATGTTTAGTTTTCTAACCCCAGCAATTCAACTGAGCCTTGGAAATACGTGTAACCTCATTCTGCGAAGTTGTGCCCGTGGCGTAATGGTAAGCATGTCTGCCTTTCACGTGGGAGGTTCGAATCCCATCAAAAACATTGAATTGTTTGTCCACGGGTATCGTAGAATTGGCTCCGAGAGTAACAAACTGCCATGAAAAGCACTTTCTCACGTAGCCATTCAGAATCGGCATACAATTATAGGTCCTTGAAAATGCGTAAGGCCGCCAGCTTTCCATAGCTTTGTTGCGCCACCCAATTCTAAGTTTTTCCAACATTCTGCACTTGCTTAAGTTCCTACCTACTCTAGCGAAATCACTGAGAAGAAATCCATCTCTCGTCGTTTAATACAAAGCAATCAAAAGACCATTGCTTACCTTACCGTGTTCAACTGAAACTCCCACACTCCATTTAAACGACAAAAGTTGTTTAAAAAATTTTATTCAATTAAACCTTAGACTAAATCTTACAACTCTATATTCAGTACATTTTCATTTTTACAAAATGATAAATACAAAACCATAATCCTAACTGCCCACAATCACACTATTTACAAACGATTGTCTATCACATTCACGCCTTAAAAAAAAAACTCCCGACCTCCACTATGGTATAAAGCCATGATCTTGTTTGATCATATCAGCGGCCTTCTCAGCAATCATAAATACTGGTCCATTGGGATGTCCAGACATGATTTCTGGCATAATACCAGCATCAGCAACTCGCAGATTTTTGATACCATATACTCGAAGGCGAGGATCAACTACAGCGGCACGATCACTTTTTGGTCCCATTTTAGTCGTACCCGAATAATGATAAATGGTGAATGTGAAATGCCTAACATAACACTCCCAATATTCGTAGGTTTTGTATGCGAACTGTGAACATGTAGGTATTTTCCTTTCCCAGAGTTTAGCATTGATTGCCTGGAAACCGGGTTGATCCATTAAACTGATCGATTTAAGTAATCCTCGGACAGATATATCGACGTCGTATGGATGATGCATGTAGTTGGCATAGATGAGGGGATACTTCGTTGGATCAGTGTTTTTCAGCAAAATCCTACCTCTTGATTTGGGTCTCAAGATCATAGGGAAGATCATGAACGCATTGAGGCTCTTCTCCTCGATCTCTCGGAAGAGGGCGTCATACACGATGTCCTTCAAACCGAAAGCTCTTGAGATTGCTGGATTTGCCGACATCGAACCACCAACCATGAACAATTCTATATCCGGCCAGCCATCCTCGAGCTCTTGATGATCAAGATCCCAAAAAGCGATCGTTTCACAACCACCTGGTGATCCATATGGTCCAGACTGTCGATTGAATTCGTTCAAAAGCAAGGGATCAGCGAAGTCTTCGAAGTGAAGGGAAGTGGCGTTGGTGGTGAATGTCACAGCTGGGGCAGTATGATCCTGCAAATTATAACCCACGGCAAGATCGGCAATGGGTTTGATGCCCACTTCACGCAAATGCTTGGCAGGTCCGACACCAGACAACATAAGAAGTTGTGGAGAGTTGATTGCTCCAGCGGTCACAATCACTTCCTTGCGAGCGAGAACCTTGTGGTAATGTCCGTCGGTTTTCACCACGACACCATAAGCTGCTTTGGTTTGGGGGTTTATTAGAATTTTGGTGACCAATGCGCGTTTCTTGATGTGTAAGTTTGGACGTTTGCCCTTGATTGGGTAGAGATAAGCCCGATTCGAACTCCATCTGGTGGCATTTCTGGTTGTTGTATGAAGATATGACACTCCAGTTTGAACTCGTCCATTGTAGTCCACGTACTTGAGACCATCCTCTTGAGCTGCTTCGACGAAGGCTCTCGCAATTCTCGACTTCCAGTCGACATACGAAACTTTCACTGGACCATCACGACCAACATAGTCCGGGTCTGCATTTGGCACACTGCTTCCCTCATATTTCTTGAAGTATGGAAGAACATCCTCGTAGCTCCAACCTTCATTACCCAATTCCGCCCATCGATCGTAGTCTCTGCGATTGCCTCTCGTGTACATCATATAATTCAAGACACTCGATCCACCCATTACCTTGCCTCTGGGCCAGTTGCAGCGGTTATGGTTCATTGCCAGGCATCCAAGATCACTTGGCTGAGTACGATATTTCCAGTTCATTTCACCAAGTTGAAGAAAATGCGCAACGATTGGAACATCCATGACTAAGCTCTCTGGCCCACCGGCCTCTAGAAGCAGAACCTTCCAATCGGGATTCTCGGAAAGACGTGCAGCCATAGTACATCCTGCTGTTCCAGCACCAACGACAATAAAATCGTACTCTCCTTCCATGGGTTTGTTGTCCATATTCTCGAGGTTCACATCCGCAGCTCCTCGGCGAAGGAACTCTATGGTTTCAAGTAAAACATTTTGGGATCGAATTGCAACCGCACTCAACGCCACGATCGTAACGATCAACTTAACACTTGTGCTTGTAAGCATTGTTTTTTTTTTTTATTGCACTTGACACTTTTTTATTTCTCAACTAATTTTAATAATTTCACGGCAAGATCAGTGGTTGAAGATCATTCTAGGTCTCGGAAAGAAGAATCTATCTTTTAGAAAATGTAGATTATTCCGTATGCGCGATCGATCTTAACGTTACAGTTACAATGCCGCGAATGAATATCGCATGTGAATTGAGTCGAACTTAATATTGAATTTTTCTTCTTCTTGTTGAAAAATCCACTGAAGCTAAGGGAGCTGCAAAGCTTTTTTTGTAGTAGTTGTTGTTGTTGCTGTTGCTGTTGGACTTGTGACTATTGTTTGTCTCTTTCGGAATCGACGTGTTCTCTTTGCGCGTGCCGTTGTCATAAACTTGTTCTCGTGTTCATTGATTTGTATCTTAATGCAGCATGTCGTGTGTCCTTAACAAACGTTATACTTGTTTGCCGGTAAAAATGATAAACTTAAACCTGACTGTTGATCGAAACATTGACTCGATTGTGGGGTCGAGTATAACGTGCTTTTTCCCTCCATACACACAAACGATAAAAGTCTCGAAAGTGAATTTCAAAGTCAATGTCATTGCTGTTTGAGATTCGTCTTTTTATTTCTTATTTTGTTGTGATTTCCCTACTGTTTGTCGGTTATTTTTTTTGTGTGTGTTTATAGGAAGCAATCGGAATACATAACTGGGTTTTTTGTGTGGCTGATATCTTTCATGGTTAAATCTCGATCATGGATTCGTTACTCGTCTTTCGTCTACGTGCGGGATGTCATTCTGCTTGGACGACAATTTTCTGTGAAGAATTTTATTTTCTGTATCCAAAAATTTAATCAATTCTATCAAAGCTCAAATGGAACACCATAAATTGTTGTGTGCAGCCGTATGTTTGGCCTTGACTTGCTTCTCGGCTGGTAGAGCCATTGATACTTGCATAGAATGTCTGTTTTTGGCGCATGAGATTGGACGTTGTGTTCAGTGGATTACGTTACGACTGTGCTAATGGTTTTGTCTTTCAGAGAGTGGGTCGGTGATTTTGTTTGATTATGGAGGCTTTGCTGTTAGGCTATTAAACTTTAGCGAATGTCACTGGCTTGCAGTGAGCTTGAAGCTAGAAAAGTTGTGTTTGTTGGTTTATTGCTGGGTTTTGTTGTGCAAAAAAGAGCTAAAATTAAAGTCTTTTAGATTTTCACACTGCTGTGGTGAAGCACATGAAGTGACTTTTAAAAAAACAAATAGATAAACAACAGTGTTTTTTGGTGGGCAATCAAGTTTTAAGTTGTATCAGTTTGATCTGTCCAGGAGGTTGATGCTTTGAAACTGGGCTGTTTTACGTTCTAAGACTGTCAGAACAAGGGAAGAGGAACGTCTGTAAAAGGGGTTACATTCTGGGCCCAAGTCCATATAAATGCGGCTAGAGTTTTTTTTTCAACTACATATAGCGTTTGTTGCTGCATGAATCATCCCGTCATATCTGTAATTGTATGGATGGTATCCCAGTCGAATTTTACAAAAACGGTACGACTGAATTCAAGAATTTTCTCGTACATTTCTATAATAGGACGCATCTGTTCCTACTAGTTTTAATTCTTCTGTGCTATTCCCGATTTACAAGAAAGGAGATGTGAATGATGTACAGAACTATGGAGAAATATCCATACTAAACGCAGTAAGAAAGATTTTTTCTGAAGTTCTTTATGGAAGGTTAACACTAATGGCTTAAGTATATTCCAAGCGGGTTTCCGCCCAGGTTTTCCAACCATGGACCACATCTTTGCCATATCCAGCATTGGAAGAAAATTTATTGAAAATAAGAAGAAGCTTTACGGATGCTTTGTTGACTTTAAAGCTGCTTTTGACAAAGTCAATAGACAAGCCTTAATTTACAAGCTATCTTGCTTAGATCTTTCACGGAAATTTCTTCTGATTTTCATCTAGTGCAAAGGTTTGGGGACAGTTGTTAGTTCTCCACTACAATTGAAACTACGGCAGGTGTTCCACAAGGATGTATTCTCAGTCCGTTACTCTTTGCTCTTTTCATAGACGAGATCAGTGATGTCTTACCTGGTGGCATTGTTTTTGAAAACACCTGGATTAAAGTCTTGTTATACGCAGACGACTTGGTTATGTTTGCAGACAATCCTTTCTCGCTCCAGTTGCAAATAATCCGGTTAAATTCCTTTTGTGAGTCTTGGGGCCTGTGCATCAATACCGAAAAAACCAAAATCATGATCTTTGAAGCGAGAAGGGTGCCCTGACATAAGACCGTACGACATAAGGCCATATTCGAACATATGGCGTTAAGACGCTTTGAATTGTGACTTAAGGCCATATTCGAACACATGGTCTAATAACGCTTTCTAAAGCGTCTTAATGCCATTATGGTCTAATGACCGTTTCCCACTTAAAAAAATAAACACCAAACATAATAACAATGAAACTGAATTGTTCTTTTATTCCAAAAATCTCATTACATATTTGCAATTATAAATCATTGATAATCAAATTAACAATTTAAATTTCAAGAAAGTATTTTAAGAGTATATTGTTAAATTATTTAGTATAGTATAATAGTAGACTATTTCATCTGCAAAAGAACGGAGGGTTGGATTTTTGTTTTTATTGTAATTTTCTGTAGGCCGAGCAAGACATTCTAAACTAAACACAATTTAAAATGCAACAGTTATAAGCTTGACGAAAAGTTTCCATTGATCAGAGAAAACTTGCATTCATTCATACCTCCATCAAATCCTTACTTCTTAATCAGTTGCACAAGCGGTCGTTTCAATTTAAAAAAAAAAAGGGAATTAAGAGAGTATTTAATTATAATTTTTGCCAAGGGTTTCGAAAAGGCAGCAAATTTCTTTATATTCCGGATTTCAAACAAGTTTATAGATGAAAGAAGTTTCCATGAGGAGTATGGATGTGTGCTGTAAAAATAAAAATTCGCGCGAGTTTTTATCGTTTATCGTTTGGCTTTTTACTCACGAAAATTCGCTCGAATATTTTCCAATTCACAATTCACAAACTAGCTTGTGAATTAAATTCACACTTAAGCTATAAATTAGCTTAAGCTTTTACAACCCTGTACAACAGCAGAAACATGCTTTGACAAAATATACCTTGATTTAGTTGGACCTCTTGACGAGACGGAAAATGGGTCAAAATATATATTAACACTGCAAGACGAACTTACGAAGTTTACAGAAGCCATTGCTGTACCATTAATAAAGAAGCTAATACGGTAGCTAAAGGACTTGTAGAATGCTTTATCCTAAAGTAAAGGAGTCCCCGCTACCATAGCATATGACCAAGGTACAGAATTTATAAATAGAGTTTTCAAAGACTTTTGTAAGTTATTAAAGAAAGAACAATTGCAATCCACAGCTTATCACCATGAAAGCATTGGAGCACTAGAAAACTCTCATAAAGTTTTAGGAGCCTACCTTAGGAGTTATGTAGAAGACAAACATACAGATTGGAACAACTGGTTGCCGTACTATGTTTTCTGTTACAACACTTCAGTACATTCAGAAACAGGATTCACCCCATTTGAATTAGAATTTGGAAGACAATGTAATTTGCCTTCATATCTTACAAAGAAAGTTGAACCATTGTACAACTACGAAGACTATGTAATAGACTTAAAACACAGACTGCAAATTGCTCATAAGGATGCTAGGGATACTTTAATACAAAAGAAAATTTCTAGGAAAGATATAGGTACAATTCTGATAGAAAAGCAAAAACTCTTGATTACAACGTAGGTAGTTTAGTCTTGTTAAGAAAAGAAAGCAGAAAGAAGTTAGATCCAATATATATAGGACCATATGAAGTCTTATCACAGGAAGGAGTAAATTGCGAAATCAAATGTAAAAATAAGAAAAACACCCACAATGAAATTCAAAACCGGGCTTTGGCATGCATTAAAAACGAAGAAGGGCACTTTGAGCACTTCTTATGATTGTATTTGTATAAAGTACATAAAAAAACTACTAAAAGTGTCCATATTATTGTTTTATTCAAACAAACCTCAAAGCTAAACATTTTTTTAATTTCTTTTTTTAATTTTACCCGTTTTGTATTTTAAATTTGTGTCATAAAATCTATGGGTTTTTGAGTAAACTTAAGATAAGTTTTTTCTTTATTATTGTTTTGTTCTTCTGTAAAAAATATAGAAACTCTATGTTTATCAGGCATTTTCTGCAAAAAAATTACCACAAAGTCAAAACTATGTTTCGGGAAGAAAATTTGAACAACACTTAAAACTGAAAATCTGGCAACCCTAAGTCTATAGGAGCTCAATTTAAATACAGTTTTAAAGATTATTATTTTTACAAAAAATTGAGTCTAAGATTAGGTGTCTATCATCAGTATTGACAGAGATATCGAATTTAACACAGGTCAGGGTACACCAAAGTTAGCCTTTTTTTAAATTGTCAAAAAAGGTTTCGAAAAGTCAGCAAATTTCTTTTGTCAAGAAAAGTGCCTCATGATTGTAAATATTCGTATGATACTAAGAAAATCTCAACAAAATTTGTGCTCACATTTTTTATGTTCACCAATAACAAGCCCGTTGTTATCCGGAGGCAAATTAAGTTCCTTTGGCTTTTTACTCACGATAGAATAATGAAAATAAGAGCGAAGCGGAAAAAATTTTCCCACAGGAGTATGGATGTGTGGTGTAAAAATAAAAATTCGCGCGAATTTTAATTTTTCGTGAAGCTCATAACTTGCTTTTTTTTTTGTAAGATTGCACATTGTGTTTCTTTCATTAAACTAATGTTTCAAGGTCAACTATTAACAAAAAAAATATGGCCTCATGACACTTTAGAGAAGCGTCATTAGGACATTTCACTATATGACCTAAAGTCGCAAAAAAGTATGGCTTTAGCCCTAGCGTATATACCAACTTCATGGCAGAGTGTTAGAGTCGCCTTCATACCAAAAATTGGTCAACAAGACTACTCACTCGCCAAGAGCTTTAGACCCATCAGTCTTACCTCCTTTCTGCTTAAGACGCTGGAAGAATGGAAGAATGGTTGAGATTTACATTCGTAAAACCTCACTCCAATTACACCCTCTGTCTCAGATGCAACATGCTTACCAAAGAGGAAAATCTTGCGAGACCGCACTTCAATATCTTGTTAGCAGGATTGAATGCGCGCTTGACAGGAAAGAATTTGCGGTAGGCATTTTCATCGACATTCAAGGTGCTTTTGACAATGCTAGCTTCGATGGTATGTGTAATGCTGCCTGAGAACACGGTGTGAACGAGTCATTAGTGTTGTGGATTAAAGCAATGCTAATGAAGAGAACCGTAATCGCTGAGGCGGACTGTGGACAATATGTTGCAACGGGAGTAAATAAGGGCTGCCCACAAGGTGGCGTTTTATCTCGTCTTCTGTGGTGCATGTTGATCGACTCTCTACTTGTAATGCTCAATGGTTCTAACGTTCATGCCCAAGCATATGCAGACGACGTCGGCGTCGCCGTGCTCTCGGTTGGCTCCAGCCTCCAAGCTGTCTGCTCCCGAGCACAGGCTGCGCTTTGTATGATTGACACCCGGTGTGTTAGAAACGGTCTCTCCGTCAATCCTCTTAAAACCGAGGTTGTCCTCTTCACGAGACGTAGAAAATTGACTGGTCTGACCCATCTTACGCTTAAAGGCGTCAACATCCCTTTTTCAAATGAAGTCAAGCATCTTGGAGTAATCCTGGATAACAAACTTCTTTGGTCGAAACATGTCGAGTCTAAAACTACTAAAGCACTGTCAGTTTTCTGGCAATGTAAAGGAGCTTTTGGCAAGACATGGGGTCTTTCACCGAAAAGGGTCCTTTGGATCTATACGGCTATGATAAGACCAATCATCTCCTATGCGTCAGTTGTTTGGTGGAATAAGCTCTCGCGTAAATACGTTATTGCCTCGTTTGCCAAACTTCAAAGAACAATTTGTCTGGGTGTTACGGGGGCCTTCCCCAGCACACCGGGTGCTGCTCTCGACGCACTGTTGAACCTTCCTCCCCTTGATACCTTCATCATGGGGTGTACTCTCAAGACCATTTCTCGTTTAAAACGATGTGGTCTCTGGCACAATTCGCACTGGAGCTTTGAGGAACTCGCAAGCAGCATATCTTTTGACCCACGTCTAATGGATATGCCGTCTGACACGATGATCCCAAGGCTCAAATTGCGTCAAAATTACTCAGTCAGCTTTCCTTCGGTTCAGGACTGGTTCGCTCCAGAATCTGAGCCTGGAAAGAATTGTTATCGTATCTTCACAGATGGCTCCAAAACCGACGACGGTTCTGGTGCTGGTGCCTTTGTTGAGAACGACGACATACGACTGCACTCTTCTTTAGGATCATACGCATCCGTTTTCCAAGCGGAGGCTTATGCTATCCTAATGGCCTTAAGCCACATAACGAACAATGGATGGACGGGGAGAAGTATCTTTGTTTGCAGCGATAGCCAAGCTGTGCTTAAGGCCCTTCTCAACCCTCTAACCACTTCGAAAGTGATCCAGGAATGCAAGAGCTCTCTGAATGCGATCGGAAGATTAAATTCCTTGAGTCTCATTTGGGTTCCAGGCCATCACGGCATAACTGGAAATGAGATCGCCGATGAACTCGCTAGGCAGGGATCTCAGACAGCTTTCTCAGGACTTGAACCGTCGCTAGGTCTGCCAGCGTCCTCAGTGAGGGCTTCAATCAACGATTGGATCTGTGAAGAGCACAACCGTAGATGGCATGCCTCCATTGGATGCAGACAAACCAAGCGTATGCTCCCCAACGTTAGTAAGAAGACTGCAACATTTCTGCTAGCTCGTAGCAGAAAAGACTGTAGGAAGCTTATTGGCGTTGCCAGCGGGCACTTCTCTTTTGCCAAGCATTTAAACGTGTTAGGCTTAAGTGATACCACACTCTGTGAATCTTGTGGAGAAGATGAGGACACCGCAGAGCACTTCCTTTGTGAATGTCCTGCTTTTTCTCGCATGAGGTTACAGATACTCGGCGCAGACATGGTGAGAGCTGGTAACTTAGGCTCCTTACCATGGCAGCGTCTTTTGGCTTTTCTCCGAACATCTGGAAAGCTATAACAAATAGAAGGTTGCTATCTGGTAGTACAATGGACCGGTATTTAGGTCTGAGTGCTCCAGCTGGTATTTTAAAAACCTCCAACAAAAAAAAAAAAAATGGCCTTACGACGCTTTGACAAAGCTTCATTAGACCATATGTTCGAATATGGCCTTAAGTCACAATTGAAAGCGTCATAGCGCCATATGTTCGAATATGGCCTTATGTCGTATGGCCTTAGACTTTATTATTAAAGTAATGAAAAGGAGTGATTTATGATGTCCGTCAAGTTAGCACTACCACTAGAAAATTTTCTCATTTTGTTAATTGGATTAATTGTCGTAAATTTGTCGTAAATTTGTCGTGAAAACCAAAAATTTGTCGCTCTTCGTTTTAAAAAAAAAATCGTGTGTAGTGCTAACTTGACGGTCAAGTTAGCACTACCACCCCCTCAAATCCGTCAAATCGATCTTAAACAAAAAACTAAGTATGCAATTAAGTGTCGTAAATTAAAGTAAAATAAAAAAACCAAAAAATCCACCCCCTTAAAATGGTCGAATCAACTCAAAATCAAAAACTGAGTACGTCGATAATTGTCGTAAATTTGTCGTTCACAAGATATCCAAAAAGATATTTTGTCCCGACCCCCTTTTCGAAGTGCCCCCCATATGAATGATTTTCAAGCAACGAAAAACACCAAAGTTCCATACTTCAAAAAATCGTTCAAATCAACTCCAAATCAGAAACTGAGTACGCAGTTAATTGTCGCTTTTTATCCTCTTATGAGATATGCAAACAGATAATTTGTCGCGCCCCCTTTCGGATAGTATTTTAAAAAGAGTAGTGTGTAGTGCTAACTTGACACAAAGTTAGCACTACCACTCCCTTAAAATGTTCAAATCAAAAACTGAGTACGCCATTAATTGTCGTAAATTTGTCAAAAATAAGGGGGGCACTTGGAAAGGGGGGTCGCGACAAAATATCTTTTTGGATATCTTGTGAACGACAAATTTACGACAATTAATGGCGTACTCAGTTTTTGATTTTGAGTTGATTTGACCATTTTAAGGGGGTGGATTTTTTGGTTTTCGCGATTAATCTACGACAAATGTACAATTAGTTGCATACTTAGTTTTTTGTTTAAGATCGATTTGACGGTTTTGGGGGGAGGAGTTTTTCGTCGCGAATTTGTTGAAACGTTGTACGATATTGCCTTTTGGACGGGGTTCTGCGGATCTCTCCTTTGAACATGACAATACCAACTGAGCCGGTCGTGCTGAATTTTGTCCAAGATGGTACTTTTGACATGAAGGCTTCCACGGATCTTAGTACTTCTAATTCGATCAAGCTTCTGATCCTGACACAAGATCCTGATCCTGAAAAAAGGAGTGGAATCAACTAGCCATTAATCATGACTCCTCTTTAAATTTGTCGGAATCTAACGTCGATAATTGGCAAGCTCAGTTTGCTGATGTGATCGCGAAAGTTGACCAAAAAATTTTTATAGAAAATCTTTCTAGAGCAAGTTCATTCGCTTCCAGACTTATCTACAAGCAGTTAAATCATCAAATAAATTCAAATGTCAGTTATTTCCGAAAAGAATACTTGGCGTCCGAGATAAGCATTATATTTAGAGCTAGGGTAGAAATTTTGAATCTAAATTACATACCTCACCGAGGTGATCGGCCGCAGCTTTGTACTTTATGTCACAGAAGAGGGCCAGAAATAGTGACTTCTTTCGAAAAGCGTATATCCAAGCAAATAAGGAATATAAAAAACTTTGCGAAACAAAGGAGTATTACATGGCAATAGCTAAAGACTTGTCTGATGTAAAGGATTCCTCTCAATTTGGGAAGGTGGTTAAGGAAATCAATTGGCAAAAATTCAAAGTCGACAGCAATTTGGATGCACATACTTTAGCCTTATATTTCAATGATCTACTTAATCCACCAGAAATAAAAAATCCGATCCAATTCGCTGAATATTTCAATATCGAAAGCTCTTTAGATAGAGATGTTTCACTAGAAGAAGTTCAAGAAGTTTTATATAAAGCCAAAGACAATAAAGCACCAGGTAGTGACAGAGTCCCTTATGAGTTCTTCAAAAACGCCCCGCAAGTTTTTTTGGAAAAGTTAGCTAGAACTTACTCAGAGATATTGCACACCGCTGAGGTTCCTGCAACTTTCAGAGAATCTATTGTTTTCCCAATACATAAAAAAGGGGACGTTAATAATGCTGAAAACTATAGAGGCATCTCTTTCTTAAATGTCATCGCAAAAATATTTACAGGTGTCATTTTAAAAAGACTTGAGGTTTGGGTTAGTGAGAATAAATTGCTAAGTGAATTTCAAGCTGGGTTTAGGTTTAGGGCTGGCTATTCAACTACAGATCACATCTGCACCATCCAAAACATTGTGGACTCTTACATCGAAAAAGGGAAAAAGTTATATGCAATATTTATTGATTTCAAAGCAGCTGTTGATAGTGTTAATAGAGGTGCGCTCTTCTATAAGTTGAACCTTATGGGCTTAGCATCTAAAATTTTAAATGTTATAAAACAACTTTACGGAAATACAAAGTCAGCGGTATAAGATGGTGTGCAATTGTCAGAGTGGCTTGAAACTAAAAGTGGCGTGCGTCAAGGCTGTCTTTTATCTTCACTGCTGTTTGCGCTTTTTATTAATGACCTAATTGAAGCTTTGCCAAACGGTATTAAAATTGCAGGACTTAGAGTAAAATGCCTTTTGTATACGGATGACGTAGTCCTGTTTGCTGAATATCCAGAAAGCCTGCAACTCATGATAAACAGGTTAAACGATTATTGCATGTTGTGGGGTCTTGTAATAAATATTACAAAAACAAAGGCTATGATATTTAGATCAGGTAGAGGAAGATACAGCAGGAATGAAAGATGGTTCTTAAATGGGGATACCATTGAAGTTGTGAATGAATTTAATTACTTGGGATTTATTTTGACACCTCAGCTCAACCCAAAAAAGCATTTTGAAAATAAACTAAAGAAATCACTATCTGAATAAATTCGATGAACAGCAATGTTGAACATAGTGTAAAATGTCTATAATGACCTACGGAGCACAGGTATGGGGATATCAACAGTACGATGACGTTGAAAAGCTGCAACGTCTTTTCTTAAAAAAAACTTTTAGGTTACCCCAGTCAACCCCTAATTATATGCTTCTTCTGGAAACAGGTATTTCACCTATTTTTATTTTCACGTTGAAAATGCACTTTGATTATATCACTAAAATACTATCTTATGATGACTCTCGGATACCAAAAATACTAGCGAAATATAGTATAGAGAAGAAAATTAGCTGGTATAGGAGATGGGACGACATAGCAATGTTGAGTGCAAGCCGGGGAGATAAATGAATTTGGGAGAGAAAAGTTCAATTACATCCTTGAAAAACTGGATGTAAGAATTAGGGATGATCTAATTGGAGAAGCTAGAGGCTCCTCAAGAAGATCACTGTACCCAAAGTTGGAATATAATCTGAACGATCTTAATTATTTCACAGACAACCCGAGTATATACGAAATATCGAGTATTTTTCGCTTAAGAGGAGAGCTCCTTGATCTAAATTATAGGCCTTATTCTACTGGCCAGGTATCCTTTTGCTCATTATGCAATCTACAAGAACAAGAGAACTCGTATCACTTTTTATCGAAATGCCCAATTTTAAAAGAAATAAGGTTTGTTTACTCTAGAAAAACAATATTAAGCGAATCTGAATCTATAGGTATTTTAAATGGAGACAATTGGAAGCTCCTCGCTCGGTATTGCATACAAGCCATTAATTATAGAAAAGATTTCATAAATTAGCTCAAGGTCATAGAAATAAATAAATGTTGGTACTAAAACAGTTAAGCATGAGAGACTCATAGAGAAAATTTTATGTTATTTTAAATTTGAAAATATATTAATGTATACATACATATATAATAATCATTTGAAAGAAAAAAAAAAACAAATAGTTGGCATCTGGCAGACGGTTTAACCAAGGCCATAATTAACTTATATAAAATTGTTATTATAGATCTGAAATAAAGTTATTATTATTATTATTATTATTATTATTATTATTATTATTATTATTATTATTATTATTATTATTATTATTATTATTATTATTATTACTTCGCATTCTATTTCTAACTTATGTAAAGAAGAACTCATAAAATTTTAAAACACTACTGTACTCTTATATGTACTTTTTCTCAATTTGTTTCTAAATTTATAATATTTAACTTGTTTGAAATTAATAAAAAGATTAATATAATTTTCAACAGTTAAAAACACTTATTATATTTCCTCAAATGCACATTTCGGAAGCTATGCTTCCATCGTCAGTGAGATTTATAAATTAAAAAAAAATTGAAATTATTATGAGATTATATGTAAATATCACCTATAAAGCTTTACACTTTTATATTTTTCTTTGTTTTGAAATCAAATGAAAAGTTATTTCAGGCAGACGCACACAGGTAAATTTTCGCAAAAACATGGCCATAACTACAAAAAAAAAAATTGGGATTTGTTGTTTTTTTTAATGCAAAGTTGTTAACAAATAGTGTAAGCTTCAAGCCTCATATATCATACGATGCAAATTATAACGGTTTAATCAGCCGATGCTTTTAAAGTGCAAACTTTAAATTTACAAATGGGTTTTATTCTGTACTAAGAGTTTATTTTGGTGTTTATTTTTATACTTTATTTGGGCGCTTTGGAAAATAATTTAACATGGGTTCTGTTGCTAGTAGTATGGTAAAACAAATACAATTTTCTTTTTACAATATTTTAAGTTTGTAGTTAATTTTGGGACCAGTTAAGGCAATGTATTTTATAGGTATTTTTTTGTTTATCTTTAATAATGAAAATGTTACATTGATTGGCATTTTTTTGCAATCAAAATAGTCTTAAAATTTGCGTATGCATTTCCTTTATTAGAAACAGTCAAAACATATTGCGACTTTTTGCGACTTTTTTAAATATTGGCTCTCAAAGATGATATGACAAGGCGCTTTTTTTTCGTTTTTTAATATGGGCTTTTTATTTTTGCTCATTTATTTTTCAAGAAATCAGCTTTCTGATTATTTAAAAAGTTGCACATCTCGAGACGTTAGTGAAAAAGTCAAGTTTTTGGCAGAAATGAAGCTCAAAAATCCCGAAACAAAGATATAAATCACTTTCTTGTATAATAGGCTAAAAATATTTTTTTTTGTTAAAACCCACTGTTTTTAATATTATTACTTGATAATAAAACGAAATCAGGCCGAAAATAATTTTGGCCATGTTTTTGGGAAAGTTTACCTGTGTGAGACGGCAGTAAAGCCATGTCCTTATTCTTAAGAAAACTAATTGTTACGAATATTGATGAAAAAATAAAGAATCTATCTATCTATCTATCTATCTATCTGTAATTTCTACATCAATTCTACTTGGACCCTTACAAATGTCCTTTGGGCGTTTTCCTTTTTTCTTATCATACTATTCCACTGATTTCTCTAGATCAAGAGGTTAGTATCCTGAATCGTTTACTGAAAGGTAACTTGATTTTCTAGAATATTCGGTGTTTTTTTCGTATTCTTCTTTTTTAAAAATTAAAAACTCTTTCTCTAATCATAAAAGTTCACCCGTAACTTCATTTCTAAAGGTGCGTCCACACTATACCGAACGACATCAACGGCATCGGCAATACCGAACTAGTGGGGTTTCCCGATCAGCCTACTTTCTAATCGAAAGTCGACATTAAAGGAATGGATTAGATTGCCGGTCTACGTTGTGTGGACGCATCTTTACAGCGTTATTAAAAACCCTAATCATCGTCTCAACATTTGCAATGGTATCTCTTTGTTCTTTTGAGTGAGTGGGAAATTCAAAGGGCGTGACTTTTATACCTGTCCTTTTAGTAAATATGCGTAAAACAGGTAGAACTTTTGAAAGTCACATAACATTACAAGTTGCCTAACAATTAAGGAACGATCAAAAGGATTAGGGAGGATAAATTACGAAGATCCATCGATTTCTAAGAACTGAAAAGTAATTAGTGAGTTTTTTTCTAATACCGATTTTGACCTGTGTTATTGGAAAAAGTATAATAGGGAAGTCGTTTTCAACTTCAAGCAACAGAACCATTTCAAACTCATAGAAGAGTGAACGTGTGTGGAGACATTCTTCGATAGTCTATCTTTACTTTTAACACCTCCGCAAACATTTCAATCGAGCGTGATTTTGTGCAGTTTTCGAATACCTACTAATTCATTGTTCAAATTAAATAAAACAAAATTTAAAAGATGACCTGCAATTGCAATTGGGAACCAAGCATATTAGCACTCAAGGATGTTGTCGTAAAATTAAGTGAAATGGTGGCAATGAATCAAAAAGAAGTTGCAAACACTAAAACTGATCTAAGGAAGCTAGAGGCAAAGCAAGAGGAAGCAAAAAAAGTTTCTCAGAACTTTGGAATAAAGCTGAAAACTTATTTGACGAATATGGAACAAAATAATGTCAAAAGAGAGGAAGAGATTCAAAGTATTAAAGTTGATGTAAGTAAACTACAGGAAGCATTCGACGAATGGGAGGTAGGCCTTGAGAATTTACGGATTACTGCAGTGCCTTTTAGTGAGCTACATGATGTCAGATTTGATCTAAGTGAAAAAATTGATGTGAATTCTAATGAGCTTGAAAATATCAAATCTGATCTAAGGAAGAAATTTGATGTGGATTCTAGTGAGCTTGAAAATGTCAAATCTGATCTAAGGAATCTGGAGGAAAAATGTGATGAAACCCATGAAACTACAAAGTCTTTTCAAAATCGGATTAAAAATATTGAAGCACATCTGACGAAATTAGATGAAAAGTTCGACAATGGAAAGAAATTTGATGTCAATTCTAGTGAGCTTGAAAACGTCAAATCTGATCTAAGGAAACTGGAGGAAAAATGTGATGAAAGGCAGAGAACTACAAAGTCTTTTCAAAAACAGATGAAAGTCAGATCAAAGTCTTTTCAAAAACAGATGAAAAATATTGAAGTACATCTGACGAAATCTGATGAAAAATGTGACAATAGAAAGAAGTATTTCGATTCTTTCGAAGCCAATCTACAAGCCCAACAAAGAGAATTAAATAAAAGATCTAAGGATTCTCAGAAAGAGCGAAATAATACCGAAGCCGATCTACCGATAAAACCAGAGGAAAAATGTGACGAAAGACCAGAAGATTCTCAGACTCGAAATATTCCTATAACTGAAGTCAACTCAATTGAAGAAATGATTACTGAAATGTCTGCAACAATCGAAACTACAGTGAAAGATACCAATGAAAAATCGAAATCCTTCAAGGACCAAATATACATACCGTCGAACTTTGGCCATGAAGAAACTGCATTGATACATTCAATATTACAAATATACCCGGAGGATTTCTTCTTTTTCCATCCATATTGCTTAGACTTCAAGGTTATGAAAACTCCCGAGGACATCGTCACCGCCAACAGATGGTTAGGCAACATTCATTATGCTTCTTTTAAACAATATTTGACTTATTTGTTGCAACGTTATGGCCAAATAATGGAGTATTATACAAATACCAATTATTATCAATTTTACAGAACAATTACCCTGTTGACTAAAACTTTATCAAATAAAAAATAGCTATTTTCCATATTGTCAATTTGATGTTTTATTTTTACAAATAGATTTATAGACGTAACTATCTTCTATTCTCACTAAAATTAACTTCATCTGTCATGGAACGGAGCTTGATAATAACTGCAACGACTTGAAAATTACTGCCAAAGTCCTCAAAATGTCTTAAAGTTTGTCTGACCAACAAACAACAAAGAACAAGCTGTAATTATTATTTGAATAGATGAATGGTCTTCTAGCCCCGTTGAAGGCATCGTAACAGAAAAAGGCTTGTTTTACAACCAAGTCACTAAGTAATGATTTGTTATTTTATGGTTTGAGTGTGACGTAGACCACGTGTGGATCACTAGTGTGAAGCAGATAGGTTAGATTAGGTTTGGTTAAAGTGACTTTTAGCTCGGCTAACACACTTGGGCCCATTGTGGTACCACGGTGGATCTAATGTATCCCCTTTCTAATGGAACCATTTCGAGCTTACAATGAAGCGGGAGAGAAGCAGGGCGTCGATGTGAGTAAGATCACTAGGGTCATCAAAGAAATACGAACCTAGGTGTATCCTATGTTTGTGAGCTAAAGCGGGGCATGAACAGAGAAGGTGGGGAATAGTTTCCTCCTCCTTCTCGTCCATACAGCTTCTGCAAAAATCATTTGAGGCGACTCCTAGCCTTGCGTCATGTCTTCCAATAAAACAGTATGCGTCCTGCTGGAGCAAGAGTTTGTATGTAGGGATTGGTAAGCCGATACTCTCCGTTTTCGGTGAAAAGGGCAGAAGTGTTCCGTTTCTGGTGAGCTCAACTGATTTGCAGTTTTCTATAATATCTCTATTCCCCGGCACAGGTGAATGTTAAACTGCTCTGACATCTCCCTGAGAGATGATCGGCGGTTAAAGGAAGGAATTTGATGGCCGCCTGACTGTCAAAAAAAGCTTCGCACTCAACAGTTGTTGACCACCTCTTTTAAAACCTTAGATAGGCACATCGAACTTCATTTATGAAATTTTGATAGTTTGCTTGATTGAGAAGATATTGAACTTGATCTTTACCGGAAAATGAGAAAAATGTGCTATCATTTTAAGCGTTTCAGATTAAGGATTGTTGGTGAAGTATAAAGCAAGTGACAAAGCGATTCACCTAATTATGCACCGTATCTCGTTGGAAGGGAGCATGCACCAGCTGATCTGCTTAATATGGTGAAGAGGAAGAAAGTATGCCCGATGAATCAGTATCGTATGCCCGATTCTAAAAAAGTGCGACCTTCACAATTGCGCCACTTAAAGAGGAATAAGCCTCCTTAACGTCGCGTCGCTTAAAAGTTAAAAGATCTTGTCTACTGTAATATGTGAACGTCTGAATTCCTACGTCAACAACTTGATAGGTTCTTAACAATGTAGTTTTAGACCAGAGAAGACCACAATCGACCAAATTTTCACATTTACGGCAGATCTTCGAAAAAACCCGTGAATATGATATCGATATACACCATCTTTTTATCGATTTCAAGGCCGCGTATGACAGCATTTACAGAGACGAGCTGTACAAAGCCATGTCTAGTTTCGGCATCCCTGCAAAACTCGTACGACTATGCAGAATGACTTTGGAGAATTCACGCTGCTCCGTCAAGGTCGGCAGAGAACTCACTGAACTCTTGATGTCGAAAAAGGCGTTAGGCAAGGGGAAAAAATGCCATGCGATTTCTTCAACATTATACTTGAAAAGATTGCACAAAAGAAAAACTCAAACGTCAACACCAAAGGAACAATCTTTCAAAATTTTCAAATACTCGCGTACGCAGACGATATTGACATAATGGGAAGAAAAAAGCGTGATGTCATAGGTGCTTTTGCAAGCGGCAAAAATGTTTTTGGTGGTTAATGAGGGTAGAGCGATGTATATCTTGTCATCAAATAAGGACACCGAACATCGACGAATTGGAAGAAACGTCACAATAGACAGACATAACTTCGAGGTAGTACAGGACTTCGTCTACCTAGGATCCGCTACAGACACGGAAAACAACATCAGGGTGGAAATCAAGCGGAGAATAGTTCTTGCCAACCGTTGCTTCTTCGTTCTTTCGTTCGGTTAAGAAGGCAATTGAGAAACAAAACCTTCTCCAGAAAATTCAAAGTAACACTTTAAAGGCCTTATTCATGCCAGTCCTGCTTTACGACGCGCAGTGTGGAATTTATCAAAAGCGAATTAGTAGAAAAATACCCCGAGTGATCTGTGGTCCCGTATGCGAAGACAATGTGTTGAGGAGAAGATACAACAACGACATGGGCATAGGCAAAAGAGTACACATCGCGAGGCTACTATGGTTGGGCCATGTAGAGCAGATGGACCCAAACGCTCATACTCGACGGGTTTTCGAAAGCACGTTTGTCCTTAAAGCTTAACTTCTGCCCATTGCCATTATCTATGAATGAAAACGGGTTTTCGAGAGCACATGCTTAGGTTTCTTAAGACGACGCAGGAGGTTCTGCACCCCTTCTGATCTGGCTTCAATTCATAATTCCTTCATCCGCCCAAAACTGGAGTATAACTCCCATATCTGGTCTGGTGCTTCTCAATCATCTTTGCACCTGTGATAGGGTACAAAATAGAGCGTTAAAATTGATAGGTGATAGTTCAATCGTAAAATCGATTGATTCTCTTGAACATCGTCGAAACGTTACCTGTCTCCCTCTCTTTTATCGCTTTTTTCACAATCAGTGCTCTAGTGAAATAGCCAGTTGCATTCCTCCCCTGAAACAATTTAGCCGCAACACCCGCCTCGCTAGGAATGCTCATCAGTTTTACCTTGAGGCCAACTTCGGGCGTACGGTCAAGTATAGAGATTCTTATTTTAGTCGCACTACCCAAATGTGGAATGCTCTACCCAACCCTGTCTTTCCCCCACATTACGATTCACAAAAATTCAAAATCAGCGTGCATCGGTGTTTCCTTTCAAATCCTCTCCTATTTCCTTAAGTGCTCGCACTGTGTTCTATAACATTTTAATGGTTGTCATAACCCTTTGATGTGCGCGTTGATTATTAAAAAAAAAAAAAAATATTACAGGGAAATCGTGGAAAGGGAAGACCTCGTCTTAGGTAGCGCAATCAAGTGGAAGAAGACCTCAACCGACTTAGAGTGCAAAACTAGAGGAAACTCGCCCAACATCGAAATTGTTGGCGTAAGATGTTGGTTGAGACTCACGTAGGGGAAAATGTTTCTATCCGTACCTATATATCTCCATTTGTCCTTTTAGCTGTGAAAATGTTGGTTTTGTTGTTCACTTAGGCATGTGGATTGTATTTTCATAAATTATTGAATTCTCTTCAAACAATTTCATGAAGCGTAAACCACAAAACAACAAACTTTTTGGAAATTGCAATCAAAGCAGAAAGGGTTCATTGTCTTTCCTTCCTCGATTGGTTTGTAACTAACACGTTTAAGAAACAACGCACCCTTCTCTGAAAACATATATGAAAAATCAAGTGTTCCACAGTTCGCTGTTACCCGATTTGAAATTGTAGTTCGTTAAATAGAGAATCTAGTGGGCGATAACAGCGTTGCCCCTCCATTGTGATACTATAGTTTACAAATACAAGGAACACAAGTTCACAGAGGAATGAGTTGTCCGTCAACTAAGTACTTAAGTGTTTTTACATAAAAGTGCATAAAAACTCCCAAACATTACAAAAAAGCAATTCATTGTAAAAAAATCCACTTTCGAGACACTTTAAGTATTTATGCAATAATTTCCTTCAGATAGTCAAAAACGATTTATTTAAAAAAGAATAAACAAGTTTTTTTTGCGTTGATTTCAGCTTAATAAACAACTCTTACTTTTACATAGGAAAGAACTGTCTGAATTTCTAAGCAAATCTTTAAGCAAAAAACCTAATTAATTCGAACGAAGATCATTTGTCTCAAGAGAACACATTCTACTATAGCAACATATTCACATAAATTCATACTTGTTTTCAATTAAATTGTGAGCACTTGTTGCTTGTAAATAAAAAAAAATCGCAAAGCAACATACCGCAAAAACTGTGTTACTTTGTGAAAACGTCGCGTAGATTGCTTATACATATGTACTTCTTTTTTGTACCAGATATGTAATTAGTTTTTTCCTTCGGATGAGGGAAGGAATATTTGTATTACAGGTAGGTACGTATCAATAAAAAAAAACAAAGCTACTACGCCACAAAATGGAAACGATGAAAGTACTCAACTCAATTAAACTAATAGACTGCCCTCTTTGCCATATTAATAATATTTACTACGTGCATATGTATTTTCTATGTATAAAGGGTATGTAATACCGATGATACAAATACTCACCTATTTCTAAAAACATTCTTTGGCATGTTTTGTCACAGTCACCATTGAACTATGGCCGTATCAGAAGTTAATAACCGGTGAATATATTTAATTTGGACTTGTCATTATGAAAGGTTCTCAACAATAAAATAATTAAATGAAACGACCACAAGAAATTCTGCAAGTTGCTTTATGTGATTGGTATCAACGAAAGACTTCTATGAGACATTTTTGTATAGTCATTTGTGTAGGTATAGTTTATTCGAATAGATAAATTTTCGATTAATCAGATGGCTTCAATAGCAAGGCTTCTATCGTCGCGTCGGTGACGCGTGCAAAGTGTGTATCTCCAAATTTTGCGAAAATAATATTTTGATGTCATCTGTTCGATTTAAGCGAGTACGGGAGTGCCATTTTTGTTCATAATTACCCACAAAATGGCACTTTAGAAAAAATGTAACTGCCTTACCTAGCTTTGAAAGTAGAAATTCTTTTTGGTGTCCTGTGAAATTCAGTTCGATGGAGTTACACACTTTGCCCGCGTCACCGACGCTATGTAAGTTTGAAAGCCATTTTTTCTTTGCGGACAATATTGTCTCTGTTGTCAGCGCTCGAACAAACTCATACGTAAAGATTTTAAGAAACTAAACAACACTTAAAATTTAAAGAATACAGAGCAGTGAATGAAATGGGAAGTGTCAAAAACTTGGCACTTGACCATATTTCCCCACAATTCCAACCATTCAAGCAATCGGAAACAAAAGAGATTCTTAATCTAGAATAATGTTGCTATAGCAGGAACTGCGGAAAAGTTGAAAAAAAAACTTCACAAAATTCCGTCTACCTAGAAAAAAAAATTAAAATTGTTTTTAGCACTTTTTTACTTTTTTGAATGTTTGAATGAAAATAATTTTGGGGATCAGCGTGGTTCCGGATATAGAGAAGACTCTTAAAAAATTTCAGATAAATCGGTTCAGTAAAACTCGACAAAACGTGGGTATCGGTTTGAAAAAGGCAGTTTCGAAAAAAACGTGTTTAAAGAGTTTTGTTTTAAAGCCCAGCCAGTTTGGATGTCCGTCAGCAAAATACCTACACATATGTTTTGTTTATCATTAAATAATTTGAATTTTGAAATACCGTCAATTGGTCAAACTTCGAAAATATGAAGAAAAAAACAGAGTGTTACTCTAAAACTGTTTGACATGTACACATGAAACTTATACAGGGTGTCCCTTAAATCGTTTTACATACTTTGGGATGTGATTCTTGGTCATATTCTAAGAAAAAAATTGTTATACAGTAAAGTCCGTTTCTCAACTTTGACATCACTTTTTGACAATTTTAAAAAGGCTAACCTTGGTGTACCCTGACCTGTGTTGAATTCGATATCTCTGTCAATACTGATGATAGTTACCTAATCTTAGACTTAATTTTTTGTGGAAATAACAACCATTAAGACTGTATTTAAGTTTTGACTGGCAAAGTTTTGACTTTGAGGTCATTTTTTTGCAGAATATTCCTGATAAACATAGAGTTTCTTTATTTTTTACAGATGAACAAAACAATACTAAAAAAACTCATAAATAGGTGCACTCAAAAACCTATACATTTTATGATACATACTTGGAAATATCTAAAATAGGTAAAAAATCTAATTTTGGGTTTTTTACGGATTTTTGTTGCAACAGCCTGCAATATAAGCAGTTTTCCAAGAATTGATTGTCTTAAGGTGGTTTTTATGACTGTGCACTAATGAAAAGGGTAAAAAGTGTATTTGACCTGCCACCAAAATCCTAGTTGACTTACCTCTTCTCAGGGAAATTTAAGTTTGGGGTATGAATGTTCAATGCGTAAATAAGTCGTATAAAAGAATAAGAAAACAAATTTGTTCATCAGTTTATCAAAATAAGTCACGATTGCAGTTTGATCAGAGAGCTTTTTAAAATGCCTTCATTTACGACTGATTTACGAAAAATACGCAGACATTTTATTCGTATATGGGTTTTGCAATGGAAATTCAAGAAGAGCACAACGAAGATACCAGGAGCTTTATCCTAACAGACGATCTCCTTCTCAAGATGTTTTTGGAAATACCTTTCGAAGGCTTCGAGAAACTGGATCAGTATTTCCGAAGGATCACTAGAAGTAATACAAAAGTTATCGAGATGAAACATCCACAATGGAATCCAAAAACGGGCTCTGGCATGCATTCAAAATGAAGGAGAGTACTTTGAGCACTTGTTATAATTGTATTTGTATAAAATACAAAAAAAAACTACTAAAAGTGTCCATATTATTGTTTTTTTCAAACAAACCTCAAAGCTAATTTTTTTTTTTTTTAAATTTTACCCATTTTGTATTTTTTCAAGTATCATAAAATGTATGGGTTTTTTGAGTGCACTTATTTATGAGTTTTTTTTTATTATTGTTTTGTTCATCTGTAAAAAATAAAGAAACTCTATGTTTATCAGGCATTTTCTGCAAAAAAATGATCTCAAAGTCAAATTTTTGTTTCGGGAAGAAAATTTTAAGACCACTTAAAATCTGGCAGCCCTTAACGAAGAAGCTCAACTTAAATACAGTCTTAAAGGTTGTTATTTCTACAAAAAATTAAGTCTAAGACTAGGTCTCTATCATCAGTATTGACAGAGATATCGAATTACGGGACACCCTGTATATATGTTGTTTTCAATGGTGTTTGACTATCGAAATATGCAGGAAAATGAAGTCGATTTTTCCAAAATTTCAGTATACTAATGATCTGAAGCAGAGGTCCTACTACGTAACTCAAATCTACTTGATCCTATTCAAATCTAATTTGCGATTCTACTTTCAATTGGTACTATCTATGCGTACAGAATCGAATACCGGTAATGCCAACTATTTTTTAACAAATGTTCGATTTTCGAACGATCCTCGAGATGTTTGACAGAACTCATTCTCAAAATAAGAAACAAACATAGTAAAAATAATAACTACAGAAATGGACAGCTTTGCGGTTTGATTTATATGAAAATCGGGAACGAAAGGACCAAATTCAACGTAAACGAATAAGAGACAGAGGTATTCTCGGATATGAGTATTCGCAGAAAACAAAATTCCGTTCCGAATATGATTATGCTTTCAGCAGCATAGAAGTTTTTGGCAGCAGGAGCTCCCGATGAGTAGTCATGTAATTGACTAGCATTGCAAATTATGATGGCTTGGTGTAAATGAAACGTATAAAAAGTAAGTTAGTCGTTGAGTAGTTAATTTGAATGCAATCAATCAATTTACATGTTTGAAGCAGACAAGCTTTGTTGCTCTACTCGCAAACACTTTTGATGTCGAATGATTTTACTCGATTTGACTTCTAATTTTGAGTTTCCCCGAATATCCGAAAGTTTACGAAAACATTGTTGGTATTAGTTGTACTGTTCTTGTAATATATTGAAACATGGTTATAGAATTTTTCGAATTCGAACATTTTTATAATAGAATCGAATTATGTACGTAGTTGGGCCCCAGTATCCCTTGTTGTCGAATGGAAAATGTCCACAGTAAAATCTCTGTGAGTTGTTTTTTTTTTTTATCGACGTTGACGGGTCACTAAGCATTCTTCCAAGTCCTGCAGAGTCGGACGTAATCACAGAGGTGTGATATAGCAAAATTCTACCTCTGTTGATCTCGTAGTTGTATAAATCATCCAAAAATGTGGGTTTCCATATCATAATTATGTACAATGCGAAAATTTTAGCCTCAGGTAAGATTAATTAGCGTTCAACAATTTAAAGTTTAAACGGGAAAAAGTTTCGGTTGTTTCTCGGGGCAATAATGCTGTGAGATGACTTTCGGAATCAAATAAAAGACTTTGTAGGTTAGACGAATATTAGCTCGATACATTATTTCAATGTTTCAGAAATTGTGATAGATATGGAAAAGGGATGAATTAAATGCAATACAGTTTTTCATTCCCAGGCTTTAGAATAATGAATCCAGTCCTTATTGCAAAAGATTTGTTATAAGCCATAATGTTCTACATAGCAATGAATTAAAAATCCTGAAACTCATTGAAATGGACATAGAAAGAAGAAGTATCAAAAACTTTCAGCCCGGATCCTGTTAAAAATTCACAAGTTCCAATGGTTTTACTTGGTGAAAACCAAATCACAATTTGGGCATTGAGTGAAAAGTTGTGATTTTGTTGAAACTTTGTGACTTGTCAGAGATCAGTGATGTTTGGCAGAATCGAGGTGTTAGATAAACAGTAATGTTTAGAACTTTTAAAGTCCTTCTTTTCAAAAAATCCAAGCTATAAACCCGGAGTCAAGCCAATAGATTGAATGTTTGTCACGTGATAAAGATAAGAACACGCATCGGGTAAAGTCTGGAGTGGCTTTTTATGTTCTCCTTTTCCATTTACGTTTGCTGCGAATGTTCGTGTTAAAATAAATACCTGACATTGTCTTGGCTGGATCAGAAAAAGGGCAACACAAGTATTCGAAAGTGTCTATAGCCATCCACATTTTGTGGTTCGTGTAAGGTTGTGTAACACGACTTAAATCGAGTCATTAGAGGGGAAACGGACAAGTCGTGTGACTCGTGTTGGTTCGTTTAAGACGAAATCACTCGGTCATTTCTGATGGAAACGGTTTCCTATAGGTCAATGAGCACAATGCAGTCGTTTGGAACTGCTATAACTTCCTCAAATTTCGCGATTGTCTTAACCTTTAAAGATTTTCGAAGTCGAAGATAGTAAAGTGCAAACCTTAAGGAAACCTTCATAAGGATTACTGTGTTAATACTTATTCTTTGTGTGATGCTTGTTACGTAATGGATGGCATCTCTGCTGTTACGTGAGAGTTCGAGGTTCGGATTCCCAAAACACAAAATTGTTCTTCATTAGTATTGAATTTTGCCAGGAATTGGCAAGTCCTCCGAAAACATTAAAGCAGCCATTAATAAGAGCTTTTTGACTTAGCTCTTTAAAATGAGCAAAAAATCGTCTATACCCAATGCCAATTCACTCGCTCTACGAACTTCAAAGTGTGACACACCAACTTAATCGAACGATAATTATTGAAACTTCGTATTTCCTATTTTTTTTGTATTTTACCCGTTGATTAGGCAGCCTATCACCTATTCTAAGCTAGAAGATGAGAATTCATTCAAGCCCAATGTCTCCCATCCTTTTGCAAATTCAATATGGCATCTCTTCCACTGACGATTTTCCTCCTTTTTTTCAAGTTCTCAACTGCCTCTCTTACTTTATCGACTGTGTTGTTCGATAATTCCGTGAAGGTAGATGCAGTTGTTTAAAAGTGCCATCGAGAAATCTATTCGTTCAAAAGACCATCACAATACTTTTGCCACATGCCGCATGTCATCCACAAGAAGCTAGCCTTGAGCTTCTCTCCACAGGATGAAACTTCGATAAATGCTGTAAAGACAGTAAAAAAAAATTAAGACAAAGGTACCTACATATTACTAAAATTCGAATGATCTGAAAGTCATTAAAAAGGTGTTGGCAGCTTTAAAGAAAAATTCACAAAGGCGAGATAATTAAAATCGCCAGCTCTGAAATACCCCTCAAACATAAAGACACTTTTTATGAGTCTCTAAGAACATGTTTTTTTTAATGAATTTACAACTCTACCTCTCTACACTGAAAACTTTAATTGTAAAGCTTGAAACTAAATTCTTCAGCCAAGTGCTTTTACTCTTTTACTACATTTTAATTGTCTAGACTAGAAGATAAAATATGCACATTTCCTTAAACAACACAAAGAAATCGCCATACATTTTATGACCTTGTAAAAATTCATAATTTTTGCCACACTTTATCAACAAATTAATTATGATATTCACATTAAGCGCATTCACACCTTACTAGTGTCTCGTGCAGCCAGGTGAAGTTGACCCACAACAAACTAGAAAAACGTTAAAAGATTGGTCACTTGTTTTAAACTCGTCACAATTTGTTTCCGTGTCGAGGCAGTTCCAATAGAATGACGCAATAAAATGACATTGACATAGGGTTGTGAATGTTTTGACATAAGAGTGTTTCAAGATTCAATTTTAGTCTCAATTTTATTTTAAAGAGTCTTTAAAATAAATTAATCAGAAAGATCACGTGACAAAGCTATGGAAACCTCGAGTACTTACGCTTTTTAAGAACCTACGATTTTTTGCAGGCTCCGAAAGGTAAAATTTGAACTGGCAGTGTTATTAATCTAGGACTTGCTTAATCACCGCGAAAAGCAATGTCCTTCTGAAAAAATTGAATACTTCTGGGTTTCGAACCATTACGCCACGGACTTCACTAGAACTTTTTGCTCATGTAAAATAACGAAACTGGGGTCGAATAACCGCATCAGTGATCAAAAGAGTGAGCTCTATTTTCTTTCAAAATTCTATCTAAACTATACACATTTATCAGTCTGCTGTTTATTTATAGAGTTCAATTCGTTCAAATGCTGATGAAAAAATCTCGGAAGTGCTCGATTACGCGAGAACTAATGCCAAAAGCACATAATTCAGTCACGTATTACTCGATCACGTGTGCGGTAATTCAGCCCCTCGTTTCAAATCCATCACAAATTCTGCCAACTCTAACTTGGCGAATGTTCAAGCACCTCTTTGATGATTTATAATTACTGCGAAATTGATTTGTCGCCACTACGGAGTTGTACTAACTTCGATTGCATTCGTCTTATATTAGAGTTGTTTGAAAAACTCGCCATCTTTGAATCAATAGAAAACTTTTTTCTTTATAAAGCGAAATGAAGAATTTCCACTTCATAACCTTCGTTTCTATGGCTTGAAACCAAGTCTACCATAATTGTCACCAAACTTGATTTGGCTGAAAATTAATTTATTCGACTTACTGGCTTCTCCTTCAAGGACTCGCATCTGATAGTTCAACGACCATCATCAGACACCCAACATCAAAACCCCAAAAAAATCAAATCTTGATTAGAGCAAATTTGCACATGGATTCCAATTAATAAAACTCAATCATCACTCATTCATACAACACAAGATTTTATGTTCTTTTTTATGTTTTCTCCCCAGTCAATGTCAAAAAAGCCCAATACCACGCACTCAACCGTATATAGTTTTTTTTTTTTTTATTTTGGCCATTGATCTCGGCCATTCAATATTCGTGCGTAATTAAATTTGCCGCCACTCCATTTATGGAGATAGAAGGACGGACGGAGGGAGAGAGAGTGACACAGAAATTGCATGGTTGTCTTGTGTATAAATGTCAGTTGCAGCCAGTTTTGTTTGACAAAGTGGGCAACCAAGCGAATAGAACCACTGTCAATTAGTTGATGTGGCTTCAACTTGTGACACCTTGGCCTAGTGGAATGGTATAATGCTGCGTCATTATGCTTGTTGGTCTGATCAAAGAATATCTTAACGGAGAAACAGAATTCGAGTTCAGATTTGATTATTGTTTTTGGTAGGTAATTTTGTGCTTTTTGATATGTACCTAACCAACCTATTACTAATTTTATGCCTTCGCATGTGTGTGTTGAAGGGCCATCGAAGTTGTTATGCAATTAAAGGCAGTTTAGTTAAGACGACTTCTGTGGTTAAAACCACTCAAGACAAGGTGAAAGATCTCTTCAATACGTCCATGAACGTTTGGATCGGAATACTAAATGGATTTTCATTTCCGGGTTAGATCAAAGAAAACATTAATTTCGTTTTTTGAATGATGTTTGTTAGATTTGTTTGTAAGATGAAGAATAAAGCAAATCATGATTATACTCGTATGAAGGTATGTACGTGTTCTGGCTGACGTTTTCTTCAGTTATCGAAGAATCTTTTAATTTTTTTGAGTGACTTTAAAGACGGAACCCATTAATTACCGTCAGCGGGTTGAGCCATTAATTTAAAGAAGACTTGAGATCGAAATCACAATTCGAAATAAAAGGTTTTTTTTTTATAAAAGCAATGAGTAACCTGTGCTGCTACGTATAAAAACAATACTGATTTGTCGGTAAAAGCAAAGCTTCTATCGGAGTCAACATGCACTGATGTAAGTTACGAACATTTCTTTCAAGTTTCTAGAATCTTTGGAAGATTTCAGATTGTAGCACTGTAGTGCTGGTAAGTTGTATCTTTGAAGTTTGAAGAGCTTTTTTTTGTGTCGATGGTTTTTAAAATATAACACTCCACAGTAACCAACCGAGTATTTTTCCATTAAATGGCATAGTTTTATGCAACAGATGGCGTTGGAATCGTCGCGCTTTCCGAGTTGGTTGATTATACCCACCCTGTAGTTAAAATGCATTCTAAATTAGTGAGGTCAATAAGGCGTTTACTGATTGTTAATAGTAATTAGGGATAAAATGGCCACATAAAGCCATTGATGAAACCTAACTGAAGCTATCTTCACTGATTTGAGCTTGCGATTCTCGTAAAGTCGTTAAAAACACTTTCGAAATAAACAGGCGCACTCAAACCTAAATACCAGTCCTTCGTACTATCAGATAAAAACCTTCTTTTGTTATAGTTTTAAAGATCTGCGTAAGGACGCTGCTATGGAAAGGAGCCTCTAATAATGTCTTCGAAGAATATCTGTAACCTTTTACAAGAAAAAGCAGAACATTCTCAGAGGAAGTGCTTTACGGTGTCGTCATCCTCTCCACAGGATTCACAGATTCACTTAACCCTAGCGCTTGAAATCCTTGCTAAAAGAGAAGTATTTCGTGGCAACGCCAAGAAGCTTTTTACAATCTTTTCTGCTACGGCATATCAAAAATGTTGCAGTTTTCTTGTTAAAGATTAAGCATACGTTTCGTCTGTCTGCATTCAATGGAGGCATGCCATCTAGGGTTGTGCTTTTGATAGATCCAATCGTTTATCGAAACCCTCACTGATGACTCAGGCAGAACAAGCGCTTGTTCAGGTCGTGAGAAAGCTCGTTTCCAATTATGCTGTGATGGCCAGGAACCCAAACGAGACTCAAAGAATTGAGTCCTCCGACCGCAATTCAGAGTGGTTTTGCATTCCTGGATCACGTTCGAGGATTGAGTAGAGCCTTAAGCACAGCTTGCCTGTCGCTGCAGATCCAGACACAAACATTTCCTCCCCTCCAGCCATTCTTGGATGTTGAAGCCTTTAAGTGTAAGTTGTATCAGACTAGTCAATTTTATGCGTCTCGTGAAGAGGATAACCTCAGTTTTAAGAAGATTGACGGAGAGACCATTCCTATCACACAAAGTATGACACAAGTTTAGCATAGCCTGTGCTCTGGAACAAACGTCTTGAAAGCTGGATCCAACCTAGAGCACGGTGATGTCGTGTCGTTGTCATTTGAAGTAGTGAGTTGATCAGCATGCACCTCAGTAGAGGAGGACAGCCTCTATTCACTCCAGTTGTTACATATTTTCCACACTCCCCTCAGCTTCAAAGACCAAAGTTCTATTCATTAGCATTGCTTTAATCCACAAGACTTATCATTTGGCCACAACATGTTCTCTGGCAGCGTTGCGCATACCATCAAAACCAGCACTGTCAAAAGCACCTTCTATATCAACAACAAGATTTTGAAGTGCGATCTGACAATGCCGCAAAACTCATGCCGATGACGCGACGTCGCCATGCCCTAGTTTGAATCCAACTTCCAGGCGCTTTGTGTGCGAGGAACGGTCTCTCAGTCAATTCTCTTAAAATCGAGGTCATTCTCTTCATAAGACGTAGAAAATTGACTGGTTTCACTCTTACCGAGTGAAAAACCTTGCCTACAAATTTACCATTTTTTGGTATGAAAGTTACTCGATTTTCAAGAGTGATTCCCCATTTGATCTCGGCACTAATGTTATTTTCCGTGCCTATAGAGGATCCTAAGTAGATGATGTCCTGTTCTACCTCGAATTATGACTGTTTGTTTTGAGATGTTGTCCAATGACAGCATGTACCTCGTTTTGCTCTCATTAACAACTTTTCGGATAGATTTGAACTAAAGCATCTAAAAAAAAACAGTGTCAAAAAGAACTGGGGTTGAACTACCGCACACGTGATCGAGTAATACGTGACTGAATTATTTTTTTAGCTTTTCTTCTCACGTTATCGAACACTTAAGTACCACAATTTGATATTCTTTCATCAGTGTTTGAGCGAGTTGACGTCAATAAATGATCAGCAAACTGATGTTGTGTAGTATAGAACGAATTTTGAAAGAAAAACGGTTCCCCACTCACTCGATCACTGATACGGTAATTCGACACCCTTGTTTTTGTAGTTTTTTTAGGAGACACATTGGGGTGGTTAAAAAACTTTCAAATTATGTCCTGAAAATTGTCTTTTCCGAGATGACAAGTTCGTCCTATTTTTTGTAATATTTCAATCAGCTAGCCATGTTTGATCTAACATCTAATCACAATCCAGTCGGATATTCAAAGACACCACTTTTCTGTATTTACAAGTGTATTCTTATGTACAGTTGTATTTAAAAACTACATTTCCTCACTTGTAAATAGTTTTTTGATACACGAATAAGAACACACGTGCTATTGAATACACGCACATTTAATCGACAGCTCTAGTTGTAAACCTGTTCAATTTTAGCTCATTTGCCCAAGTTGACCTTGGGATGATCTAAAGATTTAACTCAGGTTTTTCTAAATCCTGCGTTCTGCCTAAACTCCTTTTTCCATTTCCTTTTTGCTAGGCTTTATCTGGGGTAAATGTAGGTAACGAATAAGACTGTCAAATGGTAGTTGCTACGTATTTTCCTTTAAATGACAGTAACACGCTGTATTCTCGCGGTTGAACACTTTTAAGGACCGACAAAAGCTTTTTTTTTGTCAATCATTGGTTTTTTATTTTAACTGATGTTTCCTTTTCCCTTTGTTACCATACAATAGCATAGATGTGTATTACACAAACATTGCTGTGATATGTATCGTCGAACACACTACGGAAAGGTGGGAGAGTACTTGTTCAATGCTCTCAGAAAAGCTAATGTGAGGTTACTGATAGTAGTCAGATTTTTCAATAACTCTACGACATTTTAAAGTATTGTATCTAAGAACCATAGTTTTTGAGCTATTCTACAATCGACCCAAAATATTGATAACATTTCCCCCATTTTTATTTTATTTTCCATTCGTGTGTGTTGGTTGGCCCAAAGGAAATTACCAAAAAAAGGTCATCATGGTCCTATTCTGCACTTGGAAAACCACAACAAACTCAATGTCTTCCGCTTCATTTTATATTCCTCAAAGTAGGAAACAATTGCTTTGCAATTACGAGGCATACTAAATACATTTTCCGAAACTTAACATTCACAGTTAGCCCAAGTACATAGTTTGCATTTCAATCAGTTCGAAACACCTTTTCAAAAGATCCAAATTAAATTATTTGCTTGTCTTACTGATATCTTAGTTCGTTCAACTTTTTTGTCTAAGAAATTAGTTAGTACAAAATATAGACTCGTTTAAAACTTAGTCATAAAAAGTAAATAGCCTCACGAAATTTTGCCATCAAAACAAAGCAAAAGAAAACAAAAAAAAATTGCTTAAAAATAAACACTTGTTAAATTAAAAACGTGAAACCTTTTGAACACTTAATCAACCGAAGTAAATGATTTTTTTCACTATTGGATTTGGAAAGCCATTGATTAAAAAAAAAAATAATGGTAAGACAAAACAAATTCACTATTGGAATGAGTCTGTTGAGGATCAGCAAACAAAAACTTGGAATTTATGTCAGTGGCGTTTTACTAACGTTTAGTTGTATAGAGTTGGCCCACTGTGTTTTGAGTGAGTATTTGAACGTTTTAGTTGGGTGGACATTACAAAAAATCGTTTTTAGAGGAAGAATAGTATTTCTCTCGTTTTGTCATGAGAAGACAAGTAAGGGCAACCAAATAGCCCGATATTTTTTAGAGTTGTCATAACTGAAGCTGGAAATCTTTAAAAGCCAATCTTTTAGCCAATAGCTCTTAAAACCATGCAGGTCTTTCTATACACCTTTTAAACCACACTTTTTCATAAACCAACCGAACGAAACCATAGCAAAAAGGCTGGTTTTTGGAAAGGATACAAGCGATTTTGTGTGCTGAATCACTCAAAACAGCTTTCCCTTCACTTCAAGCAGAAGATTTTTAAATTTTTAATGACAAATTTATTTGTGTCTTTATTTTGCAATAAATAAGTTTAACAATATTAGTAAAAGCTGTTTTTGTAAAAAAAGGAGAGTACAAAAGTAGTCGAGATGTCAAACAAAAGCCTGTAAACATTTGGTTTGAATGGCTGAATATTTTTAATTTAACCAATCATGTTTTTGGTGTGAACAGTAAGTATAAAGCAGGTAAAAACTATACTAAATAAAATAGCAACCATATATCCTTCAAGAACTCAATGAAACTCAATAGGGGGAATACGCAATGAAACGGACGGGTATTGAAACGGACACTGCAAATATCTCAAAAACCTCTGAACGAAAAAAAATTACGTTTTGGTTGTTGGCAGCAATGATGAACGTAGATAAACCCACAATAACGACAGTCTGCAGTCGCCACCATTTCGATTACATTTTCGCATGTGTTAAAAACGCAGTTTTGTAAAAAAAAGCGTGTACTTGCAAAGTGATTAAAAACTCAGTCTTATCTTAAACTAAAGCTGTGATGGTTTTATTTGTTGTGCAAACTAGTCAAAAAGATACTGAGCGATGAGTTATAGCCTTATCAAAACCGAATTGTTTGGAATTTGGTCAAACAGTTTTAAGGTTAGATGTGCAATGAATCGGACAGGTGCCGTCGCAGTGAAACGGCCGTCCGATTCAATGCACCAGTGGCTGTCCGATTCACTACTCCTGCATTTTCTTATTATGTTCTTCTCATATTATATCTTAAATTATTTATTCCTAGCCTACGATGTCGCCAAATAAAAGGATTCGTTCAGAAAAAGCTGCTATAGAGTCTGCTGTGGAAGAAGTACTAAAAAAAGGACAATCAATTCGGTCAGTTGCATCAGCATACAAAATATCGAAATCATATTTGGCAGATATTGTTAAGAATGCTATAAATAATCTTTAACTACGTTTACTCATAATCCAAATATTGGAAATAAACAAATTTTCAGCTATGAGCAAGGAATTACTAGCAGATTATTTGAAAAGATCTTCGAAGATGTGCTATGGACTAACTGAAATAATTTTTAAAATTGGTGCAGTAGTTTCTAAGTTCCCGTTTACGTTCCCGTGCCCGTGGGGATATTGGGACTAAATATATAATCCATGTCCTTCCTCAGGTTCTAGATTATTTCTGTACAATATTTCATTTAAATCGGTTCAGTAGTTTGGGCGGGAGACGGTAACATAGAAAGCTAGACAGATAGAGTTACTCACACATTTATAATATTAGTTTGGACTATTTTGTTTTGTTTTTATGATCTCAATGTTGTACTAAAATGTTTGACATAATTTAAATAAGAGTGTTTTGTCAAATAGCAAAGAAATTGTGAAATATTTGGCATTCATATCGCTCAAAGTATGCCATTGGTTCCTAGTCCGTTTCAAGACACCCATTGTCCTATTCAATGCTACCTGTGTTATGAAAAGGACATAAGTGAGTTATAAGAAAACATAATATTTTTAATTTTAATTTTTATTTTCATAAAATATGGTGTATAAGTAATTGTACAGTATTATATCCGAATTCATTAAGAATAGTTCACGAGTTCCTAGGTTTTTAACTACGGTATGTTATTTTGCTTCAAAGAAAAACGTCCGTTTCATAGCGTATCTCCCCTACAGAAATGGTTAACATTTCGCGGTAACAGTTCTCAAGGCGGTAGTAGTTTAGGTCGTTGTGAAGCACCATTTCGACTAGCATTTATGAAACTGATGGAAACATTTGAGATGTTGATGTTGACAAGTTAGTAATGTGAAGAATCGAACTCGTGCTCCTCACTTAAGAATGACTGAAAACAAAGCTGTTTAAGTTTATACTGTGAAAGAAAACTCAGTTTTGTCCATTTCTCGTCTATCTTTGGAATTGCAAATTCCACAAACGAGATTACGCTGAATTTAAAAAAAAAAAAAATTTGTTACAGTTCAGTTTAAACAATAACACAGAAACGCTGCGTCGTGCTTTGGGCTTTTTGGGTCCTCGAAATACAAATGAAGTCGTGTCCGTTTAGTTAGCAGTACCACCTAACCCCCCTACCCCCCTCCACCCAAATTTGCTGATTGACCTGAAACGAGAAAGTTTCGCTAGTTTGGCGGTCCCTTAAAGATAAAATGTCCCCTCATAGATGATTTTCAATCCATGAACGAATAGCACCAAAGTTTAGATGTTGAAAATCATCTATAGTTACACGGGGGCGAGCATTCTGAAAGTGATGTGTGACAAAATATCGTTTTTCATATCTCACATAAGAAGCTTAAAAATGACGGTTAATTGCACAAAACTTTTTTGTTTTCACTACAAATTAGCGACAGTTACCACAATTAGTAAACTTTGAACGTTTTGAAGTGGTAGTACTTACTATGATGGACGTACAAATGGATCCTGGGCAACGTATCCCATACCTCCACGGTAGTCCTCATAATACTCGTTTGTCTTCCTGGATATGTTCGTCCAAATCTCCGCTAACAAACTGAAACTTCTCATGTCGGATGTCACTTAACTAGATTGTCAAACCCTATCCAAAAATCTTCTTTTTTTTTAACCTGCTCATAACTAACTTTCATTTGCCCCACCTTTCCATCACCACTTTAAGAGACATCAGGAGGTCACTGGACTTTGAAATGGCCACCAAGCTGCCAAGTACCTCTTCCTCAAGAATGATACCCATTCCGTTTTTACATACCTTCTCCTTCTTCAACAAGCCGTCCAAAAACTTAGTTCAGAGAAAAATGCGTTTTAAGTTTTCTATAATGAAAAATCGTCATATGAAGGGGCTCATGTAGCTCAGATAAGCGTCACTTAAAAGTACATTTAGGTACTAGTTCGCGTTAAGCTTTCAGCAATGGATGTTTCTAAGAAAAAGAGTATTTTTTGCGTACTTCGTAAATTAAAACTATGTTCCTAAAATGGAACTTCGTTGTTGTGTATGTACATCCTTTTGTTGAAAACGGAATAACACCGGTTTTTTAAAAAGAAATGTGCTTCAATTTTTTGATTTATTTCTCAGCATGGTGTGTTTATATTTTCGCTAAGAACCTTTGGAATATTTAATTTAAATTTTTTCAATATTTTTTTGTAATTTTATTCAATTTTCATAATTAATGTGTAGCTGGCAACTCTGTACCACCGAACATATTTCAAAGAACGAATACTAAAACCGTGTGCTCAGCTTTAAGATTTTGATATTGTACTTAGCACACAATCAAAGAACGGCTAGTCTGTGTATTAGTGGCGCACTGAGGACAACCCCATCGGACGCCCTCAATGTACTACTAGATCTCACAACCCTAGAAATCTTCAACAAACAAGTCGCAGCTAGCTCAGCTACTCGACTCAGAGCTACATCACAGTGGACCAATAATAATCAAATCGGCCACACTACCATTCTAGATAACTTTAGATTCTTACCGAATCGATGCGACTACACCACCCCCAAGTTGGTGTTTTGACAATAATTTCCAAGTAACCATACCTTCAAGAGAAGCTTGGGAAAATGGCACTCTTTTGGAAAATGAAGCAATACACTTTTACACCGGTGGTTCAAAAACCAGCGAAGGTGTGGGAAGTGGAATCTACTCAGAAAAACTGAACCTCAGTCTTTTCTTCCGCCTACCCGATCATTGTAGTGTGTTCCAAGCGGAAATTCTGGCGATTAAGGAGGTGCTGTCTTGGCTCAAAGAAAACGTCATATCCTCCACGGATATTCGGATCTTCTCAGACAGCCAAGCTGCCCTTAAATCTCTTGCCTCTGTCTCTACAAAATCCATCACGGTCCAAAATTGTCAGATGTCTCTGAGGGAGATGTCAAATCAGTTTAACATTCACCTTTCATGGGTGCCAGGGCACAGGGACATACCAGGCAACTGTATGGCAGACGAACTAGCCAAAAAGGGCACGACCACTTCCCTACACTCAGAATGGAACAACATAGGTGTACCTATCGCTACATGTAAACTCCTACTTAGACAAGACGCTTCAGGGATAACAAACACTAGATGGACTGAGAGTAACAACTGCCTTGCAACCAAAAAAGTTTGGCCGTGTGTAGACTCAAAACGCTCGAAGAGTTTTTGTTAGCCCTGAACCGCCTGTATCTAGGTTCTACCATAGGTGTTCTTACGGGACACTGTCTCATAGGGAGACACGCCAAAAGACTTGGCGTGTTTTCCAATGATTTCTACAGAAGCTGCATGGACGAGGAGGAGGAAGAAACCGTTCAACACCTTCTTTGCTCATGCCCTGCACTACTTCATAGGAGGAAAACTCATATCGGTGAATTCTTCTTCGATGATACTAGCGACTTAGCTTACATAGACCCTAAAAGTCTTTCGAAATACATTAAAAGTTCCACGTGGTTCGACTAGCAGGTGATTAACCGGCTAGTCCCGTAATGGAAGATTAATAAGTGATCAACTCGTTAATCTTACATCGGGTTTCTGAGATCAGTAGGTGATTAACTAGCTGATCTCTGTGGTACCACAATGGGCCCTTGCGGCCTAAGTGTGTCAGGCAATGTACTCATTGGGTGACAGCGACTTCCACCTAACCTAGCACACAATCACATGTTTACCAATTTTTCCTTTAGATATGATAAAATTTTTTCTTAAATTCAAAGAAAATAAACGTCAAAGTCTCCTATGTGTGCACTCTTCAATAACAAGCATTGTACTAAATTACTGAAAGACCCAATCGAGCAGAAACTTGCGATTTTTTTTGCAGCAAGTATCCAACTACGCAAGTATGAATGTGTGCGCTACTAAATATTATTTGTTAGTACAGTAAAAGCAGTGCCGCAGCGGCGCGGCACCTAGCGGCAAAATGCCACTAATGTGCATTGGGACTAAGCCTCATACAATCCGTCGCATAATTTTAGTAGACCTCGGAATCCATGTACCTCTGACCCAAGCATTCTTGCTCGGTGCAGGATCATTACCATGCCTAGCTGTGGTAGTGCTTTTAATTTGATTTCATTTGATTTCATTTTTGCGATACGAACATGCGCCTGTTCGGAGATCTCTAGTCGTATAAACCCAGAAATCTGCATGCAGACTTATGGGAAATATTGAAGGTTTTACGAGTTTCGTTAGATTTACTCGTACTTTGATGTTGATTGTCTATATATGGTTATTCTTCTTAATTTATTTTTACGATAAACTCTTAGCCGCTGCAGTGCTATTCTAAGCTGTAACTGCAGAGCTCCTTTCAAGGTCTTAGTTAAAAGTTAAAGACTTTAACTTCAACGGAAACTAAAAACTGATCTTAAATGTAAATGATGTTGAATGTAAAACCAAAACTTTTGAAAAATTCATGACCTTAGAACTCAGAAGTTGTTTACTTGATATGTAATTTTGAAATTACACCACATGGTGAAATATTTTTTTCTCAATAGACAGAACTTTAACCAAGCAACTTTTGATTTAATTGCAAATTAAAACGTGTATTGATTTCATAATCTTCTAGTTGACCAACCGGATACTTTTTTTGGAGTCAACTCACACCCTGAAATTGATTTTGTGTTTTAATTTTATTACACGGATGTGTTGAAATGTTAAAACATTTGCATATTTTTTTCTTCTTTAACTCAGGAATGAAGGAATTAAGTTGAGTTGGGATCGTCTCAGTTCAAAAATAATGTACTTTTCCTGACTGGCCTTTTCCAAAACTACCTTCTCAAAGAAGGTTATAAAACTTTGAAGATGTCGTTGTGAGTTTTACTTGTTCAAAAGTTATAGTTGTTCGTTCTCGTTAACCCCTCCTTGTTCATCGCTCTATTCATGAAAGTTCATTAATCGCCATATTACATCTTCTTCCAACATAAAAAAATTTTATATCCCTAACTGGTTCCCATGTTTTGGAAAAGTACCAACCATCCCGTTTGAAATGTATCCTGTTACAAGCAGTAGCGGGACTTCCCATTCAACTGATGAAACCAGCTTGGACGTGATCTGAATTAATAAACCCATTGTGTCAAGCACTAGAAACAGCTCACCATCAAAAACTTCCCTCTCTTTCGAAGAAAAAAAAAGACCGGGATCAGGTTTAGCCAAAGATTAATGAAACAAAAACAGACCCAGAAAGCCTAGAATGATGCATCATCTTAAGCACGAATTTATTTATAACCAAAGAATATCTTTTAACTAGAAATCAAAGAATGAAAAGACGACAACGAATTTAATAAAAAGCAACTTCTCAAGGACAAGCCAAAGACCTATAGATGCCAGCAGTGGCAAGACTGCAAAGCATGTTTCATGGGATGCAATAATACGTGTTGCTCGAATGGATACAGTTGCCGAAGCTTATTCATTTGTTATTTCACTATACTGAAAGTGTTTTCAGATAAACACTGAAGTGGGCTCGTGAGGGTAATAACCCTTGTAATGTGCTCAAGCTCGCAAGCCCGCAGGGAAAAAGAATGAGAATTCAGTTGCTACCCACACCTACATTGTGGGAACTTTAGTACAAATAAAACTACAGTAACAGTTACCTACTATTGAAAGCACAAAACTCCACTGGCAATGCCTACTGCTCGCGAGCTTTTTGCATATACCATTTGTTGAGAACTCAGAAAGAACGACTTTGTCTGCGATGCTTGCCAACATTAATGCGAACCTTCCCTCAGTTGGTTGTTATGTTAGAAGTGGTCGTCTTTGACCGATATTTCGTGAAAGCTTTTGATTTGAGTCATCATTTGAATTTGTTCTGTAGGAATTTTTATGATGGCTTTTTCTTTTTCTGTACTAAAATTGATTTTGAGGCTTGTCATGTAGCGTGAAGAACTTATCGCATGCTATTCGTCTATTGGGTGTGTGAATTTAATTTATTAAAGAAGGAAATAGCGGTGTCTTAAGTGTTTTTTGAGAGTCATAGAGTCGAAGAAAATGTTCTAGAGCAACGATAACATATAGATTGAGTGCTCTTTTGTATATTTGATTAAATAAGTAGGTAAAGCGACATGAAGAGTTCGAACTTGAAGTTTGGTTCGCTTTTTGGCATAGTTGCTTTAAGAATTATAGCAATTTTGACCGTGAATGTACCCCAAAAATGTTTGAATGAAAGGGCTCAAGTGGTCAGTGATGCGTCAATAGTAGAGCATAACATGTCTGCTTACCGGTTAGAACAGTAGTTCCACACTTACATACCGTTTTACCTTTCCTTTTCCGTCTGAGTAGATATGGTACTGTTGTTTTTCAGAATCGTTAAATGAAATGATTCACTGGAGTACATGATCAACACCGGTTTGTCCTGTGCGCGGGGCTCTTATACTTACTAAAAGCCATTGTCTGATCTCGTTTTTAACTCAAAAGCTTACACCTGAGGGGTGAACTTTGAACAAAAGTCCTTCAGACTCATAAAACTTAGCAGAGGTGTCATTGGATTCAAGTCCGATGTCAAAGTATGCGCATTGCACAAATCGTTGAAATCGATTGGAAAGTAAGAAAGTTTGCTGGATCCGGATTCTGTAACGTTTTAGACGATAAACGTCTGAATTTTAGGCACTGAAAAAACGTGTTTGAGACCCTGAAATAGTTGCCAAAAAAGTAGGTAGAAGTTGTAGGACGACAGTAAAATAGCTTTCCACCAACCACTGAAAGCATAAGATTATAAGAAACAGTCTTTTAGCGATGCAATCTACGATAGACAATTGAACGCTAATCGTCTGAAAGTTACGGTCTCTGGGCCCTGGTGAATGTACGAATTAAGCGTGTCGATCGGTCACTTCTAGTTGGTTTACGTACTCGAAGACTTGAGGCTAAGTACCCTTTACTATCTTTCTTTGTTGAATTGTTGATTAGTGTCAATTTTCTCGTCACCGAAGGCAGGTTATCTGCATTCTAAGACTTAAAATCACTTCGTAGATACCCTTTTATGGAAAATAGAGCATGATCGCCTCAGCTGGTATTGTCCCATTAAAAAAAAACGAGAAATCCCGTCAAAAGGGCCAAGTTTCAGAAGATGTTTCAACGCGACCGCGGTCAGAAAAGAAGAAAAGCAGGTCATTCCATAGAACTCCGTAAAAAAATACCAAATATCATACCATGTTTTGACACGATCGCGACTAGAAAAGAAGAAAAGTAGAGGAACTCTTGTTCGAGGTCTCGGTCTGCAAGAGATAGCATCCTTTGTAATGACCTCGAGTTTTTCACCAGGCCAAAGCTCTCCCAGTTTTTAGACCGCGATCTTTAGTAATTCAAATGATCTATGGTCGGCACAAGTGGTCAGTTTTATCGGACCTTGATGCCATCCAGCCTCACGAATAATGGGAGGTGGACCGGGATTCTCTGCCATGAGATCCAAAAATCCGTGAACCAGATGTGAGTCGTTGAGCGACCATCTCTCTAACGAAATAGTTCATCGACGCTTTTGTCCACTACCGCAACAATCACTCCATTTTTAAGTACGTAGCTGTAATATTTTGACTTAACAGCCAGGACTGGAGCTGCAGTGATTTTAGTTTTTCAGGCATCGACGCGCATTATGAGCCTTCCAACGATCTTTGCCGTTTAAGCGCTGGAGGAGCTGCCTTAGGAGTCTGGGCCAACTTTTCCAGAGTTTCTCTAACCCACTTGATTTGGTCTTCGTGCACCTTGGTTCTGTTAACTTCTACAGGAAAATCTCAAAAAATTTTCAGAATCCTTAATTCACTCCGACGTAACTTGTAAGTTTTGTTGGATGGACACTCAGGTTTGGTTTTCATCTTGTTTTTGGGGGCAGTCTCATTTTTCACGATACTGCCCGACTTTTTGGCTCGATGCCTTTGCTGGTTGAGGGTCGATCCAGGTTTTCCAAGATCTTTCCTGTCTCCAGTGTGGCAGGAGCTTTAACAAAAGTCTGCGCAGTTGCCGCACTGTTGTCCGGTTCTCTTTAAATCGGACAACAGTGCGACAACCGGTCTCATTTTTTTGGTTTTGTTTTTTTGTAGTTTTTGACACATAAGGACCCACGAGTATCGGATAAGGGGAAGATTCTCCGGCACAGTGATCCGTGTGTGCCGATATAGCTAGATAATCCGGAGGTCGCTTGGTATCCGGATACTCCGTTACAGACTGAGCTATTTAAGAGCCCTCAGCCTGGTCGAACATTCGCACGGTTTGTATGATACTGTGTTCCAGCCCTGGGAAAGGAGGGGAATGTGGGATATTAAGGGAAGGTGGAAATTAAAAATCGAGAAGTGAGGACTGATAGGGAACTGATCGTCACTTGGCTTCGTCTTTTCTCCCCTTAGACCTTTCTGTCATGGGGGACCCTGCTGGAAGCAATTTAGGTAATACACCAAAGTTACATCCTCCGGCATAGCTCTTCAGTTCGAAGAATCAACTACTTAAGCCCCACCACCGGGTCAAGGTGGACGATCATCGGAGGGATCTCAAGGGTATCACATTTCACGAAAATATGGCTAGTCCTTCGAAATTAATTGCCATGAAAAGTGCTTTCTCCAATCGGAACCGGTAAAAAATCGTAGGTCGTTCCTCATACGAATGACTGAAAGAATTTGACCTGCGGGCTCTGACCAATCCCCAGCTTTTATGACCAAATATTAATTTTTGTTTTGAGCTTCTAGTTCTGTTTGTGGTTCTAGATCTGGTTCTAGTGATATATGTAGAAATGCTCGAATTCATACTTAAATTTTTGTTAGGACCGAATGTCAGAACTAGAAACTCACCTAGCTAGACTTGGTAGTTGGTACTTATCTGGCTTAGTACTTGGGTAAAGTAATTAGCCGTTAAATTTGTAATTTCTAAATTTCGTAGCTTCGATGATATCAGCAATTAACTATAGTAATAGCTTTCTTGGAGGTGTTTCGAAATATGGAAAATTCAAACTTACAAACTTAACTATACCTGAAATTTAATCAAAAATTTTGCATAGAGGTACATGACTTGTCTGCCACACATCCGAGACAGAAATAAGTTTTTTTTTGTACTTGCGATTGCGATTGCTATCATCTGCCAGCAAACATTGGTTCACTCTTTTTGCTTATTGCAAAGGTACACACTAAAGTAGTGTTCCCACGACTTCGTTCGATCTGATAACCCAGAGAATTGAGGCTGAACAGAGTGGTTGCCTACCTACTAAAGTAGTTCTAAGTTATACTACACTCCTTGCATCCTGCGAAAAGGAAGACGACATCGCTGGGCATTTCCTCTTTGCAATTCCCGCTTTTTCTCGTATCATGTTTCAGATACTAGGCGAAGACATGATGAATGGTGGTAACCTAGGCTCTCCATGGCAGCGTCTTTTGCGAATATCTTGACAGCTATAACAAAAGAAGGTCGCTATCTCACCGAAAAGTGGAACCAATCTTTACATTGTTTTGGAGAAAGTGAGATTATTGCGCTTACGCTGCTAAATGCTAAGGTTTCTTGAGACGATGCAGGAAGTTCTTCACCCCTGCTGATCTAGCTACAATTTATAAGAGGTTCATCCGCCTAAAACCGGAGTATAACTCCCAGATCTGGTCAGGTGCTTCTCAAACATCTTTTCACCTGCTTGATAGGGTAAAAAATAGAGCGTTAAAATTGATAGGTGATAGTTCAATCGTAGAATCGATTGATTCTCTTGAACATCGTCGAAATGTTACCTGTCTCTCTCTTTTTTATCGCTTTTTTCACAAACAGTGCTCTAGTGAAGCAGCAAGTTGCATTCCTCCCCTAAAACAATTTAGCCGCAAAACCCGCCTCGCTAAGAATGCTCATCAGTTCTAAATTGAGCCCAACTTCGGACGTACAGTCAAGTATAGAGATTCGTATTTTAGTCGCACCACCCGAATGTGGAATGCTTTACCTGGCTCTGTATTTCCCCTGCATTACGATTCGCAAAGGTTCAAAACCAATGTGCATTGGTGTCTCCTTTCAAATCCTCTCCTATTTTCCTAAATGTTCGCACTGTGTTCTATAAACTATAACATTATAAGGGTATTCATAACCCTTATATAAAAAAAAAAAATCTCGCTATCTGGCAGTACAAAATTAGCCTCCGCTTTCTGATGCCTACTATAATCGGGTCTTTGTAAATTAGGTCCTAAAAACCCAGGACCAACTCATAGTAAGCTTTTGTCTTTGTCTCAAGAAGTTGTAAATTACTTTGAATTTCTTCCACACAAAACTCGACTTTCTAAGCAAGTTGTTTTAATTAAACTGCCCTTTCCAGTATTACCTAATACATATTATTTCCTGATCTAAAAGCCTGACTCCTATTTGCTTTTGTAGATCCGCGGATAATGTCGAATCATAAATTTTAGCAAAGAATCATTCAGGAAGAGCAATCTGATCAGGAAATTAATATATTTTGTGAACAAGTCATCCAGTTATTTTGATGATGTCATAGAAACTAGTTGTTGAGTCTCTTTACTTCCTTAACAGAATCCGAAATGAATCGCCGACGACATAGTGTAGTTTAATCTTGTACTAAGTACAGAGCTTTTTTGTGGTTGAACTTTACATGAGAATGCTTCCCAAATAACTTAATAAAACGGTTTGTTTCTTTTTGTTGTGAAAATCAAATGAATCTATTACAATCATTTTCGACTTAAACTCAAATGTTTTGAAAAACCTTTCAATTGATATCATTTAATTGTTTAAATGATTTTGTTGCCACACGATGTACTTTGAATAAAGACATAAGCTGAGTGTAGTCTTTGAGGTAAGACCGAAAACTTTCTGTGAACATAAGTTAATTGTGTGTGTGTAAATTGTCGTGCCACCTTTCATTTGAAACATTTGAAAACAGGAACCCACAACTGGGAATGCTCCTGACACTGATTAATTGGTATTTTATTGTCAAAATTACACTGTTCATTATTTCGGCACAAGTTTGGAATAATGACGTTCTATAGTGTCAGCGATTTGTCATCGAATTAGGCTACGGAAGTTAATTCTTTTCTCTCATATCTCGAAATTTTAGTGTCCACCGTGCATTGGAGTGTAAACTGTGTAAATTTTACATTCGAACAAACTCAATTGAACTCTTTCATTTTACAACCTGGCGTCCTGAATACCGTTCACTGAATCCGTTGTCTTTTGTAAACTTACTTCCTTCAAATGTCAATGACTTCTACTTCTTAGTTGGAGTGGTTCACCATTTATTGTTTTGTTACTTTGATGGATATACTCTTCAAGAAGACGGTTACATTCATCTTAGTAAGATACGTCAGTGAACTTTACCAACGTAAGACCTTTGTCCAAAAGTTACGTGTGCATGTGCATACACTGAGTGCATTTTAAGTAGTTCCAAAATTAAAAATGTCACTGAAAAGACACCTTTTTTAGTCGATGTAATGATGAATAGTCATCATCGAGCCTATATCGTTATCACAATTACCTGTTAATGTGCAGGCACGTGTGGAAGTAATTATAGAACCACTGCAACTAATTGTTGGTTATTTATTTACATCACGGTACACTGAAGTTCCAATTTATTGTCTTCAAATGCAATACCTGTTGATTTTTATAATTCCTCTTTTTATAGCAACTGCACGCAGTCGGAATAAAATATGCTAATAAATTACATACCGAAACCTGATCAAGCATCCGTAGGTACTTATGGCTAAAGCTTGAATTGTAATTAAAGACTTGTAAGCAAAAGGAGCGGCTTGCAAAAACTATAAAGATATCAAGTAATTTGTAATGACCAATTTAGTTGGTATAAATTAAAGTGCTGGTCACATGAATGTGTCAATGAATTTTATTTATTTGTTTGTATATTTGATTGAATGCTTCTGTCGACCCAATACAAAATGGAAACAAAAGTCAGTAAAAATAGAAATTAATCACTCCTCAACACTCGATTGCTAAGAATTTTCAAATGATGTAACAATTCCTCTTTATTCTAGAGCATTTACTTATTTAAACTGTTTCATTTTTCTATCAAGTCAGTTTCACTGAAACTAGGCAATTGACATTTTATGTGCGAAACGAGAGTTTTTAGTTTTAATGGCTGTTTATGGAGATTACCCTTAATCCGAATATATTTACATACTTAGGTGGGCATTGCAGTTTACGGTGAACCTGGGCCTCGGCCAACAACGACTTCGATTTCGGTCGAGCTCTCTTCAGTTTTGCACTCTAAGTGGGTTGACATATTCTTCCACTTGATTGCGCCACCTAAGACGAGATCTTCCCCTCAATGTGCGTTCAAAAACCCTCGCAAAAGGAAAGGGATATGAACTTTTTAGAACCGTTAGAGTTAGATACATGGATATGGCCAGAACTAGATCCAAAACGCACAAGACATTTGTTATCCATAACCAGATTGAACGTTAGCTCCGTAATCAATGTCATCACCGGACATTTTCTGATAGGAAGACACGCCATAAGACTCGGCATTTCCTCTAATGACTTCTGCAGAAGTTGCTTAGATGAGGAGGAGGAGGAGACAGTCCCACACCTCCTCTGCTCATGTCCTGCACTCTCTTTTAAAAGAAAAAGGCATCTATGAAAATATTTTCTTGATGATCCAAACGATCTGGCGAACACAGATCCCCTGCATTTCCTTCGCTTTATTAAAAGCTCCAAATGGTTTTGTTCAGTGAGGTACTCCCTCGCATAATTTCTATGGTATCACAATGGACCTAATACTGGTCTAAGTGTGTCAGTTTGTTTTCCTGACAGCCATCTAAACCTAACCTAACCTAACCTAGATATAGCTATACTTTATTCAAATAGGTTTGGTGCAACCTGCTCTTTCCGCTTTCAAAAGACTTCAACTGTCCTGAAGGGCAACATTGAAGACAGCTTGTTTGAAAATGGACTTGTTGACGAGACGTCAACAAAATGAAGTATAGTTTTCACAAAAGTAAGTTTTTTCTTTCTAAAAATATCGCATCTTATAAACAATGTTATCCCTAATGTTTCTTACAAGTTTTTATTATTTTATATGAAGACCTTATCCCTGGTGAGGGAAATCAATTAAACTCAGAACTTTATTTTGTTTTGAAATGTTTTCTTTAATTTAAATCGCTTCTTTTAAAGCTATGTGTATTATGCATTTGCGCAAAAGTATCTAATCCATATTCCAGGATAAAGTAGCAACGAGCACAGAAAGAACTTTTAACATTCTTCTCAAGAAATTCAAATTGTACTCAACTAGAGAATTAAGAAATAACAAACTCAACGTTCAGTGTTAAAAAAAAATTCAAAATTAAAAATAAACACGATGGGTTTGTGGGCTGATGCTGTGTAATATTGTTCCAACTCACTTGCGCTCATTTCAGACTGTTATTCTCTTGAACCCAATATTCCGGTTATTGGGGTTTGTTTTATCTTGTGTTCTCTATGTTCAATCCAAGCATAAATGTTTTCGCTCTGTTCAAAATGGAGAATTTTCAAAAGCTAGTGCGGACGGTGTCCAAGGAAAACAATCATCTGCATTGTTGCTAAAAGTTAAGGTCGGATCATCTAAGACATCTAAGGCTTTGAAGTGGTAAACAACAACCTAAGTGTTAAGGAAAAGTAGGTGCCTTTGCATAGCTGTATATATCCGTGCAGTAGTATTACATGTATTTCCATACTTCAAAATCTGAGGAAATTAATATCATTTTCCATTGGACGAAAGGAACCCTTCCAGGAGCATCCAGAAGCATTCTCAAACCGTTCCATTGGTGCAAAAAGATTGCTTCTCATGATTTTGAGGAGTGGCAGCCGCTTCTCGATTTGAAGTGAGAATCGATTCAAGAAGCACTAACACATGTTACTCAAATGTCTAAGGAATATTTTTTAAGACCCATAAGTGTTTCACTCACACAAATGAAATTACGTTAAACTGAATAGAAACAATTTTGGGTGTTCCATTGGTTTTTAAAATGAGTGCTTCCCCGAGTGAAACCAATGGAAAGCGACATAAAACTGCACATTTTAAGAAGCTGAATTACCACCCTTCAAGGGCTGTACCACCTTCAAGTATATCGCCACTCAGTGGAGAGAGGTCCAGGTTGTGTTTATACCTAAGGCCGGTAAATTATGCCACGTTGATAAATCTCATGCTAAAAAGTGGGAGAATCAACTCAACTCTATAGAAACTTATCTGCAAAGAGAACTGTCAGTAGAGGAACACCGCAAGGTGGAGTCCTATCCCCTCTTCTATGGAACCTAGTCGTCAACGAACTTCTAGTTGGCTTAGAAGCTGAGGGATTCAAAGTGATTGCTTATGCAGATGACGTCTCCATGGCGGTATCAGGTAAAGATGCTCACATCCTTACAGACCTGATGCAAATCGTTTTTGACAAACTAGTAAAATCGGCGGGAAATAGTGATCTAGGGGTCAACACTCATAAAACTGAACTCGATCTCTTCACCAGGAAATAAAAAAAAAGTCCAATATACAGAAGAGAATCAGGAAATCAACCGTAGCCCTCTTTTCCTGTAAAAAAAGATATTGGGTTACCCCCTCCCCCCCCCCCCCCACTGGCTCTATTTCACGGTCATCAGACCAACACTCACATACGGAGTAGTGGTATGGTGGACCACTCTTGATAAAAGGACCTACCGCGATAATAATTTAAGTTAGGTCCAGCGAACAGCCTGTATGTATATAAGTGGAGCACTGAGATCAACACCTTCAGTTGCCCTAAACATACTTTTTAATCTCACACCACTAGATATCTTCAGCAAACAAATGGCCGCCAGTACATCCATTCGTATCAGAGCTATCTCCCAATGGACCGATAATAACATCGGTCACGCTACAATCCTGAATATGTTCAAATCAGATCAATCCCTTGTCACTCCGAGGACGCCATCCCCCAATTGGTTTTTGAAAATAAGTTCCGATTCTCAATCCCACCGAGAACTATCTGGGAAGATGAAGAAATCTTGAGAGATGATTCAATTCTTTTCTATACAGATGGTTCAAAAACCGAAGGGGTCGGCTGCGGGGTGTACTCAAACCGACTAAACGTAAGTCTCTCTTTTCATTAGATGAGGAGGAGGAAGATACATTCCCACACCTCCTCTGCTCATTTCTTGCACAGTCCTTTAAAAGAAAACTGCATCTAGGAAATTATTTCCTTGATGATCTAAGCGATCTGGTGAACACAGATACCCTTCATCTATCGCTTTATCAAAAGCTCCAAATGGTTTTGTTAAGTGTGGTACTCCCTCACATAATTCTTATGGTATTTCCATAACAGCCATTGTTTTCCTGACAGCCATTTAAACCTAACCTAACCTAACATAACCTAACCCTTCAAGGGCGTTCATCTTAACAATATGGATTTAGTTTCCAATGAGTAGAGGCTTGTCCCCCGTGTGTTCTGGCTGCTGCGACTTAGTTTCCCTTCAGCAGCTTTGAAGGTTTAGTTCAGGTAGTAGATAGTTTAGAATAACACTCTCACCCGCCAAAATGAGCAAATGAGCAATTGGGCCTTCCTTACAATTTCATTCAATTGGAACCACTACTCAAACCACGCTTTGACAAATCATTAACTTTTTTAGCTCTTTAGCAAAATACACCAAAATGACTTGAAAATTCAACTCCACGTGATACTGGTAACTCTATTTTGATGTATACATTTCGGAGATCATATTTTGGTGTCCGCCCGTGTGAGTTTTGCTTCAGTTACGTGCCGAAAGTCTGAACAGACACACCATTTTTAGGGTAAATAAAGAAAAAACACCTCCACAAAAGTTATATTATTTCTATTTTCATTAAATTAAAGTTTTGTTTTGTTGTTATTTACATAAATTATTAGCTTAACATAAAATTAAAAAAATAAATAAACATTTAAAAACTATTCAACAAAAAATAATGACTATTGTCGAGCTTCTATTACTCTTTTCCTTTTTTTTTTTTTGCACAAAAAAAAAACCTAATCATTCATTCAGTATTGAGGAACATATTCCTGTGTCCTGTCACCAATTGATGGCACAACTCGCTCTCCACTCATTCAAGACTTCTTTTTTCGATTCTCCCTATTTTTGATATGAATCAGCGTTTTTATATTCGGGATTTGTCAGCCAATCCTCTTTGATTAGATCGGCTCCTTTTTCTGCGATCATTATGACTGGAGCGTTGGTATTGCCGCTACTTATTGTCGGCATGATGCTAGCGTCTATTACTCGAAGACCTCTTACACCATAAACTCTCAGTCGAGGATCAACTACAGCATCTGGATCCCAAGCTGGCCCCATCTTCGTAGTACCACATGGATGGTAAATCGTCATTGAAATCGTTCGAATGTGACATTCAAGGTATTCATCTGACAAGAATTTCAAGTGCTTGCAGTTGGGAAGTGGGATTTGGTGCAATCTCGATCCGAATTGCTTGAAGACCTTTGCTTCGGAAACCCGTATTGCTATCTTTGCGCCTTCAACGAGAGTCTGCACATCGAACTGATCGTCGAAATAGTTAGCGTTTATGAGTGGGTAGTGATTGGGATTTTTGGATCGCAGGCGAATCCATCCTCTCGATCGAGGCCGAAGGAGGAGTGGCATTATCGTCCAAGTATCCTTATTGGCTATGGGTTGGTAGACTTGCTCGTAAAGAGAATCCTTTAGGCCGAGTACTTTTCTTACGCGTGCTCCATTGTCTGAGTTGACGGATGCTGGAGCCATGTGGAACTGAATGTCTGGCCAGTCAAGGGAACGGTTTGAGTAGATCGTGTGAACAAAAGCCAGTCCTTCAACACCACCCAGAGTTGTCATTGGCCCTCGTTCTCGTAGAACGTACTGTAGTGTAATGGAAGTTGGGTTGAATCGATCCTGGATAATCGCAACCGGTTTATCGACCAAGAAGGACATTCCACCCATGCCGACGTGATCTTGGAGATTGTCTCCAACTGGTAAATCTTTGAGAACTGGGATTCCTACGTCTTCGAGGTGCTCCTTTGGACCGATGCCTGACAGCATGAGGATCTGTGGGCTGTTGATGGCTCCTGCTGACAGAATTATGTCCTTTCTCGCCCTTATCCGATAGATGCGACCGTTTTTCACGAATTCTACTTTTGATGCCCGCATGGTGTCGGGGTCGATGTGAATTTTGTTGACTTGAGAGTTCAGCGAGACATGCAAGTTCTTCCTGAGTCGTATGGGGCGCAAAAAGGCTTTGGCTGTGCTGCATCTGCTACCCCGCCGTATAGTTCCTTGAGCTATCATGAAACCGGTTTGTTTTTCGCCATTAATGTCGCGATTTTCATACCCGATCTCGTTGCCGGCTTCTACAAAGGCTGCCACTAACGGTGAATGCCAGGGTGATTCTTGTACTGTCAAAAGACCGCCTTTTCCATGATATGGATTGTTGGCCAAATAGGGATTCCTGTTGTCCTCTGACTTTTTGAAGTACTGTAACACGTTATCATAGCCCCATCCAGGATTTCCCAGAGACTCCCAATGGTCGTAGTCATGACGGTTGCCTCTCACATAGAGCATGTAATTTAGAACACTTGATCCTCCTAGGACCTTTCCTCTAGGCCAGTTACAGCGGTTGTTAACCATACCAAGGCAAGCCTTTTTACTCGGCTCTGTCTTGTACTGATAATCTAATTTACTCAGTTGTAAGTAAGCGGCTAACGATGGGACGTCGGAAATCTCGTTTTCATCCGGACCTGCTTCTAGGAGAAGAATATTCCATGAAGTTATCTCTGACAACCGATTAGCAATAACAGCTCCTGCTGACCCACCTCCAATGATGATGAAGTCGTATTCTATGTATAGCCGGTTCTGGTCAATAGGTCGTGATTCCGGGTCTATACTGTCATAGCGATAATAAGTTATGGCGGCTAACATCAGCGGAATCAGCCACAAACCTGTAGTGACCACTCCAAAAGTTGATTTTATCACAGTTGTTATTAGCAGAAGATTGAGGACCATTTTGATTTGATTGTCCCTTTGGCCAGAGCAGTTTGTTGGTTGTGAGGTAAAGTACCTCAGTTGTTTATTATTTTTCTTGAACCCTTTAAACTTTGGGGGATTTTTCTATGACGCATTATAGACTCGGGCGTTCGTGCAGTCAGTGTGCATTTGCGTTTCGGTTTCGTTGTCGTTGTATGAATCTGAAAGTGATAAATATTAAATTTTCAATTTTAATCATTTAGTAATGACATGTTTACAAACTAATGCTTTATTCTATTTTTTATTTACAGGTAATTGATTATGAGATGTTGTTTTGTAAATAAGGAGGCGTTGCGATGAATGCAAAGAAAATGAGGTAATTAAGATGGTCGTGCACAGATGATTAAGTTGTGAGGTGAGAGGTTTAATTGATCTGTGACAGCGATATGTTTATAAACAAACTCTGTGACCTATGAAAGAACTGTGGGTACGGGTCTTTAGAAAAGAATTTATCATTTTAGTAATTTTAAGGAAGTCATTTCAATTATTGAATCGTTCAAATCACTTTTTTTTATTGATCAGACCAAAAGAAGAAGAAATAAATAAATAAGTAGAGTGGCGCCATAAAAATCGGCAAGCACTGAGCCTAGCTGATTTGTCTCAATTATACCTATAGTGAGGATTGGTAGGACCTACAAATTTACTGCCGATTGCAAACAACTTATGGCACGACCGGACAATGAGCGGCAAAATAAGAACAGGGTTGAAGGCTCGGCGGCATCGTTCTGCGGCTCACCTTTCAATTTTGTTCTAATTTTGCCACTCTGCCGCTTAGTACGTAGTCGTGCCTTTTGTCGGAAAGCTTTTTTTTTCATTGTAGTGAAGTTACGATCGGATGACTTGCTAACGGCGGTACCCATGGAGAACCTAATGAATGTTTTAGGGATTTGAACCTTGAAGCTCGAACTCCACAACAGCAGACATGATAACCATTACGCTATGCACAGGGACCCACTTTGATAACCACGCTTTTTGAAAATTCTAACCTTATCACTGGATGGTTAGGAATTGTTAGTGTTACTAGAGAGGGTAAAAGTAAAATACGTAGTAAAACCTTCCTCGAGAAAGGTGATACCCGTGGAAATCATTTTTTAGGTTCTATTGGGATTAAAATTATAAATCTCCCGCGTAACAAGCAGACATGCTAACCATTACGCAATGGTGACCGCAAACTTGTTTAAAGAGGGCCAACTCATACTCAAACTTACACTACCTACAAGCCAAAGAAACAAACAAAACAATAAGTGCAAGGGCCGGACGCGATACCATAAGAGTTTTGCAAAAAAATTGAGGACATCGAGATAAGATATAAGGAGATTCGAAAGAAAATAGGACAACTATCCTTTGATCAAATTAATGTCCCACTCGTTGAAGACCATTGAATGGGTATTAGGTAGCCGACTGTGGAAAATAGTAAAACTGATAACCAATGCGGGGTTGTCGCTGGTAGGTCAACAACAGATGCTATCCAAAGCATAAGGACCGGAATGGAAAAACACCGTGATTCCTTAGAGGATTTCCATGTTGTGCTGGTTGACTTAGAAAGAGTATTCGATTGACAACCACGAAATCTAATATGGGTGGCCCTCAGAGAACATGGAGTTTTTCTGGCCTATGTACGATTGATTGAGTATATGAAGTATGTGAAGAAGCAATGACGAGGTGAGATGTTCAGCTGGATTAATTCGAGCATTTAAAGTTAAGTGGATCCTGCTCGAAGGACCAACTATCCCCACTAAATTTAAATTTTAAACAATAATAAATTTTTTTTGTTATTGTCGTCTTTTTTGTCCTGGAGTTGACAATTTGATTTGATTAAAAATTTAAAAATAAATAAATTTCTTAATAGAAATATTGAATGATCGTGTAGATCAACTTCAACTCCTATTATCGTTTCGCCCAGGCACGACAATGGGCTCATCAGTTAGATGTTGCCGTACCCTTCTACACTTTGTATATTAAAACTATAGTAACATCACGGAGGGGAAATCGATGGTATCGCCCCCTGTCGCCACCATTAAACGTACTACCTTCTCAATCGGAACAAGTTTATCGGAGAACCCTGCCAACATGCTGTCAATACGTCATATATTATTGTTTTTTGTTAGGGCAGCTTTGCTTTGTAAATGTGTTAGCAATATAAAAGAGTGATGTGCGAGTGATGTGCTTTTTGATTCTAAATGATAAAAAGTTTGTTGTTTTGCATTTGGCGTGTCATGACATTGTTTGAAAATCATTTAAACACATTTATTAATTGATGAATGAAATACCATCCACAACCATTAAAGCATCCGAAAAAATACCATCCACATGCCTAAGTGAACAACCACAGCAAAATTTTCAGAACCGATAAAACCTTTAATGGAGACGTTGGTGGCGCTACCATCGATCTCCCCTCCGTGATGTTACTATAGTTTTAATATACAAAGCTTCTACACGATCATTCAACTTTTCTATTAAGAAATTTTTTTCTTTTTAGATTTTGAATCAAATCTAATAGGTTTGTTTGTGTTCTCTGTGACAGCTAATTATAGTGACCAAGTTATTTCAAAAAGTTCGAAGGGATGTGTGTGGGATCATTTTTACTCACAAAATTCTTACCCGCGACTGCTCCCCCAAATGCAATTCTGTCTGTCTGTCTGTCCGTATATGGATCTACAGTCTAAACCGCTTGACCGATTTTTTTCAAATTTAGCAGTGTCTGTGAGGTAGCCTACAGAGATGTTTTTGGAATGAGTCTCTGAGGTCTTGAAACAGTACAGTACCTAACATACAACCTTTATGATACTATACTTATTTTTCTCGAAAACGGCTGCTACGATTTCGGTAAAATTTAATGTATGGGATTATTTCTTATTTCTCTTTTTTTTAAAAAACTCTAAAAACCACAAAGTACCTTTTTTTCAAACCCGATTTCGACGAAATTTTATATTTTTTGGCAGCCCTAGATTGTTTTCGAAAAATTGCATATCAACGTTTGAGAAACTATAATTTTAGAAATTTTTATAATTTTTTTGAGTATTTTCAAAACGATGTCTTTGATTTTTTTTCCAAATTTTTTGTCCAAACATCTTCTGAGAAGATTTAAAACTTGCTTATTTGATTTTAAAAAGCCTTGTTTTTTAAAAAATTAACAGTAAAAATACTGTTGTTAAGAAAACTAGTCCAACGATTTTGATTAAATTGTCAGCGTTTATATTTATTAGTAACTGCTAAAAAGTGGCGTTTTTAGATTTTCGCTAGAAACCTCTGGAATATTAAATATAATTTTTTTCAATGTTTATTGCGATTTTATTCAATTTACATAATTAATGTGTTGATGGCAATTTTGTACCACCAAATAAATTATGAAGAGCGTGAAATTTTGTACTCAGCTCTTTGAATTCGATATTGTACTTAGCACACAATCACAAGTTCGTGTCCATTTTTTCTTTTGAATTCCCGTTGTAACTGAACAGGCTGAAATATGTCTGAAAAAACAGGACGTGGTGAGGGAAGCTCTGTATTTCACTAGCTCTTCCTGTTGAAGCTGTAATGAACTGCGCTGACAGACAATACAGAAGGTAAGAACTTGTATGAATTTGCCGTTTATGAAATTCAATGTCGTCTGAATTGTTTTCCTGCTGCCGGTGTTATAGTGACATGTTTGACACCACTTCTAAGATGGCAAAGCCGGAACTCAGGTATAAGGTCATGCCTGCTCTGGTTATAAGGCATGGTGTATTTGTATACTCTAAGAGTAATGCCGCGTTGATTGTAAACAATAGCCGTGTTTTTTCACAAGGCTGTCATATGTGGTACCCGTGGTGTAATGGATAGCATGCCCGCCTGTTAATCCAGAGGCAAAATGTTTTTTCCACGGGTATCGCCTTTCGCGAGGAATTGGCAGTTGGTATTCATTACCATGAAAAACGCTTTCTCGATTAGCCGTTCGGAACCGACAGAAAATTGTAGGTCCCCTCCATTTCCTCACAAGGCACGGTTGTGAGAAATGCGCTAGGCCCTGGGGCTCCTCGCTCTGTTGCGCCACCCTATTTATTTATTTATTTGTCATATGTACCTATAACATGATATCAAAAAAAAAAAAAAAAAAAAACGCATTCCGAATAGCACGGTTTTTTTTATTTGAGGGTGTTCTTGATCGGTTGTCAAATCCAATAAAAGTCAACAAATGAATTTTTTTTCGTACAAAAATACAAAAATTGTTTGTTAAAAAAAACATAAAACAGTTATATATAATGGAAAAAGGAAAATGTTCTATCGTGAAATCAATGCAGCTAAACAATTTGTTTTTGTTTTGTTTTTTTGTTAGTTTAGGAATTCCAAAAATGGGGTTGTTCACAAAGGTATGTGAGTAGTTTCTCTTGTGTTTATTATCTCTGTTAACATGCTTGGGTTCAGTTTACATGAGAACTGAAATTTCTGTGCGAGGTGAAAAAATATACTGTAGACTTGTTTTGAATAGCTTAAATTTGTTCTAAAATAAAAGAAAATGCTCGACTTTCCTTTGGGTTCGCAGGAATGCATGGCAATGGCATTATTTTATTTTTGTTTTGAAGGAATCACTTTAAAACGGAATAGTGCTAAATTGTTTAAAGCAATTTTACAATTCATAAGGATTCAATTCATAAATGACGTAAATTTGGACAAAATACGTAAAGGTTTAAAATCCTTATATATTTTAAAAGTGGGTTAGGAAACTGGACATAAGTGCAGAGCTTCCTTTTTAAAAATTAGATTATATATATTAGATATTAGATAAACGCTGCAGTGATCTTCGGTATACTCGTATTTAGAATTAAATTGGAACAATAAATAATTCTTAGATTAGACTATTTTAAGGAAAGACACAACAAATACCTTTGGAGAAAATGTCAACATACACAGAAAAATGTGAAAAGAAATCTGTAAAATTTGTTCTCTATCGTGTAACAGAGTCTTTTTCTATTTCCATTTCGTTTTTTTTATACATCTTTATAGATTAGATTTTAAGATTTAGATAGTTTTTATTATTCAAATTCATTTTTAACTACTTTAAAATAATATAAAAACATATATGCATGGCATTATGCCGTCTGCCCGATCATGTAAAAATTACAATAAATAAGTTATCAAAAGTTTCCACTCCTTATTTTATTCCTATAATTTAGCGCATTTTTGGCAAAATTAAAAAGTTTTTCCACATCCAGCTCGTTTAACTCCGTTATACTCTCATCATCCGAAAGGTAGTTTTTTCCAAATACCTGACGCCTCACTTCACTTAATATTGGACATTTCCCAATGAAATGTAAGACATCTTCTCTTTCATTCCTGTTGCATAGATCACAAAGACATGGAAGATCTTCCCTATGTGGTATGTAATTCAGGTTTATAATTTCACCTCTCAACCTCATCATCATTGATATAACCTGAACACTGTTTTTATCATGGAAATAGTTTTTTCCTACCAAATTGTGGTCCAAGCGACTGTACACTGCTCTATGTACCGAAGCTTTTGCTTCTCCTCTATACTCCAGTAGCTTCAGTTCATCAACTTTCTCCACCAGCTGATATAAAATTGAACCCCAGTTATCTACATTTCCAATACTTAGATCAACCTCCATCTTGCATTGAAGCGCCAGATCCATCCATTCCGCATACCAGCTTGACTTGTTATCCACCGCTTTTAACGCCACTATTTTTGGAAGCCTTGTATCCGCCATTTTCATTACCTTCAGTATGTAGTCTATCTGCAACTTCAAAGTTTTTATAAACAAGGGTGAAAGTCCTGTTTCGATCATCAACAGATAATTTGGAGCACTAGCAGGAATACAGAAAATTCGTTTTATATAAAACCGTAGGAGCTTCTCTACTGCCTCATGTTCTTTATATCCCCACACCTGTGCCCCATAGAACAAAACTGATTCAGCCACTGCTTCAAATACTTTATATTTACTGCTATGCGCAATTGCTCCATTTGAAAAACATCCTTTCCACGTCGCATTGATTGCAGCTTTTGCCTTGGATAGTTTTTCGTTGAGGTGTTTACTCAAATTGAGGTTTGACGAAAGAAGCATGCCTAAGTACTTGAACTCATTCACCAGTTCTAATTCTCCGCCATTGTAGTTCCAAATGTCCTTACGACTTCTTCTACCACCTCCTTTTTTAAAAATCATTGCTTTGGATTTTTCTCGGTTCACTGTCAAATTCCAGAGCTTACAGTAGTCTCCAAGCCGGTTTATCATTAGTTGAAGACTTTCAGCGGAGCTAGCTAACAACACCACATCATCCGCAAACATCAGTCCCTTAATGCATGTATTTGCATAAAGAACACCCCCCGGAAGTCCATCCAGCAGATCATCTATGAATAACGAAAACAATGTTGGGCTCAAGGCGCATCCCTGTTTCACACCTGATTTTGTCTCGAACCAGTCTGACATCTTTTCACCATTCCAAATAGCAGCTTTGTTCCCTGTATATAGGTTTTGTAAGACTGTTCCAAACTTAAGTGATACTCCTTTCAAGTACAGCTTATAAAGCAACGCATTTCTGTCAATGGAGTCGAAAGCTGCTTTGAAATCCACAAAAAACGTGTAAAGTTTTTTGTTTTGATTCTGGAACGATTCCGCGATGCTTGTAAGGACAAACAGTTGATCAACTGTTGAGTAGCCTGACCTGAACCCTGCCTGGTATTCTTTCAGGATATTATTCTGCCGTATCCATTCATCCAGCCGTTTTTTGAGGATCGCCGTAAAAATTTTATATGATGCATTCAGGAACGAGATTCCCCTATAGTTTTCTGGGTTAACTAATGATCCTTTCTTGTGTATCGGAAAAATTAATGCTTCTTTGAATCCTTGCGGTGTCATTTCATTTTCAAGGACTTTGTTCATTAAGTGGCAGAGCTTGATTTTCAGCAAGCTCGAACCATTCTTATAAAATTCTATCGGAATGGAGTCTGGTCCCGGTGCTTTGCCCTTTTTTAAACATTTAAGTGCATGGCTCACTTCTTGTACCGAGATAGTAGCATCGAGTGTTTCATTTTGGATCCCTGGGACAGCATATTGGAAGGAATGTATTACTCCACCAGGATTTAGAAGGTCACTGTAATAATTTCGAAGAATATCTGGGCTCAGATTCCGATTTATCACATTTACCATTCCATTTAATTTCTTCACTAGGCTCCAAAAATCCTTCGAGTTTTTGCATGTTGCCAGCTTTTTTGCTTCTCCTTCCCAGTAATTTTTCTTCTTTTCTCTGCAGATTTCTTTGTATTGCCGATTGGCTTCTAGATAAGAGCATTTAACAATAGATGTGTTTTTTTCTCTAAAAAGCGTAAGCCTTTCAAACGAGAGATCTCTTGCCTTCCTACAATCATTATCAAACCATGGAGTAGATTGCGTTGTTCGCCTTGAGTTGGAATAGGGACGTGCAGCTGCACATTTTATACATTTTTCCAATGTGGGAAAATCAAATTCCGTTTATACATCTTTATATAAATCTACAAATCAAAGCATCTAAATCAATGAACTTCTAAAAATTGCAAATCGTTAGCAACAAAATCCCTGCGTGTAAAAGTGGGCATACGATTTTATTCAGTTAAAAACTTGTGAATCGACCCTCCGACATTCATTTTGCTTTTGTTCGAGATACATGAAAGTCTCTAGTCAAACCAACGTTTAAAAACAGGATTCTTCTCATCCTTTTATCCCCGACATCAGTTGCCCGGGATGTTGTTTTTGCAATACATGTAAAATTATGTTATGTATAGGACAGCCTTGTGAAAAAACACACCTAATAAAGATGAAATGAAAGGTGCAGCTATCACTGGTCCTGTTCCAAAAGAAAGAGCTGATATATAGCCCCGTATCGAATCAAGTACAAGCTCAATTGCTTAAGACAAAAAATGGAAAAAGAAAAGAAGAACCGAAAGAAAACAAAAATTGCTCTGGCGGGAAAAAAACTACAAAAAAAACAAACTTTCGTTAGCTCCAAATCGCCCAAGACGCCTACGAAACATCAAAAATTGGATTTTGATAGATTGTAGTGCCGATGGCTTGCCATGTCTTGGTTGTTTAGCAGGATAAATGATCGCATAATGTTTTTGTTTTACATTAGAAGAGTTCTTTATTTATGTACGTGGGGTTGTGATTTATGACCCACGGGAATAAATCAAAATTCAAATTGAAAAGTTAAGAAAGAAAAAGTCGTGCACATTCCACACCCGATTGGGAAACACGTTGAACCAAAAGCTTGTATGTTATTGCGTTTGTTTTTATTTCTATTCAATATGAACCTTAGTAGCTGTTGCTTCTAAGTACTCATGAAAAAAAACTTAGTTTAAAAATACATACGTTTGAGTAAATTTACCCCAATTTACCTTAAAATCGAAGAAGTAATACAAAACATAGATGTAGTTGACGCCACTTATTAAGATTTTTCTTCTTAATATATCGGGTCGTAAAGAAATACTGCATTTCTTAAAAACAAAAAACTTGGTGACACAATCGAAAAGAAATTTCTCCATTTGTAGAATTGCAAAATTCTAATGGCAGACAGATGTTTTTCTGTCATGTTTTTTTTTTTTGTGTTTAAGAAAGTCGTTCTGTCAATGTCTTGTTTATTTCTTGATTACTTTTATTTCGATGTCAAATTCCAAAGCAAAAAGAAATAAGTAGACTGTCCAGACCCAGTGTCTCCAACAACGTCTGTTTATAAACACAGTGTACATCTGCTATTTTCAGCATAAATAGAATTCATACCTCAACCAAATTATGTATGCATCTTTTAAGAATGTCCAATAAAAATGACTTGTTTTGAGATTAATAAGAATACCACCTTGAAATTGTTACACAAATTAGTTTATGGTTTTAATAGTTCATGTCGAAAAATACAGTCATAAAAATGGCAGTCTAAACTTGTGAAAAGCATGTTTTTTCGCATTTGAAATACTTTTTTTTTTTTAATTAGTCGCCTTAATATCATTTTAATCGAAAAAAAATGTGTCATTCAAAAAACCCGAACGCGTTTATTTTAAAGAAATAACGATGTGGTTGAAGTTGTTGGTCTAGCTTCAAATTATAAAGCAATTGTGTGCGCACACGCCAATTGCTTTTTTTAATTGTTTTTGCTCTCAAATCTTTCTTTCTCCAAACAACTCGTGAGAAACGAGGCTCACAATAAATTATTTTACTCGCGTGTGAGTTTTATACCAAAGAACTTGGTCACACCTTGATACACATTCAACCTGAGTGTAGCCTTACCCAAAACATAAATTCACAATCAAATCAATAAATTCGTATAAATCAGCACTAACCACCAAAAACAAAACCGAAAACAAAAAAACCACTTCCTCTTCCGTTAAATTATTGCTAACCGATTGCAAGGTCAATCCCAAAAATACTTAAACCTCAACACGATCGTTTATTGCCACCACCAAAAATCCTAAGTTTCATTGCATCGCGCTGACATTGACATTGACCGAAGTTGAATCAGTTGGGTGTTAAGCTTGACTCAAATTAATTTATTCACGTCTTATACAATCGAAACTACTGTAACGTTTTTTTTTGAATAAATTTCAAGTTAAATAATAAAATCAAGCAACATAAAAGCTTTCAACAACTCGCATTGAAGCGTGATATTTGTCGTTTTAAATTCTGACAAAGTCATAATACTTTCGTGTTATAGTCGAGTTTGTTTTTCAAAGACAAAAACATCTATAAAACAATTACAGCATTTTTCTGGCTTAGTTATATCGATGGATTCGGGTCAAGGAGTCACGGAAACAAAACAGCATTTATAACTCGATCATACGTGCATATGCCGACACTGATCGACAGAAAAGTTGCCCTCCGTAGAGGTTAACAACCTTAATGCATTGGATTTGAAGAGTGAAAATGCGACAGAGGCATTAGAATCACCTGTTCTTATTTCATTTCAAAATTCCAAGCCAAAAGATCAAGTCTACAAATTTGTTGTTCTTCGAAATTACCTTAAATTGGTTTGTTTTCGTTTTTAAGCAAATGGAAAAGTTACTGCTTGCAAAAAGCAGTACGTCTTGGGAAAAAACATTTCTGACGAAGATGATTTGTTTTGAATTATCTTTTCAATCAGCTTCTTGTAATTCTATATTATTTGATATAAACACATGGCGATTGTTCATAATAAACACCTAGAGTATCGGTTACAAGCTAACAAGTGGTTTCTGTTATGAATCTTGTTCATACGTATAATGTTAGAATGACGAGCAATTAAAAAGCTATACTCTCAAGATTAATCATTCTACGTAGTGTTAAGGGAGGGATCGTGTTATTTAAATCAATTTTTTGAATTACTGGTTGCTTTAGAGTGGCCCTAGACTGTTGTTAAACACTGACGTCAACAATTAAAACGAAATGTGTGGCTTGCAAAATTTAACTGAGTGACGAAAGAACTCACACGTCATATCATTAATGGTTGCCTGGTGACTTGATTTCTTTTTTATTTTGTCAGCTTTCCGCAGACACGACCTTCTTCTAATTTTTGTTTTTCCTCGATCAAATCTGAGGTTTATAAGCCAACTGAAGCATTCGGACCAAGAAAAATACCGACCTATTCTCTATCAGTATAAAAATGTATGATGTATCTTTCCAGATCTTCGTAGAGAAGTCTACCAGTCGAAAAAGATCCTGCGCTTCTTCTAACCATTTTTTTTCTATCGTAGTTTGTAGGTAGAAATGGCCACTCATTTTTCGGTTTCGAAAGTAAAGCTAAATAAAACACACAGCGGTACATTTTTGATGAACATTGTATTTCATTATTCAGTTTGAACTTTGCCAAATAAATAAGTCTCTGGTGCAACAAAGCTATGGAACACTCTGAGCCTCAGTAATTTACTTGACCTACAATAATATTCCGATTCCGAGGTGTCAATTTGGAAAACGATTTCCATGGCAGTGTGCAATTACTCTCGGAAGATTTGCCAATACGTCGCGAAAGAGTGACATCCATGAAAAACTTTTTCGTCTTTGATGTTTCTGGGATTCGAAATTCTAACCTCACACATCTCAGTCAGACGTGCTAACCTTCGCGAAACGGAAACAACCATCAACTGTGAAAAACAATATCATTCAAAAGCCGCACTGAGGACCTCAAAGACAAAAATCGTGGCAAAAATTCAAAATTCGATTTTTGAATTTTACTGTTTTGTTTTTTATTTCTTATAGAAATACAAACAGAGCTTCAAAAACAGCAAATAAAATAATTTTTCGACTACTATTTGGAATTACTGAGATTTTTAAATGCATTACTGTATGTTTTTTTTTAGTAAGAAAACTAAAATTTAAAAAATTAAAATTGATTTTAATAAATTAAAAAAAAAACTTTTTTAGTAGCTTTTTGGGTTTGGTTAGTTGAGCTGCAACAAAGTCTGGTGGAGTCATGTGGTAAATCGCCTATGGTAGTTGTCCTCAACTATTTCTTCAACCATATCCAAAGTTGTATGTAGCTACAACCGCTTGTAACCTTCCGAGAAATAGCAATTTGTTGAAAAAATAAATTATGTCCCCAGTGCTCACATTTTGGTCTAAAAACTGAGCACTTTTAATGTTTAGATATGTTTTCGAGCATGTGGCCGCCGCTGCAGGCTCGAGTGAAGCTAAGCCTAGAGGTCCAATTTTCAACCACTTTTTCGAGCATCTGAGGCTGTCGGCCCTATCGTGGTAACCGTCGGAGCGGAGTTTTCTCCGCAACGCATCCGTTTTCGAAAATTGAATTTTGCTTCGAAGTAGTTGTGGTCGTAAGAAATTTTTCACAAATGCGGCAATGCATTGCATTCCCAAAACTAAAATCTTCGCAACAAAAACTTATCGGAGAACATCGGATCGTCCGATCGGAGAATTACCACGAAGCAAAATGTCTCCGATCGGAGAGACTTCCGCTCCGACGGTTACCACGATAGGACCGTGTATGTCGGTAATAACGCCACAAATGTTGCCTTCCAAGCCCCCTAACGTTTATGGTTTGTTGACGTAGACGAGCGACTTGTCATATCTTCAAAGAAAATAATCCAATAGTGTCAAATCACACGATCTTGGTGGCCAATTGACAGGTCTATTCCTCGAAATTATGCGCTTATCGAATGTTTTCTTCAATAAATCGACTGTGACGTACGCTGAGTGGTATGTAGCGTCGTCTTGTTGGAACCACATCTCATCCACATTCATGCCATCCGATTCGGAAACAAAATAGTCGGTTATCAAAATATCGGTCTCCATTGATGGTAACTGGCTCGCTAGCATCATTTCGGAAGAAGTATGGCCCAATGACTCCACCAGCCCATAGAGCACACCAACAAACAGTCAATTTTTGAAGATGTAATGGCGTCTCAAGATACTCATGTGGATTCTCTTCACTCCAAATGCGACAATCTCGCTTGTTGACGTAACCATTCAACCAAAAATAAGCCTCATCACTGAACAAAATTTTGCGTTGAAAATCAGCATCGAGATCAATCTCATTTTCGACCCATACACCAAAATCACGACGCATTTCATGGTCTCGCGGCTTTAATTCTTGCATAAGCTGGATCTTGTAAAGTCGTAAGCCAAGATCTTTGCACAAAATCTTCCATAAAGAAGATGGACAAAGTTCCAATTGCTGTGCACGGTTACGAATCAATTCATTCGGGTCCTCTTCAACACTTTGCTCTACAGTAGCAATTGTTTCTTCGGTATGCGCACTGTTCGACGTCTCTGCGGATTCGTATTACCACATAAAGTAAACGTAACGCGAAAACAATCCAATTGTTCATTGCTCTGATAAACGATTATGTCGACCATTTTTTGAGATTGGTTCATTTGTGAACCTGTTTATGATGAAATGACAAGTCAATCTGAATATAATTGACATTGGAGTTGGCCGATTTGACCACAAAATTGCAAAAATCAGCGTTATTCCTAAGATGATGGAATCCATAATAATCGAAAAGTTCATTGACGGAACAAAATCGCATATATCTGACCGACATGACCAACATGGATTCGTCAAGGTAAGTCTACCATTACAAATCTTTTGGAAATCTCATCTTACATCACAAAAGGATTTATGAATGGTCTTCAAACGGATGTGGTATACTACACTGATTTTTCGAAAGCTTTTGACCAACTTAATCACCAGCTGCTAGTTAAAAAACTTTCAAATTTCGGTTGGTCTCCAAAACTTGTTCAGTGTATTGAAAGTTACTTATCATCTCGCACTCAATACGTTAAGTTCAAATCTCAAGTTTCCTGCGCAATAGAAGTTAAATCCGGGGTTCCACAAGGAAGCCACCTGGGTCCACTATTATTTGTGATATTTATTAATGATCTACACTCTGTGATAAGATACTGTGATAGATTTTAGATTAGATTAGATTTATTGTTTCGTAATTGTTTAACAATATCAGTAAAAGCTTGGCTTTATGCCGTCTGCCTGGTTGACAAAACATAATTATTACTATGAATTAGAAGAATTAGATACTGTGATATACATCTATATGCTGACGATGCGAAAATCTCGTTTTCATACAAAAATAATGCTGATCACATTCAACTGCAATCTGATATCGATCATTTACTTCAATGGTGCAATAACAACAGTCTCACACTGAAAAGCAAAGTAATGACCTTTGCTAGAATAAAGAATACTTTCAAAAATGATTACTTTATAAGTAACTCGAAACTGGAAAGAGTAAATTATTTTGTTGATTTGGGAGTTATATTTGATCCCAAACTAGACTTCAGAATGCATATCGATTCCATAACTGCAAAAGCTTCTATTCGTCTGGGTATGATTAAACGTTGGTCTAAAGAGTTCAGGATCCATATCTGTTGGTTCGTTCGGTCTTGGAATACGGATGCGAAGTGTGGTGCCCGTATTATGCTTGTCACATTGCTCGAATTGAATCTGTTCAAAAACAGTTTCTTATATTTGGTCTGCGTCATCTTAACTGGGATAATCGTCTTCATCTTACTCCATATCGCTCGAGACTTATGCTGATTGGTCTTAATACCCTTGAGGACATTAGGTCATCACTTAACGCCACCTTTATATTCAAACTTTTGAAGGGTGAAATAAGTTCACCTCATCTGCTTTCGTTTCTAAAAATAAATGTGTCACTTCGGCAAGGTCGAAATTTTAAGATTTTGCGAACTAGTGAAACAATATTAAATTATTTGAATAATGAACCTTTTTCTCTATTATGTAAACAATTTAATACTTATACTTCTTTTGTGGATTTCAATCTTAGTTCTTATAAATTCAAAAAGGAATTATTGCTTTATAATCAGCTTAGGCATTAATTATAATCTTTAAATTATTATGCAAAATAACTGTGAACAATTGTGTATCTGTAGTTATAGTTAAATAAATAAATAAATAAAGATGTATTCGAAAAACCAACTTCTAAACAAAAACATCCGATATAATGGCAGTGGATGATGTTGAGTTTTAACGATTGAGTTTTCGAAGCATTGAATTTTACTCTTTTTTTATTACCCCATGTCACAATACTCCCAAAATCAGAATTTAATCCTACAAGAGCAAACATATCAAGCAATAATCTTCCTTTCTCCAAAACAGTATAAAGATTGGTTCCACTTTTCGGTGAGATATACCATCAAATCACCAGTCGATCTTTTGCTACAAAAGCCGTATTGTCGGTCATTAAGAAGCATTCGTCTTCAAGATGTTTCATGAGTTGAGTTAGATAATGACCGTTTCCATGGCATTATAGAAAGAAGCAATTGGATGGTTATTGGCAATGGAGGAAGATTTCTGCTTTTTTTAGGGACCGGCTGGACAAATGCAATTTTCCATCTGCTCGGGAAGAGCCCAGAAGAATAGGAAAGAAAGAAAGGTTTACGCAGTGGTTTTGAAGAGCACCTCTCCAGAATAACGGCGGGAAACGGGAATACCAGCGGATTTATGTATATTGAGATCTTTGAGGACTCTCGCAACCGACCGAAAACGAAAAAAATCTGCTTCATCACAGAACTAACAGGCTCAAGCTCAGGCGGGTTCAGTATGTTCTCAGGAAGTGTCGAGTTAGCAGCAAATCGAAATGCCAGCAAATTGGATTTATCGATGGAGCTGACATAAAAGAAGAGTCATTGAAGACGAGGGTTGGGACCGATGACGTGGTGGAGTTCTTAATGTTCTTGACAAAAGACCAAAAGTTTTTACTCCCTTTTGGACACAACAGTATTTTTTGCCTTACTTTTTGGTCATACAAGAACTTGGACTCTTGTATGTGAGCATCACAGATATTTCTAACCCTTTTGAACAAAATTCAATACTACTGTAGTGTTGTCTTTAAAAATTCCAAAAATTCTTTCTCTATCCCTAGTCGCCTCTTTGCAGCTCGAATCAAACTACAAATTCTCTTTGGGGATGATATTTTTCGTTCTGTGAGGAACAAAGTTTCTTATGGCGCGGCGTGGAGAATTAAGTTAGATATCATATCTGCTGATGTGTCAACGTTTCCGTCGAGAAAACTCAAAGACCAATTAAAATTTCGAAAGGAAATATTCAGGCCGTCTCAGTTGGCTTGCTCACATTGCCACACAGTTCGTTTAGGAACTTTATCTTTCTTTGCCTTGACGGAATACGTAAAATCTACCGATATGACAAAATGGTCCGATTTTCCTAAAGGAGATGATACTATAACCCTGTATTTTCTGGATGAGAAGTGTGTGCGTCAAGAGTGTTGCTCACATGGTCTTCAATATCTGGAAACCGAGTGGGCTTATCAATAAGCTGGGCCAAGTGATTCAACTCAGCGATCAATCTCAGTATACCTTCCTTCGGGTGTTGTCTGACCAGATTGTCGAAGCCAACCAGAATTGTGTACATTATAATCGCCCGCAATATCGATTTCAGTTTGAGGATATTGGGAGACAATTCCTGAGATGGAGTCAGATAGCGCATCATACTCGTTACAAGTCGAATTGCTATCTAAATCGGGTTTTCTATAAATGAATATAAGGTGAATGAGGTCCTTACGGACGGAGAATTGAACTACATGAAGTTGAAGTTTGTGGTCGAACAAGGGCCAAATTGTGGTTGAAGAAGCATTGTGTATATGAACTATAGTATACCAAACAGGCAAAAAGGGAAAAAACCCTCGGAGAATACTTCTTCGACGAACTGGGCGACATCTCTAATCTCCCACTGAGCAACGTCCTGAAATTTACTCAGGGCTCCAAATGTTTCTGTGGGAGTTCCCTACCACAATAACCATTTACCTTTCCAATCTTCATTGTATGTCTGGAATTGTCTTAGTTGACGTGAAAGATACTGTTCCAAGAAGAGTTGAGAATGCTCTAGTTAAAAAAATTAATTTTGAAGAGTTAAATTGTAAACTTTTATTTGAAGATTGGTCTACTGTGTATGCCCAAGAAAATATTAATGATGCATACAATTGTTTTTTGAATATTTTGCAGAGGTATTTGCAAGCTTGTACACAGTCTTATGTAAAAAAGAAATCGGATCAAAAATTGAAGCCGTTGATCTCTCCGAACGTTCTCAAACTAATCAAACTAAAAAATAGTTTGTGTAATAGGTGTCATAAACATCCGTCAAATAGGAGTTTAAAAAATCGTTATACAACTTTGAATGAGAAAGTTAAACTTGAAATAAAAAAATGCCGTGAAGCTTATTTTCAGAATAAATTTCGAAGCGCTCAAGGTAATTCTAGAAAGGAGTGGGAAGTAATAAACTCTATCACTAATAGAAAATCTAAAGCTAAGCAAAATTCTTTTATTGTACTAGATAGTGATAATAATGATGTTACGGATCCTTATTTAGTAGCCAACATTTTAAATAGTTATTTTTCTTCTGTTGGTGTTGATTCCGTAACTAATAATAATTTATGTATGGGCTGTCCACGCTATGGTTTAGCTGAAGACAGAATTATTCCCAGAAGCTTTTTTTTTGAACCCATCACTGGATCAGAAATTTTGAAAATAATTTATAGCCTAGATAATTCTAACTCTTGTGGCTGCGATGGAGTTTCAAATATAACATTAAAAAAAATTGCTTTAAATCTTGTTGATATGTTAATTTATCTTTTTAATTTGAGTGTTTATGAAGGAGTTTTTCCAGATAAATTAAAATGCGCCCACGTTATACCTCTTTTCAAAAAGGGAAATAAAAAAGATAAAAATAACTACAGGCCAATTTCTTTGCTCTCTTCGATATCTAAAACTTTTGAAAAAGCTATAAAAATCAGAGTACTTAATTACCTCAAAAAAATGCAATTTTTCAACAACGCCCAGTTTGGTTTTAGGGAGGGTATTTCAACTGAAGATGCTCTTTTGGCTTTCAGCTATTGTATTTACAAGGGGTTAGACGATAAAAAATTCTGTGCAGGACTCTTCGTCGATATTACAAAAGCTTTCGATATGTAGACCACGACATTCTCGTTGATAAATTATATCATGCTGGAATTCGTGGCTTCATGTTATGTTGGTTTAGTTCTTACCTCAAGAATAGATCGCAAAAAGTCAAAATAAACGAGCATCTAAGTGATTCTTTGCTCATAAATAAAGGAGTACCCCAAGGATCAGTCCTCGGCCCTATATTTTTCCTTATCTTTGTCAATTCTCTGTTCTCCCAAAGGTTCAGAGGAAATCTTACAGCTTTTGCGGATGACCTTGGGATTGCTTATAACTCTTCTAGCGCCCTAGATTTGCTCGCTGATATTAACCACGATATTCGTTTATTGAGTGTCTGGTTAATAACGCACAAGTTAGTTATCAGTAATAAAACCAAATTAATGTTTTTTAATTTGCGTAAAATGGAGGCTCCTGATATAGACTTTTGTTTCCACTCTTGTGGTTGCAAAAAATTTGTTTTTGATTGTAACTGTAATTGTGACAGGCACAACAATGACTATAGTTTCAATGATAACTTATGTTGTAGTTCAGATTGTTTTACAATTGAAGTTGTAAATAAGTTCAAATACTTGGGAGTATTCCTTGACCGAAATTTGAATTGGTTAGAACACATTTCATACCTGAAACAACATTTTCGTGTTTCTCTTCGCCACCTATTTCATTTAAAAAAGTATTTGAGTAATAAAACCTTAAGGTCGGTATATTATGCAACTTTCCATTCTAAACTGCAGTATGGAATTTCTTGTTGGGGCGGCACTTTTACGTCTTATTTACAAAATTTACTTCTATTACAGAAAAAAGCTATTCGTTTACTTGCTGGTGTAAATCGTATGAACCCATCTATGTCCCTTTTTAGAAACTTGAACATTCTTCCAGTGAAGCATCTCTTCTACTATAAGGTTTTAAAAATTTTCTTTATTAAAAGTGGATATTTCCGAAGTCCTATTACTGATACGCGTAACCTACGAAGCAACTCAGCATGTCTAGTCAATATACCCTCATTTCGTACAACCCATTTTCGAAACTCTTGCACTGTTGTCGCTTGTAAATTATTTAATACACTGCCTTTAAACTTAAGACTCCTAAGAAACACATCTCCTTTTCTAAAGCAAGTTAAGCTCTGGCTTCTAAATTTTAACCATGATGAAATTGTAAATGCCCTCTTATACCTTTCATGAATGTAGTTTAAACATCGAAAATAATATAAATCATTTGTTTTTTTTTTTTTTTGGATCAATGCTTATTATGAATTTTTATTAAAGAACTAATTCTGCTTACAGATAAAATTAAAAAATAACTGTTCACCCCACAGTAATACCTAAAACTTATTATAATATTAAACAAAAACATATTTGATTGTATTTTCAATTAAGTTATACATACTTTGATGTGATATTCATACTAATTTTTTTTAAATTAACTATATCACTACTTATTCATTGTACATTTATTGTAGTCTAACTTGATATTTTTGTATAAATTTGAATAAAGAATTACTTACTTACTTACTTACTTACAATCCTCCCATTTCCACATCCTCTGATTTCCCGGGGAGCACAATAGATCCTTGAGATCCGAGTGAGGTGTTGCCACTTGTGGCTGCACCCCCCATTCAACCTAACCTAACCTAAACCAAAAAGGCTATTTAACAATCTTATGGACATCGGTGGCACATCAATCGCTTTTTTTGTATACAATGGTGAAAGCAATTGCTTAGAACCGAGAATGTTAGGTTGGACCGGAGACAATAGGTTCACCACCAGTTCAAAAGTCTACACAAACCTACTGCAGTTTATAAATTGGTTGAAGTTGGTAAGCAACATCATTCCGAATATATACAGTGAGACCGTAGGAGGAGATGAATAAAGGCACCAATCTATAACCAGCCAGTGCCCCTGTTCTGTAACTATCGCCTCGATAAAAGCAGGCGATAAACGGTGGAAAATGGAACGAAATCCTACTAAATTCATAGAACTTCGTTGCATTTTCCACCTTTTATCGCCGAGGCGATAGTTACAGAACAGGGGCACAGGATAAACTCTGAGCGATCAGAATCAACACGCACCTGGCTTTCACACAATGCCAAAAAAAGCTGGCCTGCATTTCGCAGAATGAGTGTATACTAAAAAAATTCGATCTTAGCCCCCGAATGTTGCTAAAATAAACTCTAAATCTACCCGACATCACAAGCAACAAAAACAACAAATTAAAACAGTTTATTACTTTCCTTAGTAGCTCATAAATTTGATCAAGTTAGCTACTGGGCCATTCTTTATCCAAGTTTCAAACTTTTTTGTTTCCCCTAAGTATGCAACATTTGAGAACAAAACTTTCGGAGTAAAATTCCACGTCCGTGTCACTAACTCAGAATCTCGTCGATATACTTAAAAATGAATTGCCTACTTATCGGGGTTTAATTAGTGTTTTCGGAGTAATTTAAGGTCAGATAAGTTGCCAATTTCGTAAAGAACTAACTTCCTTCAGCTCCAATTTTTTATTCTTCTACTTATGAAATTCCACGTACACATAATGAATAACCTCTTGAGTGTGCTTCATTATTCAGGGTTCGCAGTCGGCGTTCAAATACCAAAAGACCACTCAGATTAATGAAACGGAACCTCCACAATTCTTTTAGCACACTCATGGGGAATGGCTGATGGTGGCGCCGGCAATGACTTCACATATACACACACAGTGCCAAAATACAAATGCTTATCGTCCTTACTGTCGTGAAAAGTGTCGTTCCAACCTCCTGGGGAGTTGGACTTGGGCGATGACGTAAGGGTCACGTTTTCTGTCTGCATTCTAGATGATGCTTCCTTATTCATACCCCACTTAGCAACAAAAAAAAACCTAGAATCTATGTGTGTATCCAAAAATACTCCTTGAGTGACTTAAAGTGATGACATTTAATGCGACCAACAGCTTTCAAAAACACAAGCCAAAGAGCATTCTATTGACTTAGTTCGTTTCAAGAAAACATGAAAAGCCATTTCAACCGAAAATAGCTAAAAATATGTGCATATTTAGTTTTGCTGATGACGTTAACATAGATTTTCCTAGGAAACTCCCCTCTGTGGTTGTGGCACATTCCACAATGTGCGTCTGCTGCGACACTAGTTTAAGTGCCATCAACCGGCAAATCATCTATTTTTGGAAAACATGGTTAACTGGTTTTTTTTTTTTTGCCAAGATGTGATGATGGTGATGGTAGGAATGCAATTTACTTTCATCCGATGGAGTGTTTAAAGATTAACCTACTTTTTAGTTTAATGTCTGTTTCGATGTGTGTTCTTTTTATTTTTTTATTTTATTGTGCTGTTGCGTTTTCTTCTGAGAGTACTCGCTAGAGATGCAGTGCTTGAGGGAGTTTATCATCTTGAAAAAAGGGGGAAAAAATGGAAACAGAATATTCAAAAGGGATGACAATGGACGTTCAACTGCAACAAAGAGCAATAATAGAAGAAGAATGATGCTGCAGAAAATGTAAATGGTGTGTTCAGTGATGACTTGGGGGCTTTACATTTTAAAGCAGGCATAATTACAAGAAAGTACGCACACAAAAGATGGATAAATTTTTTTGACCTTTTTGAAGGGAATACTTTAAGAACTAATGACGTCAAATTCTCTTGTTGATTGTGGATCGAAACAAAAGTATTTTCTTTGATGAAAGAAGAATTATGAGCTAACTTTAAATTGGTTTTAAGTGGACACCGCCCACAACTAACTTATTGTTTAGACAAGAGCGTTCAGCAAGTGTATTGAGTTCTCACACGCACTTGTTGGGGACAATTTTTTCGCATCATTTCTTCTTCAATTTAAATTAATTTCAGCCTTTTCTTCTACGACTAAATTATACTGTAAGGATGACGTTAGCGATATAGAGTGATTTGGTGACAAGAGGGTTGCGGAACTCTTTGGACCATCTCTTCTCTTGATAAAAATAGGGCGGAATAAGCTCTTAATATGTCTTCCTCAATATGAGAGCAAAAATTTAATTCGCCTGCACAGAGAACAAGTCACGAATATGCTGCACACGGTTTATGGGAAGGTTCTGAAGATGATAGGTTAGGTTAGGTTCAAATGGCTGTCAGGAAAACAAACTGACACACTTAGACCAATATTAGGTCCATTGTGATACCACAAAACTATGCGAGGTAGTATCTCACTTGAATGGAACCTCAGTATCGTATGCCCGATCATAAAGAAGGGAGACCCTCACAATTGCGCCAATTATAGAGGGATAAGCCTCCTTAACGTCGCTTATAAGATCTTGTCTGCTGTAATATGTGAACGTCTGAAACCCCACGTCAACAACTTGATAGGTCCTTATCAATGTGGTTTTAGACCAGAGAAGTCCACAATAGACCTAATTTTCACATTACGGCAGATCTTGGAAAAACCCGAGAACATAATATCGATATTCACCACCTCTTTATAGATTTCAAGGCCGCATATGACAGTATTTACAGAGACGAGCTGTACAGAGCCATGTCTAGTTTCGACATCCCTGCAAAACTCGTACGACTATGCAGGATGACTTTGGAGAATTCACGCTGCTCCGTCAAGGTCGGTAAAGAACTCACCGAGACCTTTGATGTCGAAAAATGTTTTAGGCAAGGCGACAAACTTTCATGCGATTTCTTCAACATCATACTTGAAAAGATTGTACAAAACTCAAACGTCAACACCAGAGGAACAATCTTTCAAAAGTCTGTACAATTACTCGCCTACGCAGACGATATTGACGTAATGGGAAGAAAAAGCGTGATGTCATAGGTGCTTTTGCGAGTATTGAAACAGAAGCGGCAAAAATGGGTTTGATGGTTAATGAGGGCAAAACGAAGTATATGCTGTTATCAAACAGGGACACAGAACACCGACTAATTGGACAAAACGTCACAATAGACAGACTTAACTTCGAGGTAGTACAGGACTTCGTCTACATAGGATCCGCTGTAGACACGGACAACAACATCAGTGCGGAGATCAAACGGAGAATAACTCTTGCCAACCGTTGCTTCTTTGGGTTAAGAAGGCAATTAAGAAACAAAACCCTCTCTAGAAAAACCAAGGTGACCTTGTATAAGACCTTGGGCCCTACTCTGTATTTCGTTTCGAATCGTAAGTCTATTCGAAAATGATTTTCGATCCGATTATGAATTCGTACTCTGTATTTCGTTTTCGAATCGAAAAAAAAGTACTTGTTAATATTTTCATTAACGCAATAGATTTGCAAAGTCTTGAAACATTTCTCAAGATATCTGTCAAATCAAGCAAAAAAAATAATATCAAAGCAAATTACAAACAAGTAAAAATATAAATAAATGAAACAAAAAAATCGTTTTCGGATTTGCCGTTCCGAAAGTGGTAGATTCGAATCCGCTTTCGAAATAAAGAGTACAAAATATTCGTTTTCGGAAATTTTTGCTTTCGAAACGAATTACAGAGTAGGGCCCCTTGATCTGATCATCCCAGTCCTGCTTTACGGCGCGGAAGCATGGACTTTATCGAAAGCGGATGAGGAAACCCTTGGTCGTTTCGAAAGAAAAATTCTCCGAATGATCTTTGGTCCCGTATGCGAAGACAATGTGTGGAGAAGAAGATACAACAACGAGCTGTATGAGCTGTACCGCGACATGGGCATAGCCAGAAGAGTACGCATCGCGAGGCTACGATGGTTGGGCCATGTAGAGCGGATGGACCCAAACGCTCCGGCTCGTCGGGTGTTCGAAAGCACATTGCAGGGAAATCGCGGAACAGGAAGACCTCGTCTTAAGTGGCGCAATCAAGTGGATGAAGACCTCAACCGACTTGGAGTGCGAAACTGGAGAGAGCTCGCCCGAAATCGAAGTCGTTATAGAAGGATGTTGGTTGAGGCCCAGGTTCACCCCGAACTGTAATGCCCACATTGCCTCTTGCTTTAGCATAAGTTTACATGTAGCGATTGGTATACCAATATTCAACCTGCTGGTTGCTGGTTGAGATCGGTAGAACGGTTCCTTGTGTGGCAGGTTCATCGGCTTTGCAGTTACCCACGATATCTCTGTGCCCCGGCACCCAAATAAGGTGAATATTGAACTGTTCAGCCATCTCCCTAAGAGATAGGCGACAGTTAAGGGCGGTTACTGAGTTCGTAGAAACAGCGCCGATTGATTTGAGGGCTGCTTGACTATCTGAGAAAATCCGGATATTCGTTGAGGATATCACGTTTTCTCTTAGCCATGATAGGACCTCTTTGATCGCCAGAATTTCCGCTTGGAACACGTTGCAATGGTTTGGAAGGCGGAACGAGAAACTTACGTTAAGTCGGTTTGAGTACACCCCACAGCCTACCCCTTCTTCGGTTTTTGAACCATCTGTATAGAAATGAATTGAATCATCTCTCAAAAATTCTTCGTCTTCCCAGGTCGTTCTCGGTGGGATTGAGACTTGAAACTTATTATCAAAAACCAATTGGGGGATGGTGTAGTCGGAGTGATAAGGAATTGATCCGAATAAAATTAGGATTTTGTAGCGTGACCGGTGTTGTTATCGGTCCATTGGGAGATAGCTCTCATACGAGTGGCTGCACTGGCGGCCATTTGTTTGCTGAAGATATCTAGTGGTGTGAGGTTAAAAAGTGTATTTAGGGCAGCTGAGATGAAGGTGATAAGATCTGGGGAAGTTTTTACTATTTCGAAAAAAAGTTATTGCCTCGCATTTGGCAACGTTTGATTCAAGGAAATTTTTACTACGCCAAGTAACGAATGAATCGAGGTCGTTTTGAAGCTAAAGAGAAGATCAGAAGAGATGACTTTGAAAAATTTTGCATCATCCGCGTACAGTGAGATAGAAGAATCCACAAATGTAAAGTAATGTATTTTAGTCTGTCCCCTAGAATCGACATTGATGTCAATATTATTTTCATAATTCTGAATGTCAAAGGTTTAAAATTTGTATTTGTGCTGTGTACTCGTATCTTCTGATTGTGATGAAATCTGTGACCTAGGTCGTTCAATAGATCCAGGAACGAATTTTGGGCTTTCTTTAGAAACTTTGGAGAAGTATTACCATTGAACACTCAGACACAGAAGTTGATATTTTAGTCGTATAACACGAATTTGGAATGTTTTGCTTTTCTTACTCCTTTGTATAGATACATGCACAGTTTTCAAGTGGATTAATAAACCTTCGTGTCAAGGGAAACAGAGTTGACATTTTTCAAGTTTCGTCAAAATCTGAATTGGTGAGGTTTATACCATGTGTTGATTTGATTTGAAATGGTCTCCCATAATCTGAGGTCGTGAGGTCAATACCATGTCACCCACAGAGAGAAACTTACAAGTCAAGCAATTTAGTTCCATAACCCTTGATTTGCCCTCTTCATAACAATACTTGCTTCTCTTTTTCATCCCTAGTTAAGAGTTTAGAACAACGTGGTCAACTAACAGAAAACTGAATGACTCATAAGAAAAAGAAAAAATGTATCGTACAACAAAGTTTGCCTTATACTTGAGGTGGCAAACTTTCATTGATTTACAGCTTACCGCCTACCTTACCAAACTAATCGATATGAACTTAAAAAGTCATCGACCAACCTTCAGTAGTGCCGGCCTTTGAATTTCACCTTGATGTGTATGTACATTTTAATGTACGTAGGTAGACGTCAATTTATTTTTGACTGAATAAAGAGAAATAATTGCAACAAATCAAATGAAAGTGATTCTTAAATAAATTGGTAGTTACTTGAGTGAAGGTGAGGAGAGGCACTCTACACTTCAGTCATGGGCAAGGTAACGAATAATAATTTGAAGTAATTTTCTGCTTGTTGGGTAATGTTTCGGGAAGTTCAAGAGGTTATACGCTGAGAGATCAATCGGTGGGTGCTCAACCAATTTGTTTATAAACATGAGAGTGATTTGAAAATGTGTTTTCTATTGATTAATGGAAAAAAAATGTTGGTAGATAAATGATGAGTAATTGAGCTCTAAACATTCGGCTCTTGAGTACATCAAAGTCATATTCGTAAAGTAACAACAAATCGGCTTGAAGGCTTGCGATGAAAAGAAGACTGTGGAAAATTTAAGGGCTTCTGTTTCTCAAAACTTAACCTAATTACAGGTCACAAGTAATGATGATGATGCCGGACTGCAGTCAATGTAAGATTTTGATAATTTGTGTTACTTGCATTTAAGGAGTTAAAAGCATTGAAGTGTGAAGACGGTATGTGACCGTGAGGATCTTACTTGTAGGTATGTATTCAAGACAGATCTAGTAGGTGAGTCGAAACACGGTTGATGCTTTTTCCACTTGAGGACTTAATGTTCCATCTAACTTTTTACGCTAGGCCTTGAATATTATCTAAATGGTCTTTTATGCAGTCCTCTTCTGGGGCCCAACTATGGAGCTTTACTCTACTTTCAAATCCTTCGAATGATATTTTCGGTTCTACTTTCAAATACCAACAAATGAAAGTAAAATCGAATTAGAATTCTTCCAATTACTTTCGACAAAGTTTCCTGGTTTCCTTTTCAAGTCTCCCACTTATTTCTTTATTTTAAAGAATTACATCTTCGTAATTGTAGGCATTCGAACTCTGTTATTTTGTAGAATCGAGTTCCATAGTTGAACCCCAGATAATCAGGTACGAATTGTTAGGTGTCCTAGACAAGAGAGTAACATAAAAATCATTAGTATGACGATATTATATTGGAATCCACGGGATCAAGCGATCTGTAGATCTAGCCAGAGGGCATTGTGATCGAAGCACTTTTTCGGTATTGTGGATTTTTGAGCCATCCAAGAGGCCTAGTTTGCTCGGTAACTTGTTGTAGCCAAAATACGAATGAGGGTATCCTTTTTATGACGCCTGTGAACTAACGTTGTGATGAAATATGACTTCGGAAAGCAACATTGCCTTTTCCAATAGTGTATCTCTCCATCTATGCTTGAGTCTTTTGCCGCCAGCTATAAGCATTGAAGACCAGTGGCAGCAATGCCAGAACCGCTGCCTCTGAGGTTCTGGGCTTCACTCGGCCCCCACAACGAATCTCATGGTTCGATGAAGAATGCAGGCAGGCAAATGCAGACATTACAAAAAAGAATACAATTGTTAATGCAAAAGAGTACGAGGGCTGCTTTCGATTTCGACCAGTACAACGAGATTTACAAGGAGAAAATAAGGAAAGAACACCGAATTCTCACAAAGAAAAAGAACCAGCTTAAGACGCGCTCGTTTGAGGAAATTGAGATATGCCAAGACAGGAATGAGGTTCGGAAGTTTGACTAAATATTGAAAAGATCATGCCAAGGTGGCAAACTTCAAACTTAAGCCTGTAAAGACCAGCAGGCTAACATAGTAATAGGGTCGTAGTCGCTACTAAGGATCTAGAAAGATCACTTCTGCAGACTGCTTAACGGCGATGGCGAAAAAAATATGTGAACGTTTGAAAACCCGCGTCAACAGTTTTGATAGGTTCTTACCATATAGGTTTTAGACCAGTTGGTACTGTTGTGTGATGGTTATCATGTTTGTCTGTTACGTGCGGGTGTTCTGTGGTTCGAATCCCAACAGAAGCCAAAAATGTTTTTCCATTGGTATCGTCTTTCACGAGGTATTGACAAGTACTTCGTAGTAAAAACATTGCATTAAAAGCGCTTTCTCGATTAGCCATTCGGAACCGGCAGAAAATTGTGAGCTCCCTCCATTCCCTTAGAATTCATGGTTGTAAGAAATGCGTTAGGGGCCGGAGCACCCCGCTCTATTGCGTAACCCTTTTTATTTATTTTATTTATTAAGACCTGAAAAATCCACGATCAAATTCACATCACGGCTTCTTCTTCTATTTCTTACCTTTTCCGGCGTTACGAACATCGTGATCTCGAGTTGATCACAGCTCTTCCACTGAATCAGTTTCACACATTGTAATCCGATCGTGGGGTACGCCGCGTTGACCTCAGAATGCATCGGCAAACCTCCCGGTTTTTGATTGTCCCACGTCTGATCATGAGAATCAATGTCCAAGTTAAATGGGGCATTCTGATTGCCACCGGATTCAGTGTCTGAACGTTGTGTAATATTGCCTCTTACATTCAAATAAATGTCTGGAATAGGCATGTCTGGGTCAGAAAATGGCAACGCAATTACTTCTAAAACTTTTACCCATAGATCGAGCGCTTCTTGTAGGGATATGGTATCCACTCCACACTTATGATTGCTCTTGGCTGTCGCTGCAAACATAGCTACTTCTTCCCATCCGGCCATTGTTCGTTACGTGGCTTATAGCCATTTGGAAAGCATATGGTTCCGCTTGGAAAACGGATGCGTATGTGCCTTGCAGTCGTATGTCATCGGTCTTCACAAAGGCACCTGCGCCTTTGCGAAGATTCGATAACAATTCTTTCCTGGCTCAGAATCTAGGGTAAATCAGTCCTGAACAGACAGTAAGTTGACCTTGTTTTATAACGCAACTTGAACCTTGGAATCATCGTATCCATTAGACCTGAGTCAAAAGATATGCTGCTTGCGAATTTTTCAAAACTCCAATGCTAGTTATGCCAGAGGCTACATCTCTTTGAACGTGAAATGATCTTGTGAATACATAACATGATATACATAGGTATCAAAGGGAGGAAGATTCAGCAGTGCGTCGAGAGCAGCATCCGGAGTGCTGGGACAGGCCCCAGTACGGCTAATACATATTTTGCTTTGAAATTTGGCAAACGAGGCAATTACTAATTAACTTGAGAGTTTGGCCCACCAAACAACTGACGCATAGGAGATGATTTGTTTTAACATAGCCGTATAGATCCAAAGGACCCTTTTCGGTGACAGGCCCCATGTCCTACCAAAGGCTCCCTTACATTGCCAGAAAACTGACATTGCCTTAGCAGTTTTCTTGGACAAAAAAGCTTGTTATTTAGAACTATTCCAAGATGTTCGACTTCGTTTAAAAAGGGGATGTTGTAGCCTGTAAGTGTAAGTTGCGTCAAACCAGTCAATTTTCTACATCTCGTGAAGAGAACAACTTCAGTTTTTAGAGGATTGACGGAGACCGTTCCTACCACAAAAGGTTGTCACTCAAGTTTAGCGTAGCCTGTGCTCTGAAACAAATGGCTTGGAGGTTGGATTCAACGTGTCGTCGGGATATGCTTGGGCGTTTATAAGCAGAGTCAATCAGCATGCACTACAGAAGTGGAGATAGCTGCAACAGGATTGTTGTACTGGTGGGGTCAAAAATCAAAGTTCGATTCATTAGCATAGCTTTAAGGCACAAGACTAATGAATTGTTCACACCATGTTTTCTGGCAGCGTTGCACATACCATCAAAGCTAGCATTCTCAAAAGCACCTTCAGTGTCGATGAAAGTGCCCATAGCAAAATCTTTCCTGTCAAGCGTGCGTTCAATCCTGTTAACAGAATTTTGTCGGTCTTACAAGATTTTCCTCGTTGGTGAGCATGTTGCATCTGAGACAGAGGGTGTATGCGTATATATTTATATATCGAGTTTCAAATCACTACCATTGTAAAGAAACTTCACTTTAAATGAAAAAAAAAAGAAGAAATACTAAACTAAAACCAAAAAGGACGCTGGACCTTTTCTATAGAAATCCTACTATCCTACTTCCTACTAATATTATAAACGTGAAAGTTTGTATGTGTGGATGTATGTTTGTTACTCTTTCACGCAAAAACTACTGAATGAATTTTACTTAAACTTTCCAATAATATAGCTTATACATCAGAATAACACATAGGCTACAATTTATCCCTAAATTCCCACGAGAACTTAGAAACTACAACACCGATTTCAAAAATTTTTCCACTGTTAGAATGCTTCATTATCCCCGAGTAACATAAAAACTAATTCATGCCCATATTCCCACAGTTCCCTATATTCCCACGGGAGCAGGAACGTATACGGGAACTTTGACACTACAGCACCGATTTCAAAAATTCTTCCACCGTTAGAATGCTACACTATCCCTGTGTAACATTAACTTTAATTCATCCACATATTCCTACGGGAACGGGAGTCCTTACTAATATAATAAGTGTGAAAGGAGCTCTGTCTGTTCGTCGTTCCATCTCCTGCCCAAACTAATAAACCGATTTAAATGAAATTTTAAACAAAGATTGTTCAGAACCTGAGGAAAGACATAGACTATATATTTTTTCCCTATATTCCCACGGGAGCAGGAACGTATACGGGAACTTTGACACTACAGCACCGATTTCAAAAATTCTTTCACCGTTGGAATGCTCCATAATCCCGGAGTAACATTAACTTTAACTTATCCATATATTCCCACGAAAACGGTCACCATATTCCCACGGGAACGGGAGTCTTTACTAATATTGAAAATGCGAATGTAGCTAAACAGATTGTATTAAATTAGCTACAGAGATGGTCTAGAACATGCGGAAGGATAAAGGCTATACATCTATCCTTATATTCCCACGGGAACGGAATGGGAATTCAAAAACTAAGGTCTCAAAAGTATTTTTAACAGGGCTACAAGGTGTTGAAATAGGGGTTGAATGTTTTCTTTGGAAATACCGCCATTTTTAAGGCTAGAAGTTTTATTTCCTAAAAAGTTAAAAATGCTGCTGAAAGTCACTATTCCACGCGGACGAAGTCGCGGGCACAGCTAGTAATTAATCCAGTCGACTATTTCGTTTCCGTCAGTTCCTTGTTGACCACTTCAAGTTTGGTTAGAGATTGTAGTTGGTAGTAGAAGTTTTGAACAGTAAAATCTGTTGAACTAGAAGATCAATGCTTTAGAAAATAGCATTATACCTACTCATAAGTACACCTTGTGATTAATGATCTTGGCATTTTCTCTGAAAAACGTGCCCTGCTAGACTTTCTTTACTTCATCCAAAGGCGAAGATGAACTAATGCAAACCGCATTAGTTTGGGGCACTTAAAATCAAAGCAATTTTTCCTTTTAAATAAACTACTTTTGTGCATCATGATAAAGACTCACAGCCGTATTTATAATCGCATAATAAACTCCGAACAACTTTAAAACACGCTTATTCATTGAATAAAACAAAAATCGTATTTATAATCATTTTCGTCAGTGAATAAGGGCTGAATAGCTTAAACGCCAATATGCGTGTTTTAAGCGTGTTTTAGCACATAAATGTCATTTGATTTTGAGTATTGAGTTGTCATTCAGTGGTTTATTTACATCTTTGAGAATTTTTAAAATAACTAAAATGGAAATATACATAATTTGGATGTAGTAAATGTGTTTTCAATTGAAAGAAATATGCTGTGTTTTCCTTTTTTGTAAATTGGTTTCTTACAAGTTTTCCAGCTGGAAAGCGTTTTTGATTTTCCATTTTTTGGCAAAACAACAAGAAATTAAAGCCAAAGAATTGTATTTGTGTAAAGCTAAAGAAATAAAAGGAACAAATGTTCTCCCGGTGTTTGGTTTCGAGCAAATTGGCAAAGCAAGTTCTGCACATTGGTGAATTGAAGCCAGTTATTGATTCTTCGATTCGGAACAATTACACGAACTGTACCTACTTCAGTATCGCATTGTATAGTTCAATTTCAAGTCCCATGACGTATATTGTGTGACCTACATTTCATCTTATCTATGAAAGTACAATACCCTTAAATTACGCACCTACTGTAACTAACTTTGCGTCGTCTATCGATATTATAAACTATACAGCCCTGTAGAACTCAAACTACGCTGCGTCGCGTCGCGTCGGGTGGGTCGAAGATAACATTCATCTCCTATTTGTATGTACTCTGTAGCTGTACTGTAGAGTAGAGAGTGTCTGAGCCAAATACATTTGGGTGTCCTATGTTATTTGTCAAAAAAAAAAACTTAACACTATAAAAAGTGTTTAATTGTTTAAAATTTTTTACTTTTTTATTCCTAAAAAGGCAGTAGAGAGTAGACATCGAATGATCGAATGTTCCATAGCTAGGAAAATATAAACAAAAACAAATTTCTGTTGTCAGTTCAACCATTGAGAAACAAAAATAGAGAGTTTCTTTATGATTTTGACATAAGGCATGAATAACTATAATGGGTGATGAAAATGATTATAAATAAGGATTTTTTATTCACTGAATAAAGTCTTAATAGGTTCTTATTCACTGCATAACTATATTATGCGTTTTAAGCGTGTAATAGCAGAATCTAATAAATACGGCTGTCAGTTTTGATTTGATTTATAAACTCCATCACATGCGATCTGAACTTTTCTCTTAATAGTTTTGAAACAATTTCATAACAAAGAGACTGGAAGGAGGCTCCACATATGTATCAGCTCATTGGACAAAATAAAATTAACATTACATCATGTCATTCAAAATGTATCCTAGTATCACAATCACGACGATCTATGCAGTACTCGCACGTCACTTCACTGATGATGTGAATTTGATGTAAGTGAATGAAATGACAAATTGCATCTCACAACCGATGCTTTTGAATCATTTGTTATACAATTCACTCAATTGAATCCAGTCCACATACAATTTATTGTTAAGACATGCTTGCGTGGCGAGCAGCTCTCGCTCCCAACTAAAATTATAACCACAACATGTTCTCTGGTATTTAATTATTGCATGATATTTGTAATCCTCCGTTACGTATGCTCGATAGTGGGAGAAAGAAAAGGAAAAAAAAAAAAAATTAAAACTTGCACTCAGCCAAAGATACTCAAGACAATTTGTACTTAAATACCACAGACATGCAACTGAATGCAAAAACCGCACAGCAGCAAACCAAATTGTATTACAGTTCTGCCCACCATAACGAAAACGAGATGCGGATTAAAATTCAATCTGAATAGTGGTTTTGGCCCAAAGGGCCATAATGTGAGTATCAACATAGCCTAAGAGCCGGCGTGTTGACCTACTTTTTCGGAGAGAGAGAAAAAAGAAAAACACTGACACTATAGCAATACCATTGAACCCTCAATTAACAACTTTCAAGTTGTTAATGGGGCGACCTTTCACGTTCAGGTGTGTGTATCTAAAGCACGCACAAAGTCGTGCAGTGAACATTCCGGTGTCAAGTCGAGAGTTTGTTTTGTAATCGAAACAACACACTATTACCACATAATCGCCAAGCCATCATCTTCGTACAAGGTCAGGTGTCGGATTCATTTTTTTCTTTTCTTGAATGAATCTGTTCAAGATGCAGATGAGGATGTGATGCATTTTCTGTGGGAAAGTGTTAAAATGAGACCGACCTCTTTAATGATTTGTATTTAAATTGGTTTTTGAATTATTTTAACAGAACGGTCAATCCAATGCAATGAAAGTGAAAGACCTGAAAATGCGTTCAACATTTTGTTATTGTTTAGTACTTCGTCAGTAACCTTAAATTCCGTAAAATGTATGACGCATTTTCTCGATGCACATATGGCCAATGGTATTACACCATGTGGAGGTAGTACAATATCCATGGCGCCACAAACTGGAATGAATTTAGCTTAATTAGGCCAAAATAAAACGAAAATGTGAAATAAAATTTTTTTCGTTTTCGAGATATCGATTTTTGAAGTCGGAAAACATCCTTTTTTGCTTAATATTCGTAAATACATATAAACTTAAATTTGTGATTTAAAATCATAAAAAGACCGCAACTTTTAGAGCAATATATCCAATTTTTTATGGCAATTCCCGCCCCAGTAGACATGCAAGAGGCGGGAAATCTGATTCGAATCAAAAAATGAAATAAATTTAAATAACTCGCTTATTTGCCATTCCTTTACTCAAATTAAGAAGTTGTGTGACTCGGGAGATAAAAATTGACTCCCATAAAGCACTCCGAAGAGTTCCAAGTGGGCAATCACAAACGACACAAGTATCAACTTTTGACCATTTTTCAGATTGAAAACTATCACCGTAATTTTTTTTTCAAGTATGTACGTTATTTACAATTTTATCGTTAAGATGATGCGTCATCCCAAATGGGGTCGCATAGGAAGATTCTGGGCTCGCGAGAGATTTTCATGTTAAATATTTAAGTGGAGGTTGACAAACTCTGCCATATGCTTTATAATGTCTACTTTAGCCTCTGCACAATGTACATGTTTCATAAAACATTAGTAAGTAATCTTTGCATAAAGTTTCTTTTCTTTTATAAAAAAGCCCTCGACTGAATTCTGGATCGGAACTAGAACTGAATTTTCTACAATCGCTGATATGGATTTAAATGTTCTCCTGCCATTCAACACCACATGTTGAGTCACTTTCTCAGTCTTGAAACCCGAATATCGTTCATTGCTAAAAAATGTTGAAGAGGTCTTACGTCCGTCTTTTTGAATGGGCTCCTTCGATTTAAAATTGATACTTACCATTCAACGACTGCGTTTGAATATATTCGAGCGAACAAAGACGGTCAGAACTCCCTTTAATTTTAATGTTGCTAAATGAATTCTAAAACTATATATTTTCATACGTATGTACATACAAATTGTTACCTAGTAAATAAATTAACAGAAAATATTTCTTTATCTTTCTATAATATTTATATGGGGTCGCCAGGATACTCGCAATGAGGAATGGGGTCGTTAATGAAAAAAGTTTAAGAAGCCCTGGTCTACACTATGCCGAGCGGCACTTATCGGTACAAGCCGATCAGCAATACGTCAATAATCAAATGGATTTGAATCCTGACCTGTAAATTATTGACGCACCTTTATACAGATTTCCAAACCGTTGTAAATTTTAAAAAATTGAAAACAAACCTATGTGCCTCATTTGTTCTGTTTTAGTGAAGAAATGTCTTGAGGGAAGGAAATAAAAAAAAAATTGTTGATGGGTAATTTACATAAGAAACGTCTTTGTGTCTCGAATAATGCACAATTTTGTGACTTCTTTCGGCAGGTGGATAGTATTTTTTTTTTTTTATGAAGTGAATGGTATTTGCTATAGACCAATGCATCGTTGATTACCTTTTCGTTGTTCGACTGAATAGTATGAACGCAGAAAAGTTCTTAGTACCCGTTCGTCGAATGAAACTTATTGAGAGAATGATACTTTGGTGACGCGTGACTCGATGATCTTATGATCAAATGCCTTTTGCTACTTACTTTGAGGATGAATATGAAAAGTCACAATCTCACGTCGAGAAGCCCTAAACGACCAGCGCCTTAGATGGTGACATTATTCGTGTTATTAAGGGGTTAGGCCACCCTAGAATTTTCGAAAAATCGATTTTTTTAAATTCCAAATGGTCCCTTAGGACTTCAAAAAGGATGTCCCAGAAGATTATGGCCGGGAAAAACCTTTTGGTACTCGGTTTTCGAATTTTAGTACAAGGCCGTCTGGTCCGCAGCGAGCTCCTTTTGTGAGCGCAAGAGGGAAGGTACGTTAGGGGAATAGAGCATGTATACATACGGCAGTTGTTATTGAAAATATTTATTTCCTGACTAGTCTCCACGAGTTAGACTTGCCGAACGTCTCTTTCAGGCATCGCAGATTAAAGGTAAAATTATTCATGATTTTCTACTACTCAAAACTTTAAACGCGTTTGTCTCAATACTGTATTTTTCAAGTTGGCCGGACTGGTAACTTAACTAAAGCAATTTTCAACCGATTAATTTAAATTTTTAAAGATGTCTTGAAATATACATTGTCTATGGAAGAACGTAGGATTTTTTTTTTTACATTGCGTAGTTAACTGACAAATTTTTCACTTTTCACTTTAGAAGGGCACCATTTAGCCTAAAATCAATATATCGCAAAAATCCTATGTTCTTTCTATAGCAGCTAGTATATATAATCGAAAAAATGTATTTGCTCATTATTATTTAAAAGATTACAGGAACAATTGGTCCGGCCGTGGACCCCGAAAAAAGGACGTCGTGGCAAAAACGCTGCACAGCCGCCATTTTGTAACAAATCGCTTCAAAAAAATTATTGTAAGCAGTCAGTGATATAGATAATAAAATAACGCTTCTGTTATCTCAATTTATTTTGTAGTATTTCTGAAGAAAATTCCCCGAAAAGCCTATTTTTTCAGCCTCTAGGGTGGCCTTACCCCTTAAGCACATGTTGTTAAAAAATCTTGAAAAAGTTTCTCTGAATGCATTCAGTAGACATTTTTCGTCCGTTTCCGTAGTTATGTTTAAAATCAAATCAAAGAAAGAAAGAGAGGGAGAGAGAGAGAGAGCGATAGTAAGAGATCATCAGGGACATTCCAACTGTCAAATGTGAAAGTCATAAGTTTTGTTAGCTCCTGAGTTTATTTTAAAAAGTCTATCATAAAGTAAAATATATTTGTGTTTTTTTCGACATCAAACCGAAAAACCATTATAAATCACCAGCTGAAGAAGATTACGTGAATTTTTGCAAGGTAGGCAGTTCTTTTAAAGAAAATCAAAAACAAAAAAAAAAAAAAAAGCGCAAAAACTGCTTTTGCCGAGTACCAAAATACTCATTATATACAATATATGTACCGCAAAAGAGGGGTATCTGAAACATCGCCTGAAGTAGAATCCAACAACAAAAGATTCACTATGACGCACGCCGCCGGTGATGTAGGAAAGCTGTCAATCCCCGATCTAAAACAAATCTTTAATGACTGTCTAACCGAGAAAATTAAAGACAGAACTACTGCGAAACTTGGGGCTTAAAAATCAATACCAATAAAACAAAGGCTATGATTTTTGAATCTAGACAACGAAGAAGGCTACCGGAGGAATCATGGACCATCAATAATGAGTGCATCGAGGTAGTAAAGGAATTTAAGTACCTGGGAGTTTTATTAACATATAACCTTAACTGGAGCAAACACGCAAAAGAAAAAAGTAGGGAAGCCAAACTAGCCGTAAATCTGATGTGGCCAACGTTTTTTAGTAACAGAAACATTGATGTAGCATCAAAGTACCGGGTATTTAAAGCAACAGTGAATACTTGTATGTGTTATGGGGTGCAAGCATTTGGATATGCACAACATGAGGAATTCGAAAGTATCCAAAGGTTCTTTTTAAAACGATTATTCCGATTACCTGACGCAACACCAACGTATGCCTTACATGTGGAGTCAGGTCTAGCACCGATTTACATTCAAAATCTTAAATCGCATGCGAACTACTTGAATACAGTTGTGAATAGAGAAAACGGACTACATAAGTCAATATTGTTAAGACAGCTTCGAAGAAACGCTACACCTTTTAAAGAATGGAACCTTCTTGCGGCGGCACAAAATGTAACTCTTTCCCTAACAGATAATAACGTTATAGAATGGCAAAGATTACTGGATGGTGTAATTGCAAAAACTGATAATGCGATATATTTGCAGCATCTAGAAAGGGCATCCTCTTCAGAAAGTAGAAACCTGTACCGGAAACTGAATCATCAATTGCCATCCGATATAAATTATTTTTGTAAAGAACTGACTGCAGAAGCTATCGGCATCATTTTTAGAGCCAGAGTGGAAATCCTGAATCTAAACTTCGTGCCTTATAGATCCGATCTTTCACAAACCTGCACCCTCTGCAATCTAAGGGAACTTGAAGGAACTCACCATTTTATAGCAGCTTGTCCAATATTGCAAGAAATTCGGCGATTATACTTCCAAACAAGTTTTTTGTCTTTGAACGAGCTTATTGATATTCTCAACGGATCAATTGGTTGGATGAAGCTCTATAAATTCTGTAAACATGCATTGTCATATCGCAATAGCTTTTGAATCTTGGAAAACATTCTGACAGTTAGAATATTAAAAATATTATTGTTTTTTTTTTTTTTTCTCAAATCTTTGTGTTTCAAATCACGTGAAAATTGTATAGAATTTATGTCGCAAATCATTAAAATTGCTTGCTTTTAAATCTAACGAAATTGCTAAAAAGTTTAATATCTTTCAAATCTTTGTGTTTCAAATCACGTGAAAATTGTATAATTTTTTATGTAGCAAATCAGTAAAATTGCTTAAAATTTTCTTTTTACTTCTTTAAAGAATTGTCTAAAGTCGAAGATGAGCATAAAACAAATTGTAAAAAAAAAAAATATGAAAAACTATTTAGAACTTTCCCATTATATATGAATGTAGTTAAGTTTAAAAAATGTCTATCAGGCAGACGGCAGCATAGCCATGTCCTTATATTCTTAGTACTAATGGAATGTAAAACTTGAATATTGTAATAAAGAATTTTATCTATCTATCTATCTATCTCTAGTAAGAGAGAGATAGAGAGAAAGGCAGAGAGATACAGAGAAATAGATAGATAGATAAATAAATGAAGAGAGAGAGAGAGAGAGAGAGAAAGGCAGAGAGATACAGAGAAATAGATAGATAGATAAATAAATAAAGAGAGAAGGAGAGAGAGAGAGATATTGAAGGAGAGAAATGGGAATAGGTATAAATAAATAGGAAGAAAAAGGTCGAGATGGCAAAAGAGTGAATAGCGAAATAGGGAAAAAAAGAAAAATGTGAAAAGAGTAACATAAAAAAAGGCGAAGAAAGAGATTGAAAAAGACGAGAGAGAAAGATTCGGAAAAAAGAGAAAAAGGAGATAAACAGCTACAAAGATGGTAGTAGAACAGAAAGAGGGTGAACGAAAGAAGGAGAAAAAGTAGTGTAGGAAAACAAAAAAGTAGACATACGAGGGTGAATTGATAAGTTTCCGGCCTGACCAGGAAAAACAACGTTTTTATAAGAATTTTTTTTTAATTTCTCAACATAATCTCCTCCAAGGCTGATACATTTCTCATAGCGGTGTTCTAGTCTAATAATGCCATCTCTATAGACTGATTCGTCAAGCTCCTCAAAATACTCATTTACAGCTTCGATTACTTCTTTATTGTCCGCAAATCTCTTACCGGCAAGCCATTTTTTGAGATTAGGAAACAGATAATAATCACTCGGGGCTAGATCTGGAGAGTAGGGAGGGTGCGGCATCAATTCAAACTTCAGATCGTTGATTTTAGCAATGTAATCGTGATGAAACAAGATTCTTTTCTTCGCCAGATGAGGTCGTTTAATTTTCACCTCGTGGCTCAAACGTTGCAATAAGTCTGCGTAGTATTGACCAGTGATAGTTTTACCCTTTTCAAGGTAATCAATGAATGGATGGATTTTTTCGATCATTCTGCAGTTGTGACCTCAACAGGGCGTCCTGAGCGAGGCTCATCAGAGGTGCTCACGCGACCTTTTTTAAACTCGGAAACCCACTGCTTAATGGTTGATTATGATGGGGAGGATGTCCCCAGTGTTGAGTCCATCTCTTCTTTGATTTCCTTCGGCTTTAAAACCCTTCAAATAAAAGTATTTGATGACAGCACGATTTTCCAGCTTTTCCATTTTTAAGAAATACACAGAGGCGTCTTGTTCAGTGTGCTCTCAAACCTAAACTAACATGGCAATCGGGCTGAAACTATTGCTACAAGCTATCTAAGGATGGTACTATAGAACGCAACTTCAAGGTAGGCCTAGTAGCGCCATCTCTTGGTCAGGCCGGAAACTTATCAATCCACCCTCGTACAGCTAGGTTCCAGAAATAAAACCGAAGTTGAAATTGCTAATCGAGTGAATTCATTTTCAGCGTTCTGCATATCAAGCGATTTGGTAACTACAAATTCCACAAATTCGAAAATCAATGAAATCGAATTGTAGAACACCGAATTTTTTTTACGATCGATTTCGATTTTCATTTCGAGTGAAGGTGAAATGTGGAACCTAGCTGATAGTGATTTGAAAGAGCAGATGAAAAAAGAGCAACAGACTGACATACGTTCGGAAAAGGTAAAGAAACAGAAAAGGCTATAAAACTTGAAAGGAGGATATCCAAAAATTAGAAAGAGAAAGAGAGAAAAAGCTATAAAAAAGGAAGTAGTCAACAAGACAAAAAAAAAAAAGAGAAAAAGACACTATATTTCCTTTTCCACCTCAGTGCCTAAAGTCAAACTGTTTATTTTTCGATATTGGAAAACATTTATCTTTTTTTTTCTTTAAGCTTTGCCAATAAATAAAATGATTGTTTTGCCTTTCCCGAAGGTGAACCAAGTTGAGTAAGAATTGGCAAGTAATTTAAAACCAAACTCAACATCAGTGTACTTAAATATAAATACATTTAAGTCTGCCTAGTTGTGCCAAAGTAATTTTCCTTGTAAAGCGTTCTCTGATTTTTGATATTTTCTGAAGAAAATGTCTGTTTCTTGGCAGAAAACATCTTTTGAGCATATAAGTAGGAGGCGAAATCGTAACAATCCATCAAAAAGTGCAAAATGTAGTCTTAGTTATTAATTTTGCCCTTACATCAGGATTCAATCACCGAAAAAATAGTAGGAGACAGATTGACTTCAATTACAATAACCATACGGTACTATTAAAATTTTATTTTTCAATTGCTGTTTATCTTTTTTTTGTTTTTGATTTCGATTAAACCAATTAACTACAATCAGAAGCAAAAACAGGTGGTACCCGTGGTGTGATGGATAGCATGTCCGCCTGTTAATCCAGTGGTTCGAGTTCGAATCCCAACAGAGGCAAAAATGTTTTTTCCACGGGTATCGCCTTTCGCGAGGAATTGGCAAGTCCTCCGTTAGTATTCATTGCCATGAAAAGCGCTTTCTCGATTAGCCGTTCGGAACCGGCAGAAAAAAATTGTAGGTCCCATCCATTTCCTCACAAGGCATGGTTGTGAGAAATGCGCTAGGCCCACGGGCTCCTCGCTCTGTTGCGCCACCCTATTTATTTATTTTTTTAGAAGCAAAAACAAAACAAATATACCAACAAACGAAGTTCCTCAAGGTTCAGTATTTTGACCGCTCTTGTTTTGTGTGAAATTTGTTGAGTTCTATTTCTTCTCAGTACAGGGTACGAACCTCTGTCATGAAATTTCCGTGCAAATTAAAGAAAAAAAATTAGAGAAAATGCAAAATCTTTGCTTTTTCTAAAAAAAAAGTTTGTTAAGTAAAGGGTGGTCCGTCTTACTTATAGCTTCTGTTTATATCGTAGGTTATTTTGACACTGACATCTGCTTCTAGTAATGAACTTGTGACAGAAAGTCAGTATATCATTTGATACCTCCGCGGAACGAAATAAGTCGGTTGAAGAAAGTTGGGAAATTAATTCCAAAGTAAATGCTGTGTGCCCAAATGGTTCGTTTTTTGAAAGAAGTTTTGGTTAAAGAGAAGCATCCAGCGCACCGATGTTAGTAACCAAGTTTGTGCAGAAAGTGATTTTAGAAGACAAATTTCATGGTACCGCGACGGTCTGCGCAGACTGGAATGTGGCTGATGTAGCCGAGAGTGTGATGCTCAACCCACGAACACTTTTCTACGCTCCGTTTTGATACTGACACGCATTAAGAAGACAACTGGTTCATGCGGGATGGCGTGTCATGCCACAAAAGGACACTGTCTATGCGCTAAGTCGAGGGCAATCTTCAAACCGCAATCACTCCAAATTCCCAAATCATATATTATCAGTCATCTTGGCGCTGTCGATTGGCTGCCCGGAGCTGCAATTTAACCACTTTCTTCTCTATTCTGTGGGGGTTGTCAAGGACTGATGTTATGTAAAGAAATCGCAAATCATTCAATCTCTTATCAACTTTTGCGAGGAACTGGCAAGTCAAGAGCAGTACACTGCTATGCAAAGGACCATCTCATTTAAATGTTCAAATTTGGCATAAAATTGTAGATCCTTGGAATATACTAGGCTCCGAGACTTCCTGAGTTTTGTTGCACCCCCATTTGCTTTTGTAATTTACTTATTTATAAAACAAATTTCAAATCCATGGTTGACTAGAGTTTAGGTATCCACAAATTATGTGAAAAAAGTGGAGTAAATCTATAAACAATCGGGGAATCGGAGTTGATCGGACCAAGGTTTTAACGCTGCTTCTAGTCGTTTGACTAAAAGTTTGTTATTGTATCAGCAGAAAGAAGAAGATATTTTTTACTGTTACCACAATTGCAAAAACCACCCTCTAAATGTTAATTTAAATGACTATAACCTTTACTTATACTAGCCCCTTATAAGTAGATTTATTTTCCAATATCAACATCATTGCGACTCAACAGCGAGTAAAATTGTCTTGCGAACTATTCACCTTTTTAAAACAAGTTAACCGGTAAAATGACCAAAGTTCAAACACTTTACTGTGGCGAGTTCATGGACGTCCATGGTTAGCTAGCCTACCAAAAAATTCAGGAAATAATGAAAAAAGCCATAATTCTCCATTCAAATCTTTTAAATACTCTGAAAGCCTGTCTGACGAACATTACATAACAATTTGAAGCAATATCCAACCCAATATAAGCCAAACGCTCATAACTTCAGCTCTTTCGGTCTTTCGCAAGCCCTGTTATCACACTCACTGTTTTGACTCGGATTCCAAAAAATATTGCACAATTATTCAAAAAATATGTAAAACGCAACTTTCGCACACGATAATTGAAGAAAGAAGAAAAAAATAATTTTTCGCTGCCAAATGCCATATTGCATCAACAATCTCTTTCCAGATATGACCATAAACAATTAAAGCCATCCATTTGTGCGGCATGCACAGGCACACATACCATCCATCTCCAATTGGGTAACAACGCATTTTTACCCAGCCCGCGCTTGCCAACCAAAGAGTGCTTTTCGATGCGCGCGATACTTGTATTGTTGTCATCGAATCCATCAAACGCATTTTCACAATTTCTTTGCGCTTCCTACTGACCCACAAACCCATCTCTCTATCAGAGGTCTAACAAGTTTTTCCACTTCCAATCGAGGAAAACCCATTTTGATCCAAATGCCAGTTTGTAGGTTGATATTTATATGTACAAATATTTCAAACGTAAGTTTTGACTCACATTTTCATGCAGCACAACTGTGAATGTAGCGGGTATTTGGCTTGTAAATAATCCTTGAAGTACTCCCTTCTGATGTAGTTTCCTTGTGATTGTTGTTCGTATACACCGGCACTATAACAAACGATCACTCTCTTATCTCATCACTAAATTAGCAATTCACTTGTTATCTCACAAACTATCTCTTTGTATTTTACGAATGCAAATTCATCCAAAAGATGCACAAAATATTCAAGTAGGTACACAAAATCACTTTACAATTTTTTGCCACTTAAGCTGATCTCTTGACAGAGCCAGTCTACCGTCGCGTCGTGTTCGATTCAAACTGAACTAAGCGGCAACAGATGATGAAGTTGCATGCATCAAAAGTTGTAAAACTCTACCACTTACCACAAATACATCCAAATGAGAGTGTGTTTTTTTTCTCACAGAAGTTACGTAGTCAAGACCTCGCTGAGGGCTGCTGCTGGAGTGGCGGTGCGGCGTAAGCCATGGTAGAAAAAAAACTGAGCTCTATGCTAAGTTTTGTGTCGTCATAGTGATAGGAAAGTAAACATTAGTCGAGTGGTATGTGTATTGGTTGGGCCCCTAGCTAGTTAAGATACATTTCTGTCAAAGAGACATCAAAATTTGTTGTAGGTGCGATAAGACTGTCTTAGCTACACACGCGCATTCAGGCACACCGCACACATAACCAAGACTAGAGCACAAAGTGGTTTGCGCAAATTCAATTCGTTTAGCATAGACCAACTCAACCAAGAGACTGGCTCTTTTGGCTGGAATATGTCGTCATGGGTTTTGTGCAATTTTTCGCATTTAGTTTGAACGGTTAATTGCGGCTCGGGTTGGGATAGGTTCAGTGGGTTTTGTTTGATTTCTTACTTTTGATTTGGGCGAAAGAACTCGTGCGATATTTCACGTAGATGCATTCGGTGTAAGCAAATAATTGTGACGATGGATTGGGTATTGTTTATGTTGCATAATGCCGGTTGTGTTTGTCGTTTGCAGTTGGGTGTTAATTATGTGGTCATATTTTATATTTTTCGAAATATGCCTTGAATGTCGGGTTAAAAATATGAAGTGCTTATGAGTCTTTCTCTGGATTACGTGACATAAATACACAAGAAAGTTGACCAAGCAATTGCAAGTAGGGAATCTCTGAAAGAGTTTCTGTTTTTAAGACGAAAAGTAGGGCGGTTGGTTTTGTAAAGTCAAATGAAGCAAATGTCTGATGCCCAAAAACATCATAACACACATTTCGTGTGATATACCTACACCAATTACTTTGCCATCCTACGGTCAAGAGTTACGGGGTCAGTCAATGAGTTGGTAATGACAATGGTGTTTGAAATCGATACTCTGTATACATTCTCATCGAAAAATTATCAATTAAAGAAGAGAATCTGAAAATGTACAAACTCTTAAATAAAAAGCAATGTAAGAAAGAAGGTGGATCGGAACGTTACAGAATCATTGAGTGAATTGATAAGCGGCGTATTTATGGTTTTACTTTCTTACTGAAGTTGATTAGTCTAAAAAGGTTTAGACTTCCATTTAACTATTACCAAACTTGCTAACTTAGGTGGGCATAATAATTTGGGATGAACCTGGGCCTACACCAACATCTTTTGCCAACAATTTCGATTTCGGGTGAGCTCCCTTCAGTTTTCCACTCAAAGTCGGTTGAGATCTTTTTTTACTTGATTGTGCCATCTTAGACGAGTTCTTCCTCTTCTCTAAAGTGCTTTCAATAAACCTTCGAGCAGGAGTGTTGATGATTATCCGGTCTACATGTCCCAGCGGTAGTAGTTTCACAATTTGTTCTCTTTTAGCTATGTCCATGCCCAGGTGCAACTCATATAGTTTCTTGTTGAACCTTCTTCTTCACACATTGGTTGTGCGAAAGGGACCAAAGATCACTAGGCGTATTTTTCTTTAAAAATAGCGCAGGATTCACTCATCCGCCTTAGATAATCCATGCTTAGGCACCGTATAGCGAGATTGAGATGATCAAGGCCTTTTAAAGGTTTACCATGGTTTCTCTTGAGAGGATTTTATTTCTTAATTGCCTTCTTACCCAAAGCAGCAGTGCTTGGCAAGCTAAAGTCTCTCTTTTGATCTATAAGCACTGATGTGTCTATAGGATCCTTGTATAACGATGTCCTGTACTACCTCGAAGTCATGTCTGTCTACGTGTAACGTTTTGTCTTATTCGTCGATATTCTGTGTCCTTTCTCGATGACCGCATATACTTCGTTTTGCCCTCATTAACCATTAACACTACCGTTGGCTCAAGAGGACGTCATCCGCCGTCATCACTGTTTCAATACCCAGTATTACTACTGAAAGACACAGACCATTAAACCAAATATGTCGGAGTGTCATTCAGGAGTTTCTTGTTGTTGTCGGCTGAATTACACCCTTAGCTTTGTAAGTCAAGTTCATCCGCTGTGACATTCTCCATCAGCTCCGGCAGACTACTGAGAGTCACGTAGTAAGTCCTTTTGTTAACACGAGGAGGTACATATAGTAAACTCCACTGACGTTTGCAATAAGCTGTAACATTTTGACGCCACCAAGTTGAAACCAATCGCAGAGCCTTTCAAAAACTTTAACCAAGTTCAGAGAAAAATTTCAAGGGCGTTACAAAGTCAGTGAGTGAGTCTGGATAAATGCAATTTATAACAAGGTTAGACGGTTTTTGTAATTGAATATTAGTAGCTTAAGAGAAATGAAAGCACACAATTTAAAATATAAATCTCAATTAGGAGTAGAGCTGCAATCAAGTGATAACAGTTTTTGTTTTTGGGAAGGCAGATTTTTTTAATTGATGGGAGTTTTTTAAAACTATAGAACTTCGAATTGGAATATTACACAAAATTTGATGTCCATCAATTTATTGGAAGAATAATTTTATGCTATTAATGCTTATATATGATTTCGGGCATGTGGCCGCCGCAGGTGGCTCGAATAAAGCCAAGTCTAGAGGCTCAGTTTTCTACCACTTTTTCGAGATTTGGAGGCCGTAGGCCACACGCCACGAATGTTGGCTTCCAAGCCCCTTAACGTTTCTTCTTTGTTGACGTAGACGAGCGACTTGTCATATCTTCAAAGAAAATAATGGTGTCAAATCACACGATCTTGGTGGCCAATTGACAAGTCCATTCTGCAAAATTATACGCTCATCCTTCAATAAATCGGTTGTGACGTGCTGTGTGGCATCTAGCGCCGTCTTGTTGGAACCACATCTCATCCACATTCATGCCATCCGATTCGGGAACAAAATAGTCGGTTATTATGGCTCTATACTGGTCTCCATTAACGGTAACTGGTTCGCCAGCATCATTTCGGAAGAAGATGGCCCAATGACTCCCCCAGCCCATAGAGCACACCAAACAGTCAGTTTTTTTTTTTTTGTGGATGTAATGGCGTCTCAAGGTACTCATGTGGATTCTCTTCACTCCAATTGCGGCAATTTTGCTTGTTGACGTAATCATTCAACCAAAATTGAGCCTCATCACTGAACAAAATTTTGCGTTGAAAATCAGCATCGAGATCAATCTCATTTTCGGTCCATACACCAAAATCACGACGCATTGCATGATCTCGCGGCTTTAATTCTTGCATAAGCTGGATCCTGTTAGGTCGTAATTATATTATTAATAAAAAGTTAGATATATAATTTTATTACCATAAAAAAGGTATAACAAAAACATTGTATATGCTGGTATTAAATTAATTATGACAATAACATGAACTTGCCTGTCAGGTTAAGGAGTAACAATAAAGAATTTAGCTTAGTGAGTAATATAAATTAAGAAAATTCATTTAGAATCAGATTTCGATATTTTAGTGAAGATTTCAAAAACTTATACAGATTAGAGTAGCAGCTGCCATTCAAAACATTTAAAAATTGTGTTCGGGAGAGTGTCATTACCAAGAAATGTTCTTCTTTAACTTCTAAAGATCAGGCATACTCCAACGAAGTGAAAAGTATTTTCAGAGGCATCCAAGTTGCAAAGTGTGCATAAACCATTTGTGTTTCTTTGTGAAGCTCTTTCATTTAGATTGAGGAGTCCACAGCGAGTTTTTAATATAAGGCAGATCATATCACGTGGGTTGGCGTCATTAAAGTAGTTTGGAACTTCGGTGTAGAGCACATTGCAATAGTCATCGTGAAATTGTGATTGCTTCGCATTGCTGACAAATCCATTCCAATGTTTTTCCTTAAGCTTCGACAAAAGTAGGGGAGAGTGTGGTCGAAAGTAACATTTTGCGTATTTGGTTCTATAACTTTTGAACGAAAAAACATAGAAAAATATTAAAACGCGCAAGTTGACAAGTGGATATTTGGCTATATTTTGAAGTTACTCAGTTTTCCAACTTTCTATTTTCCTCTGGTGAAAGCTGGGAAAAAGAGGTGAAAGTCGAATGTTACAACCGTCCTTATCGTTGTTTCGATTGTAACACAAAAAAAGAACGGTTGTAACACCATCTAAAGCTTAAAGAATAAATGAAAGATATTGTTTCAACTTCATATTCATTAAATAAAAATTAATAAAATAAAAATAAAAAACTAAAAGCAGTCTTGTAGTATACTTACAAATAACAATATACAAATTAATACCTGAGATGGCTTCAGGAATTAGCTAAGCTTGTGATGAAGATGGAGGCAGTGATGTTAAATTATCATTTGAGATGGTTTTAGAATGTTTGGAACGTTATATGGATTTGGTCTATCAGTAACATCGGAAGGAGAAACTCATTATCCCCGGTTGTAACGTGTTACAATTGTCAAATAAAAAAATGTTACAACTGTCCACATCTCGTTGCTTTGATTAAATATGAAGTTTATTCAAATACTACTGCGTCGATTACAAAACCACTTAAACCATTAAATTTGAAATAAAATGAAGTAAAATGGTAATGTTACCACTGAATCGAAATTGTTTCATTTAAAAAAATTTATTCAAAAACTCACCACCAAAAAAATTTACTTTTATACACAAATTCCACCTTTTGAACTATATTTGGTACAGTTCAGTACTTTGACAGTTGAAGTTTTGTGGGTGCAATCAGCCCCGAATAGCGAAGAATTCTACATTTAAAAATGAACGGTTACACCCTCATTTTTCTTTTAAAGTTCAATGTTACAATTGCAACGCGTTACTTTCGACCACACTCTCCCCTATATTATGCAATCCTTTCCACTCATTTACATTATGGTGAACGCAAAGTCAATTGACGTTTGGTGGAAAAGATCTAACCATTCCTTAGCCCAGAAGATTTTCTTTCCAATAATTGCTTCCGACAGTATTCTGGATAGCCTACCGTTGGAATTATGCAGTGTTTTCCGTATATAAGAAAAATGTAACTTCAGGGTTGTTAGGGACGCTTTAGGAAGTCCAGTCTCGATATGTAAGGCATAGTTGGGCGTTGTATCTGGTAGGAGAAAACATCTTTTGATAAAAAATCTTTGTAACTTTTCGACTTGTATATGTTCGCTATATCTTCGTTCGTTATTTAAATGTTCGTTCCAAGACATGTTGTAGTTGAACACAACACTAAGATATTTATATTGGTTCGATACCGTTACTTCTGTACTTCTGTGTCATTATAAAACCATTTCTCGCAAGCAGCTCTGCGGCCACCGTTTTGAAAAATAACTATTTCGGACTTGCCAAGATTGAATGAAAGGTTCCATTTGTTACAATATACTGTAAAACTGTCAATGAGTTCTTGTAACTTCGAAAAACTGTGTGATAGGCGTCCAATGTCGTCAGCATATAGGAGGGCGTTGATACCAGTATTATCTATAGATAAACCCAGTGGTAGATTATCATGCAGGTCATTCAAATAAAGAACAAAGAGTAGAACACTCAGGACGCATCCTTGTTTGACTCCTTTTTTAGTAGCGAAAAAATCGGACAAAACTTTCCCATCCCAGACAGCAGCCGAAGTATCCAAGTAAAGTGCTTTGATTATAGATACCATTTTTGTAGAGATTCCCAGTGCAGAAAGCTTGTAAAATAACACTTCTCTGTTGATATTACAAAGGCAGCTTTGAGATCGATAAAAAACGCATAGAGTTTTTTCTTTTGACTAAGTTGAAGTTGTATTAAACAAGTTAGATTATAAACTTGATCGACAGTAGAGTAGTTTGATTTATATGCAGATCAAACTACTATGAATCAAAGTTAGCGTCAAAGAAGGTTTCGTGGCGTTACAGAGTCAGTGATTTATTCAGTGAATACCGCCATAATATTTGTAATTATTGTATTTCATATTACTGGTTCCTCAAGAAGAAAGCTGTAGCTTAAGTAGAAAGAAAGAAATAGAAAAAATTGCGGAGTTACAGAGTCAGTGATGAGCGCCGTAATATTTATAACTATTAAATTTTGTACTATTGGTATCTCAAGGAAACTCCACTAGAAACAGAGAAATAGAAAAAATGTCGGTTGTTTCAGTGTCAGTCAGTGAGTCAGTGATGAGCGCCATAGTATTTATAATTTAATAGATTGGCTTACATACCAGCATATAAGTTGCTCAAGAAGAAATGCCTTGATAGGATAAAAAAAAAATGTCGGTTGTTTCAGAGTCAGTTATGTCACTGATGAACGTGTTTCACTTTTTTCCTCGCGAATCTAATCCAAACCGAGTCCTTAAAACTTGGATAATAGATTTATTGATTATTTATAAAGGTGCGTCCACACTATGCCGAGCGCCATCAATCGGCACATGCCGATCGACAATACCGACTTGGTGTGGACGTCCCGTCCCGATCGGCCTTCCTGCCTACCGAAAGCCGTACCGAATTCAAACTGAATGAAACGGATCCTTATGCCGGTCGGCATAGTGTGGACGCACTTGAAAATAAGAAGATTAAATATGCACACCGAGGTGCCGCGACGATTTCTTCTTTCACACACTGGATATCACACACACAACACTATACACATATATACACATATCACAGAAGTGAACAATTGAAATGGCACGTGTGAACGCCACAATTCGTAATGAGACACACTGTGCAGCGTAGTACTGCAAGTGTAAACACCCTAAATTTAACTTTTATTATTGTAAAACCGAATCATAAGAATGAAACGTTAATAGTTTTCCCTTATCCCCAAATCTGCGCAAAGATCCACCGAATAGGGTAAAGTAGTTGATTTTGGTTTTAGTAGCTTTTCCTCCCTTCTTCAATTTTCGAAAAGTTGTAACACAGAGAATTTTATCCTTCCCCTGACTCAGTTGAATATATAGTAGAGTAACTGGGAAAATGCCCAGAAGTATTATTTTCAACTTTCAGGAACTTTCATTTTTCTCGACATGTTTTATGAGAGGGGTCTGATCTCGACTAATGAGCTGGATAAGTTTTGGGAACAAACCTCCAACAACTTTTTCAGTTCAGTCTCGCTGGAATTCGACAACGGAGGTACTTGTCAGCCATAAGGCTACATGTGCTAGAGAACCGTGACCGAAAACCTCGAGACACGATTGGCCGATTGTATGAATGTGTGGGTGAATTTGAAAGTCGAGAAAGGACAAATTGCCAAGATCAAGCACTTCTTGGTTGACCTTAAAAGCGACAAGTGGTTCTTTTTGCGATTTTACGATTTGTGATTTTTTTGAGAGAAATAGAAAGTTAGAACAGTGAAAGTTGGAAATAGTTTTGGCAGAAAGTGTTAGAGAAATTTTAGAAAAAGAATTAGAGTCAGTGGAAGGAGGAAATTAAAGGAGCTGTAGAAATCGTCAGACGGACGAATATTGAGAAACCTGAAGGAGGAAGGAAAACAGAAAAAAAGATAAGTAGAGTATTTTAGTTTTTGCAAGTGTTGTCAATTAGGACTCGGCTGATCTTTGCCAACGATATTCTCAAAATTGTGAGACACGCGACCCTTTTTAGTTTTAATAATTGTTCTTTTCGGGAAAGAACAATTAACGTTTCAATCTTCCGGTTATTTCATTTGTTTACATTTTTAAACGGTTCGCCTAACCGTCCACCATTGTAATTTTATAGTCGAAAAGATTTGGGTTTTTAATCCCACTTTTTGTACGGTTTTCCCAACAAGCAAACACAATAAATAGCTTTAAATCCTTTACGGGAATTTTATTGCATTGTTTTTTTATTCTTCTTGCTATTTCAGAACTAATTCTTGGTTTGGAAATTTCACCTAAAAATTTCCTGGCGCCCATCTTTTTCTAGTACACCCGGTACTTGGAAAATACTTTTAATTCGTCTTTTAATTATTAAATTAATCGGTTCTTTTATTCGCGATCGATCTTTTTATCGCGCTACGCTACCTTTTTTTTTGTTTACGAACCCAGCCCAGCTGAGTTTAGCCGTGGTGTCAGCAGCCTACCTGCTGAGTGTTACACTTTTTAGTTTATCAGCGCGTTTGACATTTCGTCCACTGTTTATCTCGCGGCACACCGGTTGTGCATTTCTTTTAATCGTTTTTAATTTCGTTTATTTTATTAATGGTTTACTTATTAATTGGATTCGGAAATCCAAACGCGTTGATAGTTTCGTACTCATCGTAAAGTTTAGTTTTCGTGAAAAAAAAAGTGTAACAAATTGTTTCTGCCAACAAAAAAAAAAAGTCGAAGAAAGGACGCGCTTCCAATATGACTCAATAGTCAAAGCACAAAACGAAAGGCACTTTCACACTTTCTGTTAAAAGTAGGAAATACTTATCTTTCTCCTGACGAATCCTATCCTAGAGCTCGTTTGCCCATACTACCACGAACTCCCCTGCATTCTTGCCTGTCTGGAGCTTTCCTGCACACAAAAATGCCGAGTTTGGCGTTTCTGCTGACACAAACAGTTCTCACTGCTAAAACTTGCACTATTGGCAACTAGTCAAAATTTTCCAAATAATTTTTTAATCATTTAATTTTCTGGCACTATGTTCTTTTTCAGAGGTCAACCAAGGTGGTCTCTTCGTTCATCGCATCCAACGCGCTTTTCTAAACAATTTTGTTGTTGAATCTCTCGGTCGTTGGTGATTCGCAACATTTCGCCTGAATGAACGAATCCAGACCTGTTCCATTTCATTCCATTCCATAATAGAAAATTGAAAAACTAATTCTTTAAGCAAATGCCCTCGGCCCAACCGACTCAAGTTACACTGTGCAAAAAACTATTAACGTTAGGACACAGCTAGAGAGGATTCGTCTAAAACTACTAAACTACTTCGGTGAACCTTCGCGCAGATTTGGGGGAATGGGGATAATCCTATAAAGAGCCATTTCCTTGCTAAGGAAACTTTAGGTTGGGCACTCGGCCTTTACGGTGGGCGCTCAGCCATTTCGTTGGGCTCTTGGCCGTTTATATTGAAAAAGACTTCAAATGCCATATTCTGATGATGATCTCGTTATGATAAACGTTGACTGATATCTACTCAGTGTGTTAAAAATGGGTATACAACTCTACCCTATTGAACAAATATTAGGTTCCTAGCAGCCTGCTGCTGATGTTATTCGTGATAGGTCTCCAGAACCTTCCTGGTTCTTGTGACTGCTACATACCGAGAACGTTATAGAGTCAGTCAGTGAGTTTCTAAGTTAATCGTTTAATGAGTACCCATTGAGCCTCTGACCTCTAACTTCCACTTTCTACGACGTTGTGCGGATAGGATACTATATATTTTTAAAGACGAAAGTTTTGGGGCTATTTTTTGAACAGCGTTCTAGACGTCAAAAAAACTCATAGGTCTTGGAACTTGACATAAAACGGTTTCTCTACGAGACTGTAATTCGCAATAGCCTTGTATAGTCAATCCCTGTTAAATACGCTTTGTGTCTGAACTACAAGGAAAATATGACATGCCAGTGCTCTATTCACACGTTAAAGTCATTGCCTTGTGATAATTTATCAATTGAATGAGACATAACTTTGAAAATAGCTTTTCACAATCATTATACATTTTTCTTTCATCATTCAAAACTAATTTCCCTCGCGCATTTTGCTCGATTTCTGCTCCGGCAATACTTAAATCTTATTTTCAACTGCACCGACGAAACAATGAATTTCCTCATAATCTCCTTCCTGATTCGCCCTCATGATGATGGTAGTGAAATTCGTGCGGTTTATGTAGCTCAAACAAGATGTACCACAACCATTGCTATAGCAAAATGGAAACAATTATTATGTCTAACCTACAATAAGGTCTCACCTTAATAGGGAAAATTGCTTTTGTTGTTCAAAATTTTTAACCATCACCTCAAGTGGATTATCCATTAAATTTGATATTACAATGCACAGTGAAACTTCCATTCCATACCTACCCGAGGTTAAACTGCAGTTTAAACACACCTATAATGGTTTGGGAGGGTATGGTAACAAAAATGGAAGAGGTAGGTTATGTTTTTGATGAAAAGATGTCGTGAATTTGATGAGAAAAGTTACTTTGGCTTTGGAAGTAATTTCAGATTCTTTGTGAGGATAAAATAGAGTTGATCGTTGAGGGCAGAAGGGAAATTGTTTCTGTGTTTTTTTTTTTTTTCAAATGAAGGAAGTCCTCAAAGCAACTCTTTTGTTATGTTTTGAGTTGGATGGGTTAGTTGATTTCGAAGGTCGTTAAAGAGTAAAGTAAAGAGTAAAGAGTCAGGTTCTTCGAACACCACCTTGTATTGAATAATGAGCGAATGTTGTTTAGTCTGAACTATTCATCCGCCCCTACAAAAAATAAAAAAAGCGGTGCTTAAATAACAGTTGGATTACAATGCAGAGTGACATCCTCCTGAGTCTTCTTTAAATATTTTCTGCTACAGATTGAATAAATCCATTTTTTCATTAACTCTAGTCTTTTGTTCATAACAGGCTCAGTATATGAACAAAAAAAATTGCAATATATCACATTTTTGTTCTCCGAAGCAACAAACTAATCTTAGACCAAACCCTTAATGGAAAAGATGTGCTATTGCCTCTTCCTTACTTAACTTACTGTTGACAGTGACTGTATGGTTTCGTATGTGGTATGTGAGAAAGAACGAACGAAGTGGATATCGCATAACCGGTAACTTTGATAGCTATTATCAAAGAAGACGGTTGATTGATATTCAATCAAAAACATTTAATTTTTTTTCTGCTTTGAAGTTTTGGTTATTTTTTTGTAAGTTTGATATAACCAATCAGTCTTTCTTACGTAAGGTGTGATGTCGCTTATAATATTGTAAAAACATGTGTTTTTTCTCACCAGTAATTTTTTATTTCTGATGATTAATCTCTCAAAACATACCAGTCATATCTACAATGTTTTCGTTTCACTGGAGTAGGCTTTTATTGAGTTAAATTTGTAAAGCTTAGAAGAGTAATAAAGGCGATAAGAACTGTGTTACACAATTTCTTTTTCTCTCTTTGGTGCTTTGAGGTTCGTGTTGGAATTTCTTTTTTATTCGTTCTATTTTTATCAAAAGTAGGAAAGGATTTGCAGGAATTGTGCTTTTGCCGTAGCGTTTGATATTATTTTTCAAGTTTAATGCAGTATTGAAATTGTGAGGAAGCTTTTTGTCAAAGGCCGAGGTAGGCTCAGTGAGTGACTGTAATGCTCACCTCACCGCCAAAACTCTAGAGGAACATCTCAAAAGACAGGCTGATACATTGCAAAATGGGTTCAAAAAAGAAATCTAAAAAATGCAGAATGAATTTCTACACAAAATAGAAGTGAATGCACTTTAGAATCAACGCTTCGATGAAATTAAAAAAAATATAATAGAGCGCAATGATGTGCTTAAAAATGACACAAACACAGCAATACAGGCGCAAAATGCTGAAATTATTGTTCTTCAACGACGTTGCAATGCTTTGGAAAGGAGAGAAATTGCTTGTGATGCAGTGCTCTTTGGAATACCTACACATCGAAATGAGAACCTCGAAAAATTATTTGTTGAACTCTGTCACACTTTTGAATGTAAGCCGCCTACCCTACAAAATATATTTCGTACCAAAAAACGAAATAGCATCAACAACACCACTACATCGCCCATCATACTAAAATTCAACAGCACTCTTGAAAGAGTTTTAAGCTTACCTGAAATTGTTTCGCATCTCACTTATATAATTAACTGGTGCATAATTACGTCAACTTTTCCGCAGCACTGGAAATTCGCAAGAGTTCTGCCAATAGAAAAAAAAAAAACAAACGCATCTACTTCTACACCTGCCGATTTCAGACCGGTGAGCATTCTGCCATGTCTGTCAAAGGTTTTTGAAAAGATTGTAGCAAAGCAGATAACGAGACACTTGTCTCTGAACAAATTGCTGTATGCTCAACAATCTGGTTTTAGAGCTAACCACAGTTAACCTCTTTGAAGAATTGAGACAAGATTATGACCGGGGTCATGTTTCGTTGCTGTGTTTGCTGGACTTCTCTAAGGCTTTTGATAAAGTCAGTCACAAAATTCTGTGTTGGAAGCTGAAGAATGGCTTTGGTTTCAGTGAGAGAACTCTGAAATTGATCAGTAGCTTCCTCTCTGGCAGATCGCAAAGGGTTAATTCTGGTGAACGTTTTTCACTCCTGAAAGAAATAAAGCAGGGAGTCCCTCAAGGCTCCCTATTAGGCACGATACTATTCTGCATGTTTATTAATGACCTTCCAACAGTGTGCAAATATACGTCAGTACATCTTTATGCAGACGATGTCCAACTGCATCTAGCTAAAGCTTCAGGTAACCTCAATGAGCTTGTTTTTCTCATGAAAAACTACTACTAACTAATTAAGCATCCTGATCTGAAGCTAATGGGCTTCTTCTCAATCCATCAAAATCTCAGATAATACCCATCTCAAAAAACAATTTCGACCTTTGTCTCCTTCCTGATGTTTACCTTAATAATAATAAAATTAAAGCATTGGAATCAGTCACTAGTCTAGGTTATGTAATCAACCGTAATTTGTCTGGTTACAATCACACAAACGTTGTCGTGGGTCGTATTTACGGATGTCTTCGTAAACTGTGAATTAGTGCTTATTTTACCCCTCAAGAAACAAGACGAAAGCTGGTACTGTCTCTAGTCTTACCCCTCATAACATATGCCGAGGTGGTTTACAGTAGTCTTGACTCTTTGTCCCAGCGAAAACTGCAAGTTGATGCTGTGCGTTATATTTATGGCATACGTAGATATGACCATATTTCTGTGTTTGCCAGGAGTTTGCTTGGTTGTAGTCTGGAACAATATATCAACGCAATGAATTGTATATTTTTGCACAAAATAATTATAACTCGATACCCGCCTTACTTATATACAGACTTAATTTTACTCGCTCTAAAAGAACCATCAACCTCATTCCCTACCGTTACAATTACCTTAACTCATCACGCTTATTTTTTATCCATACTGTAAGACTTTGGAACTCTTTGCCCTCTCAATTGAAGAATATTTCAAATCCTAACAATTTTAAAAGTGCAATTTTCCAACATTTCTCCTCCTCATCCATTTAAAGTATTTCCCTCATTACCCTCTATCTCTCTTTCCTCTATCCAATCTCTCACTTCTTAGATTAAGATAAATATTGTTATTAGATTTAAGTATTTGAAATTATTAAAACACTATGTACTATAAAAGATCATATCTTAATGTACAAACCATCTGATAAATAAATTAAATTGAAATTGAAAAATATTTCAATATGTTTAAAAAAATCGTGTTCCCAGTGCTCTCACTGTGGTATAACAGCCAATTTTCTTTAATGTATATTTCAATGATTTAGGCAAAAGAACTGAGATCGTCAAATTTGCTTCTTATATCGATTGATGACCCACTCTGGTTTTAGATATTGAAGGCCATGCGGCCAACACTCTTGACTTATTTCTAACTTCTCATCCCGAAAAATACAGGATTAAATAAAAAACCATCGAGGCTAGGCAAATCGGATCATTGTGTCATTTCGGTAGATTTTTCGTTTTCCGTCATGGAAAAAACAGATAAAGCCCCTAAAAGAACTATGTGGCAATATGAGAAAGCCTATTGGGACGGCCTGAATAATTTCTTCCGAAATTTTAATTGGTCATTGTGCTTTCTCGACGGAAACGTTGACTCATTAGCTGATATGATATCTAATGTAATTCTCAACGACATGAGAAACTTTGTTCCTCACAGAACAAACCTTTTGTCATCCCCAAAGAGAATTCGTGGTTTGATGCAAGCTGTAAAGAGGCGATTAGGGATAGAGGAAAAAGTTATCGAATATTTAAAGACAACCCTACTGTAGAAATCCGAAATTAGTTCAAAAGGGCTAGAAATATATGTAATGCTCACTTACAAAAGGATTACTTTTTGCATGACCATAAAGTAAGTCAAAAAATACTGTTCTGTCCAAAAGGAAGCAAAAACTCTCGGCACTTTTTTGAGAACATTTAGAACTCCACCATGTCATCGGTCCCAACGACTCTACGTATGTCAGCTCCATCGATAAAGCCAATTTGCTGGCATCTCAATTTGCTACCAATTCGACACTTCCTGATGGCATATTGGCTCAACTTGAGCTTGAGTCTATGAATTCTGCGATGAAGCAGACATTTTTTCAAACTCGCTCGGTTGTGAGAGTTGTCAAAGATCTCGATATACATAAATCCACACTTAATGGTATCCCCGCCGTTATTCTGAAGAGGTGTTCTTCTACGCTGGCACAACCACTTCGCAAGCTTTTCTATCTATCCTATTCTTTTGGGATCTACCCGAGCAGATGGAAAACCGCATTTGTCCAGCCCGTCTCCAAAAAAGGCGAATCTTCCTCTCCTTACATTTACCGTCCAATTGCACTAAGTCCCTTCTTTCCAATGTCATAGAAGCGTTGATAAATCGTCAACTAATGAAATATCTTGAAGAAGGAAAGCTTTTTTATGACCGACAGTACGGCTTTCGTAGCATAAGGTCCACTGGTGAATTGATGGCATGTCTCACCGAAAAGTCGAACCAATCTTTACATTGTTTTGGAGAAAGTAAGATTATTGCGTTTGATATTTCTAAGGCTTCTTCGTTGGATTTGAAACTTTTTTTCCGGCCGCTCGATACAAGTTGTATTGGATGGCTTCATTTTCATAAATGTTCTCTTGTCTGAAACTTCTAAATATCTGTTCGGCTGACGACTGAAGCCTCAGCTTTTCATATTCATTTCCAAATTCACGTCCTTGCTCTTTGGATGTGGGTCGGGAACGGCTCATTGAATTCTGACCTCGACAGCATTGTTACATGGATTCATATAAACCGAGTGAATTCAATGCTCAATGCTGTCTGTAGTCGTTATAACTTAACATTCCCGCATTGCCGTTATCCATGAATGGTACTCCTGCATCCAAGAAACGGCAAGGCTGTCAGTGCTTTGTATGTGTGTGAACGATGATCTCCGGTTGAATAACCACATAATTGAATTCGCCCCAAAATGCTGCAAGATGTTTAGGTTTCTTAAGACGATGGAGGAAATTTTTCACCCCTTCTGATCTGGCTTCAATTCATCCGCCCTAAACTAGAGTATAACTCCCATATTTGGTAAGGTGTTCCTCAAACATCTACTACGCCTACTTGATAGGATACAAAACAAAGAGTTAAGACTGATAGGTGATAGTTCAACTGTAGGATCGATAGATTCTCTTGAACATCATCGAAACGTTATCTGTGTCAGTCTCTTTTATCGCTTTTTCTGCACGCATAGCCAGTTGCATTCCTCCCCTGAAATAATTTAACCGCAACACCCGCCTCGCTTCGCTTGGAATGAATGATTCAGCCTCGGACGTACAATGTGCTAATTATTAAAAAAAGAAGATGGTGGCCTAATATCGATTGTGGTGCACACTTAAATAAAAAAGAGTTTCTGAATTAGATGGTTTTTGCAAGTGTTTAAGGAGTGCTTTAATCTGTTCGTTTCGTCGGCCGGCGGTGTTTTCAAAGATAATGTTTACGCTAGAGAGCCCAGCAGTTCTGCTAACGAAGTTTCAGTGTTTTTGCAGAGTTTATTTTTCTGCTAACGAAGCTTTGTTAAGTAGGAGTAGCTAGTGAAACCTTAAAATCGTTTACTACGGTGTTGAGTGAGTATTTCTTTTATTTATGGTACCCGTGGCGTGATGGTAAGCATGTCCACCTGCTAACCCAGAGGTTCGAGGTTCGAATCTCAGTAGAGGCAAAAATGTTTTTCCACGGGTATCGCCTTTCGCGAGGAATTAGCAAGTCCTCCGTTAGTAAATTCATTGCCATGGAAAGCGCTTTCTCAATTAGCCATTCGGAACCGGCAGAAAATTGTAGGTCCCCTCCATTCCCTCACAAGGCATGGTGGTGAGAAATGCGCAAGGCCCAGGGACTCCTCGCTCTGTTGCGCCACCCTATTTATTTTAGCAGTAATGTCATCAGGAACAAAAACAGAAAGAGAAGCTTATACTTACTGCGAAGTAAAAAAAATCTTGCTGTGATTGGCCCAATTAAGTTGAACCTACTTAAACTGTTAGTGAAAACTTTGTCAAGACAAGATGCATAAATAAACCAATCGACCAAACGACGATTACCCCAAATCAACAACAAAAATTTATTTTGCAAGCAAGAGAACAAGAGTTTGTTTCTTTATTTTTTATTTAAATTTTAATTTTTGAGGCCAAAGAAAATACATAACTCTAAATATAATTTAATTGTAGTTATCATTTAATAGAATCATCTGTAGATCTGTTGGGTAAAAAAAATTAATGTAGTTTAACTGTTCTCTATTTGTCCCCGGTGCATTTTAGCAACTATTTGAGTTGTAGTTTTTGTAGCTTCCAAAGTTTTCTTCGTTATAATAGGCCATTATTTTATTAAAATTATATAATAAAAAATATAAATAAGTTAGATAATTTTTGATTTCAGGAATATTAAGGTGTTTTACTTTATGTAACCAAGGGTTCCCCACTACCATTTCGTGCTTTTCATAGTCAAAGTTTAAGCAGTTTGGATGAAAAAGGAAAAAACTTTCTGGGTAGATGGTTAGTAATGATTCAATCAATCTAATAATTTCAGTATCAAATCTCTTCCGAAAGTCTACTTTGCCAGTGTAGGCTTTCGGTTTTACGTTGCAATCATTTGAAGCAGTTTGTGTTTTTGCTGATATTTCAGTTATTTTTTGATCAATCGCTTTTACTTGGGTGTCAGTATATTTCTGTCTGGTGTCACATGCCTCCGAAAGTTTCCCTAGATCAGCTCCAATACTTTCAATTTTTTCTTCCAGGGTCGCTGCAGTCTGTCGAAAGTGCTGAGTATCCTCCTGCTTTTTGTCGCATGTTTTATTTAGTTTCTCTAGATCAGCTTTGATATTTTCCATCGCATTCAGAGTCGCTACACTCATTCGAAAAGTCTGCGAATTTTCCTCTCTGTCGTCACATGTTGCCTCAAGTTTCCTAAGATCAGCTTTAATAGTTTCAATTTCTGGCAGGATCCCTGCACTCTGCAGAAAAATCTGAGTATCCTCCTGCAATTCAGCGCATGTTTCATTTTGTTTCTTTAGATCAGTTTTAATATCTTCAATCTCTTTTTGCATCGCCAACTGATTTTCACGGTTTTTCTGCAGGAAAAGAACGTACTCAGGTTTGTCTTCATGCCCTAAATTCTTGTTTGTGGGATTCCAGTCAAAATTTCCCTCTAATGGTTCTTCAACTGTTGCGGCAATTGTTTTTGCTTTTGAGTAGTTTTCCATTAAGTTATAATCCGTCACTTTATTCCTTACATTGATGTTGTTAAGAACAACATTGTCCTCCGTGGTCTCGTTGTTGTCTCTTTGTTGTTGAACGTTGTTTGTGTTAATGATATCAAACCAGAGCTCCTTCAAGCCGATAAATTCTTTCTTTATATCGATATATTCTTTCTTTATATCGATATATTCTTTCTTTATATCGATAATTTCTTTGCAAAGATATTTGATGGTTTTTTGACAGTTGCTCTGACATGCCATGTTTGTTGGTTTTATTTGATTTAATTTAATTTTAAAATGAGTCTATGACAACTGCACCTTGTGAGATTGAGATAAATGCTATCTCCGTGCTGAGCGGCAAGGAACGTTCAAATAATACTGTTGGTGCAAAATACAAATTACTCCTATTTTATACATTCACTTCGATTTTACCTGCTGGTGCTTTGATTAACTAAGCCCAGATATGAAGTTTTTCCTGGGAATTCTTCATTGACTTCACTAATTGCTTAGGTATTTTTAATCTACAGGATCACCGCATCTCCGTTCATCGATTATCCATGTGTCTTCTATCTGCCCTCTAATGAAGGACACAGGCATGCAAATTGCGAGTACACATTATTCACGAAAACATTTAACCATACGACCGACTTCGTCTGTCAAGGCTTTGCTTCATAATTTTTTAGACAATTTGTTTAAACAAAAAAAAAAAAATTCTTTAGGAAGAAACTAATAAAAAATAGCGCATTCAACTCAGTACATGTGGGACTGACTCGGAACTTTTTTGCCTATAATTTTTATAAATGTGCTTGAAAACTGTGACAAACTATATAGGGTGTCCCGTAACTCGTGTTACAAACTTGGTGATGTGATTTTTGGTCATATTCTACGAATAAAACTGTTTCTTAGTAAAGTGTCTCAACTTTGACACCACTTTTTGACGATTTAAAAACAGACTTACTTTGGTGTACCCTGATCTGTGTTTAATTCTATTTCTCTCCCAAAACTGATAGTAGAGACCTAATTTCAGACTTTATTTTTAGTAGAAATACTTGTGAATACATATACAATGCATAGGGTTCATTGGTTAAGCTGATGACATCACATAATTAGTCTGTGGGAAATTCGATGAAACCCTATGCGATATAATACAGAGGGGCTTGGCAATCACGGAAAAATGGTATTCATCTGTAAGACTGTAAATCGAACCCACAAAAGAGGTAGTAAAGTGATTCTAGATAGTTAACTCTTGTGGAAAAAGGGAGTAGTAAGACCGACCCGTACCTATGGAACGATAGTCTTGAAATAGAGAACCGACCAGGTGTCCACCAGAAAAGCATTAGAAAAAGTAAAAAAGACTTCCGTGCATTAGAAGCAATCAGGAGCAATGAAAAGCTGTCCAACCGCGACTTAAGAAGTACACCTATGCACCTGGTAATAAGAAGAATCATAAATGCAACGTTGCGGCTAGGTTTGCCCAAGAGACAGAATGCGTCCTGAAATCCAGCGAAAAGAATACAATATCGAATGAGTTACCACTCACTGACTTCCCTCGGGATAGCAAGACAAAGAAATTTAAATTCGATAAGCTCTCCAACGTAAAGCTAAGTAACAAAAAATCGTGCCAAAGTAAGCAAAACACCTACTCAATTAAGACCCATGCAATAAAATGGTATACAGATGGCTCAAAAACGACAGAAGGAACTGTCCGTACTAATAGAAAGGATGTCAGGCATATTCCAAGCAGAAGTCTATGCAGTACGCAAATACGCGGAATCAAACATTGACAGGAAATATAAAAACAAACCCATTGCAATAATGAAGTCAAGCTACAATTAAGGCCATAAGGTCCTACACAATCTCTTCGAAACTTGTCAGTGAATGCATTGACAAGTAGAAAAAACTGAGCAGTAACAACAATATAACAATCTACTGGGTACCAGGACATGTAGGAATCAAAGGCAACGAACTGGCAACGACTGGAGCCGGATTACCTCTCATGGGACCAAAACCTTTTTGGGGAGTAACAGAGAGCCACATTAAGAGCGAAATCAAAAAGTCGCAGGAAGACAACAGAGTTAAACACTGGAACGACCTCCCCAAAATGCGTCAAGCCAAGTTTTTACTTGGCACTTTGCACTTTCAACTCAAAGCGTTGGAACAATGTAAGAATGCTAGCCGGGTTCCTAATCACCTAAAAGTACTAGGCATAGAGAGCAATGACCAAGGCAGATACTGCAACGAACAGGAAGAATCTCCTGACCACTTCATAGGTAACTGCGAAGCTATAAGCTATATTACATCAAAGAAAGAAGCGTCTAGGATCCTACTATACGTTTAAGAGAGAGAGCTAAAACTCTTAAGCGTAACCCAGATACTCAGTTTCATCAAAGGAACTAATTTCGAGGAAGTACTTTAAATTGGAATACCACTTAAGAAGAAGGGGTTACAATAGATCTACAAGGTCGAAGTACAACATAAAAACCCAAATCATTCATTCATTCATTCATAGTCTTCTTCCGAGTACCAGCAAGGTATTCGAGAAAGTTCTTAATAGAGCACTGTCCACTTGGGCTGAGGACAAAAATATTATTCCAGAAAATCAGTTCGGTTTTAAGGCGGGTCATGATACCATACATAACGCGTCCCGAGTCTAAACTAGTTTCAAACATTCAATGGAACAAAGTAAAAAAGCATTGTACAGGGTTATATCTGGTTGACTTCGAGAAAGCATTAAATACCATTTAGTTAGACGGTCTTTTCTTACGGTTGATCAGGTACGGCATGAGTAAACCACTGCGATATATTCTTAATGATATGCTTCATAGTGGAGCGTTTGTTGTCAAAAGTGGCTATGTAACTTCTACCAGAACTTTCAAGATGCAGTCTGCAACAGGTAGCGGTGAATTCGCCATTTTATTTGAGATTTTCACCGGCGATTCAATTGGTTCACTTCACCAGGCGTACGCTATAACGCTGAAGATGTCATTGCGTACAGAACAGGTCCAAAGATCGAAGTCATCAGAAATCTCTTGCAACGACTTCGATAAAATTCAGCAATATTGCGATGACTGGAAGTTGAAAATCAACTTTTAGGAAAGGGAAACAATTGTCTTTAGAACCCCTTAGGCTCGGGCCTCATGGGATGCGAGAAAGAACTGGCGAAAGCTTCTGATTGTTGATCTATGTGGTTACCCACTGCCAAGCAAAGTAGTAGTCAAGTAACTCGGCCTCTGGCTTGATCAGTATCTATATTTTAACAAACATATAGATGCGGTTCTGGCCAGGGCTAGATGAGCTTTTGCTCTGACAAGGCGACTGTTTTACAGAAGACAACTTGATAGCAGAGTGAAAGTGATTTGCTACATGGCCCTCATAAGGCCAACGATTGTCTATTTGTGCCCTTTTTGGTCCAACGTTACAGCGTCTCTAATAGAAAAGCTTCGGGTGTTTGAGAGACAGCGATTACCTCGACCAATGACTTGATATTTGGGTTTTTTTTTAGCCTAGTATGGAATACAAGGAGAATACTCGTCTCAGTGGATTTGTTCCCACCAGAAGATTTCTCTGTTAAAATATGGAAGTGCTGACCTTGAACAGATTGAGGTTCCGTTTATTTACCATGTTAGTCGAGGTCCGTGAAATGACGCCTCCTTTATAACCGAGACGTCACCGTAGTAGCCGAAAATGGTGAAGTGCCCCTTCGGCTCAGTAAGACGGATTGTAAATTGTGCAAACTGAGTTTTGTTTGTTTCACATTCTGACAACATCGAAAGAGTGGTATCTCAACCACTCGTAACCGAAGGCAGTGATAAGTAGTCGTCAATGGCTGGCTTACACTATTTTAGTGTGTAAAACTTAGGATATAGGAAGTGGGCACAAGGGGAAATAAAAAGGATAATAAATTAAAAAAAGGCAAAAAATCCTGAGAAAAAGTGAGAAATTGAAAGGAGGTAACAAAAATAAAAAAATACAAAAATATAAAATCCGAAAATTCAATAAGAACTTCTGTGATTACTCTAGTTTCAAGCCGCCATACGTTTTATTTCTAAAATAACCGATTACAGCTCCCTTAGAACGTAGTTTTACTCGAACGTCGTCGTCGGTCCTGATTGTGCCAGATATTAGAAATCGTATACACTGGCGATTAAGGAGGTGCTGTCTTGGCTCAAAGAAAACGTCATATTCTCCACGGATATTCGAATCTTCTCGGACAGCCAAGCTGCCCTTAAATCTCTTGCCTCTGTCTCTACAAAATCCATCACGGTCCAAAATTGTCAGATGTCTCTGAGGGAGATATGTCAAATCAGTTCAACATTCACCTTTCATGGGTGCCAGGGCACAGGGACATACCAGGCAACTGTATGGCAGACGAACTAGCCAAAAAGGGCACGACCACTTTCGTACGCTCAGAATGGAACAACATAGGTGTACTTATCGCTACATGTAAACTCCTACTTAGACCAGACGCTTCAAGGATAACAAACACTAGATGGACTGAGAGTAACAACTGCCTTGCAACCAAAAAAGTTTGGCCGTAGACTCATAACGCTCGAAGAGTTTGTTAGCCCTGAACCGCCTGTATCTAGGTTCTACCATAGGTGTTCTTACGGGACACTGTCTAACAGGGAGACACGCCAAAAGACTTGGTGTGTTTTCCAATGATTTCTGCAAAAGCTGCATGGACGAGGAGGAGGAAGAAACCGTTCAACACCTTCTTTGCTCATGCCCTGCACTACTTCATAGGAGGAAAACTCATCTCGGTGAATTCTACTTCGATGATACTAACGACTTAGCTTACATAGACCCTAAAAGTCTTTCGAAATACATTAAAAGTTAAGCGTGGTTCGACTAGCAGGTGATTAACCGATTAATAAGTGATCAACTCGTTAATCTTACATCGGGTTTCTGAGATCAGTAGGTGATTAACTTGCTGATCTCTGTGGTATCACAATGGGCCCTTGTGGCCTAAGTGTGTCAGGCAATGTACTCATTGGCTGACAGCTACTTCCACCTTACCTAGCCTATACACTGTAACGTTTTAAAGTTGTCACTGAGTCCGAAATATAACTTTGCTTTTACCTATTATCCGCCTATAATTAGATCACTTTTATGTGATATGCAATCAAATTAATAACCACACTAATTCAATCTTTACACCATCTCTTTACAATAAAAACTGATTCTACATGTGCCCAGCAGCCCCTTTAATAGGAAATCTTGTCACATATGAGAACATTTCAGCAGTTTATAGAAACGCACGAGAAAATTCTAGCAATTTGTGACAGTTTATAGGAAAGCATACAGGAGAACATTCTAGAAGTATAGAACATTTTAAAGGAAAGCTCCTCAAAATTTCGGGTATACTCTTTAATTATATTTTTGTGGGCAACGTATTCCATTGGATGTTCATTAAAATACGTTCATTTTACAGGGCTGCTGATTATCTAATTCAAAAACCTCCTGAAGCGCCCCCTACATATATTTTTACTCGTAGTTTCTTGAGTAAAAAGGTTTTTTTTTTTCTTTTTCTGTTGCTTTACATTACCTTTGCGACATTGCACCATTTCACCACTGCCACCGCCCGTCTACACCTACACTTAAAAACTATGTAAGCCGACCATTGGAGTGCATCACCAATTTCGAGCTTTTGAATATTTACTTATGTTGTCTTCGACTTTTATCAGCACACTAAAAAGCTTACACTGAGTCGAGAGCAGTAGTATGGGATGGCTCTTCCTATTACGATTGGTTCGAAACGAATTGTGGAGTTAAACAAGGATGCTTACTTAGTGCACTGCTATTTTCGCTCTTCATTAGCGATGTAGTTGCCTATAATCCTGGTGGAATTCGTATTTCCGACTTAAACATTAATGTACTTTTATATGCCGATAAGTGATACTTACAGAATCACCAGAAAGTCTTCAACTGATGATTAATAGATTAACAGAATATTGTCGTAAATGGTGTCTCGTCATTAACTCAAACAAATCTAAAGTGATGGTTTTCTCAAGACCTACTAGAAACCGAAACAGCTATAATAGGACTTCAACGGATCGAGACTAGAAGCTCTTCTGTTGGAGGTTTTTAAAATACCAGCTGGAGCACTCAGACTTAAATATGTACCGGTCCATTGTACTACCAGTTAGCAACCTTTCTATTTGTTTTAGCTTTCCAGATGTTCAGAGAAAAGCCAAAAGACGCTGGCATGGTAAGGAGCCTAAGTTACCAGCTCTCACCATGTCTGCGCCGAGTATCTGCAACCTCATGCGAGAAAAAGCAGGTCATTCACAGAGCAAGTGCTCTGCGGTGTCCTCATCTTCTCCACAAGATTCACAGAGAGAGTAGTTAGGAGTAGCTAGTGAAACCTTAAGGTTGCTTACTTCGTTGTTGAGTGAATCAATATCGGTTTTCTAAATGAACAACGCGATTATTTATGTCACTAATACTGTTTTTTTATTTTTTTATATTTCCAAAAATAAAAAAATGCGGTAATGTCATCAGGAACAGAAACAGAAACAGGTCTACTCTGAAGCTCTTACCTACGGCAAAGTAAGAGAAATCTTGCTGTGATTGGCCCAATTCAGTTGAACCTAGTTTAACTGTTAGTGAAAACTTTTTTCCACAAGTTATAAATAAAAGTGCAGCAATAAACCAATCGACCAAACGACAAGAACCCCAAATCAACAAAAAAATTTATTTTGCAAGTAAAAGTTCGTTTCTTTATTTTTTTATTTTAATTTTAGTTTGTGAGCTAAGCTAAAGAAAATACATAACTCTGAATACAATTTTAATTGTAGTTATCATTTAATAGAATCATCTGTAGATCTGCTGGGCAAAGAAAAAGTTAATGGAGTTTAACTGTTCTCTATTTGTGCCTGGTGCATTTTAGCAACTATTTGAGTTGTAGTTTTTGTAGCTTCTAAAGTTTTCTTCGTAATAGGCCATTATTTTATCAAAATTATACACTAAAATACTTAAGTAATCTGAATAATATGGGATTACTTTAGGAATATGAAGGGATTTTACTTTATGTAACCAAGAGTTCATTGACAGCAAGTCGGAGACGTTATAATCAAAGTTTACGCAGTTTGGATGAAAAGGGAAAAACCTTTCTGGGTAGATTTTTAAAACTGATTCAGTCAATTGAATATCTTCACTACTACAAAATTTGTCCCGAAAATCTACTCTGCCTGTGTAGACTTTCGGTTTTTTGTTGCCATCACATGACGCAGTTTGTGTTTTTGCCGATATTTCAGTTACTTTTTGATCAATCGCTTTTATTTGGGTGTCAGTATTTTTCTGTCTGGTGTCACATGTCTCCTCAAGTTTCTTTAAATCAGCTCCAATACTTTCAATTTTTTTTTCCAGGGTCCCTGCAGCCTGTCGAAAGTGCTGAGTATCCTCCTGCTCTTTTTGCATCGCCAATTGATTTTCACGGTTTTCCTGCCAGAAAAGAACGTAATCATGTTTGTCTGCATGCCCTAAATTTTTATTTGTGGGTTTCCAGTCAAAATTGGAGTTTGAATTCTTAGCCTCTAATGGTTCTTCAACTGTTGCGGCAGTTGTTTTTGCTTTTGAGTAGTTTTCCATTAAGTTATAATCCGTCGCTTTATTCCTCACATTGATGTTGTTAAGAACCTCCACATTGTCCTCCGTGGTCTCGCTGTTGTCTCTTTGTTGTTGAACGTTGTTGGTGTTAATGATATCAAAGTAAAGTTCCTGCAAGCCGATAAATCCTTTCTTCATATCGATAAATTCTTTCTTCATATCGATCAATTCTTTGCAAAGATATTTGATGGTTGTTTGACAGTTGCTCCGACATTCCATGTTTATTGGTTTTATTTGATTTAATTTAATTTTAAAATGAGTCTATGACAACTGCACCTTGTGAGATTGAGATAAATACTGTTGTTGCAAAACACGGGCGGACAGAATGCGACTGTTGTTGCAAAATACAAATGACTCCCATTTTATACACTCACTTCGTTTTTACCTGCCTATGCTTTGATTAACCAAGCCCAGCCATAAAGTTTTTTCTGGGAGCTCTTCATTGCCTTCACTAATGACTAAGGTATTTTTAATCTACAGGATCACCGCATTTCCGTTCACCGATTATCCCTGCGTCTTCTATCTGCCCTCTAATAAGGGACACAGCTATGCAAAGTGTGAGTAGGAGTAGGTACACATTATTCACGAAATCATTTAACCGTACGACCGACTTCGTCTGCAAAACTGACAGTTAATTAAGAATTTAACATGCGGCCTTGAAGTACTGTAAATTCAATCATAATGTCAACGCTTTGTTTCATATTTTTTTAGACAATTTGATAAAAAAAGGCTTAAGGAAGAAACTATTAAAAAAATAACGCATTCAACTCAGTACACGTGGAACTGATTCGAAACTTTTTGAACTCTAATTTTTTTATGTGCTTGAAAACTATGACAAACTATACATGGTGTTCCGTAATTCGTGTTACAAACTGTGATTTAATCACTATATTTATTTATTTAATTATTTATTTATTTATTTATTAACATCAGTTAGAGATCATTAACATCTACAGTTAGACTAGCGAAATAAATGTGATAAATATGTTTATAATACAAATTTATATAGTACATAAGGATACTTACATATATTAAATATAAAAAGCTAATTTAAAAAGTACAATAATAGGTTATTTTTTAATGTTATTCTACTTGTATGAAAATTGAAATCAATACTTACAGAGATAAGGTTGGTTTCTCTTACACAGCGAGTTATAGGTTCGTTTAGTGCATAGTTAACTCTATGTCCATTTTCCCGGAGCAAACTACGTTCTCTTAGCTGACGAGATGGTGCGTAAATGTCAATCATAGATAGCAGAAATGGGCATTTAATATGATAATTTAAGTTATCACTTATGAACATAATTGAAAAGACTTTTCGTCTATTTGCAAGCGACTGAAGGCCAAGAAGTTTGCATCTAGTAGAGTAGGAGGGAGTTTCGATGTTCCAACCTAATTTCCATATTACAAATCGAGTAAACTTTTTTTGAATATTTTCAATTCTATTGGAATGAATGTTGTAGTAAGGATTCCATATTACACAACAGTATTCTAAAATGGACCGAATGTAAGCAGTATATAGGGATTTAAGAGTATATGGATCCTTAAAGTCTTTAGAATTGCGTTTTATAAAACCTAACATGGAGTTAGCTTAGCTAAGAGCCCAACTTGGATATAGCTTTAGAGATTATTATTTCTACAAAAACTAAAACTAAAATTAGGTCTCTACCATCAGTATTGACAGAGAAATCGAATTTAACACAGGTCAGGGCACACCAAAGTTAGCCTTTTTTTAAACTGTCAAAAAGTGATGTCAAAGTTGAGAAACGGACTTTACTGTAGAACAATTTTTTTCTTAGAATATGACCAAGAATCACATCCCAAAATATGTAACACGAATTACGGAACACCTTGTTTATTTCATTTTATAGACCTTTCAAAACCACCCTGTAGAACCAGCAAAATGGAGAATGGACCGAATGTTCTTTGTTCACTTATAGAACATTTGTAAACGAAAAATTACCACAGCGAAGTTTTTAAAAATATTTATCTCTATCATTGCATACCACAAACTGAAGTCTTCCGTCACGACTGTAATCCTGCCGGACACAATATTCTTCCGAATTGAATACATTCAAATTTTCGTTGCCATATATGTATAGTGCTTAACGGGTTTCGTGACTGGTGAAATGATCTTTGAATATGAGTTTTGAAATTTCTTAAAAAAGTCTATGGTTCGGTTATGAGTCGCCAAACCTCTCAAGCAAAAGAAATTAAACTCTTCTTACGGTCAAATGGGACTGAAGGTATTTGTAAAAGTTGACACAGATTCCTCAAAAACCACAGTCCGTCCAATTGAAGACATTGATTTTTGTTTGTTCTCATGAAATTAATATTCAAAATTTTAAGGTGTTTTTATATAAAAGAGTAAAGATTTGTTTGTGTTCGCCATTATTGAATAGTTTAGGGCCAGCCATCTTCATGAATTTATCTCTGGCCAGCATTTCCCCAAAAATTTGTTGAATTTATTAAAAGTCTCACTGTCGGCACTTTCGATTCATAACATTTATTCTTTCCTTTATTTTTTCTGATCATTCATCACATTTAATTGCTGAAATTGACCAATATCACGTTGACTAAATTGTCAAAGTGTATACGTTTCATTTCTGCTATAAAAAAAAAACATTGCGCGCGTAATCACATCACATTGCTCCATAAAACGCGAGCTTTAAGTAAACTCTCGGCGTTATAGACACTTTAAATTCATCACACTCGCACCCAAATCACTTATGAAATTAATCCGCTCATCATTTCCATAATAACTCATCAACATGATCCATAAGTGGCTCTACCCATTACAATGTAACTGTAACCGAACGCCATCATCGTATGTATGCAAATCTTAAACGCAAACTCTCCGATTGCAACTTAACGTAAACATTCATTGTTTCTTCTTGTCTTTTCTGTTTCGCCTTGGTCATTGGACCGAAATGAGCCAAAATTAACCATAATGACGTAATCTCTTCGTCAAGAGAGTTGTATGGTGTCTATAACATTCATCCCGCGTCTTGTTGGCACATTTATGTAACGTTTTTCCACCAGATAGAAGACCGGTGTTATTTGGGGCCTGGCTAAAGTAGGTCACCACACCACACACCACAACGACCGCAAATTTACTCTGCATCTTTTAGTAGTTCACTGCTCTCTTCCGCGTTAAAGAGACACTTTCGATATACAATCACAGAAAAATTGTGGACATCATGGCGAGGTGACATGGCTTGTTTGGAATTCAAATTGAAGATAATGTGATGAGAGTAATTTATAGTCTCATCAAAGACAATGGGCCACTTAACAGATTGCCAAATTGACAAAATATAAAAGTGACGTATAAAATGTCAGCTATTCGTTCGACAAGTAGAAGGAAAGGAATTCAATTTAAGTGATTTGTAGTCGGAGAGTTCCATTGCCTGCCGGTTACTTACGAAAATCAACATTGCATCAGGTTGGACTTCGAACAAGTGCTGGTGGATCCGTCTTTTGACTGACCAGTATGACACTCACTTTCCTGGAATTTAGTAGTTTACCTTGCTGGAGGCGAGTTTTTTTGTTTGGTGCGTTTGGTCCGTTCTTTCGTAGCACACCGGCCATGATTGTCTGTGGACGTGATAAGTCTGATGGATACTTTGAAATTTCAATGCCATCACATCGTTGGGATTTCCATTCGCCCCTTAAAAGGAAGATGTAGTTTCGTTTTGAAGGCCACAGAGATGGTGGTCGTAAGAGAAACGATTTTTTTTTGATGACGCAGGTGATTGTTATCGGCTGGAAGATACGATACAGGGTATTCCTGTCACAGGTGTTTGCTTTTTATATTGCACGACGATGTCTGACTGAAAAAGAAGTCTTTCTTAGAAATGTCACAGAGTGAAAGAAGGGCATGCATTTCACAATTTCACACATAAAAATTTACAGCGAAATGGGGAGTACTACCAAAAAATAAGGTGAACCTAACGTGACGTCAATACCCTACATCGCAGTTGAAGAAATTAGTGAAGCTGCTTAGAACTCCGACAAAGGGCAAAGTGCTGAGCCAGGCATTTGGTTTAGATGGCTCATTCAATTCTCATCTTCAAGATTTTTAGAAGATATGGTAGTCTCCCTAAGCAAAGGGAAATCTATACCTTCGACCAATATTGAAAGAGATTCAGGAAATTGGTATTTTTATCTCTAGAAGTTTTTAAAAATACTAACTGGAGCACTGAGACCGAAATACCGATCCATTGTACTACCAGATACGAACTATGTCTGCGCCGAATATCTGTAATCTGATGCAAGAATATGTAAGACATTCACAAAGGAAGTGCTTCGCGGTGTAGTCACCCTCTCCTCAGGATTCACATAGTGTGGTGATACTTAAACCTAACAAATTTAAAAGCTTGGCAAAAGAGAGGTGCCCTGTGGCAACGCCAATAAGCTTTCCACATTCTTTTCGACAACGAAATAGCAAATATGTTGTAGACTTCTTAATTAACGTTTAGGACCATAGGTAGGGTCTGTCCGCATTCAATGGAAGAATGCCATCTACGGTTGTGCTGTTGACAGAACCAATCGTTGATTGAAGATCTCACTGAACCAGACCCTGAGAAAGCTGTCTGATGAAATCTTTGCCTCGCAAGTTCATCGGCGATCTTATTTTCAGTTATGCCGTGACCTTTTGTAACCCGAACGAGACTCAAACCATCGCCACACCCATGGCGTGATGGTTAGCATGTCTGATGTTATCCAAGAGATTCGTGATTCGAATCCCAACAGAGGCAGAAATGTTTTTCCACTGGTATCGCCTTTGCAAGTCCTCAGTTAGTAAATTCATTGCCACGAAAAGTACTTGCAGAAAATTGTAGGTCCCCTCAATTTCCTAGTCCTTGGGGTTCCTAGCTCTGTTGCGCCACCCTATTTAACCGCCGTCTTAAATTCAGCTTGGCTGTCGCTTCAGATACACAAAAACTTCTCCCCATGAGTTGGATTACATACGCCTCAGCTTGGAAGACGGATGCGTATGTGACTAATGAGTCATCCAGTCGTATGTCATCACTCTTCACAAAGAACGAGGGTCAGATACATCATCGGTTTTGGAACTAACTTTGAAGATTCGATAAGCTCAGATCCTTGAGTGGATCAGTCCTGAATCGAAGCAAAGTTGACGGTTCAGGCCCGGTTAACTCTAGAAGTTGCGATATTTACGGTTCGCTCACATTTTGTCGGTCGTTGATTGAGTACTGGGTTTGAATGCAAGTTTAAACAAGGCAAAAAAAAAAAAAAAAATACTAAAAGAAAAAAAAATACTAAAAGTTTCAAAAGTAGTAAAAGCACCCTTCTCTATCTGGTGGGCATGACAGTGTGGAGTGAATCTAGGCCTCAGCCAATATCTTTATTCAACAATTACAATTTTGGGCGCAATCCAGTTTTGCTCTCTATGCTGGTTTAAGTCTTCTTCCATTTGATTGTGTAACCTAAAACGAGACTTTCCCCTTCATTGGTATTCCTGCAATATGCTTTCGAAAACCCGTTAAACCTGAGTGTTGATATCTATCCGCTCAATGAGTTCCACCCAGAGTACGCATCTCGAGACTACGATATCTCGCGATACGAACTTTTTAAGCTAAGCTTATGTCGCGTTCTAGGTCACACAGTTCGTTGTGGAATCATTCTCCTCCACACATTGGCTTCACGAAAGATACAAAAGATAACTCGGGGTGGTTTTCTTTTGAAACGACCAAGGTTTCTGTCATCCGCTTTAGATGAAGCCCTTTTCTGTCTCGTGTGGCAGGAATTGGATGATTAAGGTCGTATAAAGGGTTACCTTGGTTTTTCTAGAGTGGGTTTTGTTTCTCAATTACTTTCTTAATCCAATCTTCTTTTTTGTAAAAGAAAACCCAACGAAGTAGTGGTTGGCAAGAGTAATTCTCTCTTTTGATCTCCGCAATGTTGCTATGCGGATCCTAGGTAGACGAAGTCCTGTACTACCTCAAAGTTAAATCTGTCTTTTTTGACGTTTTGTCATATTCTTTGACGTTCTCTGTCCTATTCCATGGCAGCATATACTTCGTTTTTCCCTCATTGACTACCAAGCCCATTGTTGCCGCTTATGTGTCAATGCTCACAAAGGCACCCATGGCACCAACCTTACTTCTTTCCATTACATCAATCTCGTCAAGGTAAGCGAGTAACTGTACAAACTTCCAAAAGATTACGCCCCTTGTGTTAACATTTGAGCTTTGCACAATCTAATCAAGTATGATATTGAATAAGTCGCATGACAGGCTGTCGGCTTGTCTCACTTGCTTTATGTAAGGGCATCAGTAAGGGCCTTTCTTTTTTAGGATCGGGTATACGATACTGAGGTTCCATTAATCGGGCATGCTTTCTTCCGACCATATCATGTAGAACAGCTGGTGCATGCTACTTTCCAATTGGTCTCCAGCTGCCTTGAAAAGTTCGGCATCAAGGCCACCTCCACCTGCAGTCTTATTTGACTTAAATTTGCATATGGCTAGCTTAACTTGTTCTAGGTCGGGAGGACGGCATTCCTGATCATTGATCATCGTCCAAGTTGAATGAGGCATTCTATTTGACAGCGGAATTTGTGTCTTCATCGCCGTTAAGCAAAAATGATCTTTCCAGATCCTCAGTAGGGAGTGTTCTCTTTTACTATGTTTCCCTGCTGATCTTTACAGGCTTCAGTTCGGGGGTTGCCACCCTCGCAGGATCTTTTTACCTTTTGGTAAAACTTCCGAATCTCGTTCCTGTCATGGCACCTCTCAATTTCCTCAAACGAGCACTTCTCATGCTGCTTCTTTTTCTTTTTGAGAATTCGGTGTTCTTCCCTTCTTTTCTCCTTGTAGATCTCGTTACACTGATCGAACTGATTGTTCGCTTTGGCATCAACATTTGTCGCCGTTTTTGTTTGGCTGCGTTTGTCTGCCTGCGTTCTTCATCGAACCATGGGTTTCGTTTTGGCGGCCGAGTGAAACCCAGAACCTCAGAAGCAGCGGTTCTGATTGCTTGTTGTCATTGTTGCCACTGGTCTTCAAGGATAGTTGGAGGGCACTCGATTGGAGAAGGCACTGGCAATTTCTTGCGATCGTTTCGCTTTCGGACGTCATGTCTCTTCACAGTGTTGGTTCGCACGAGTCGTGAACAAGATATCCTCATTCTTACCCTGGCTACAACAAGGTAGTGGTCCGAGTCAAACTATATACCCCACGGAAGGTACGGACATTTATCACACTGAAAGAGTGCCTTGCTTCGATCGCAACATGGTTAATAAGGTCGATGGTTAATTGATCTGAGGATCGTCATGAACCTTTATGAATTTTGAGATGCATAGGAAGCGCGTACTACTAACAAAAAGATTTATCCCCCCAGCAAAATCAATTAGCCTTAGTCCGTTTTCGGAGGTTTTATTATGAAGGCTATGCCTACCGATTGTATTTCTAGTCAATTGCATTGCTGATAGGGAAGATCTGCTTAAGATGACATACCCGACGAAGAAGATGATATACTTGCATTTACTCAATAACCATAACTGGTGCAGTTTTTTTGAAGATGCCAAAATTTACAGTTATGGCAACAAACAGCATGTTGCAGATGTTCTCAGTTGGCGAAGTAAAAAGTCGAGAAAAATTTTGAGTCGGATAATTTTTTTTTTTTTTGTCAAATGTGTTAACGAAGAAGTTTCTGTTAAGTTGAGTTACTGTATTGAGTGAAGTGTTTAATAGGTACATTGTCTTATATACAACGTCATTTCTGTGTAATATGATTGCCAGATCGTGAAGTGTTTGCGGATTTAGTATTGAAAATGTTTCGTGTCGGGCAAAATGACATGGCGATCATCCGTCTAAGTTGACATATGTATTTATAAGCTTATTTATGAACGGAATCAGAGCTCAGGTACAGGCCAAAAATGAAAAAGAGAACCGTAAAGGCCTTAGAGCTTGAAAAAATACAAAACATCCGATTTTACAGGACAATGATGTGACTCCGGAGGAATTTTCAGACGATGATAACGATGTATGTAGCTTGTATTAACTTGTAGAGCTATAGACTATAACTTTCACGTCCAGGAGAGCATTGGCTTTACTGCCTGGCTTTTTATAAATGGTGCCACGAATTGTGCACCGGTGGTGTAGACCACAAAATAAAACAATTTCTATGTGAGCTCTGCAACGTATACTAATAAATTGAGGTAAGTCATTAGTCTTACCTAAAAGTATGTCAACTTAGACTTAGCTGTGAACTAATTTTGAATTAATTTATTAAAATACTAATTTATGCTTCATTCAATAACTGCCAAGTTTTTTGATGTGACAGATAAACGAATAAACTAAACTTGCTTTGTTTTTATTGCTATGAGTCCAGGTTTTTTTTTATTTTTAGCTTCAAAGAAAAAGTATGTCATATGTTGTTGGCTCGCCAGGAGGTTTTCCGCCACTATCTCTACTTCAATATCCTTTCATAATATTGAAATACATGAAAGACCTTTAAACCAAATATTTCGGAGCAGCACAGTCTGGGGTTCTGCTCTTTGACTGCTGAAGTACACTGTTGGTACTGTAAATCGAATTCACCTGCTCTGACATTGCTCAGAAGCTCTGGCAGCCCACTGTGAATCGGGAAATCTGTGATTACTCGCAAAACATTATAGTCTTGCTCTATTCTTCTTCGTCCCTTTTTCAACACTCTCACATACTCGCTTGGCAGGCCACCTCCGGCTGAGAAGAATAGTACCCAGTGGTTGCCGCAAGGAGGGAATCAACTATAAATGTCATTCAATCCAAACCATTCTAATGCGATTCCAAATGACTGTAAGTTTGCCTGTTAAGACAAATTCAAAAACGCTTAGGCTTTGGCATGCCGATGATATTCTTTTCTGATGAGTGATGAGACATGAAAATTCAATGCATTTTGTTAATTATTTTGCTGCTCAACTCAATCAATTTGAATAAAAAGCTGGTGTAATTTGTTTACTTTCTTAATCGAAGACACTGACCCCAATGCAGTATTTTCAGTTACTGGTCCCCGATCCGAATAAAGAACCTATGAACCATTCTTTACCTATACTTTGGCTTCATCTGCACCCATTTTATTCAAAATCAGAAATAAGAATCTGTTTGGAAGTTCGCCAAAGAAAAGAAACTGAAAGCCATTCCACAAACCAACTGTTAGTTACTCCTCCACTTGTACTTTATGGATACTCCATTCAATTAATAACAACTATCTGCACAACTAACATGTCATCCTGTCACCATTGTTGAAATAAATGTCTCCATTCAGTCTGCCAACATCGTTGCAAACACCATAACTTTACACGGTGCTGTGCATTTTACACCACTTTATAGCACTATGATCTTCCTTACACAACACAATGCATTGTCAAGGCTTGTTAACTGCAAAGAGAGAGATACAAAAAAGTCTAACGCCAACTCTTAGGTAGGCAAGGTACTACAGTTGACACTAGAGTGCTTTAAGATAGTATAAAAAAGTATTCAGACTTGAACTCGTAGTATGCTGATTTATTGAACCACCATTGTGGCAGTCACCGTTCAAATGTATCTACTGTGGCTGTGGAGTCGCGTCGGTGGTGTCGCAATAGCATCGACGCCAAGCCAAGACGAGGCGATTGAACAGGCAAGGAAGTTAAATTCCGTTTAATTTTGAAATTGGAGATTAATCTGCGCTTAAACGGATCGCTTTCCATCGATCCTACTCAGAAATCGGAAATTGGTCTGCAAATGTCAAAAGTTTGAAAATGTGCTATAATGTGCGCACCGTCACCGATGCTTGTATAGTTGGTTGGGTTTGATGTACTTCGTTGACGTCCGAGTTGGACAGGATTCACGTATAGGTTTTTCCGTTGTAGGTGGCTTCTCGCAACGGCTGGTGGGTTTGTCATTTTTTTTTTAAAGCGGGGGTTGGAAGCTTTATCATTGAGGAAATAGTTTTGTTAAGTGCCGAGGTTATAGGGCATAGGGTAATTGACACTACACTCTCACGTGTTGAGCGATCAATTGATTACTCCAGGAAAGAAAGTCGTAACTGCATATGGTGTGTATCTTCGATTGGATTACAAGTTGGGCTTGAAAAATGCAAATTTTTGACCACAAATATTTTTGTTCAACAAACAATCGGTTGGATAATTTTACTCTCTAAAGATTAAGAAAGAGAAATGTTGAATTTAACTTTGCGCGGATTTTCTGGTTCTTTGTTTTGGTTAAGCTGTTAAGAGTCTCGATTGTCTATAGTCAACTTAAGTGGTGGAACGAATAAACTTTGCATTTTAAAATTGGGTTCAATGAGTTGGTGTGAAGCAGATAAGTTTGAGTTCACTTCAAGACAATGATTCATTTCTTTCATGCATCAGAATGATGAACATTTACTGTAGGTGTCTGCACAGTTGAGTTTATGTACCTAAAGACGGCCAACCAAACTCAAAGCACTCGTAGTTTACCAGTTCAAAGTCTTTTATTTCGAACGTCTTTACATTTCAGTAGTGTGTATGAAACGTGAATATTTTAATGCTGAAATCATTTATCGTGCTGTTGTTGTGTGTAGATTCATTTGGTTTGTAATTAGGTAGAGTTTTTCGTTAACAGTCTTCGAATAAAATCGAGTGATTGAGCTGTACCTTACTTCGTACGGTGTTGTTATTAAACTTTGTTGAATTGAGTAGTACGAATAAGGGTTTTCCATTGCAAGAACTTGTTAAGAAATGGTTGATAGACAATTTGTTTGAATCGCTCTAGTTATTGTTCATTGAGGCTGTTTGTCGAAGTTTGTTGGCTTGATTACCTTACCACTGGTGAGGGATCATTCAAGCAGTAAAAATAGTTGTTTTGGTGGTTATGAGTGTTCTTTCTTTCTTTGTTTTCTTTGTTTTTGTTGTTATTTCTTAAAACATTTTATTTCTTCGTGTTCATCATTGGAGAGGTACTCCGAATTTGCCATGGTGTCATAGTGTGTTATCACAATATCCTTCCAATATTGATCTAATGTTTTCATATATTGTTTATGTGATGCGACGTTTGAAAAGCATTGTGTAAATCCTTCATTCGCATAGTCCAATGATTATTGCCATTTTATTTTTCTGTAGCTTTTACCGTTTATACTCTTGGTCAATGCTTGGAACTGTTTTTATCTTCCTCTTTGCACATCGGGTCGCACCAATTTGAATTTAGTCGAAGCAAATTTCCAAGAAATTCTTCAAGTCGTCCAAAAACCGGGTATTATTTCCTTTATAATGCGATTGTTAAACAAAGACAAGTCGAACGAAGTATTTATGGAAGGCAAAGAGAGAAGTAAAACAAGAAGATGTTCTCGCTGAATATCGGGTTTGCTTTGTCACACATACTGCAAAGTAAATGGTGGCGGACGGATTATATTTTGTGTATTGCATTGAATTTTTTTTTATTACTATCTGGTGCTCGAACCTTGGGTGTGAATATCAGATACTGACTACGTTCTACAAATACTTCCCACATTTAGGGAAAGGCCTCTTAAGCCTTTTTTGTTCAAACAAATTATCTAAAAAATTATGAGTCAAAGCATTGACATATCTACAGTACTTCAGTACCTGTGTCCTTTATTAGAGGGCAGATAGAAGACACAATGATAAAATCGATGAACGGAGATGTGGTGGTCCTGTAGATTAAAAATGCCTGAGTAATTAGTGAAGTCAATGAAGAATTCCCAGGAAAAACTTTATTGCTGGGCTTGGTTAATCAAAGCATAAGCAGGTAAGAACGAAATGAGTGTATAAAACAGAAGTAATTTGTATTTTGCACCAACAGTATTATTTGAACGTTCCTTGCCGCTTCAGCACGCAGATACCATTTATCTCAATCGTTTTGTTATAGACTCATTTTAAAATTCAATAAAATAAAACCCACAAACATGGCATGTCGGAGTAACTGTCAAACAACCATCAAATATCTTTGCAAAGAAATGATCGATATGAAGAAAGGATTTATCAGCTTACAGGAACTTTACTTTGATATCATTAACACAAACAACGTTCAACAACAAAGAGACAAAAGCGAGACCATGGAGGACAATGTTGAGGTTTTTAACAACATCAATGTAAGGAATAAAGTGACGGATTATAACTTAATGGAAAACTACTCAAAAGCTAAAACAATTGCCGCAACAGTTGAAGAACCATTAGAGGCTAAGAATACAACCTCCAATTTTGACTGGAAGCCCACAAACAAGAATTTAGGGCATGAAGACAAATCTGAGAACGTTCTTTTCTTGCAGAAGATCCTTGAAAATCAGTTTGCGATGCAAAAAGAGATTCAAGATATTAAAACTGATCTAAAGAAACAAAATGAAACATGCGATAAATTGCAGGAGGATACTGAGCGTTTTTTGCAGAGTGCAGGGACCCTGCAAGAAATTCAAACTATTAAAGCTGATCTTAGGAAACTTGAGGCAACATGTGACGACAGAGAGGAAAATTCGCAGACTTTTCGAAGGAGTGTAGCGACTCTGAATGGGATGGAAAATATCAAAGCTGATCTGGAGAAGCTAAATAAAACGTGCGATAAAAGGGAGGAGGATACTCAGGACTTTCGACAGAGTGCAGCGACCCTGGAAGAAAAAATTGAAAGTATTGGAGCTGATCTAAAGAAACTTTCGGAGGCATGTGACACCAGACAGAAATATACTGACACCCAAGTAAAAGCGATTGATCAAAAAGTAACTGAAATATCGGCAAAAACTCAAACTGCTTCAAGTGATGGCAACGAAAAACCGAAAGCCTACACTGGCAAAGTAGACTTTCGAAAGAAATTTTTGATTGTGAATATTAGATTGGTTGAAACAGTTTTAAATATCTACCCTGAAAGTTTTTTCTATTTTCATCCAAATTGCCTAAATTTTGATTATGAATTTTCCCACTTGCTGGCAATGAACTCTTGGTTGGATAATGTAAAATCCCTTGATATTTCTAGAAACGAATGTTATTCAGATTACTTTAATCTTTTATTGAACAATTTTGGTAAAATAATGGCCTATTACAAAGAAAACTTTGGATGCCACAAAAACTACAACTCAAATGGTTGATAAAATGCACCGGGCATAAATAGAGAACAGTTAAACTCCATTAACTTTTTCTTTGCTCAGCAGACCTACAGATGATTCTATTAAACGAAAACTACAATTAAATTGTATTCAGAGTTATTATTTAGTTTATTAGAGTATTTCAGATGTATTTTCTTTGGCTCAGCTCAAAAATTAAAATTAAAATAAAAAAGTAAAGTAGCAAACTCTTGCTGGTAAAATAAACTTTTGTTTTATTGATTTGGGGTTATCGTCGTTTGGTTAATTGGTTTATTTATGCATCTTGTCTTGAAAAAGTGTTCACTAACAGTTTAACTAGGTTCAACTGAATTGGGCCAATCACAGCAAGATTTGTCTTACTTCGCCGTAAGTATGATCTTAAGTGTTGATGTGTTTCTGATGACATGACTGCATTTTTTGTTTTTTGAAATAAAAGAAATAAAAAACATTATTAGTGACGTAAATAATCGCGTTGTCAATTTAGAAAACTGATATAGATTCACTCAACAGCTGAGCAAACAGCCTTAAGGTTGCACTAGCTACTCCTAGCCAACTAGTTTCGTTAGCTGAAAAAGCTCTGCAAAAACACTGAAGCTCCGTTAGCAGAAAAAACTGCTGAGTTCTCAAATATGAACTTTAAAAACACCCCCGACGAAATGAACAGATTAAAGCACTCCTTAAACACTTACGAAAATCGTCTAATTGCTAGAGAAGCTCTTATGTTTCCCGTTCCGTACTTGCCCAATGGAAATTCAAAATAATTTTTTTATTTTATTTATTTATTTATTTATTTATTGAAATAAATAATAAAATTAATTAATAAATTTATTTTATTTTTTAAGGCATCAATGTAGCCAGACCATATGATACCGTTTTCTTTTAAAACGACCAAGGGTTCTCTCATCCGCTTTGGACGAAGCCCTTTTCGGTCTCGTATAGCGGGAATTGGATGATTAAGGTTTTATCTTATAAAGGGTTACCTTAGTTTTTCTAGAGAGGGTTTTGTTTCTCAATTACTTTCTTAATCCAATCTTCTTTTTTGTAAAAGAAAACCCAAAGAAGCAGTGGTTGGCCAAAGTAATTCTCTCTTTTGATCTCCGCACTGATGTTGCTATGCGTGTCTATAGCGGATCCTAGGTAGACGAAGTCCTGTACTACCTCGAAGTTAAATCTGTCTTTTTTGACGTTTTGTCCTATTCTTCGACGTTCTGTGTCCTATTTCATGGCAGCATATATGTACGTCGTTTTTCCCTCATTAACTACAAAGCCCATTGTTGCCGCTTATGTTTCAATGCTCACAAAAGCACCTATGGCTCCAACCTTACTTCTTTCCATTACATCAATCTCGTCTGCGTAAGCGAGTAACTTTACAAACTTTCAAAAGATTATGTCCCTTGTGTTAACATTTGAGTTTTGCACAATCTTTTCAAGTATGATTTTGAATAAGCCGCGTGACAGACTGTCGACTTGTCTCACTTGCTTTTTGTAAGGGCATCAGTGAGGGTCTTCCTTTTTTAGGATCGGGTATACGATACTGTGGTACCCCTGGCGTGCATGTCCACCTGCTAATCCAGAGGATCGAGGTTCGAATCCCAGCAGAGGCAAACATGTTTTTCCACGGGTATCGCCTTTCGCGAGGAATTGGCAAGTCCTCCGTTAATAAATTCATTGCCATGAAAAGCGAAAATTGTAGTTCCCCTCCATTTCTTCACAAGGCATGGTGGTGAGAAATGCGCTAGGCCCAGGGTCTCCTCACCCTGTTGCGCCACCCTATTTATTTATTTATTTATACGATTCCATTCATCGGGCACGATTTCTTCCGACCATATCATGCAGAACAGCTGGTGCATGCTCTTTTCCGATTGGTCTCCAGCTGCCTTTAAAAGTTCGGCATCAAGGCCATCTGCACCGGCAGTCTTATTTCATTTAAGTTTGCATATGACAAATTTAACTTCTTTTAAGTCGGGTAATCGTCTGAGTTGAATGGTGGGTGCATTCTGATTGACACCGGAATCAGTTTCTTCATCGCTAAGAGGCCTTTTCCCTATATTTAGGGAGATTCCCCGTTTAATGAAGTCATTTGAGCTTGTATATCAATAACTTAAAGGAATATAAGTAACACTTATTATCTTTGATCTCTTGGATTTTTTTTTTGATAGTTAGAAGATAACCCTTCATTTTTAAATAAATGTCATTATGTATTTTCAGGTTTCAGCTCAAACTGCTTATTCGTTCCCATCTCTTCAGAACAATCATTTGTTGGATTGAATCAAATTTGGTTTTGTCTTAAAGTTAATAAAAAGATCTTTAAATTGATCTTTTATTATTTTGAAATTCTGAAAGGTTTCTGAATTACAATGATTTTAAAAACGGCATATGGATGTACATAAATGGTAACTTGTATGTGTTAGTTCGGAAAGCGTTACTATTCAGAGATTTAGTTCGATAGATGGGTGGGAGAATGTTGAAGGTAGGAGTTAGATTTATTTATGATCGTATGATAGATATTTGTAAAAGTGTCTGTATCCGAGATAATTTCAAAAAACATTTCATCAATTCCTTCATTTTTTTGATATTGGCTTTGATGAGGATTTTTTTTCTGCAAATGAAATATGTTGATCAGGATTTGCTTGCAAGCAACCGTGATTAAGTGTTAAGTGTTAATCATTGAACAACCTATCGGTCACTGTGATTACGACATGCAGTGTCCCAGTTTTGTTGACAACAAATGTTGGTAAGAAAAAGTGGAAGTTGAAGTTTTTTTTCTGGTTCGCGTATATCAGCAAATGTTGAATTTACGTCAAATGACATCGAAAGGGACTGCCTGGATGAGAAGGAAGTAGACAGACATTGTTCCTCACCTTCTTCTTACATGTTGTAGTTCGGCGAGTTTATAAAAGAGTTTTTTCTTTTTATACACTAAACTAACTTTGTCAGCATTGGCGCTATGTAATTCTCTCGCTTTACTGAAGGCTTTAAATGGTTCAACGAACAAGTATGCTTTATACGCACCGTACCCCACGGCAGATTTCTAGTGTGAAGCACGTTAGTGGTAGAGCTGTGATCCCTTCGAGATCAGGATGTTCGTAACACGGATAGGGAAGAAAACGATTATACTTTTTTTCTCAATCGGTTTGATATAAACTGTTATCATATCTAGCCTACGTTTAGTTGATTTGATGATGGTTTCTGAAATTTTCAGTGGGAGGGGTGGGGGTTACATGAGTCTTAATCTTAACCGACATACTAACTTAGCGAATCAAATTCGTAGCAAGTTATCTTGAGTTGTGACATCGTCATTGGCTTGGATTGTCTTCATCTCCGATCTCCACTTTACCAACTTCGATGGCCTTGTACTTGTTTCATGACAACAAAACTTCATCTTAGAGAACATCAACAAATTTGCTCTGCGGACGTTGACAAGTCCGAAGCATTCACAATTTATTATGAGAATAGTTTTAAGAGAGACCCCAATATTTTCACCTGTTTCCAAATTGGACTTGTGGTTTTTTTTTCTAGCTGTGAAAGAATTCTAAATTTCCGTTAAAGATACCAAATGTTTCAGTTTTTCCACTGGTGATTTGATGGCAAATCTCACCGAAAAGTGGAACCCATCTTTACACTGTTTGGAGAAAGTAAGATTATTGCACTTGATATTTCTGAGGCATTTGATAGAGTCTGGTATTAAGCTCTCATAACGAAAATGCGTGCTTTATGTGTCGATGAGTCTCTTCTTCGTTGGATTAGAAATAACCTCTACGACCGTTCAATACAAGTTGCATTGGATGGTTCAAGTCTGATACTCGCCTTATGAATGCTGGTGTGCCCCAGGGCTCCGTTTTGTATCCGACTGTTGTCTTCATTTTCATAAATGATCTCTGGTCTGAAATTTCTAATCCTCTCAACTGTCAGTTTTTCATATTCGTTTCCAAATTCAAGTCCTTTCTCATCGAAGATGAGACTGGAGCGGTTGCATCTGATTAGCTCATTAAATTCTGACTTTGGCAGCATTGTTACATGGGGTTCCTAATGAAAACCGAGCAGAATTCAATGCTCGAAAACTCAATTGTCGTTAAAACTCAACATTTCCGCATTGCCGTTATCCATGAATAGGGCCTGCATCCAAGAAACCGAAAAGCTGTCAGTACTTGGTATGTGTGTAAATGTAAACGATGATCTTCGTTGGAATGACCACTAATTTGAAGTCGTTAAGAATGCTGCTTAAGGGGCTCGGCTAGTTTTTCATTTTCAAAAAATCAATTTATTTTGATTTTCATTTTTCGATAGGTAAACATTTCAAAAATGATGTCCTAAAATATTGGAATGATATCTTGGATATTTTTGAGATGGCAGAGTATAGAAGAGAAGCATCTCGGGCGCTCGGACTCCTGCTCTGAAAATTTAAACGCGTTTTTCTCAAAACTGCATTTTTCAAATTTGCCGCAGCTGTAACTCACGCAAACATTAACGAATCGTCTTGAAATTTTAACTGCATACTCTCCATATGTTTTTACATACAGCCTACAACTTTAACGATCGGATGAAAATTGTAATTTTGGCAGCCATCGAAAGACGATTTTTTTGACGAAATTTGAACTTTTTTTTTAAATTGCTGCCATTTTGTCAATTTTCAATTTTTCACTATTGTTAGTAGGGTGTATGGGAAAAAGGATCTACTTTAACGCCATTTTTTTATTCTCTTGTTACAGGTACCTACCAGAAAAATTCAAAAAAAGCTGCAAATTGACGTCTTTTGATTTCAGGGAGTCTAAAAAATGGTTCATATCTTTCTTGGATTTCAATATTTTAACTCGAAATTTCGTGACAATTTACATGAATATATGTATAATAAACTCCTAAGATTACAGAACATTTGAAGCTATAGTTTTCACGCCTTCAAAAAATCACCTCAATTTGAGCTCGAGAAACTAGCCGAGCCCCTTAATGCTTAGGTTTCTTAAGACGATGCAGAAGGAAGATTTTCACCCCTTCTGATATGGCTACAATTTATAAGGCCTACATGCGCCCAAAATTAAAGAACAATTCTCATATCTGGTCAACTCTCCAAGCATTTTTGCGCCCATCAGGTGGGTACAAAGCAAATCGTTGATACTGATAGGTAAAAGTGGAATCGAAGAATCGATTGATTCTCTCGACCATCGTCGAAACGTTATCTGTGTCAGTCTCTTTTATCGCTTTTTCTATGAACAGTGCTCTAATGAAATAGCCAGTTGCATTCCTCCATTGAAATAATTTAGCCGCAACAGCCGCTTCGCTTGCACAGCTCATCAGTCTTACCTTGAACCCAACCTCGGATCTACAATGTCCGAATTATTAAAAAAAAAAAGAAGAAAATAAACAATTGATTTTGAGTTTTCATTGGGCAAGTACGGAATGCGAAACATAAGCAATTAGACGACTTTCGTAAGTGTTAAAGGAGTGCTTTAATCTGTTCATTTCTTCGGCGGTGTTTTCATAGTTCAAGTTTACGGTAGAGAACCCAGCAGTTTTTTCTGCTTACCAAGCTTTAGTCTTTTTACAGAGTTTTTTTAACGAAGCTAGTTAGCACGGAGTAGCTAGTGAAACCTTAAGGTTGTTTGCTTCGGTGTTGAGTGAATCAATAACGGTTGAATTAACAACGAGATTTAATGCAGTATTGTCAACAGAAACAGAAACAGAAACAGAAACACGTCTGCACTGAAGCTCATACTTACGACGAAGTAAGACAAATCTTGCTGTGATTGGCCCAATTCAGTTGAACCTAGTTACTGAAAACTTCTTCAAGACAAGATGCATAAATAAACCAAGCGACCAAACGACAAGAACCCCAAATCAACAACAAAAATTTATTTTACCAGTAAGAGATTAATTCTACACTTTTTTATTTTAATTTTAATTTGTGAGCTAAGCTAAAGAAAATACATAACTCTGATTACAATTTTAATTGTAGTTTTCATTTAATAAGTTTAACTGTTCTCTATTTGTGACCGTAGCATTTTATCAGCTATTTAAATTGTATTTTTCGAAGTTTCCAAAGTTTTCTTCGTAATAGGCCATTATTTTATCAAAATTGTTCAATAAAAGATTTAAATATTCTACATAATAAATGATTCTAGGAATATAAAGGAATTTTACTTTATGTAACCAAGAGTTCATTGCCAGCAAGTGGGAAAGTTCATAATCAAAATTTAAGCAGTTTGGATGAAAATGGAAAAAACTTTCTGGGTAGATATTTAAAACTGTTTCAATCAATCTAATATTCACAGTACCAAATGTCTCTCGAAGGTCTCTTTTGCCAGTGTAGGCTTTTGGTTTTTTGTTGCCATCACTTGACGCAGTTTGTGTTTTTGCTGATATTTCAGTTATTTTTTGATCAATCGCTTTTACTTGGGTGTCAGTATATTTCTGTCTGGTGTCACATGCCTCCACAAGTTTCTTTAGATCAACTGCAGTCTGTCGAAAGTGCTGAGTATCCTCCTGCCTTTCATCGCACGTTTTATTTAGTTTCTCTAGGTCAGCTTTGATATTTTCCATCGCATTCAGAGTCGCTACACTCCTTCGAAAAGTCTGCGAATCTTCCTCTCTGTCGTCACATGTTGCCTCAAGTTTCCTAAGATCAGCTTTAATAATTTCAATTTCTTGCAGAATCCCTGGGCTCTGCAGAAAACACTGAGTATCCTCCTGCGACTTATCGCGTGTTTCTTCTTGTTTCTTCAGATCAGTTTTAATATCTTGAATCTCTTTTTGCATCGCAAACTGATTTTCAAGGATCTTCTGCAATAAAAGAACGTACTCAGGTTTGTCTTCATGCCCTAAATTCTTGTTTGTGGGCTTCCAGTCAAAATTGGAGTTTGTATTTTTTGCCTCTAATGGTTCTTCAACTGTTGCGGCAATTATTGTTGTTGGTTTCGAATACTTTTCCATTAAGTCCGTCACTTTATTCCTTACAATGATGTTGTTAAGAACAACATTGTCCTCCGTGGTCTCGCTGTTGTCTCTTTGTTGTTGAACGTTGTTTGTATTCATGATATCAAAGTAAAGTTCCTGTAAGCCGATAAATCCTTTCTTCATTTCGATAAATTCTTTCTTTATATCGATAATTTCTTTGCAAAGATATTTGATGGTTGTTTGACAGCTGCTCTGACATGCCATGATTGTTGGTTTTGTTTAAATTAATTTTAAAATGAGTCTATGACAACTGCACCTTGTGAGATTGAGATAAATGCTATGTTCTTAAGCGGCAAGGACCGTTCAAATAATACTGTTGGTGCAAAATACAAATTACTCCTATTTTATACACTCACTTCGTTTTTACCTGCTTATGCTTTGATTAACCAAGCCCAGCCATAAAGTTTTTCCTGGGAGCTCTTAATTGACTTCACTAATGACAAAGGTTTTCTAATCTGCAGGATCACCGTATAACCGTCCATCGATTATCCCTGTGTCTTCTATCTGCCCTCTAATAGAAGACACAGGTATGCAAATTGCGAGTACACATTATTCACATTTAACAAAAAATATCGCATTACACTCAGTACCTACACGTGTAACTGATTCGACACTTTTTTGAAAATAATTTTTTTATGTGCTTGAAAACTATGACAAACTGTACAGGGTCTCCCGTAATTCGTATTACAAACTTTGTGATGTGATTCTTGGTCATATTCTAAGAAAATAAATGCTACGCAGTAAAGTCCACTTCTCAATTTTGATAATCATTTAAAACATTCAATCTTACTTACTTTCCTTCCGTAATGAGGATCGTTTTCGGTGATTTTTTTAAATGAACTGCTATCTCCATCAGCAAGCTGTCAGATATCTTAGTCCTGGATTTTCCATACTGCACTTAAAGGCTTCTGCTAAAATGTTAGGGTCCCTCGTAGTTTTTGGTACATAAATGATCTGCACTTTTCTCTAATCCTCTTCTTTGGAGATACGAATTTGTTATTGTGTATCATTACACGATAGAAAAATTCATTAAATAAGTGTATGAAAAACCAAATTAAAAAGACCATTTTCACTTTTTTTAAAATCATTGTAATTCCGAAACCTTTCAGAATATCAAAATAATAAAAGATCAATTTAAAGATTTTTTTATTAGCTTTAAAACAAAACCAATTTTGATTCAATCCAACAAGTGGTTGTTCTGAAGAGATGGGAACGAATAAGCAGTTTGAGCTAAAACCTGAAAATACATCATTACATTTATTTGAACAGGAAGGGTTATCTTCTAACTATCAAAAAAAAAAAAAAAATCCTAGAGATCAAAGAATAATAAGCATTATTATTATATTCCTTTTAAATTATTGATATAAAAGCTCAAATGATCTCATAAAACGGGGAACCATATTGCCATTTATTCGAATTTGTTCCAAATAGGAAAAGGCCTCTTAAGCAGTCTGCAGAAGTGGTCTTTCCAGATCCTCAGTAGCGGACGCGACACTTTTACTATATTTCGCTGCTGGTCTTTACAGGCTTGAGTTTGGGGTTTGCCACCCTGGCAGGATCTTTTTACCTTTTGGTAAAACTTCCGAATCTCGTTCCTGTCATGGCACCTCTCTATTTCCTCAAACGAGCGCTTCTCATGCTGCTTCTTTTTCTTTTTGAGAATACGCTGTTCTTCCCTTTTTGTCTTCTTGTAAATCTCGTTATACCGACCGAAAGCAGCCCTTGTTCGCATTTGCATCAGCATTTGTCGTGCTTTTAGTTTGGCTGCATTGAAGCCAGAACCTCAGAGGCAGCTACTCTGATGGCTTCTTGGCATTGCTGCCACTGGTCTTCAATAATTAATACTGACGGCAAGGGATTCAAGGATAATTGAAGGGACACTCGATTGGAAAAGGCATTGGCAATCTCTTGCGATTGTAGCTTTCCGGCGTCATATCTCTTCACAGCGTTAGTTCGTGCAGGTCGTGAACAAGATATCCACATTCGTATCTTGGCTACAACAAGGTAGTGGTCCGAATCAAAGTTGGCCTCTCACCAAGATTTAACCCCGCAGCGAAACTTATTAGCTTAGTCCGTTTTCGGAGGTTTTGCCATGAAGACTAGGTTTACCGATTGTACTTACAAAGATGTCCACCTTGTCCTTCCCTAGTTTTGCTTTACAATCACCAAGAACGATTTTCACGTCATGTCTAGGGCACTATTCATATATTTTTTCGAGCAGCTCGGAGGAACAGTCTTTGGAATCGTCGTCTTTCTCTTCTGTAGGGGCGTGGGCGCATATTAGGCTAATGTTGGCGAATTTAGCCCTGGTACGGATGGTCATTATACGCTTATTTACTGGATTTTGGGTGGTGACCTTATCCTTGAGTCTACCTCTGCTGACAAATCCGCACCCAAATCATCGTTGTTTCTGTTGTCTGGAGCAGTCGCCATAGAAGATGTTGCATTTTTTCCGTCGAGACAACTGCAAATATATAATATCGAGGTATCGTTCCTGTTGCGTGAGTGTGAGCACTCTCATATATCGCTATGTAAACATAATTTGCCTTAATTGTCTTTTGCGGCTGTCTCTCTTATCTTTGTGAATCTACATATATCTATGTATATCTTAATATTTTGAAATATGATCAGCAATAGTAATCTTTCTATACAAAACTTTTGTCTAAAAGATTCTCTAAAACATCTTCTTTTTTCGTTTCAGGTACGTTGCACCCTAATTCACCATAATCAAAAGTTTCGTAGTAAGTACAAAATGTTTCTGATAACCTTTTGAAGTATAACATCTTTACAAGGTGTCAAAACACCTTCGTCTACAAAATTTTACACACTAAACTTGCACAGTCAGTGTGAACATTAATTCCAAATAAATCTTTCCTGTCACAACGACAACGCCCGGAAGATACCTAATCAAGTTGGTCTACACTTTGCAATAAGCGCTAAGTTTGTTTGTGTGCATATTTCCAAATAATTACCATAAGTCAAGGTGACCATAAAGTCCACACCGTATTGGGAGTGTTTTCCATCCATCAACCCAATTGTCCACTTGTGCTCCCCAAAGAAACAACCCAATCGCTCCAAACGACCTACCAGACGATGCACGCACGTCCACCACGGACAGCCGCAAAAGAAGACAACACAAAACCGAAAAAGAGAGAGAAAAAAAGCAATATTAATAAACAAAAATATTATCTAACACTTTCACTAAAACCCAGGTCGGTGGAGTCCATTGGAATGCTAGGCAGCAATGTTTTGAGTAAACTCTACGTTAACTCGATGGTATGAGCAAATCATAACAACTCGAAGCCATAATTTCATCATAATTAAATTTAACATGCATCAGACATCTTCTGTTTGGGGTGCTGCTGCTAATGGTGACTAATGTATTTCACGAATGTAGTTTATCTATGTCACTGAGTTCTTCTTTTTCTATGTGACATTCTTATATCATCATCGATATGTCATCCAAGAGATACTGGTCACGTATGGAGTGCGGGTATGAACTCTTAACACTAACAGAGTTTGGTTTATGGGAACAAGTTGTAGACAACGGCAATTGGCAATTGAATGACAAACCGAAACGAATTGTAAAGTAAAAAAACATAAAGCATCTACAATTAAATAGAATTGCATCATAAAGTGTGAAGATTTAAAGGTACTTTTGCAAAAAAGATTGCCGCTGCGCTGACAAAGTGCCCTGAAAAAAAGCCAAATGGAAAAAAGTCCATTCATAGCAGTAGTTTATTAAAGACATTGTTTTCTTTTGTTTGCTTGGTGGTAACGGTTTTGTGGTAGTCTTTCAGCCAATTATTCATGGCTGATAGTTTTCTGTTTACTATCTTGTCATTGTTGTTGGCGTTTCTTTCACTTTTCTTTTGAATTTTAAAGTGACTGCGGTAATGGATTCATGAATTTAATGCATACTTATAGGCTTTTGGCAAATTTGAACGTCTCAGTGTATGTGATGAAAGATCGAATTTTACCAAACTTATTTTATTCAGGGCAGTAAAATGTTTTTTAGTTTAGTTAGTTTTTTATTTTATAAAAGTTACAAGAATTTAGTTTATTTTTCATTTTTTAACATGGCTTACGCCGTCTGTCAGTTGACTATTATTGATATTTTTTTTGCTTAATTGTTTAATATATAAATTGAAATATTACTTTAAAAAACACTTCACTTCACTGACACTTCCGCAAGAAATGGAACACGTTTTCACTTTCATTTAGATAACAGAGTCCACATGTTTCTTCCAAATCATTCCTGCGAGGGATATAGTTCAGGGGAAGTATCTCCCCTCGTGCTTTTAAAACCAGTGACATGAGATCAGTTGGATAATCCGCCCTGAAATACTTGTCTGTTAGCAGGTTATAATTGAGCCTTGCATATGTATGCCCCTGTATAATGAACTTTTGGCTTCTACAATGTAGTTCTCTCTCTTACTTTCATCGACTAACGTTATTAGGCTATAGAGTTTGCTTTTCCAAGTGTCCATTCTGTCGTTCCAGAGTAGAAGTGTGCGAGGGTGGATTGATAAGTTTCCGGCCTGACCAAGAGATGGCGCCACTAGGCCTACCTTGAGGTGGCGTTCTATAGTACCATTCTTAGATAGCTTGTAGCTATAGTTTCAGCCCGATTGCCATGTTAGTTTAGGTTTGAGAGCACACTGAACAAGACGCCTCTGTGTTTTTTTTTTAAATGGAAAAGTTGGAAAATCGTGCTGTCATCAAATACTTCTATTTGAAGGGGTCAAAGCCGAAGGAAATCAAAGAAGAGATGGACTCAACACTGGGGACATCCTCCCCATCATATTCAACCATTAAGCAGTGGGTTTCCGAGTTTAAAAAGGGTCGTGTGAGCACCTCTGATGAGCCTCGCTCAGAACGCCCTCTTGAGGCCACAACTGCAGATATGATCGAAAAAATCCATCAAATTCCATTGAAATAAATAAAATAAAAAGTGGAAGACCGCACGCACTTTTCGTGAGAAAGCTGAGACCTGTAAGATGTCATATGAACGTGTGCAAAATATTTTACACCAACATTTGCATATGGAAAAGCTCTGTGCAAGATGGGTGCCACGTTTGCTAACAGTCGAACAAAAATTGATTCGAAAAAACATTTCTACCGCCAATTTGGCGTTGTATAAGCGTAATCCAAACGAATTTTTGCGTCGATTCGTAACCGTTGACGAAGCTTGGGTCCACCACCACACTCCTGAAAGCAAAGAACAGTCTAAACAGTGGATTGGACCAGGGGAACCAACTCCAAAGAAGTCAAAAACAGAAACGGCGAACAAGGTTATGGCTACTGTTTTTTGGGATGCAAGAGGTATTATATACATCGATTACCTTGGAAAGGGTAAAACTATCACTGGCCAATACTACGCAGAATTATTGCAACGTTTGAGCCACGAGGTGAAAATTAAACGACCTCATCTGGCGAACAAAAGAATCTTGTTTCATCACGATAACAAGTCAATCACTGCGATGGCTAAAATCAACGATCTGAAGTTTGAATTGATGCCGCACCCTCCCTACTCTCCAGATCTAGCCCCGAGTGACTATTATCTGTTTCCTAATCTCAAAAAATGGCTTGGCGGTAAGAGATTTGCGGACAATAAAGAAGTAATCGAAGCTGTAAGTGGGTATTTTGAGGAGCTTCACGAATCAGTCTATAGAGATGGCATTATAGGACTAGAACACCACTATGAGAAATGTATCAGCCTTGGAGGAGATTATGTTGAGAAATAAAAAAAAAAATTCTTAAAAACGTTGTTTTTCTTGGTCAGGCCGGAAACTTATCAATCCACCCTCGTATGTCCACAGTACTCGGCTAGCTCTCTCCAAGACCCGAACCATGATATATGTTTTTGAATCACAAGCATTGTGATTTTCTTCGGTAGTCTCCTATCATCCATTGGAATAGTTCTTAAAATGTAGTCCACCTGTGTTTTTAGAGTTGAGATGAATAAAACTGGAAGACCTGTCTCTAACATTAGTATGTGATTCTTTTTAAGAAATAACGCAGAAGCTGCTCCACTTCATCGAACTCCAGCTTGCTTGCGATGGTTCGCGAACTGAACCATTACTTTCGAAATAAATTTGCATGATTTGCAAGCGTTGTTCTTTTGTCAACTTGTTTATGATGAAATGACAAACCCAAATGAACACAAATGATATTAGAGTTGCCCGATTTGACCACAAGATGTCAGTTTTATCCTTATTCGAAAAACAAACTTCTTGAAACAAACACCCGATAGAAAATAGACAGTACATATGTTTGTGCCTGCATATTGCAAAGCTTTAGTATAAAGCAGGAATGTTCTGTTATTAGAGTGGAAAATCGATGAAACGAAAAAGCGACACAAAAAACAAAGACATTCATAAAAGGTGTCAATAGATTGTTTGCTTTGAAGGAAAGCTGTGCTACTATCGCTTGATAAAATTGGTAACTTTTTCAGGTTTTCCAACATGTTAATAAGTACCTATTCCTGAGTTTATGAGAACATCTAAAGACAGTCAAAAAAGTTTTGGCTGTACTTTGGTCGAATGTAGTGTTAAATATATGTGCTGAAATATATTCCTTGTTCAAAAGGTTCTCCAAATGATTATTGTAGACCAATCGCGCATTTGCTCAAGATTTTTAAAAAGTTTAAAAAAAAAATATAGTGGTGAGGTCTAATTACTTTAGTTCGGTTGAATTTAGTTTTCAGAAAAAAATTGCTATTGCATTTTTGTGAAGTTGACTTGTAAACAATGCTTAAATTTTGATATGTCTTACCGTAACCTACTGCTTCAAAAAATAACTGGTTCTTAGTGTTTTTGGTATTTCTTTGAAAATTTGTTCCGAAAAGTAAAAACGACACTTCAAACGAATAGAAGTTTCTTATTTGGAGTACCTCAAGGCTCTGTATTGGGTCCCATGCTTTTTTTCATCAATTCATTGCTCAGATTGTTTTTCAAGAGTTTGTTGGCATTTCCTTGCCTTTGGATCAGGTACTATGTTGTAAATCTAACCTCAGGTATAAATTATGGTTTTTATTGATTGAGAATCTAATTTTCTTTCATACCACTGAGAAACCACGTGGCCTATCTCATTGCTCTCAATTTTGTGAAAAGTGGAAAAAAATATTCCTTTTTCTTAACGACCAAGTGAGAAAGCGTTTTCACGGCAGTACAACTATTTTCGCAGGACTTGTACTTGTCAATTAATATCAAAAAGCAACAACAAGAAAAAACAATAGTATGTTTTTGGGACTCGAATCCCGAACTTTCCACTCAATAGGTTGATTTGCTAAATTAAATTTGTGCAAATGTTCTCATCGTAGTTAACTTAATTGCACCAATAAGTGTTTGATGATTTCAACTACTTTGGGCTTACAACGGAGGATGAACTCTACTATATGCTTTTTTTTAAACCACACTCCGTTGTACACTGCGAATCTGAACGTAGCTTAAATTAAGAAATAACAATACGCCATCTGTTGTACAGCAGAATAAACAAGAAAATTATTTCTTCTTTGTTTTTTTTATAAAATGACGTACGAATACCTAGATATTCTTCGGACTTTTCGCCCATCTGCGACTTATATGAAAATCCAAGAAAGTCCAATCAACTTTTAGACTTTAGCCTGTGTTTTTCTGTGTCTGAATCGAGAATAATAATCGTGTCTCTGACTATGGTTTACTCCTTGGGCCTGTATCGCGTATCATTACCCCTGGTCTCCACATGCCTTAAATCTATCCCAGCAATTACAGCAGCCTTTGAATATCGCGGGTGGAGACCATTATAGCAGCTTTATCTTCATAGCCTGCGATAGATAGTATACTTTTATCGCAGGGTATCTATCGCAGCTGTTAAAGCAGAGGCAAATGTCATCTTCATAAGTTTTTCCAGCATTTTGTTACTTCGTTGATGCTGTTTGGTATGAAAAAGTACTACTACACAAAATTTTTCCTTCTTTATGAAGTCTGTCATGAAGTGGAGACACAGCGTTAAGACGATTTTTCGTTCAAAATCTAGGTACTGCGAAAAAAAACGTGTTTAAAAACCCGAAAAAGCTACCAATTAATTTAGACGATAGTAAAATAGCTATCGCTCTTTGTGAAATTACATGAAACAATCATTTGACATTACTAACAGGGGAAGCCCGATTTTTAGTCTTCAAAAAACTGGTTTTCTAGTTACAATGGGTACAATCCATACAATAGAATGAAGGGCTGAGGGCGGGCACTCCAGGCGCTCGTATTTAGGTTTCCCCCTAAAATGTTGGGCCAAGAATTTTTCCGCAGGACTTCAGCATGTATATGACATGATCACAATGAACTTAATGGTCATCTTGAACAGTTGCATCAAGTTCTCTTACATACCTAACGCCTGGAAAGAAGCTAAGGTGGTCTTTATCTCAATGACCGGCAAATGCTCTGATGTAACCCCCAAGGACTTAAGACCTATTAGTCTGACATCTTTCCTATAAATGAATAAATAAATAAATAGGGTGGCACAACAAAGTTTTATGGAAACTTTCTACAATTACAAGTTGATTCCGAAGGACTAATTGAAAAAGCGTTTTTCATTGTAGTATTTTACTTTGAGAGCAATTGCCAATTCCTCGGCGTTTTCTTCAACAACTTTATTCCTCTTCAATCACTCTAGGGACTGCCAAAACACGCATCGTGTTGTAAATATTGAATTCATTTCACCTTTATTCACTTAATTTGTATTGTAATTTTACATAGATTTATGTTTATTATACATCGATACATACCTGTGTCCTAAATTAGCAAGCGGAACGTACACCGCACAAGACTTAATCCTTCAAATTAAAAAAAATCATTACTGAGGCAAGTTTTATTGCCCCCAGAATATTATCTGTTAATTACACCGATGGATTCCGTGGAAAAACCTTTAAAGTCAAGTTGGCTGAAATAAAGAATTCGATGAGATGAACCCAAAAAAAGTATAATAGACAAGCAATTCGCAAATGCTAACGATAGAATAACTCGAACGCCGAAGAAGGAAATACTTGTCAGTGATTTAAAAGCATAGGTGCAGTTATCAAGGACTCGTTTTTGTATCAAATTAAATAAAATAAATCTCACGAATATGGTGTGTCAGTGCAGCTGCTCAACAACCATAAAACTACTTTACAAAGAAATTCTCAGCTTGAAAGAAATGTCATTTGAATTTTTTGTAAACCAACTGAAGCATAACGAAGAAAGAGAGACTATGGAAAACACTGTGGAAGAACTCAACAACGCCCCTGGAAAGAAAGTCACAGATGATGATGGCTTAATGGGAAGCTACTCAACGAAAATCAAGGAAACAGCAGCTGGAGAACAATTATGGGACGAGGATACGAAAATAACCACTGATGAAAAATCCTCTGACAAGAACCTCTTTCATGACAATAAGCTTGAGAATGTTCTTCTCTTGCAGAAGATTCTTGAAAATCAGTTGACAATGCAGAAAGAGATTCAGGATATCAGAACTGATGTAAGGAAACTAGAGGAGGCGTATGAAAAAAGGCAGGGGGATATTGAGTCCTCTAGACAAAGTGTCGTGAATCTGGCAGCTGATCTATTAGAGCTAAAGGAAACATGTGACAGAAGAGAGGAAGATTCCCAAACTTTTCGAAAGAATTTAGCAACGAGGAAAGAGACTGAAGATATTAAAGTTGATCTAACAAAACTAAGGGAAACAATTGAAAGAAGTGAGAAGGATTGCCGAACTTTTCGCACTAGTGTAACAAACTTGAAAAATATTGAAACTGATTTAAAGATACTACAGGAAACATGTGACAGAAGAGAGAAAGATTTTGAGTCTATTGAAAATATTAGAGCAGATCTCAGGAAAATAGAGGACACATGTGACAAAAGACAGAAAGATATTCAAACTCTGCGAAAGAGTTTGACAACGATTGATGAAAAAACTACTGAACAATCTGCATCAACAATTGCTGCCAAAAACAACGACAACACATACATACCGAGTATGAACCATGAGCCATTTTGTTTGGCTTATTATATACTCAAAGTATATCCGAAAGATTTTTTCGTTTTATTTCCAGACTGCTTAAACTTCAGGATTATAAAAGAGCCCTCGGATGTGCTGCGTGTAAACTCGTGGTTGTTAGAACTTTCTCCTGAATATATACCTCGCAGTTGTCTTAGTTTTACTACTATTAGAGTATATTTGCAATTCTTGTATACTAATCGTGAAAGAATAATGGAATTTTATAAACAAAAAAGACTTATCACATGGTAGTACTAACAAAAACAGAAAAGGTACATGAATGTTTTTCACACCGAAATTGATTCTGAGTCCATCAATAATACCTTCACTAATACGTGTATTAAAAAAGATGTGCCATTGAAGTAACCGCTCTCCTTGTGACCCATTATAATAAAAATTTGTTTGCAAAACACACGAAGGAAAACTACTTATTTTACTTTGAAATCGGATTTTTCAAACTCGTTGAAGATATAGAAGAAGGCTAATGATTTTATCACCTTCACCTTGTCCAGGATGTTGCGGTAAATTTTACCACAAGAAGTATGACCTTTATATTTCTTTCTTTACCTCTTTCTATCTCTCCTTTTGTTGCGGTTTCAAAATGCTGGCAGAGTAGAAAACAAAGATAGGTCATCAGCTAGTGGTGCACTTGTAGACAAGCAACCCAAATAGTTACCCCCTTGCGTGAGCCAGTGGAAGGTTAGAAACTCAAATAGCAGCGATGGTAAAGAACAAGAAAGGTTCTAGAGACCCTTTCCCCAATAAGAGCAGCAGCAGGTGAAATGACTCTAGCTGGAACCCAGCCCAAAATAGTTTTTTTTGTACATTGTAAATTGCGTCAATTGGGCCGAGGGAGCTGTTTATATATATTGTATATTCCAACAGTCTTCTCAAATTTGTTCATCAAAATATATGTCACATTATGCATGGTCCAAGCATTTCGCTGAGGTGCCTCGAGCGTGCATGTGTCGTGCAGCGGGAAAGTTGCAGGTCGCAATTTCCATCTGAACCAAAAAAAACAGAAAAAGAATTTTATTTTCAATAGCATAGCTTCTAGTTAAACCAAGAAAATTCAAAGGAAAGTGAGAAATTCAACAATTTTTCGCAAATTAAAAAGAAAGAGACGACATAATTATGTAGCCTCAAGTTTCTTTAGATCAGACTTGACATTTGCAAGTGTTTCTTCCAGCGTCGCTGCACTCAGTCGAAAATGCCGAGTATCCTCCTGCCTTTTATCGGATGTTTTCTCAAGTTTCTTTAGATCAGATTTGATAATTTCCATTTCTTCCACTCTAATCTCAACTGTTTCTTCTAGTTTCTTTAGATCAGTTTCAATAGTTTCAATGCTAAGTATCCTTCTGTATTTTATCACATGTTATTTTAAGCTTCTTTTGATCAGCTTTGATGGTTTCCAACCCTTTTAGAGTCGCTACACTTCTCCGAAAAGTCTGCTAGTCTTCCTCTCTATCGTCACATGTTCCTTCAAGTTTCTTTAGATCAGCATTTATGCTTTCAATTTCTTCCATGGTCGCTGCACTCTGTCGAAATTGCTGAGCATCCTCCTGCATTTTATCGCACGTTTGCTCTTGTTTCTTTAAATCAATTTTAATATCTTGAATATCTTTTTGCATCGCAAACTGATTTTCAAAGATTTTCTGCAAGAACAGAACGTTATCATTATCAGTTTTGTCTTCGTGCCATAAACTCTTGTTCATTGGTTTCAAGTAAGAATTAGTTTTCGCACTCTTTCCGTGCACCAATTCTTCAATTGTTGCGGAAATTTTTTTTTTTTTTTTTTTTTTATAATTAACGCGCACATCAAGGGGTTATGACTACCCTTATAATGTTATAGAACACAGTGCGAGCATTTAGGAAAATAGGAGAGGATTTGAAAGGAGACACCGATGCACGTTGCTTTTGAACCTTTGTGAATCGTAATGAGGGGGAAATACAGAGCCAGGTAAAGCATTCCACATTCGGGTGGTGCGACTGAAATACGAATCTCTATACTTGACTGTACGTCCGAAGTTGGGCTCAAGGTAAAACTGATGAACATTCCTAGCGAGGCGGGTGTTGCGGCTAAATTGTTTCAGGGGAGGAATGCAACTGGCTATTTCACTAGAGCACTGTTTGTGAAAAAAGCGATAAAAGAGAGTGAGACAGGTGACGTTTCGACGATGTTCAAGAGAATCAATCGATTCTACGATTGAACTATCACCTATCAATTTTAACGCTCTGTTTTGTACCCTATCAAGTAGGTGCAAAGATGTTTGAGCAGCACCTGACCAGATATGGGAGTTATACTCCAGTTTTGGGCGGATGAAGGCCTTATAAATTATAGCCAGATCAGAAGGGGTGAAGAACTTCCTGCATCGTCTTAAGAAACCTAAGCATTTAGCAGCGTTTTTGGCGACTTCAAATATGTGGTCATTCCAACGAAGATCATCGTTTACACACATACCAAGTACTGACAGCTTTTCGGTTTCTTCGATGCAGGTACCATTCATGGATAATGGCAATGGGGGAATGTTAAGCTTCATCGACAAGAGGCAGCATTGAGTTTTCGAAGCATTGAATTCTACTCGGTTCATAATACCCCATGCAACAATGCTGTCAAGGTCAGAATTCAATGAGCTTATCATACGCAACCGTTCCAGTTCCACATCCGAAGAGCAGGGACGTGAATTTGGAAACGAATATGAAAAGCTGAGGGTCGAGTCGTCAGCAAAACAGTTAAGTGGATTAGAAGTTTCAGACAAGAGATCATTAATGAAAATGAGGAAGAGAGTCGGAGACAAAACGGAGCCCTGGGGCACACCAGCATTTATGAAATGGGTATCAGACTTGAAGCCATCCAACACAACTTGTATTGAACGGTCGGAAAGGTAGTTTCTAATCCAACGAAGAAGAGACTCATCGATACCAAAAGCACGCATTTTCGATAAAAGAGCCTGATGCCAAACTCTATCAAATGCTTTAGAAATATCAAGCGCAATAATCTTACTTTCTCCAAAACAATGTAAAGATTGGTTCCACTTTTCGGTGAGATAAGCCATCAAATCACCAGTGGACCGTTTGCTACGAAAGCCGTACTGACGGTCATTAAGAAGCTTTCGTTCTTCAAGATATTTCATAAGTTGACGGTTTATCAACGTTTCCATGACCTTGGAAAGAAGGGACGTAAGTGCAATTGGACGGTAATTGGAAGGGGAGGAAGATTCGCCTTTTTTAGGGACCGGCTGGACAAATGCAGTTTTCCATCTGCTCGGAAAAATCCCAGCAGAATAGGAAAGATGGAAAAGTTTACGCAGTGGTTTTGCCAGCGTAGAAGAACACCTCTTCAGAATAACGGCGGGGATACCATCTGGACCAGCGGATTTATGTATGTTGAGATCTTTGAGGACTCTCGCAACCGAGCGAGTTCGAAAAAATATCTGCTTCATCAGAGAATTTGCAGACTCGAGCTCAGGCGGAGCCACTATGCTATGAGGAAGTGTCGAGTTGGCAGCAAATTGAGCTGCTAGCAAATTGGCTTTGTCGATGGAACTGACATACGGAGAGTCATTGAAGACGAGCGTTGGGACCGATGACGTGGTCGAGTTCTTAATGTTCTTGACAAAAGACCAGAAGTTTTTACTTCCTTTTGGACACAATAGTATTTTTTGCCTTACTTTTTGGTCATGTAAAAACTTAGCCCTTTGTATCTGAGCATTACAGCTATTTCTGGCCCGTTTGAACAAATTTCGGTTTTCTACAGTAGGGTTATCTTTAAATTTGCGAAAACTACTTTCTCGATCCCTAATCGCCTCTTTACAGCTTGAATCAAACCACGAATTCTCTTTGGGGATGATACTTTTTGTTCTGTTAGGAATAAAATTTCTCATGCCGTTGAGAATAACGTTAGATATCATATCAGCTGATGCATCAACGTTTCCGTCGAGAAAGCACAATGACCAATTAAAATTTCGAAAGAAATTATTCAGGCCGTCCCAATTGGCTTTCTCGTATTGCCACACAGTTCTTTTGGGGACTTTATCTTTTTTTACCGTGACGGAAGACGAAAAATCTACCGATATGACACAATGGTCCGATTTAAATTGAACTTGCGTTTGAGTAGTTTTCCATCAAGTTCACATCCGTCACTTTATCCCTTACGTTGCTGTTGTTAAGAACCTCGACTTTGTCCTCCGTGGTCTCGTTTTTGGCTACTTGTTGCTGAACAGTGTTAAGGGTCTCAAAACAAATTTCTTTTATACCAAGAACTTCTTTGTAAAGAAGTTTGAGAGCCAACCCAGACCAAAAAAGAAAAATAAGCTTCACAGGAGTGGCTTGCAAGAGTCCTTTTTAATGGCTGTTGAGCATGTGAGTTATGTAATTAAAACAACTCTACAAATGAACCAACCGGTGACTTTGAATAAATGAATAAATAAGTAAATAGGGTGGCGCAACAAAGCTTTATGGAATTTTCGGGCCTAAGACTTTTCAAGGACCTACGTTTATACGCTGATGCCGAAGGACTAATTGAGAAAGCTTTTTTCATGGAAGTATTTTACTTTCGGAGGAACTGCCAATTCCTCGACGTTTCCTTAAACAACTTTATTCTTCTTCAATCACTCATCGCCTGCCAAAACACGCATCGTGTTGTAAATATTTAATTCACTTTACCTTTATTCACTCAATTTGTATTGTAATTTCACATAGATTTATGTTCATTATACATCGATACATACCTGTGTCCTAAACTACCAAGCGGTACGGAGCGGACACCGCACAAGAGTTAATCCTTCAAATTAAAAAAAAATTATTACTGAGGTAAGTTTTATTGCCCCTAGAAAAGCATCTGTTAATTACGACGATGAATTCCGTGGAAAAACCTTGTGGCTCAGCTAAAGCATGCGATGGGTTCATTACACTCAAAAAGAGTATAATAGACAAGCAATTTGCAAATGTTAACGACAGAATAACTCGAACGACGAAGAAGTACGAACGTGTTTTGGAAATACTTATCAGTGATTGAAGAGCATAGGTGCAGATATCAAGGACTCGTTTTTGTATCAAATTAAATTAAATAAATCTCACGAATATGGTGTGTCAGTGCAGCTGCTCAACAACCGTAAAACTACTTTACAAAGAAATTCTTAGCTTGAAAGAAATGTCCTTTGAATTTTTTGTAAACCAACTGAAGCATAAAGAAGAAAGAGAGACTATGGAACACACTGTGGAGGAACTCAACAACGCCCCTGGAAAGAAAGTCACAGATGATGATGGCTTAATGGGAAACTACTCAACGAAAATCAAGGAAACAGCAGCTGGAGAACAATTAAAGGACGAGGATACGAAAATAACCACTGATGAAAAATCCTCTGACAAGAACCTCTTTCATGGCAATAAGCTTGAGAATGTTCTTCTCTTGCAGAAGATTCTTGAAAATCAGTTGACAATGCAGAAAGAGATTCAGGATATCAGAACTGATGTAAGGAAACTAGAGGAGGCGTATGAAAAAAGGCAGGGGGATATTGAGTCCTCTAGACAGAGTGGCGTGAATCTGGCAGCTGATCTATTAGAACTAAAGGAAACATGTGACAGAAGAGAGAAACATTCTGAAAATATTAAAGCTGATCTAACAAAACTAAAGGAAACAGTTGAGAGAAGTGAGAAGGATTCCCGAACTATATCAAATTTGAAAAATATTGAGACTGATTTAAAGATACTACAGGAAACATGTGACAGAAGAGAGAAAGATTTTGAGTCTATTGAAAATATTAGAGCAGATCTCAGAAAAATAGAGGACACATGCGACAAAAGACAGGAAGATAATCAAACTCTGCGAAAGACTTCGACAACAATTGATGAAAAAACTATAGAACAATCTGCATCAAAAGGTGCTGCTAAAAAGATCGGCAACACATATATACCTCAGGATTGGGGCATTCGTAATACTAGATTTTTTAATATGATACTCAAAGTATATCCGGAAGATTTTTTCGTTTTCTATCCAGACTGCTTAAACTTCAGGATTATAAAAGAGCCCTCGGATGTGCTGCGTGTAAACTCGTGGTTGTTAGAATTTTATGAATATAATCGTCAGAGCAATCTTCGTTTTACTACTATTGAGGGATATTTGGGAGTCTTGTATCATTATCGTGAAATAATAATAAATTTTTTTTATGAAAAAAAAGAAATTACCGAACAGCTACAAGGCAGCACGAACAAAAACAGAAAAGCTACATGAATGTTTTTCATATCGAAATTGATTATGAGTCCATCGATAGTATACCTTCACTAATACGTGTATTGAAAGATGTGCCATTGAACTAAATGTGCTCCATAATAAAAATTTATTTGACAAACAAACGAAAGAAAACGACTTTTTTTTACTTTGACATCGCATTTTTCAAACTCGATGATGATATAGAAGAAGGCTAACGATTTTATCACCTTCACCTTTTTAAGGCTTAAATTTTACCACAAGAAGTTAGACCTTTATATTTCCTTTTTTCCTATTTCTATCTCTCCTTTTGTTGCGTCTTCAAAATGCTGGCAGAGTAGAAAAGAAACCTAGTCCATCAGCGCTTCTAGGCATCTTGGAAAAGCAACCCAAATAGTTACCCCCTTGCGTGAGCCAGTGGAAGGCTAGAGATTTAAGCAGTAGCGATGGTAAAGAACAAGAAAGGTTCTATGGACACTTTCCCCAATAGGACCAGCAGCAGGTGCTGACAATATAACGGGTGGTTACCCACCCGCAACGAGCTGTCAACTTCTTTGACAAAATCATTATCCGTACATTGCATTTTGACGCCATTCATGAAACTGTTTAAAGTAATAGTTTTTCATTTTTGTTTGTTTGTTTTGGAATGGAATGAAATGGAACAGGTCTGGATTCGATCAATCGGGCGAAATGTTGCGAATCTCCAACAGCCCAGAGGTTCAGCAAGGTAGATTTTGGGAAGGAAATAAATATTCGATTGAAACGAAACTTTCAGGTTTTATTGTCATATATTTCAACATATTGCAACAGTCTTCTCAAATTTTTTCATTAAAATATATGTCATGTTATGCCTGGCATGGCATAAGCATTTCGCCGAGGCGCCTCGAGCGTGCATGTATCGTGCGGCAGGAAAGATGCAGGTTGCAATTTCTATCTGTAGCAAAAAAACAAAACAAAATTTATTTTCAATTGCATAGCTTCTAGTTAAACCAAGAAAATTCAAAGAAAAGTGAGAAATTCAACAATTTTTCGCAAATTAAAAAAAATTTCACTTTAGATTGCTTAAAAAGTGGGTTAATCATAACTTTTTTAAGGTTTCTTAGGTTCAACTAGAAGAGAATGTAATCCTGAATACAATCAAATTTGTCTCGTTCCGATAGGACTTTAATTTTTTTCCCTATCTTTCCCGCCAATTAGGAAAATCGTAAAAATGAAGAACCGAGAAATCACGCGTCGAAGTTTTCGTACATGTATTAAAAATCGTAATTTTCTTGAACTGAATAACCGCAATAATGTGCTAATCAGCGATTCCTGGTCCATAGAGTTGCACTTTAGACTCTTCAAAAAACTGGTTTTTTAGTTACATTGGGTACAAAACATACAATAGAATGAAGGGCTGAGCGCGGGCACTCCAAGCGATCCGGCCGCATCGTAACAATCCTTTGCCAATTCGGAGTATTGTCTTCTCTTGCGTCAAACATTTCTTCTAGTATCCTTTGATCAGTTTTAATAATTTCCATTTCATCCTCTCTTTCGACATAATTATGTAGCCTCAAGTTTCTTTAGATCAGACTTGACATTTGCAAGTTTTTCTTCCAGCGTCGCTGCACTCAGTCGAAAATGCCGAGTATCCTCCTGCCTTTTATCGGATGTTTTCTCAAGTTTCTTTAGATCAGATTTGATAATTTCCATTTCTTCCACTCTAATCTCAACTGTTTCTTCTAGTTTCTTTAGATCAGCTTCAATAGTTTCAATGCTGAGTATCCTTTTGTATTTTATCACATGTATTTCTTTAAATCAATTTTAATATCTTGAATATCTTTTTGCATCGCAAACTGATTTTCAAAGATTTTCTGCAAGAACAGAACGTTATCATTATCAGTTTTGTCTTCGTGCCATAAACTCTTGTTCATTGGTTTCAAGTAAGAATTAGTTTTCGCACTCTTTCCGTGCACCAATTCTTCAATTGTTGCGGAAATTGAACTTGCGTTTGAGTAGTTTTCCATCAAGTTCACATCCGTCACTTTATCCCTTACGTTGCTGTTGTTAAGAACCTCGACTTTGTCCTCCGTGGTCTCGTTTTTGGCTACTTGTTGCTGAACAGTGTTAAGGGTCTCAAAACAAATTTCTTTTATACCAAGAACTTCTTTGTAAAGAAGTTTGAGAGCCAACCCAGACCAAAAAAGAAAAATAAGCTTCACAGGAGTGGCTTGCAAGAGTCCTTTTTAATGGCTGTTGAGCATGTGAGTTATGTAATTAAAACAACTCTACAAATGAACCAACCGGTGACTTTGAATAAATGAATAAATAAGTAAATAGGGTGGCGCAACAAAGCTTTATGGAAACTTCGGGCCTAAGACTTTTCAAGGACCTACGTTTATACGCTGATGCCGAAGGACTAATTGAGAAAGCTTTTTTCATGGAAGTATTTTACTTTCGGAGGAATTGCCAATTCCTCTACGTTTACTTCAACAACTTTATTCTTCTTCAATCACTCAAGGGACCGCCAAAACACTCATCGTGTTTTAAATATTTAATTCACTTTAGCTTTATTCACTTAATTTGTATTCTAAGATTACCTAGATTTATGTTTATAATACATAAATGTATACCTGTGTCCTAAATTAGCAAGCGGTACGGAGCGGACATCGCACAAGAGTTAATCCTTCAAATTAAAAAAAAATTATTACTGAGGTAAGTTTTATTGCCCCTAGAAAAGCATCTGTTAATTACGACGATGAATTCCGTGGAAAAACCTTGTGGCTCAGCTAAAGCATGGGATGAAATGAACCTAAGAAAAGTATAATAGACAAGCAATTTGCAAATGTTAACGACAGAATAACTCGAACGACGAAGAAGTACGAACGTGTTTTGATAATACTTGTCAGTGATTGAAGAGCATAGGTGCAGTTATAAAGAACACGTTTTGGTATCAAATCAAATTAAATAAAACTCACGAACATGGTGTGTCAGTGCAGCTGCTCAACAACCATAAAACTACTTTACAAAGAAATTCTTAGCTTGAAAGAAATGTCCTTTGAATTTTTTGTAAACCAACTGAAGCATAAAGAAGAAAGAGAGACTATGGAACACACTGTGGAGGAACTCAACAAGGCCCCTAGAAAGAAAGAGAAAGTCACAGATGATGATGGTTTAATGGGAAAATACTCAACGAAAATCAAGGAAACAGCAGCTGGAGAACAATTAAAGGACGAGGATACGAAAATAACCACTGATGAAAAATCCTCTGACAAGAACCTCTTTTCTGACAATAAGCTGGAGAATGTTCTTCTCTTGCAGAAGATTCTTGAAAATCAGTTGACAATGCAGAAAGAGATTCAGGATAATAGAACTGATGTAAGGAAACTAGAGGAAGCGTATGACAAAAGGCAGGGGGATATTGAGTCCTCTAGACAAAGTGGCGTGAATCTGGCAGCTGATCTATTAGAACTAAAGGAAACATGTGACAGAAGAGAGAAACATTCTGAAAATATTAAAGCTGATCTAACAAAACTAAAGAAAACAGTTGAGAGAAGTGAGAAGGATTGCCGAACTATATCAAACTTGAAAAATATTGAGACTGATTTAAAGATACTACAGGAAACATGTGACAGAAGAGAGAAAGATTTTGAAAATATTAGAGCAGATCTAAGGAAAATAGAGGACACATGTGACAAAAGACAGGAAGATATTCAAACTCTGCGAAAGAGTTTGACAACAATTGATGAAAAAACTACTGAACAATCTGCATCAACAGTTGCTGCCAAAAACATCGGCAACACATACATACCGCCGGATTGGGACCATGAGAAAAAGAAATTGGTTGATTCAATACTCAAAGCATATCCTGAAGAGTTTTTCGTTTTCTATCCAGACTGCTTAAACTTCAGGATTATAAAAAAGGCCTGGCATGTGCAGGCCGTAAACTCGTGTTTGTCAGAACTTTCTGATTATGCAACTCACACTAATTTTCGTTATTCTACTATTGAGGGATATTTGAGAGTCTTATATCGTTTTCATAAAAGAATAATTGAATTTTTTTATGAACAAAAAAAAAAAATTACCAAACAGCTATAGGGCAGCACAAACAAAAGCAGAAAAGCTACATGAATGTTTTACACACCGAAATTGATTCTGAGTTCATCAATAATACCTTCACTAATAGGTGTATTAAAAGATGTGCCATTGAAGTAATCGTGTTCCTTGTGACCACATTGAAATAAAAATTTATTTGCAAAACAAACGAAAGAAAACGACTTTTTTTTACTTTGACATCGCATTTTTCAAACTCGATGATGATATAGAGGAAGGCTAACGATATTATCACCTTCACCTTTTTAAGCCTGTTGCGGTAAATTTTACCACCAGAAGTTAGACCTTTATATTTCCTTTTTTCCTCTTTCTATCTCTCCTTTTGTTGCGTCTTCAAAATGCTGGCAGAGTAGAAAAGAAACCTAGTCCATCAGCGCTTCTAGGCATCTTGGAAAAGCAACCCAAATAGTTACCCCCTTGCGTGAGCCAGTGGAAGGCTAGAGATTTAAGCAGTAGCGATGGTAAAGAACAAGAAAGGTTCTAGGGACACTTTCCCCAATAAGAGTAGCAGCAGGTGCTGACAATATAACACTTATACAATAAGGTAGATATGTGGTTACCCACCCGCAACGAGCTGTCAAGTTCTTTGACAAAATCATTATCCGTACATTGCATTTTGACGCCATTCAAAATAAACGACCAAGAGCCCAAAGTAGTAGTTGAGCACCCACCGTAAAGGCCGAGTGCCCAACCCAAAGAGCTTAACCTTAGCAAGGAAATGACTCTAGATGGATCCCAACCTAAAAAAGATTTCTTGTACCTTGTAATTTGGATCAGTTGGACCAAAGGAAGCTATTTAATGTGATAGTTTTTCATTTTTCTATTCTGGAATGCAATGAAATGGAACAGGTCTGGATTCGACCAAGGGGGCGAAATGTTGCGAATCTCCAATAACCGTGAGATTCAGCAACAAAATTATTTGGAAAGGAGCGATAGATGCGTTTCGTCTATGGCGCAGACTCAGGTACTACAGTTACCACGTGACCCACGATCTTGATTGGCTTTAAAAAAATTCCTTAAATATCTACAAAAAAACACCTAGGGATAAGCAAAAGATCTACCTGGAGAGATTTCTGTAGTAAAATTGAGGACACTTTGTCCTTAGTCCAAACATGCCGAGCTTCTTAAATGGCACCAATGTCATCTGGACCACTTCTTAAGAAGAACCACTCAACCTACTCTTCGACTTCCACTTTCTGTGTAGTTCGGTAATAATCATAGACTTGCACCACATTCCTTGTCAAACAACATGCTAAGGTCTTATCTCCAAGGAAATAATCACGTGGACCTTAAACAGCTTCGACCCATTCAAAGCACCTAGGCCGAATGGAATCATTCCTGCAGAACTTCAGCATGGGTCTGACATGATCACTACGAACTTAGTGGTCATCTTGAACAGTTGCATCAAGTTCTCCTACATCCCTAAAACCTAGAGAAAAAAGCAAAGATCTAGAAGAAGCAGGATCCAAGAAAAATATAAATTTCTATTCATTTCAAAGGACACTTTTTGCAGAGAACAAAATTTCCCATCGCAATCGATAAGGTTGGATTCTCACCTCTATCTTCTATTTGCACCCACTTATTTAGCAGTTCGCCATTTTTTCTGTACAATTTACTCATTCAACGATTCCTGCAATAAGGACCGGAGTTTATTTTTAAACAAATAACTGTCGGGCCAGAGAGACGTTGTCCTGCTTGATTTTTCTCAATCGCTAGGATATTAAACGAAGTTTGAAATGAAACACAAATAATATAACAATTTCATTATTCTTTATTTAACGCCACCTACCGTTCTGATTTAAGATTGTAAATTTTCCAGGCCCCCAATTAAATGCATCCACAAAAATCCGTTTTAGTTGATCCAACCGTTTAGTTGCAGCATAGACGAATAACCTAAATATTGATATTGGCAGTGCCATCTCCCGGGCTGAGTTGTGAATCTGAATTCTAAATCATTCAGGTGGCCACCCAAAAATTTCGTTCAAATCGGCCCAGCCGTTTAGGAGAACTTCAGTCACAAACATACGTTTAGTTGAATTAGAAGAAGAAGAGAAGATGATAAGCCTCAACAATGGGAGAAATCGTTTTAACTCTTTTGGGCCGTTCATGAAATACGTTTGCATAGAAGGGGTTTACTGAGTGTGGAAAAAATGTGCCAAGGGGGACTGGAGTACGCCAACATTTACTTTAGTACTTCTTTGGACTATCTTTCGAAAACAAAGGACAAGATTCAAAAGAATTGCAAAATACTAACCCATAACATGAATTCAGAGGCAGACCTTTTACCTGGTTTTGCTCAACGAAAGTGGCTCATGATTTCCACAAGCAATTCACCTTTATTTTCAATAGATGAGCAACTTTATTAAGTTCAAGGCGTATGAGTCCTGGTTTTTGTGAGGAATTATTTATGGGGTGGTTCGCAGAAACTAGAGTGGGGTTCGAAGAAACAAACCTTAGAGTGATATATTTTATGAATAACCCCCTTTTTGGGATCATCGCTGGTCATCACCTGCATTGCTTTCCCAGAACCATTTGCATCCATCGGAAAAAATGAAAAATTCCATTCTTTTATGTCAGTTTCATGTTCATAAAACCACAACCCTACAAAAACTTTAAAAGGGTTCCTAATTAAGAAGCTCTCGATTAACTATGCACATACACATGAGTGCATCTCACACTGTTCTTCCTAGTATTTGAGAGAATTATGTGCGTACAACTATGACTACAAGACGTAAAACAAGCCACTTACTTTAGAAACTTATCTCCCCAATAATTAACGACTTCGCTGAGTGTTAATCTCATAAAAGCGAAAGTGTTCATTAGCACTCTTACTCAATGTTTGCATCTAATTAACATATTTAGTTTTTTTTTTCTTCTTTTTGCTTTTGCCATCAATGAATTTAAAGAGTTGGTACGTTAGAAACCTCTTTATACATTAGAATATAATGAAAGTGATAAGTACCACTTATATTTTCCCGAGTGTAGGGTTTAAGACTTTGATCAAGGAACCTTTGAATTTGCTTACCTATTTTATTTCTGTGCCCTGTGTCTCTGCAACCACAAAATAGAGAAATTCTTCTTTTTCCCACTACAATCCGAAACAAGCAATTGTGTTCTCTCGCGGTATATTTCACGAGCGGATTACTAGTTTGAACTTTGAAGTAGTTAAGTGAGGGAGCTTGGATCCCTTTGGAATTACGATACGAAGAAGAAGAATTGTAGTAGAAGAAGAATTGTAGAAGAAGAAGAATTGTAGAAGAAGAAGTAGAATTGTAGAAGAAGAAGAATTGTAGAAGAAGAAGAATTGTAGTAGAAGAAGAATTGTAGAAGAAGAAGAATTGTAGAAGAAGAAGAATTGTAAGAGAAGAAGGATTGTAGTAGAAGAAGAATTGTAGAAGAAGAAGAATTGTAGAAGAAGAAGAAGAAGAAGAAGAAGAAAAAGAAGAAGAAAAAGAAGAATTTTGCGGGGTTATATTTAAAATGATTTCAAGCTCATGTTCTTTTTCATGAACTCCTTCAAGGGAACCATCTTGGACCACTAATTTTAATTCCAATTTTAATAAGGAAAGTTCACTTAGAGTGAAGGTACGGTGATTGTACAATTTTGCCCTGCTCCATAAAGTACCAAATTTTTTTTTGTGCAGCTTTCAAATTTAATCATTTAGACGACGAAAGTTAGAGAAGAACAGCAGATGTCTTGTCATAATATGGTGGGCGATAGGACTTCCTCTTAGCTCCTTTAGCTTGTTAAGAAGCTGTGATTTGGGTTGTTGTTGCGATACTCACAGGTATTACGGGAACAACTCTCCTTCTTCTTCTTTTCATTTCCGGCGTTACGAGTAGTGATCTTGAAGCGATCACAACTCTCCCACTTTTCTGTTTCACACTAGTGATCCGCCTGTGGGGTACGCCGCGTTGACCTCCGAAAGCGTCGGCAAGCCTCCCGGTTTTGGATTGTTCCATGTCTGAGGCCAACCAAATGCTGCTGTTTTTGCATTTGCTTGTGCCAGGAGTGTTTTGGCCTGCCTTTTCTTTTTCGTCGCGAATTTGTTGAAACGTTGTACAATATTGCCTTTTGGACGGGGTTCTGCGGATCTCTCCTTTGAACATGACAATACCAACTGAGCCGGTCGTGCTGAATTATGTCCAAGATGGTACTTTTGACAAGAACAACTCTCCTAATTCAGCTAAAAGTGTGAAAAGGTTGTTAATAGTCAAAAGCTTTGATATTAGCTCATTTACTATCGCAGCAGCCGTCTTTGATTCGATTCGCGTTGTACCTTCCATCGGCTGATTTTGTGTGAGGTTAATAACGATGCTAAATTGCCGGATTGACCCAATCCCATTATAGGTGCTTGGGCAACCGCAATAACAATCGTGGACATGTATGCTCCGCTCAAACCAAGACCTAATGTAAGCATCCTTTCTCCGTAAGTTTTCATAGCCATACCTTGCACAAACAGACCACTTCGACTTTTTGAATCGATAGCGATGGGATGCGTGTAGGGCGGGTAGAAAATTGGGAATCGATCAACTGGAATATTAAGAACACTATCGGTGAGAAATTTCCCACTAGAAGACGTGTTGTAAACAACTTGTTGAGAACATACTGTCAACACCTTACCACTGGTGGGGGGATATTAATAGCATGCACTCAATAACTTATATAATCAATCAATTTTATTTATCAGTCTTCTTTTCTATGCAAAATTTGCTGACACATTTCATATCATAATTTTCATACCCACGATAAAACATGAATATGATCTCCAATATCAGCACTGCACCTTTCGGTGATACGAGGCAACAAACAAAACAGCCCAGATGCCTTGTCAGCTCAAAGTATGTCCGAACTTGTGCACAACTTATCTCAATATTTTTGATCAACTAGCTGCCTACTTATAACCACTTTAGCCAGATACATTTTATCTTTTTTTTTTAATTCCCTTCTGTAGCCACATCTTTCATGGCTCTTTTTTTACTTCGCCGCCGTACGGGTTTGGGGGAACCATGCAGCAGTAATTATCATTCTTTCACGAGGGCGAGCTTGATTTACGACTATGAGTTTGTCGTCGAGACCTTGTACTCCGACTACGATAATTACACGGTTCTCGTGTTTTTCTTATTCGACGATTAATCTGATTGTCAATATCTTGTCTGTCATTTGTGACTACAAATTGTTGGGCTCATGGGACGGTGATGGGTGTTGAACTGTGCTTAGGTACCTTTGAGAAAAACCACCTACCGTGATAATTTTGCGAGCAAGTTTTGATGAAGCGATGAGCTCTTTGTTTGAAGGTTCCAAAATGACACTTGAGGTGCTAATCGTTGCAACCACACTGACTTGGTAAATATGCCATCCTCCTAGGTCCTTTAACTCGTTTAAAAGCTGTGATTGGTCTCTTGTCACAAAAATATGCCTTAGAGGGCAATTTTTCTGGTTAAACGTTGTTTCGAACCACCAACGCGTTCAAGTATCGCTGATTCTAGATCGTCGTCAAGGCAAAAAAATTAAGTAAAAATACAAAACTACATAAAGTACATTTAAAATAAATAAAATTAAATAGGGCGCAACAGAGCTAGGAGCCCCAGAGCCTAGTGCACTTCTAACAACCATGCCTTGTGAGCGGATGGAGGGAACCTACAATTTTCTGCCGGTTTCGAACGGCTTATCGAGAAAGCGCTTTTCATGACAAGGAATTAATTATCGGAGGCAATTCATCGCGAAAGGAGTTCATTTAGATTCGAAAATTGAGACTGTCATAGACTTGTTTCTTTTTCTCAATGACCCAATACAAGTGAACCAGCATCAGACTCCCTGAGTTTCGTAGCCATTTGCTTTGTAATAAAAAAAAAATTAAACATTTTTTTAAATTTATTCACACAATAATAAATACAACTTAACAGTAGCGTTTAATGATATATACAAGATGATGATTCTAATTTCATTGAATTTTCTTCTGCGTCCCTCTCAATTTTCTAATAAGAAACAACTAAGATGACAAAATGATCTAGACTTCGAAAAGAGGACACTCACTTCTTTATCAGAATATATTTACAAAATAATGTTGACTAGCCGGGAGTATTATTAAAATTTCATTAACACGATCCACACAACTACCTTTTATGCAGTCTTATGCCCCAATCTTCCTTGATCATATCAGAGGCCTTCTCGCCAATCATTATGACTGGCGCATTTGGATTTCCATTGACAATAGTTGGCATAATACTCGCATCGACTACCCTTAGTCCTTGTACACCATAAACTCTCAGTCTGGGATCAACTACAGCTGTTTTGTCCCAACTGGGCCCCATTTTACACGTCCCCGCAGGATGGTAGATAGTGAAAGTGAATTGTTTAATACAACAGCCCCAATACTCATCGGACATGAATTCGTAGTGCCTACATCCCGGTAGTGGTATGTGATGTGGCCTGGAACCAAACCTTTGGAAGGCTTGTGTGCCAGAGACATTGACGGCAATCTTAATGCCCTCGACGAGGACATCAATGTCTTCTTGATGTGCAAAGTAGTTGGGTACAAGTTTTGGTTGTTGAAGGGGATTTTTGCTGTTGAGACGCACCCAACCGGTGCTCTTGGGACGAAGAAGAAGTGGCAGAATGGTCCAGGTTTCGGCATTCGCTAGAGGTTTATAGACCGTATTGAAAAATCCATCCCTTAGATTGAGAATTCTTCGGATTTGATCACCTCCGTCGGAATTGATTGAGCTTGGGGCGAAGTGAAATTGCATATCTGGCCAATCTACTTTTGGGTCTTGGTACTTGGTGTTGACGAATGCTACTCCTTCAACACCTGAAAAGGTCATTGGACCGCGTTCGCGGAGAATGTATTCCATGGAAACTGGCATGTTTTGGAACCGATGTCGTGTAACTGTCACGGGAACGTCGACAACGAATGTCAATCCACCCAGGCCAACATGATCCTGAAGGTTATCACCTACCGGAAGATCAGATATAACGGGAATGCCAAAACTTTCAAGATGATCGGCTGGACCAATCCCGGAGAGCATCAAGAGCTGTGGAGAGTTCAAAGAGCCTGCCGATGAGATGACCTCTCTTTTCACAAAAACTACATTCGTTCGACCGTTTTTCAAGAACTCAACTCCCACTGCTCGTTTGTCTTTGTTGATGAGGATCTTTGTGACTTGGGCATGGAGGGCCACGTCCAGATTTTTCCGCATTCGTACAGGTCTGATAAATGCCTTGCCCGTACTACATCGGGACCCTCGACGGATGGTTGATTGCGTGAGCATGAATCCGGTTTGCTTTTCTCCGTTAATGTCCCGGACTTCATAACCCATCTCCATGCCGGCTTGAAGAAATGCTATCGAAAGCGGTGTCCTCCAGGGAGCCTCCTGCACTGTGAGGTATCCACCTGTTTTGTGATAAGGAGTCTTTGCTAAGTAAGGGTTTCGAACGTCCTCCGATTTGAGGAAGTATTTGAGAGCATCTTCGTACCCCCAACCGGGGTTTCCAAGTGACTCCCAGTGGTTATAGTCGTTCTTGCTGCCCCTGACGTAAACCATGGCATTTAGGACACTCGAGCCACCCAAGACCTTGCCTCTCGGCCAGAAACATCGGTCACCCTTCATGGCTTGACAATACTGCCTGTTGTCCGATGGCGTCGTCTGATATCGCCAATCTAGATCGGAAAGTTGTAAATATCCTGCCAGAGCTGGAACATCCGAAATCTCAGTTTCATCCCCACCTGCTTCGAGCAGAAGAACCGTCCAGTTTTTTATTTCGGACAGACGATTTGCGACTACGGCTCCAGCTGATCCCCCTCCAATTACAATGAAATCGTATTGGCGCCTTATCTGTCAAAACAAGAGGACATTTGTTGATAAAGTGTTTTAAAAAAAGCTCAATTAGTACTCACGTTTTCTGTTTCCGTAATCTTTGTTTCCGGATCCATGTTCTGGTAGCGATAGTAATTGATACCGAGTGCCAGAATCGGTATCATACCCAGCAGCGATGTCATTGTACCAAACGCCATTTTTCAGTAATTGTCAAATCCAAGCTTCGTCCTTGCTGTTGGTTCGTTTCTTTTCTGCCAAAATTTTTGGCGTGTAATTACGGATGCCAGGTCTAGCGGGCTTAAAGTGCTCTTTAGCTTTTTCGTCCTCTTCGACGATATCCAAATACGACTTGATGTACAGTTGATGGTCGAGATAGTCTTTTTGTTTGTGTGCGGATTTTTGCGATTGCTTGCTAGATGGTACTGATGATGCTATGGAAACGGTAACTGAAGAACGTCCAGATGAAGAGCAATAGTATGAGGGATAGTAGATGCCGGTACTTTGGGAAATAGTAGACGATTCTGGTGACACTTGATCGTATACGAGAAGAGGTTTGATTTTACCCGAAGTTGTCGATGTAGTTTGATAGCCAGACGAACTGTCTGTGGATGAACTATGAGTGCTGGGGGCCTTACAGACTTTACGTTTTTGAATATTTTGCTTGCAACAGTTTTTTGTTGTGTTAATGTTATTGACTGGTAATTTTGTGCAGGATTGTCTTTGATTTGGTTGCGATATCTCCTGTCCCATAATTTTTTTGAGCAAAAATGTTGGTAAAAGAATCTGAAACGAAAAAATTAAATGGGAATGTGATTAAAGTGTAACAGTAAAAATGGAGACAAAAGTTGTTCAAATAAAGATTCCAGGAAGCTTAAGACATTAACTGTCGTTGAGGTGTTTACCTTATAACAACGAGAAGTGGACAAAGCGTCACCGTATAAAGCTTTACACTATAAGCGACGGGAAAGTTGACGCGTGGACCATTGCGGGAAGCAAACATTCAATTCATTTCAATTTCAATACGTTGGTGCAGTAAGTGAGAAAGCCGAACAGAACGATGACAAATAGTGGGGAGTGAATGGACTGCACAGTTACATTAGGTGAGGGTAATTAAGTCGATTGATAGCAACTGAGCATCATCACGGTAGATAAGAGAAAGCATCAAGAAGGATTCTATCAAAGATTTCGTTATTTCTTCGATAATTTGTGTGTCATTTGTTATAAATAAACCTATCAACGTGATTTATAGCAAATACAAATAACTGCGGTCCAAAATGGCTGCCCTGGGGAACACCTGAAATTGCAGAGATTGTACAAGATAGAGAGCACATGAAGTGTCCTTTCTACAAGCGGTTATCCTAGTGACCATTTAAGTATCAGTTAAGCTTTCAGTTAAATTTATGTCTAAATGCCGAAAACTTAAGCGTTCAACTAAAACTTATCTGAAACTGAAGCTGACGGAATTCCCATAAGTTTTCAGATCAGTTCTCCGTTATCTTTCTGATTGTGATTCTTCACAAAGAAAATAAAGCTCAACTGAACATCGAACTGACGCTTATTAACACAGACTTTTTCAACTGAACTGAAAGTTGAACTGAGAACTAACCGTCTGAAAACGCTATTACTGCGATTAGACTTCTGTTGTCATACAAAGTATACATTTCTACATTCGCCAACACTATGAACAGAAATAAATTTTTCGTTCACAGAATGTAATGGAGTTTCCACTTCAATCACCCCACGCTTACGCGATGATTCGGTGCATTCACTGGAATATTTACTCCCTATTGATCATAAATTTTGAATATATTGGCAGATGAAGCGACGAAGGCAGAATGAAGTGAATGGTTCAAGTCATTCGTTGTGCCTAATATAAGACATGGGATGATCAGATAATTTTGCTAAGGAGTAAATCATCAACTGAAGTTGTAACGAAGCGTTCATGCTACCTGTTACTTTTGGTGCATTTTGCTATCTGATACTTTTCGTACCACAATGTATATCTGGAGTTAACAGCACTAAACTACGAATATCCAATGCGTCACAGTCACACCACCCACACAACACCAATAATTATGCATGCAGCAGTAGATTTCCTACTCGCTCAGTATAATTCACGGGTCTATGAAATAACTCCCACGAAATAAGTCCCACTTTTAAAAACGAAATAAGTCCCACCAAAAATTGCTATTTTGAAAGTGGGAGTTATTTCGTTTTTAAAAGTGGGACTTATTTCGTCAATTGGTGGGACTTATTTCGTTACGCGTTTTTATTTTAAGTGGGACTTATTTCGTTTTGAGTGGGAATAAATTCGTTTTGTAAAGTGGGAGTTATTTCATACCCCTAAATTTATATTTTTTCTTATGCAAAAAGTTATGGTTGTCCCTTTTACGAAATGTCCAATATTTCGTAAAAAGGACAGCCATAATTTTTTGTCCTTATCTCTCATTTCTCTTCTTGCTTGTATACGATTTTTCTTTATTATTCCTCTGCTTTGATTATTCATATTATTCGACGTGTGTTTTTTTCGAAGAGCCAAATACTTCTTATTTGAAATCGCATTAAACAATGAAAAAGTGGGACTTATTTCGTTTATGAAAGTGGGACTTAATTCATTTAAGAAATATATTATTCAAGGGGGGGTTATTTCATTTTGAGTGGGAGTTATTTCATTTCAAGTAAATTTTTAAATCATTTCATTTTGGTGGGACTTATTTCGTTTTCAAAAGTGGGATTTATTTCGTGGGAGTTATTTCATTTTTTTAAGCAATTTTTGGTGGGACTTATTTCGTTTTTAAAAGTGGGACTTATTTCGTGGGAGTTATTTCATAGACCCTAATTCACATATTCCCCAATAGTTGTATCGGTAACCTAAATTTCATGAATATAGAATCCTGCTGAAGCCAATTATAGGATCCAATCATGCCCCAGAGTTGATATAAACAAGTTAGCACTCATCAAACATAAGCTGAATCCCGAGACCAAGGATTTTTTTTTATCTCCCGACCTAGACTTTCGACTAAAACTGCTAACGATAGGTTAGCGTAGGAATAGCCTTAGTGTGCGGCTTTCATGTGCTCTCCGTGCCACCAAGGGGCCGTAAATATATCTGCGGATCAACCAGATCTACTGCCTGATGTCTTTTCATGACATCGGAGCCTTAAACAAACCTGCTGATCTACCAGAGCTATAGCTTGCTGTTTTGTGTTCCATCAGGGGTCATAAATAAGCCTTTAATTCTCCATTTTTTTCAGGTTAAGGTATTATTACACATGTTATCAACAGCAAGGAATCAGACATGTCAAAGTGTATAAAATGAATACTCATAAATTTTATAGCAAATATGTTAAGAGTTCCAGTCTTGAAAAATCTAAAGATGTCGCATAGCCAAATAGATATGGTTGAGCCTTTACGATTTCCTTCAACAACTTAGAACAAAAAATAAACCCCTGTAGAATAATTAGGTCAGAGAAAAGCCCTTTAAAGTAAGCGTCAACGTCGGCCTTACAACTATTAGGTCATCATAATTTGTCTTCCATTTGCAAGCTGGTTGTTCAGCATTGTTGTCCAAAAATCATGGGTCTAAGCAAATGATTAGCATGTTATTCGCTCCAGGGTTTTCTTCATCTCACATAAGCGTTAAATGTGTCGAAATTTCGTCAATTATATGATACCACCTCTGTTGGTTTACGCAACACTATGGTCCCAAATGATCTGTGTTGTAGGAATTTAACCCAATATGACGTACAATTTTAAGCTCTTGAACGGAAACACTGCTTGGTCAAAATGAATAATGTGGGTCAGCAATTTGTGCGGTATTTAACCTTGTTTTAATAAAACTTTGTAGTTGCAAGTATAGTCTTACAGCCATATTATTGACTCACTTCAACACTAGTTTTCACATAGAACTAGTTTTCAAAAGTACTCGAGTTTCATGTTTTGACAAAATCGGTATCATTAAGAAAAAGACAACTAAAACTCGAAGTCATAAACCTAGTTTTTCATAAAACTAGAAATTAACGCGTAAAATGATATTCCGCGAATTGGTTCTTCAAAAGAAAGACCTTTCAGAGAAGAGCGTGTACATGTGGTGTATTGGCTTAATTTGGTGTTTATGAATTTCATATAGAGGAGACCGAACTGGAGATACGTACTCGAGATTCGAGAAGGTAAGGATCATAAAATTCTTTTCTTTTTTAGGAAACCTAGCACAGAGTTTGCTTTCCTAACAATTGAGTTTATGTGCTCACTAAATTAAAGGCTGATATTAAACTAAACCCCAAGGTCACGAAAACTTGAGATATTGCAAAGTGAATAACCAAACATTAAGTATGTACACAGCTTTACCAGGTTCCAATTTTTCGAGAAAGTCAACGTATGGCACTTTGAGGGGCTTAAAATAAGACCATTCTTATTACACCATATTCGTAAGTTATCGATATATTTTTGAAGAAATACGCGGTCATACTATTTGCGAAAGTCAAAGTTTCTCTGTACGAAATGCAAGAAACAACGCCATTGAATGTGACTATGAAAAGCAAAGGCCCAAGGTGACTGCCTTGTAGCACACCAGACAGAGCGTTGATGGGATTCGAAACGCTGATACGTTATATTTTTGAGTTGGGAACAAATCCATACAATAAATTCTGTTAGAAAACCAAATGCCTTGAGCTTATATAATATAACATCACAAGAGAGTTGATCGAATGCTTTGGAAAAGGCAGTGTAAATATAGTCGGGCTCATACTCATTTTCAAAAGCATTCGAACATTTGTTATGATTGTTTGTTATTGTTGATCTTCTTTGAAAAAAGCCATGCTGTTTTCTGCAAATTATTTTTTTTTGTAAAAAATGAGAGGCTGTTACAAACAACTTGCCCAAAGAGTTTAGGGAAGCAAGAGAATTTGAATATGGGCCTGCAATTTATTGTTAATGTCTATCTTTTCCCCTTTTTTGGGAACCAGAGTGATGAATGACTCTTTCCAAAGATTTGGCAAAACGCCTGATTTCATTGAAAACTGAAAGAGATATTGAAGCGGAGTCATTATTACGAAACGGCATATGACGGCGTTCCATCGGGACCCGACGAAAAGTCGTGTTGCAAGCGATAAGTCATTATGAATAGGGATTTGGGATATTATTAAAATTAACTGGAGAGAAGTTGTTAAGTAATTTTCATTGATTACTATGGGCGTATTTCAAAAAAGAGCTTGGAAAATGATTTCAATATCAATAGTTTTCTTTACAGGAGTATCACCGAGGATAAAGTTCGCTGGGTAGCAGTCATATTCCTTCTTTGGATGTACAAATCGCCTGAAACTTTTCGGGCCATCTCTTAGAGAAAAACAGTGATGTATTGGTATTTAATTGGAAGAACTGTTTTCCAATTACAGATCTCGCTATAATAACCCATCGCGGATGGGTTACAATGCGTTGCTCAATTATTTTCCAACATTCGAACGACAAGCGGTCGCATTAGTATTTCAAACACTGGCTGGTTTTCCGGGTACAATTGGTGCTGTTGCCAGGAGGATCACAGGTACTTCGATACGCGAAATCTTTTGGTTATATGCCAAAGCGATACTTCTTCCTTAAATGTGCAATTGTGCACACACTCTCTTCAGCCAATTTGCGAATTTTGGATGTTGTCGAAACATGGCCTGATGCCATGATTTAACAATATTTTTACTCCGGTCATTTTGGCAAAAATTATAATGTTGAAGATTCAGGTTATTCAAATACACCGTAATTTGGCAAACCCATATACAGGAAATCACCTCGGGTTGGCTACGGGCCCTATCAAGCGTTGGTATCAAGCTTCGCTTATACGCACACGCAATGTTGTTGAACGGGAGTACGGCGATATGGATTAAACGTGACCACTACTCAGAAAATAATAGTTGCGGCTTGCATTTTGCAACAATGTTGTTTAGAAGAAGGTTAGATTGATGTTCACCCAGAATTGAGACTTTCTTTAAAAGCAGAAGAAGAAAACCAAAGATGTGAGGAGTGCATTAAAATGCATGAAAGTTTATTGAACAGAGGCAAAAATTCAGGACGAGATGAAGAGCTCTGCACTTTCGTATTGAACCACGACATTATTATTGAACGAAAAATTTAAAACTATAATTCAACATGTCATTTACATTATATTATATGTACCCATAAGTGTATTTACTTATGGAATTTAAAACATACGCATTCAAATGAAGGTACATAATGTACCTACTAATCTACATCTTTTAAGAATATTGTGATTGGTTTGGAAGCACTTCTCCACAAGGTGATATAAAATTGGTTTCATCCACCGATTCTGAATGTCCAACCGTCGCGTCGCGTCACTTCGACTTACAACTTCCCATTCTCCATTCCCAATGAGATTACTGATCTAAACAAAGTTTCACGTGACGAGCAGGAGCAAGCCAATGCATTGCGTGCAGCGATCATCAACTGTATTTGGTGGTTAAAAAGAACTTCTTTGTGTCGCATCTCCAACGCATGTAGTTCCGCACGATTGGTAGCAATTTGGCGCATTTCTGCTAACTTCGCTTCCATCAAAGTATTTTCGAAGTGCATCTCGGCTGCATGTTTTTCGTTCTCTCTTCGATCCTTTTCGGCTAGATATTCTTTTCTTTTGTAACAGATCAGTTTTGCGTATGACGAGGGCTTTTGTTTCATTGGACGCTTATGAGGAGACTTCTTCTGACCAGAAATCGGAGTCGCTGGTAAGGCCATGTTATTTGGACTTATAGCTTCGGTTTCAATGCCAGGCAATTCAACTTGCGACAGCGATTCTTGAGCAAGGTTCACGGGTTCTGTTTTGTAGATTTCGACGCTATCATTCAAAAGATTTTCCCATTTCTCATTCATGCGATGTTGGAAAGAGTTTGCTATTTCTGGCGTTGGATTTTTATCTGCAGCTGTCAAAGCAATCGGCAGGGTGTCTTTGGCGTTCAACAAATTTGGTGTATGCGATCCGAAACCATCCAAACCGGAAAAGGAAACTCCTAAAGCGTTCGCCAGTTCTAACATTGGGCCTGTCACTTGAAACGGCATTTTATCATCATTGGCAGGACGTGGCCTGCTCCCCGTTGTTATCGTATTATGGCGTTCCCGTGCATTATACTTCCGCAAATGCATCAAAATGAATTTGAAGCGTCCTAGAAGGGCGGATACGTTTCGTGGCGGATGTATCTAATGTTGGATCAAAAGAGATGTTATTTCTGCTGGATCAGGTTAATGTGTTGGGTTTTCTTACCGAATTGAACACTGATTGGACAGTAATCCATTGAATGTCCTTTTTTGTGTTAGTCGCTTTGTTTGTCTTTTTGGACAAAATACCGCTTTTACCATGGGATAAACATAGTGATGCAAGGGTTTCCATTTCCGCTTGAGTCCATTTTTCACTTTTAATTGTCTTCCCTTTATTTAAATTGTCTCCAATTGGGACGAGTTTCTTTGGACGACCCATACCTTCGTATTCGTATACCAAATAGAAAGTTAAAAAGAATGTGCACTTAAACTGGTGAACACAAAGCCTACGTTAATTTTAATTTTATATATTTCTCTGTCAGGATCAATAATACAAACAATCTAACGTCTGAAATCTACAGAAGTGTTCTATTTTGTTGTCAAATTCAAAGTAGCTCATTCGATGAAACGTTATTCAAAACGAGAAACAAGTTTTTCTCCACAAATGAATAATATTGATTCTTTCTAAACTAGTTTTGATTGATTTTTGCAAACCTTGAGACGAAACTAGTTTTGACTGAAACTAGTTTTATTTCTAGTCTTACGAATTCCAAATAATGTGGCTGTTAGAGTAACAAGCCAAGAATTGTAAAGAATACTGGGGTTTCAGGAGAAAACGAGAAAGAAAGAAAAGACTATCAAATTTCAAGTCTTTTAGGTAAACTCAAGATAAATTTAACTGATGGTACTAAACCCCGCCCTCCATAAAATAAATCAGCACTGAAAGAAAGTTTCTTTGTTTTCCTTCTTCAATCTGAAACACTAGCAACATGACATAGCATGTATGTTGCCTATAAACGTCGTTTAAATCAATTTTCTGAGCTTTTATCTGAGCTCCAATGATACGATTCATGATGAAGACTAAAAAAATTAGCGTTTTTTACTCTGCAAAATAATTTGCAAATAGACACGCTTTTAACAAACCGATCTAACTACCAATTTGTTTCAAAATCAATCGACTTCCAGAGCTTAATTATGTTGCTAATGAAAGGCTAAGCGCTTTAATGTGTTATAAATAGAGACTGATATTTTTTCGTAGTCTACTGTACGACTTTCTGTCAAAATCCGCCATCGAGAAAAGAAGAAACTCTCGTGACGATGGAAGTGTTGATTTTTTTTTTTATGTTTTTGTGTTTTTACGGAAGAATCAATTAATTACAAACGCCTTTGATAGCGATTTCATAATAAAGAAAAGAAAAGAAAGAGTGATGACGATGATGGCCAGTTTGACTAAACAAAACATAAATACCATGCTTTTATTACATGAAAACGAAAGAGTTGAGCAACGAACTTGGCGCGTTGTTGATTGTTTTTTCCCCCAAAAAAGCTGTGTGTTGACTTTGGAAGGGAGACTGTGTGTTTTAAGAACATGTTTTCACATCGAATTCATTTAAATAATTCCAAGCAATTACTTAATAGTTTTGAGAAATCAACAATTTGTCTGAAGAGTTCAATGCCAAACCGCCCGACTACTAATGACACGCTTGGGAATGTGGCTTAACTCACTTGATTGATTGATGACTTGATGTGAAGCTCAGTTCAGCTCTGGATAATGACACTCGCACCGTTTGAAATGTCATAATCTCGACGGAACCGCGATGACGGTAAATCGAGAAGTTCAAAGGCTAATTGATGTTTTATACTTTCTATCGCTTAAGTCATGGCAGTGAAACGATTTACTGCAGATACACTGCTTTTTTCCCCTCTACAATGACTTCGTGCTGTAAGCCAAGTCCAAAAATGGCATTGCGCTTGGTCTCTCGGTCATTGGCTTTGTTTTTCCTATTGCTTCTCATAAAATGCAACGGCAGTCGGGATAAAACTCTATTCATGTATTTCTTTTCTACACTTCAGAAGGTTTTCCAAGTAAGTCAGCTTCCTTTTTTTTCAATTACATCGGCTTGTGGCTACGGTGTATCTATACCATTTGGCAAATAATAAGTTTGGATAGCAAAACTAATTATGCAATTTGTGTATTAATTGCCGGCCAACCACTTGCATGACGAATAAAAATAGACTAGGATGTGAGAAGTATATTGTTGAACATTCGGTTTAACAAGAAATCCAGACGAGAGTGCGAGAAATTTATGGGAGTAAAGTACAAAAATACACAAAACATATACAAAGGCGCCAAATGAATTTTAATTACTACCTGCAATGGTGTTTTTTCGAAGAGAAACAAAATTAAATAAACAGTTTTTTTTTTTTTTTTTTTGCAGTGGTTAGTCTGAATGGGTTGGAAGGGCGCCCAAGCGGAAGAGATTCGGAGTGTTAACTCTGTGTTGGATCAGCGTCAAGTTGGTCGGTGCTTGGTGGTTGCGCAATGATTTCGTTTTCGTATGTTATTTTATTAGTGAAGGTAAATCGATGGTAGCTTCTCAGATTGTTTTTGGTTTTGTCCAAAACGATTTATATTGCCAATGTATGTTATTGGAACCTTAAAAGATACGTTTTTATGTAAGGTGATATATGGGAATTAGCTTCCGTCTTTTCACTTCTTTCACTCAATGGAATCAGTAACATAATTATTGGCACACAAAGCTTTTTAAACTTTAAACCTACTTTTTAACCTTTACCAATATGCAATTGAACGAATTTTTTTTTTTCTTCAATGGTTGTCTTATTTTGTATCAAATGCAATAAGTTTGACAACATTATATTTGTCCACATTCAAAGAAATAAAATAGCTAGCGTAGAACAACTCAATTACTCGCATAAAATTATTGGCAAACTCAGCGTTTTGTGCAATTAATTTGATCACCTGTGGCCGTATCGTCAAGAAAGTCAATCATTGGAGCTACAATTATTATTTTGTTTGTCACATAAAGTCACAGTTTCTCACAAAAAAAGTAAGTTAGGAGTCAGAAAGTTACATACGAGCAAAATGAGCTTAAAACAAAAAGAAACCACCGAATCCGAACGAAATATAGTTGTAAATATGCATAAAGCATAACCAAGGCAAATCGTATGCAGAGCCGATACACTATTCGCAGCATCGTTCATCGTTTTAAGGGTGAGTCTAGTTTTAAAAGTGCCAAACATACCGGTCGTCTTCGGCTTTTGGATGACCGTGAACGGAACAGGATTGTCCGGAAAGTAAAAGTTGATCCGGTTATAAAATCATCCCAAATTGCTTCTGAAGTTAGAGAAGAGTTTGGGAAAACTGTTCATCCGATGACAGTAAGAAGATTGCTTCACGAGACCGGTTACAATTCTCGAGTTGCTAGACGCAAGCTAATGATTTCTAAAGTCAACCAAAGAAAGCACTTGGACTGCGCTCTCGAATATCGGAGCAAGTTAAATAGTTTCTGAGAAGATGTGCTTTTTTTTGATGAAAGCTAATTTTATATTTTTCGATCCGATGGCCGTATTTCCGTGTGGAGAATATCGAATACGGCTGTGGAAAAAAAAAATTAGCACCTACAGCGAAACATGGTGGTGGAGGAGTTAAGGTGTGGCGTTGTATGTCTGCTGCGGGTGTTGGCGAGCTTGTTTTCATCGAAGGCATCATGGATAAGAGAATTTATCTAGACATTTTAAAAGAAAACTTGAAAAATAGTGCCAATAAGTTGAATATAACACGCTCGTTTACATTGCAGCACGACAACGACCCTAAGCACACTGCTCACGATGTGCGTATTAGGTTTACATACAAAACTGCGCATGTGCTTCCACACCCGCAACAATCTCCTTGAATATTTGTATGAGGAACTGGATAGAAGGGTTAAAAACGCGCTATTATCACAAAAACAAAGCTAAAACAAGCGCTAATCGAAGAATGTCAAAATATTGGAGGAGAAACGACTAAAAATCTGGTGCATTCTATGCCAAATATTACATTTTTTCACAAACAGAGCTGTAGTGAAATAGCCATTCGCATTTACCTCCACCCCAACTTCGGGCGAACAGTATAAAAGACTCATATTTGGATCGCACTACCCGAATGTGGAATGCTCTACCAGACTCTGTATTTCCTGAATTACGATTCACAATAATAATTTAAAAACAATATCCATCAGTGTCTCCTATTAAATCCTTTCCTATTTTCCTAAATGCTCGCAACGTGTTTTCTAAGGATATTCAAAATTCCTTGATGTGCGCAATAATTATAAAAAAAAAGTTTAAAGGATAAAACCAAAGTGACTGCCTTGCGGTACTCATGATTATGTGATTAAACAAGTCTGAACGCATGCTGACCTGACAGAGCGGTATTGGTGCAGTGTTTAGTCGACGTGCTTTCGATTTCTTCTTCGCCATTGAGTTTATAAGTGAAATTACAACCACCTTACGACTATTTCCATCCACTGCACCAGAAAAAAGAGAATGGTTGCAACCATGATAGAAACATGGACCGGCAATTGGTCTGAGCTTAGTAGAAGCCCCACCTTAAAAAGTGCAGGGTGATCCAACTAAAGAAAATTCAAATTACCAGAATTTAAAGTGGGCTAACAATTCGGGAGCCTTATTATTTTTTTCAAATGGCCTTAGAGTTGAGTAGTCTTCATTCGAAAGAGAAAGATAGTGGAAGACTCTTTCTAGGTCAATTGGCATGAAGTTCTTCTTTTTCTTCTCCTGTATGGTGCCATCGTGATCTCAAAGGATCACAACTTTCTCACTTATCTTGTCTCAGACGATACGCCGCAGGTCAATTGGTATAGTATTTTGGTATGGTATTTTATTCATTTTTGTTAATACATATCAATTAATTCTGAGACAATTCTATAGAAATTCGAAATAGGCACCTTCGTTCTATTTCAAGTACAGAATCAAAGAAGAAGTCTGGAAAATTTTGGGCAAAATCTTCTGTCAGAAGTTGTTGGTCAGTATGTTTATTAGACTGGGCCAAAAAAAATTTCGACTATCAGTTTGCTGGAACGTTTTTTTTTTTTTTTTTCAACTTTAATCGCGAATAACTTCTGAAGAAAGCACTTTGTGAAAAAATGTAAAAAAACCTTTTTTTTTTTAGAAAACTTAACTTTCTTTAAAAAACATGATTGCAATTTTTCACATATTGATTTGTACGTGAGTTGAGAAACTCCAAAATAAAAGTGAAAAATCAAAAAAACATACCATTTTTCAGAGCTTGATTACTCCGAAACAGTTTGTCTGACAAAAATTTTTAAAAAGACCTTTTTTAAAGGAAATTTAATTTTCTACAAAAATATTTGTCGTAAAATTTGTTGAGCTTCATATAATTGAACAGTTTTAACGCTCAAGTAAGGTTAGGTCTAAGAAATATAAAACATGATTGATAGACCTCTAAATAATTTTTTATTTTTTTTTTTGAGCTCAAACTTTTTTGGAATTTTTTTTTAGCTATCCCAAACAATATTTTCAATATGGTTTTTGAAACAAAAAATTTTTTTTGGCCCAGTCTAATGTATATATTCTGGGTAGCCATTCGAATATTTTTTCGAATTAACAAAGTTCCGGAAACTTTTCAAAAACACTGGCAAACAAAAGATTTTTGAGGACCTTTTTGAATGACGCCAGTGATTATATGAAGACTTACTCGATTTATGAGCGACTACGGACTACATACGACTAGTTCCTTGTGGTATGCTGAGGTGTATGGTACTTTTCTGTCTGTCTATAGACACAGGAAGAAGTGAAAAAAGCCTTAAAGACTTGTTTCAAGTGGTGACCTACCAGTTTATCCGAAGTATTGTTAATTCCGCGACTTTGTAATAAGGCGGAACGTGTGTAGTCTAGCCAAACAGTTACTATCTGAATAAGATCAGATTATCTTTAAAATCTCTGCCATAGTTGAGTCTTTTTGAAGTGCTTTCCAAGGTTAAAGATCTTTAATTTTTTTGCTTCGCTAGACGAGCGTGGCATTTGCAATCATGTGGCCTTGGCCTGATAACAAACCAGCTTTTATATTTATAATGACTGCTTATCCCTTGAATCTTTCTACCATAGATGGCCAGGAATATGTGTGCTTTCTGTTTGTTTCATCATTTTTGTTGTTAGCTCATTCATTTTAGGCTTTTTTTTTATCGGAGGAGGTGCAGAATTTGGTTTTTCCCTTATCTTTTACCTTCCAACAACAAATAGTTATGCTCTCGATATAACTTATAAATTCACTGTTCTTAAAATTCTTTGTCGTCACTTAGGGCTGATTGCAACAGCGATCTAAATTTATTTTGCACTTCTTCGTTTCTGGTATTAGGAGCGTCGTAAACCTGAAGAGGTCACAGCTCTGCCACTTATCTGCTTCACTTCAATGATCCACCTGCAGGGTACGCCGACCCCCGCCCCGTTGACATCAAAAATCCTCGAAAGCCACCCGAAATGTTCAATGACTGAGGCTAAGCAAATGTAGATGTCGTTGCATTTGTCTGCCTATCTTTTTGTTTCCTTGCGATTCTTTTTATGATACTGCCTTTTTGGCAAGGTTCTCTGAATTTTTCCTTTGAAAATTCCAGGCCAGTTAGTATTGTCATGGTCAATTTTTCGGTAGATGATGTTGTTCAAGTGGAGACTTGTCCGGATCCTGGTACTTCTAAAGCGATCAAGGGTCGATCGCTGTAGAAGTACCAAGATCCGGAGACCTTTGTTTCTCTTGCTGTCATACGAAGAATCCTCAATTCAATGGCCGAATTACCGCTTCAGTGATCGAGTGAGTGAGTACTATTTTTCTTTTAAAATTCGCTCGTAGTACACAACATAAGTCCGCTGTTCATCTATCGACTTCAATTCGTTCAAATAGTGATGAAAGAATGTTAAATTGTGGTACTAAAGTGCTCGTTAAAGTGAGAATCAATTTCGAAATCACATAATTCAGTCACGTATTGTTCGATCACGTGTGGTGTAATTCAGGCCTAGATTGTAAATCATATGTGAGTGCACACTGACAGTGTAAAGTCCGCCCTTTATTTCAAGGCCTTTTTATCTGTATCACAGAAGACATCTGTGTTTTCCCGCCTTTTTATCCACCACCCTTATGCGATCATGGTTGATGTCGTCATCACAAATTGCTTTACTTTTGATCATTGATCTCAAATACTCGTCATCAAAGTTTTTACACTGGGATATAACTTTTTTCTCGATTAGCCGTTCGGAAACGGCAGAAAAACGTAGGTCCCTTCCATTCCCAAACAGGGCATGGTTATGAGAAATGCGCTAGGCCCCACGGTTCTTCGTCTGTTGCGCCACCCTATTTTTTATAACACTTTAAGATTTAAGTAAATATTCATAATAGGCATGTCTAGATCAGAAAACGAGCAAGTTAATTTCTCAGTCTTTTTTAGACTTATAAGGTGACTAATACCTCCTAAAAAGAAAAAATGGCAGCATCTTCGCAAAGACTGATTGATGTGGTGCACTTTGGTGTTCTGTTCTTTATCTTGAAAGTAGTCCAGAGCTGTAGTAAAGAGCAGAGGACTCAAGACCCTACCTTGCAGTACATCGTTTGTAACTTGGAATGCTTTGGTGACATTTTATCTCCGTGACTAATCCTACATATGTACATATCCTTGACCATTTGCATATTCATCAGCCACTACCCAAAGGTTGATCATCCATCCACGTCCTAGATGTTATTCTTTAAAAGGATTTCAAGTACTTAAAACTTTTTATAATTGTTCATTTACCTGCGCTCTAATTTTTGATGTCCTTGTTCAGCTCAATTTTTATAAAATTTATCGTTGATTTTGTTAATTTTGGTCCAAAAATACGATGTTTTTGCTAATTTTTGTTTGCCGCAAACACTTTGCTGGTCATAATTTACCCTAGTCAATCGTAAATTTGTTCACTAATTATGGAGCTGCCGTTTATAGGAAAACAAAAATTGTTCTACTTCGAATTTCCCCATCGTCCTTATTTTTCAACACCCATTTCTCATGGTAAATAGTTTTTCATGAATAATTTAAGTTTTTTTCTTTCGATGAACATATTTGTTAGTCTTATAAATTGGCATTCTTCAAATTTAGGACCATTAAAATAAATTTCTGTCACTCGTTTAGCTTTCACAAATCACAATATGTTGGCACAAATCCACTGTCAATCAACACTGTTTCCAAACTGAATATCTCTTGTCAATCACTTCCAAATCATAGTCAAGAGAATCGAAACCGAACTTTTTACGCCTATTCTTAAAGAAATTATATCCAAATCCATCGTAGGTATATAAAAATTCGTATTTCGGAGGTGCTTCTGCATCTCCATTCATTAAATTGCGTAACTACAAAAACAAATGCGAAAAGAGGCCGACGAATAAAACTAACAACTTAGCTTTGTTTAAGAAAACGGATATTTAGTCGGCTCGATCATTTACATACTTAAGACGTACTGTACATGCTATTCACGTGTATAGGATTATAAATTTTCGTGCCGTTTTTCTTAATTTATGCTCGAACTTCTGTTGTTTCTTTTTTGTTTTCGCTAAATACAGTAAGAGTTGTCATAAAGAGTATGGTAGATGAGGTCTTTTTCTTTGTTTTTGGCATCTACATGTTAAAAGTGAGACGTGATTTTCATTTTTATCTTTTGTGTTAAATGATCCAGTGAGTTTTTGATGATGATGAAGATGTTGATAAGGATGAGTGATTTGGTTATGTCGCCACCTCATAAGTCACGTTTAGGGCGGAGTAGTTTAATTTGTGCGAGAGATTGTGATTTTATTTTTATTTTTGCTTATACGTTCACTGCATAAAAACATAAAAATAACTGAATTAAATTGCTTCTTGAATAATTGATTATTATCGATTGATTTAATGAGCTTTCATGTGGGCGAAGTTGTATGGAAACTGGCGCTACGTGTGACGCAGAATGGCACGTACTTACTTAAACCTCTTGGAATTATTGAAATGGGAACCACTTAAAATAGCTTTTCACTACTGTCATTTTTTTTTTCTTCCGAATGTGATATGATAGAAGTATGTTCTCTGATAATAGTTTTGAGGTAGGCTTTGCAAGTTTATCGAAGGAAAGTTATGTTTCGTTCGTTTTCAAATGAAAACTTTGGTTGAAGACAAGTTTCAAACTGGCTAAGCCCAATTTCTATTTTGAAAATTTTTATATGTGATGTATAAGAACGGGAACAGTAGCTTATCGATAATGTTGTTTAAATAAGAGTTTCCGGGTTTCAATATTTACATCAAGGGGTTATGAGTTTGAGTACCCTTGTTATGTTATAGAACACAGTGCGAGCATTTAGGAAAGTAGGAGAGGATTTAGTTGAAGACTCCATTACACGTTGTTTTTCAGCTTTTGTAAATTTTACTGTGGGGAAAAACAGAGTTGGGTTAAGTATTCCACATACGTGCGACTAAAATAAGCATCTCTATACTTGACTGTGTTGACCAAAATTGGACTCAAGGTTAAACTGATAAGCATTCCTAACGAGGCAGGTGTTGCGGCTAAATTGTTTCAGGGGAGGAATGCAGCTGTCTATTTCACTAGAGCACTGTTTGTAGAAAAAGCGATAAAAGAGACTAAGGCAGGTGACGTTTCGACGATGTTCAAGAGAATCTATCGATTTTACGATTGAACTATCGCCTATCAATCTTAACGCTTGATTTTGTACTCTATCAAGTAAGCGCAGAGATGTTTGAGGAGCACCTGACCAGATATGAGAGTTATACTCTAATTTTGTGCGGATGTAGACTTTGATTATTGTAGCCCGATCAGAAGGGTTTGAGAACTTCCTGCATCGTCTCAAGAAGCCTAAGCATTTAGCAACAATTTTGGCGACTTTAAATATGTGGTCGTTCCAACGAAGATCATCCCTTACACACATATCAAGTTTCAGTTTCTTGGATGCAGATACCATGCATGGATAATGGCAATGGGGGAATGTTAAGCTTTAATGACAGATGATTACATTTGGAAGCATTGAATTCTACTCGTCTTTTATGACCCCATGAAGCAATCCTGCCAAGGTCTAAATTCAATGAGCTTATCATACGCAAGCGTTCCAGTTCCACTTCCGAAGATCATGAACGTATATTTTGAAAAATATGAGAAACTAAGGGTTGAGTCGTCAGCAAAACAATTGAGAGGATTAGAAGTTTCAGACAAGAGATTTTTATGAAGCGCAATAACCTTACTTTCTCCAAAACAGTATAAAGATCGGTTCCACTTTTTGGTGAGGTATGCCACCTAATTTCCAGATTTTTTTTTATTTACTTTTGGAGAAATGCTTTACGTTAGAAAGTATCCATACTTCCCCGTGTGTCAGACTCTTCAAGGTGTACTAAGCTTGGCATACCGACTAAAACTCCAAAAGTTTCTCGCTGATCTTCCCCTCGGGACCACTTGCTCATTTCTTCGAGGGGGGATCCGTGTCTAGGTGGCAGGTTCTTCTTCCTCAACTACCTCTTCCTGTTTCTTTGTTTTCAGGATCTGCGTCAGATACATACTTATTCGCCTCCAATTTTCCTCGTCTCTCAGCATCTCCTGGATGATATTATTCGGGCTGAGTTCTCCGATAACTGTATTTATTTCCTGACGACGGAGAGATTCCCATCGACTACACTCGAACACTGTATGACAAGCGTCGTCTGTCAGCGAATCTTCGTATTGGCACGAAAGGCTTCTTCTTTTTCCAATCTTGTGCAGGAAGCGTTGAAATACCCGTGTCCGCTGAGGAACTGTGTGACGTAGTAGTTCACTTCACCGTGTTTCCGGTTACTCCATTCGCTCCATTCAGATCAGCCTAGCAGTCCAGCGTCCTCTGCTTTCCGACTACCAGCGTTCTTTCCACTTCTGCTGTGTGATCGCTTTTGCTTCCGCGTTCGCCGCTTCCACGCCGATTTCTGTCTTCTTTTCATGTATGTATCTTCTTTGTGTTGTGAGACACTGTGCTCAGACACTGTGCGGTACGTGCTCGCTATTCGCAAGGCACCGCGCCCCTGTATCGATGCTAGTTGCTTCCGGTATTTTTCCTGTTTAAGTGCTTCAGCCCATATCTCGCTTCCGTTGGTAGCAGAATTGAATGTGTTGTTGCCAGAAGAAGTATCCTACATTTGCCATCAACCTAGATGGGTGGCTTGTAATCTTGGATGCGCGTTTAGCAGCCGTTCGTATCTGGTCCCAAAAACTCAGTTTCGTGTCGAGTTTTATTCCCAAATATTTTACCACGTTTTTGTTTTTTATAAGTTCGATTTTGATGTAGAAGTCGATAACCGTGGGAATTTGTTTTTTTTTTTTTTTGTTAGAATTACTACTTTAGTCTTCTCAGTAGCCAGTGACAGCCCATGTTTCTCCACCCAGGAATTTGTCCTTCGCATCACTTGGTTCAACTTTCTCTGTGCGCTTTCGGCGTCCCTTGCAGTTATCATCGTAGCAACGTCGTCAGCGTATCCAACTAGAAAGCAGTCTTCGTACATTTCCATGCAAAGAATGTAACCGTAGGAGATGTTCCAGAGGTCTGTGCTATTCCAGCTGTGATATCTTTTCGTATCATTCTTCCAGTGGTTTGGTAGATAAGTTCTCGTTCTTTGAGATAATCTTTTATCATCCGTAAGAGATACTCTGGAGTTTGGAATCACCAGTGGACCTGATAATAATAAAGCCATGTCGGTCATCAATAAGCTTTCCTCCTTCAAGATATTTCATTAGTTAACGATTTATCAACGCTATCATGACCTTGTAAAGAAGGGACGTTAGTGTCACCGGACGGTTATTGGAAGGAGAGGAAGATTCGCCTTTTTTGGAGACGTGCTGAACAAATGCGGTTTTCCATCTGCGCGGGAAAAGCCCAGCAGAACAGGAAAGATGGAAAAGTTTACGCAGTGGTTTTGCCAGCGTAGAAGAACACCTCTTTAGAATAACGGCGGGGATACCCTCTGGACCAGCGGATTTGTGTATATTGAGATCTTTGACGACTCTCACAACCGAGCGAGTTCGAAAAAATGTCTGCTTCATAGCAGAGTTTACTGTCCAAGCTCAGGTGGGGCCAATGTGCTATCAGGAAGTGTCGAGTTAGCAGCAAATTGAGCTGCAAGCAAATTGGCTTTATCGATGGAGCTGACCTACGGAGAGTCATTGAAGACGAGCGTGTTGGGACCAAAGACATGGTGAAGTTCTTAATGTTCTCAAAAAATTACAGAAAATTTTTGCCTCCTTTTGGACACAACAGTATTTTTTGACATTTGCAAAAAGTAATCCTTTTGTAAATGAGCATTACATATATTTTTGGACCTTCTGAACAAATTTCGGTTTTCTACAGTAGGGTTGGTTGTCTTTAAATTTTCGAAAACTACTTTCTCTATCCCTAATAGCGTCTTAACAGCTCGAATCAAACCACGAGTTCCATTTGGGGATGACATTTTCGTTCTACGAGGATCAAAGTTTCTCATGGCGTTGAGAATTACGTTAGATATCATATCAGCTGATGTGTCAACGTTTCCGTAGCGAAAACGCAATGACCAATTAAAATTTCGAAAGAAATTATTCATGCCGTCCAAAATGGTTTTCTCATATTGCCACACAGTTCTTTTAGGAACTGTTTTCTTTTTTTACCGTGACGGAAACGAAGAATTTACCGATATGCGATATGACACAATGGTCCGATTTGCCAAAAGTAGATGATATTATAACCTTGTATTTTTCGGGATGAGAAATGAGAAAAAGGTTAAGAGTGTTGGCCGCATGGCTTTCAATATCTGGAACCCGTCTTGGCTCATCAACAAGTTGAGTAAGTAAACTAAATAATAAATAAAGTTGGTTAAACTCTGCGAAGATCTCAACACATTTTCCTTCGGGTGTTGTCTGGCCAGAATGTCGAAGCCAACCAGAATTGTGTACATAGAAATCGCCCGCAATTAACACTTCAGTGTGAGGATAAAGGGAAAAAATTCTTATTATGGAGTCAGATAGCGCATCAAACTCGTTAGAGGTTGAATTGCTATCTAAATTGGGGCTTCTATAGATGAAACAATAATGAATGATATGCTTACGGACGGTGAATTTTAACCACATGAAATTGAAGTTCGTATTAGAACAGAGGACGTATTGTGGTAGAAGTTGATAAGCAATATCATGTCTTACACATTATGTACCTAAAGGCGGCATCCAAGCAACCAATCTCAAAGCATTTGTAGTTTACCAGTTCAATGTCTTTTATTTTGAACGTCTTTACATTTCAGCAGTGTGTATGAAACGTGCGTCTTCGTATAGAATCGAGGAAGTGAGCTGTACCTTGTACGTACAAACGTTGTTGTTATTAAACTTTGTTGAATTGAGTAGTAGGAATAAGGGGTATCCATTGCAAGAACCTGTTAAGTAGAAATGATTGATAGACAAACTGTTTTTCGTGTCAATCGCTCTAGCTATTGTTCATTGACAGGCTGTTTGTCGAAGTTTGTTGACTAGATTACCTTACCACTGGTGGGGGATCATTCAAGCGAGTAAAAAAAGTTGTTTTGGTGGTTATGAGCGTTCTTTTTCTTTGTTTCTGTTGTTATTTTTTAAAACATGTTTTTAATTCTTCATGTTCATCATTGGAGAGGTACTCCGAATTTGCCATGGTGTCATAGTGTGTTATCACAATATCCTTCCAATATTGATCTAATGTTTTCATATATTGTTAATGTGATGCGACCTTGAAAAGCATTGTGTAAATCCTTCTTTCAGTTCATCGCATAGTGCAATGATTAGGGCCATCTTATTTTTCTAAAGCTTTTACCGTTTTTACTCTTGGTCAATCCTTGGAACTGTTTCTATCTTCCTCATTGCACATCGGGTCGTACCAATTTGAATTTAGTCGAAGCAAATTTCCAAGAAATTCTTCAAGTCGACCAAGAACCGGTTTCCACCATAATGCGAGTGTTAAACAAAGATAAGTCGAACGAAGTATTTATGGAAGACAAAGAGAGAAGCAAAACAAGAAGATTCTCGCTGAATATCGGGTTGGCTTTTGCCTTGTCATACATACTGAAAAGTAAATGGTGGTGGACGTATATTATTTTTATTACTATTTGGTGCTTGGGTGTGAATATCAGATACTGACTACGTTCTACAAACGCTTCCCACATTAGGGAAATGCCTCTCAAGCCATTTTTTTTTAAACAAATTGTCTAAAAAATTATGAAGCAAAGCATCGACATTATGATCGGATATACAGTACTTCAAGGCCGCTTGTCGAATTCCTAGTTAACTGTCTGTTTTTCAGACAAAGTCGGTCGTATGGTGAAATGTTTCCGTGAATAATGTGTACTCGCAATTTGCATACCTGTGTCCTTTATTAGAGGGCAGATGGAAGACACAAGGATAATCGATAAACGGAGATTCCGTGATCCTGTAGATTAAAAATACCTCAGCAATTAGTGAATTCAATGAAGAGTTCCCAGGAAAACTTTATTGCTGGGCTTGGTCAATCAAAGCACCAGCAGGTAAAAACCAAGTGAGTGTATAAAATAGGAGTAATTTGTATATTGCAGCAACAGTATTATTTGAACTTTCTTTGCCGCTTCAGCACGCTGATACAATTTATCTCAATCTAACAAGGTGCAGTTGTCAAAGACTCATTTTAAAACTAAATTAAATCAAATAAAACCAACAAGCATGGCATGTCAGAGCAACTGTTCAACAACCATCAAATATCTTTGTAAAGAAATGATCGATATGAAGAAAGAATTTATCGATATGAAGAAAGGATTTATCAGCTTACAGGAACTTTACTTTGATATCATTAACACCAACAACGTTCAACAACAAAGAGACATGGAGGAAAATGTTGTGGTTCTTAACACCATCAATGTAAGGACTAAAGTGACGGATTATAACTTAATGGAAAACTACTCAAAAGCAACAACAACTGCCGCAACAGTTGAAGAACCATTAGAGGGAGAGAATGCAAACTGCAATTTTGACCGGAAACCCACAGACAAGAATTTAGGGCATGAAGACAAACCTGAGAACGTCATGCGATAAATTACAGGAGGATACTCAGCATTTTCGGCAGAGCCTAAGGGTCCTGCAAGAAATTGAAACTGTTAAAGCTGATCTTAGGAAACTTGAGCCAACATGTGACGATAGAGAGGATAATTCGCAGACGTTTCGAAGGAGTGTAGCGACCCTGAATGCGATGGAAAATATCAAAGCTCATCTAGAGAAACTAGTTAAAACGTGCGATAAAAGGGAGGAGGATTCTCAGCAATTTCGACAGATTGCAGCGTCTCTGGAAGAAAAAATTGAAAGTTTTGGAGCTGATCTAGGGAAACTTTCGGCAACATGTGATGATAGAGAGGAAGATGCGCAGACTTTTCGAAGGAGTGTTGCGACTCTGAATGGGATGGAAAATATCAAAGCTGATCTGGAGAAACTAAATAAAACGTGCGATGAAAGGCAGGAGGATACTCAGCACTTCCGACAGAGTGCAGCTACCCTGGAAGAAAAAATTGAAAGTATTGGAGCTGATCTAAAGAAACTTGTGGAGGCATGTGACACCAGACAGGAAAATACTGACACCCAAGTAAAAGCGATTGATCAAAAAGTAACTGAAATATCGGCAAAAACACAAACTGCGTCAAGTGATGGCAACAAAAAACCAAAAGCCTACATTGGCAAAAGAGACCTTCGAGAGACATTTGGTACTGTGAATATTAGATTGATTGAAAAAGTTTTAAATATCTACCCTGAAAGTTTTTTCTATTTTCATCCAAATTGCCTAAATTTTGATTATGAATTTTCCCACTTGCTGGCAATGAACTCTTGGTTGTATGAAGTAAAATCCCTTGATATTTCTAGAATCGGTTGGTATTCAGATTACTTTAATCTTTTATTGAACAATTTTCATAAAATAATGGCCTATTACAAAGAAAACTTTGGAAGCCACAAAAACTACAACTCAAATAGTTGATAAAATGCAACGGGCACAAATAGAGAACAGTTAAACTCCATTAACTTTTTCTCTGCTCAGCAGACCTACAGATGATTCTATTAAACGAAAACTACAATTAAATTGTATTGAGAGTTATTATTTAGTTTATTAGAGTATTTCAGATGTATTTTCTTTGGCTCAGCTCAAAAATTAAAATTAAAATAAAAAATAAAGAAGCGAACTCTTGCTGGTAAAATAAACTTTTGTTTTATTGATTTGGGGTTATCGTCGTTTGGTTAATTGGTTTATTTATGCATCTTGTCTTGAAAAAAGTTTAAAGCTTAACTAGGTTCAACTGAATTGGGCAAATCACAGCAAGATTTGTCTTACTTCGCCGTAAGTATGAGCTACAGAGTAGCCGCATTTTTTGTTTTTTGAAATAAAAGAAATAAAAATTAATGACATAAATAATAGCGCTGTTAATTTAGAAAACCGATATTGATTCACTCAACAGCTGAGCAAACAACCTTAAGTTTTCACTAGCTACTCCCATCTAACTAGCTTCGTTAGCTGAAAAATCTCTGCAAAAATACTGAAAATTCGTTAGCAGAAAAAACACACGCTCAACTCTCCTTCGGTTTAGGACTGACCCATTCTAGAATCTGAGCCTAAAAGCCTCACAGATGGTTCCAAAACCGATGAGGAATCTGGCCCTTTTGTCTCTGTGGAGAGCGATGACATACAACTGTACGCATATCTAGGCTCATACGAGTTCTTCTTCCAAGCGGAGGCGTATGCTATTCAAATGGCTATAAACTACTTTACGAACAATGGCTGAATATGGAAAAGTATCTATGTTTGCAGCGACTGCCAAGCTGTTCTTAAGGCCCTTCTTAAACATCTAACAAAAGTGAGCCATTAATGCAATAGCTCTCTGAATGCGGTCTGAAGACAAAATTTTTTGATTCTCGTTTGGGTACCAGTTCGTCACGGCATAGCTGGAAATGAGATCCCGATGAACTGGCGAGGCAAGGATCTCACACAGCTTTTTCAGGACCTGAACCGTCGCTAGGTGTCTGCCAGGGTCCTCAGTAAGGGCTTTAATTAACGATTGGATCTGTCAAGAGCGCAACCGTATATGGCATGCCTCCATTGGATGCAGACAGACCAAACGTATGTTCGACTGAAACACTTTTGCTATCTCGTAGCAGAAAAAATTTAGAAAGATTATTGGCGTTACAACGGGTCACTTCTCTTTTGCTAATCATTTAACCGTGGAAGTCTTAAGTGATACCACACTCTTTGATTCTTAAAGAGAAGATAAGGATATGGCGGGGTACTTCCTCTGTGAATGTCTTGCCTTTTCTCGCATGACGTTACAGATACTCGGTCCAAACTTGATGAGAGCTGGTAACTCAGGCGTCTTATCATGGCAGCGTCTTTTGGCTTTTCTACAAACATCTGGAGAGCTATAACAAATAGAAGGTCGCTATGTTGTAGTTCAATGGACCGATATTTAGGTCTGAGTACTCCAGCTGGTATTTTAAAAACCTCCAACAGAATATAAATGTCCTTTGATAAGCATTCTAACTCATTTTACATGGCTAAATAATGAAGAGCGACTTGTGATGTTAAATTTAAAGTCCAACAAAGTGTTCTCTGTTTCTGAATTTACTAAACTAAACTGCTTAAAGTTTCCCCACATCATCAACGATAAACCTCAGTGGCACAATATTTCAAATCACATCACACTAGATATTTACCCAAGCAATTCAAACAAATAGAAAGTAAACAAAATAACGTGACTAGTTCGCATTAAGTATGGAGGAACCCATTATTATTATTTCTAACCCAAAGTATGACAATGCCTCATTGAAGTTTTCGTATAATGAGTTTTTATTTTTGTAACTACGCCAACCTACAGCGACAACCACCAGCCTTTTCGTAAAAATGCACCTGCAGCATGTTCTCCACTTGTTCCCAAAGGCAATATTAGTAAATTTATGTTTTGTGTAAAATCGTTTGGTCACACACATTTAAAAACGCGACTTAGCCTGACACTGAGTATACTTTTACGATGACGTTTCTATTGGTTAGAGAATTACATCACGTCGCAATATTGCGCCATACAAAATATTGGCGGTTATTTATTTTCTTTTTAATTTGAAGATACATTCTTCGGTTTATTATGTATTCATTGTCCGTCATTATGAGACTGAAGTTAAAGCAACGGGAAAAATGTTTCTTTTTTTTCAACAAAGATTAAGGTAGAGCTTTTCGTGGTGTAAAGCCGGTATAACGGTTACCTTGAATGAGGTTGGCTTATTAAGATGCTAATGGGACACCAACACATTCAGTTTTGGACACCCAAACAGAAACAAACAAAAAGAGAGAAGAAATGTAACTCGCAATAGGCACAATTTGTTAGTTGGACTCAAAGCCGCAAAGGGACTGAGGGAGGCCAATGTATTTTAACCAAAATCTGTTCCAGGTAGTTTTTGGTTTGCCAAAAATCAATCAATTGGGCAACACACAGAATTAATTTCGTAAATTGGTTTCACTCCAATTCACAATGCACTCATCGTGGTTTTTAAAGCCGAAACTCATTACACTGGTAAATTAGTGTTGAAAGCCATTCAAGGTCCCTATACGACATTGTTGTGTGCTTACAACAAAAAACTATCTTAGTGACTTTCAAATTCGTTTCACTTGTAGTTCTGTTTTTTTTTTTTCTTGGCTCAATCAGTGGTGTCCATTGCACTGCATTGTGTGTGGTTTTTTTTTTTTTTTGCATTTTGCAACATTATCTGCCATGTCAATTTGGATTAGGTAACTTCTTGGATTGTTACGACTTTCACTGGCTCATATAGACAATTGCATGCAGCAATACGGGATCGTATAAACTGCAATAAGTTGGAAACAAGCTTGTAATAACAATCTTCTCTCTGCATACTGCGTTTGAGCCGAGTGCAGTTGAAGCTTCAGCAATGATAAAATTTGCCATTTCGTTGGCGTTGAACTGTTGCGAATTGAAGAAATTGCAAATGGGAAATTTTCTTTTAATAAAAAGTGGGAGATTAAAAGAAATGAGCTGGTTGTTAAATTGAAAGGGAAAAACCTTTGTTTGGCTAAGGCAGGCTTATGAGGAAAGATTTCTATTAAACTGATTGTATGTGGACATAATTGGACGTTGTGTGCCGAGGACAGTGAACTTGATTGTGTAAGGGGATCTGGCAGGCAGCCTACAATGTGGAAAAGTCATTTTGGTAATAATATTTCGCATAAGCCCAAAGATTATTTCATATGATTTGCGACTTTGTTTAATAAAGGAACAAATGTTTGGGGTTGTAGCGCATATGACTGCTTCTGAAAGCTTTTTTCTGTTGGAGGTTTTGAAAATACCAGCTGGAGCACTCAGACCTAAATACCGGTCCATTGTACTACCAGATAGCAACCTTCTATTTGTTATAGCTTTCCAGATGTTCGGATAAAAGCCAAAAGACGCTGACATGATAAGGAGCCTAAGTTACCAGCTCTCACCATGTCTGCGCCGAGTATCTGTAACCTCATGCGAGAAAAAGCAGGACATTCACAGAGGAAGTGCTCTGCGGTGTCCTCATCTTCTCCACAAGATTCACAGAGTGTGGTATCACTTAAGCCTAACACGTTTAAATGCTTGGCAAAAGAGAAGTGCCCGCTGGCAACACCAATAAGCTTTCTACAGTCTTTTCTGCTACGAGCTAGCAAAAATGTTGCAGTCTTCTTACTAACGTTGGGGAGCATACGTTAAGTCTGTCTGCATCTAATGGAGGCATGCCATCTACGGTTGTGCTCTTCACAGATCCAATCGTTTATTGAAGCCCTGAACGCTGGCAGACCAAGCGACGGTTCAGGTCCTGAGAAAGCTGTCTGAGATCCTTGCCTAGCAAGTTCATCGGCGATCTCATTTCCAGTTATGCCGTGATGGCACGGAACCAAAATGAGACTCAAGGAATTTAATGTTCCGATCGCATTCAGAGAGCTCTTGCATTCCTGGATCACTTTCGAAGTGGTTAGAGGGTTGAGAAGAGCCTTAAGCACAGCTTGGCTGTAGCTGCAAACAAAGATACTTCTCCCCGTCCATCCATTGTTCGTAACGTGGTTCAAGGCCATAAGGATAGCATAAGCCTCCGCTTGGAAAACGGATGCGTATGATCCCAAAGATGTTTGCAGTCGTATGTCGTCGTTCTCCACAAAGACACCAGCACCAGAACCCTCATCGGTTTTGGCTCCAAAGATACGATAACAGTTCTTTCCAGGCTCAGATTCTGGAGTGAACCAGTCCTGAACCGAACGAAAGTTGACTGAGTAGTTTTGACGCAGTTTGAGCCTTGGGATTATCGTGTCAGACGGCATATCCATTAGACGTGAGTCAAAAGACGAGGAAACCCTTGGTCGTTTCGAAAGAAAAATTCTCCAATGATCTTTGGTCCCGTATGCAAAGACGATGTGTGGAGACGAAGATACAATAACGAGCTGTATGAGCTGTACCGCGACATGGGCATAGCCAGAAGAGTAGGCATCGCGAGGCTACGATGGTTGGGCCATGGAGAGCGGATGACCCAAACGCTGCGGCTCGTCGGGTTTTCTTAGGTGGCGGAATCAAGTGGAAGAACCGACTTAGATTGCAAAACTATAAAGAGCTTGCCCTAAATCGAAGTCGTCTCTTTATAGAATGATGTTGGTTGAGGCCCAGGTTCACCCCGAACTATAATGCCCACCTAAGTATGTGAGTAAGTAAGGTGTTCTTGAACAGAGAGAAGTTCCTCCTCAATAAATTTAGCCGTTTATCATTACTGCTTCATATGAGGGGGAGGAATTATTTTCCTTTCTTGATATTTTCTATCGGCTTGTTGGGCTATCCACAGTTTACCGGATGCTGGCCTCGAAGTATTGCTGAATAAATATTCCTTTAGTTGATACTTACAACATGTTACGAATCCTCAAGACCATTTGTTCTATAATAAGAGGACATTGTTGGAACAAATCGCAATGGAGATTTGACCAAATTCCGTTCGATACAATGATTCCAAGACTAAAAATAACTCTCAATCACGGTTAACTTTCCCTCATTACCTTCAGAACTACTTCACTCAAGAATTTGAGTCGAAAAACATTGTTATCGGAAATTAGCACATGGTTCTCGAATCGATGAATGGTGGCATAAGACAAGCATCGTTGGTCACATATACTTCCGTCTTCCAACTAGATGTGTATGCAACTCCAAAGACTATTTGTAGCTACATATATATTAGCCAAGCAGTGCAGGCTCTGTTTCATTTTCTAACTACTTTGAAAGTAATATGGAAGCCGAAATGGAAGATCTATCTGAATGCTGTCTGAAGCCATAATTCATAAAGACTTGGTAGAATTATAGGCCATTACGGCATAGCTGGAAAGAAAATTGTCAGTGAACTTGCTAGGCAAAAACCTGAAAAAGCTTTCTCAAGACCTGAACCGATCGATGCTTGGTCTGCCAGGGTCTTCAGTAAGAGTTTCCATCATCGATTAGAAGAGAGATGTCTATGAGACTTGAATGTGTTCTTTCTTTCTTGACTTTGCTTCTAAATTCCAGACATTTAGCCTTGGCGTAAGGAACTGCGTCGTCGTTAGTTAAAAGAAGGAAATTACAGCATTGGTCTAAGGACATTTCCTTGTGGAACACCAGCTTAAATTTGCTTGAGTTTGCCATATCATACCGTTAGAGTTAATGATTAGCATGTTTGAAAATTGAACCCTGTTTGATCTCCACAGGCCAACACGCTTACACAAACGGTGAATCAGTGGAAACAGAACTGCATTCGCTGACATGCACCACTGAGTATTCCTTCCACTATAAAGAGTATACTTTAGTCACCTTCTTATACGTAGAAGGTGCTTTTAACAATGTCGGAAACTCAGCAATTATGAGTGGTTTTAATAAATTAAACATAGAAGACCCTCATGAAAAACATGATTGGTTTAATGCTGTGTAGCAGAATCATCAAGTCGAAAATGGGTAACTACGAAGCTAGTAGAACAACAACTCTACAATTAGGAGTACTCTCCCCTTATCTCTGGAACTTGGTTGTCAGCGAACTACTAAACGATCTAGGATTTGTCGGAAACGGCTATAAATAAACTCAATCACTGGGCTGAAGTTCGAGGACTGAATATCAACTCCCTTAAAATGGGGCTTGTTCTCTACACGAAAAAATACAAAATCCCGGATTTAAGACCCCCTGTCCTTAATGGCGTAGCTCTCACCCTAGTTGATCAGGCTAAATAACTAGGCGTAATGTTTTACAAAAGAGTAAATAAAACAAATGTTGCACTTTTCTCATGTAAGAAGGCTACTGTGCAACAAATGGGGTTTCTCCCCCAATATTGCTATTCATATCGGTCATAAGACCTATACTTACGTATAGGGTAGTAACATGGTGGACCGCACTTGACAAACAGGTAAACTACATATAACAAACTTGTCAAAATTCAGCGAACGAGAAATATGTGCATGCAGAAATATGGACAACTCCCTCGGATGTCCTAGACATACTACTAAACCATACACCCTATCCCTTATACATTTTAGACAAACAGTCAGTTGCGAACTCAGTTACTCGACTAAAAGCTAATTCACAGTTGACCAACAATCAAATTGTTCATACTCATATTTTAAACAACTTAAGATTCATCCCTGATCGATTAGACTACGCAACTTTTAAGTTGGTGTTTGATAACAATTTCCAGTTAATGAAGCCTTACACTTCTACACTGACGGATCTTAAATCTGTGATAGTTTAGGAAGTGGAATTTTCTCGAAAGAGCTGAACTGACGACTGTAGTGTGTTCCAAGCGAAGATTCTGGTGATAAAAGGAATCCTTTCTTGGTTCAGAGTAAACGTTGTATCCTCCACGGATATTCGCATCTTCTCGGACAGTCAGGCTGCTCTCAAAGCTCTTTCTTCTGCCCCTACAAAATATATATCTAGCATGATTTTCGTCCTTAAAACACAGTCAGTTTTGTCCATAGCCTTTTTTGACATCAAAGACTTCGGTTAGTAATCTTTCGATCTTGAAATAGCACCGTGCTTCTAATAAGTGATCATTTAAATTTGTGCTAGTTTATTCATGACATGTGGCCTGGAAATCGGTCAAAGATGTCTATCTTAAAGCAGTACTCATTTTAGAATGATTTTCGTCCTGAGATAACTCATGACAGTCAGCCTTGTCGAAAGCCTTGTTTGACATCGAAGGCTTTAACAAGCATTATTTTGATCACGAAGTAGCAATGTGTTTCTAATAACTGATCATTCAAATTACGACAAGTTTTGCTGGGATATGTGACCTGGAAATCGATAAAATGAAATGGTAGGTATCGATGCACCTGAAGTATTTCATTATTTTCAAAATCTAAAATTTGATGTTTGTGCAGAGATGAGAAACCTTCATTTGTATAGTAACGAGATCGTGTTCAAATAACTTGTAGATTTTTTTATATTCTTAAGGTTTTGCTAATGCGGATGGAAAGTAACGCATCATTCTGATACACTTCCCGTATTGCGTGTACTAAAAAAGGAGGTACATTCCGGACCCAAGTTCATCTGAATGAATTTGTTGGTACATCCTGCCGCTAGCCTTTTTTCCAACTATAGCGTATGTTGCTGCAGTCTGGAATCTTTCCGTCATATCTGTAATTTCTTCATCAATTCTACTTGGGTCTTTACAAACGTCCTTTGAGCGTCGTCCTTTTTTAATCATACTTTTCCACTAATTTCTCTAGATCAAGAGGTTAGTATCCTGAATCGTTTATTGAAAGGTAACTTGATTTTCTAGAATATTCGATGTTTTTTTCGTATTCTTCTTTTCTAACTATTAAAAACTCTTTCTCTAATCATAAAAGTTCACCCGTAACTTCATTTCTAAAAGTGCGTCCAGACTAAGCCGAACGACATCAACGACATCGGCAATACCGAATGAGTGATGAAGTCCCGATCGGTCTACTTTCTATAACCAAAAGCCGACCCAAATGAATAGATTGCCGGTCGGCATTGTGCGGACGGACCCTTACAGCGTTATTGAAAACCCTAATCACCGCCTCACATTTTCAATGGTATCTCTTTGTTCTTTCGGATGCTAGGGAAATTCAAGAGTGCGACTTTTATCCCTGTTCTCTTAGTAAAAAACAGGTAGAACTGTTGGAAGCCATATGATAGTAAGTTGTCTAATAATAATTAAGGAACATTTAAAAGGATTAGTGAGCATAAATCACGAAGATCCGTCAATTTCTAAGAACTGAAAAGTAATTAGTGAGGTTTTTCTAATACCCATTTTGACCCGTGCTGTTGGCAAAAGTGTAATCGGGAAGTCTTTTTCAGCTTCAAGCAACAGAACCATTTCAAAGTCATAGAAGAGTGAACGTGTGTGGAGACATTTTTCGATAGTCTGTCTTTACTTTTAACACCTCAGCAAACATTTCAATCGAGAGTAATTTTGTGCAGTTTCCGAAAACTAGTTCGTTGTTCAAAGTAAATAAAACAAAATTTAAAAGATGGCCTGTAATTGCAATTGGGAATCAAGTATTTTAGCACTCAAGGATGTTGTCGTAAAATTAAGTGAAATGGTGGCAATGAATCAAAGAGAAGTTACAAATACTAAAACTGATCTAAGGACGCTAGAGGCGAAGTATGAGAAAGGAAAAGAAGAGATTCAAAGTATTAAAGTTGATGTAAGTAAACTACAGGAAACATTAATCGAATGGGAGGAAGACTTTGAGAATTTACGGATGAGTGCAGTGCCATTTAGTGAGCTACAAAATGTCAAATCTGATTTATGGAAAAAAATTGATGTGAATTCTAGTGAGCTTCAAAACGTCAAATTTGATCTTAAAAAACTGGAGAAAAAATGTGATGAAAGGCAGGGAACTACAAAGTCTTTTCGAAAACAAATGAGAAGTATTGAAGAACATCTGAGGAAATTAGATGAAAATTGTGACAACAGCAACAAGAATTTCGATTCTTTCGAAGCCGATCTAACAGCCCAACAAAGAGAATCTAATGAAAGAACTAAGGATTCTCAGTTTTTTCCTACGAGTGTAGCGATCTCGAAAGAGGGAAAAAATACCAAACCAGATCTACCGAAGAAACAAGAGGAAAAATGTGACGAAAGACCAGAAGATTCTCAGACTCGGAATATTCCTACAACTCAAGTCAACTCGATTGAAGAAATGATTACCGAAATGTCTGCAACAATCGAAACTACAGTGAAAGATGCCAATGAAAAATCGAAATCTTCCAAGGACCAAATATACATACCGCCGAACTTTGGCCATGAAGAAACTGTATTGATACATTCAATATTACAAATATACCCGGAAGATTTCTTCCTTTTCCATCCATTTTGTTTAGACTTCAAGGTTATGAAAACACCCGAGGACGTCACCACCAACGGTTGGCCAATCGAAGCGTTAGGCAAATGGAGGTATGCTTCTTTTAAAGAATATTTGAAAGATTTATTTCTAAATTATGCCAATATAATGGACTTTTATGAAAAATCTAAGAGGTTTGACTATTACACAAGAAAAACAAAAAATATCAAATAAAAAATAGATATTTTCCATATTGACAATGTGATGTTTTATTATAATAAATTGATTTACAGACGTAACTATCTTCTATTCTCACTAAAATTAACTTCATCTGTCATAGAACGGAGCTTGATCGTAACTGCAACGATTTGAAAACTACTGCCAAAGTCTTCAAAATGTCTTAGAGTTTGTCGGACCTAACAACAAAGAAAAAACTGTAATTATTACTTGAATAGATCCGGTCTTACTACAATCCAGACAGGTATTATTCGTTAGTAGAGCTAGTCCTAGAATCCCTAAAATTGACGGTTCTTCTAGCCCCTTTCAAGGCATCACAACAGAAAAAGGCTTGTTTTACAACCAAGTCACTAAGTAATGATTTGTTATTTTAAGATTTGAGTGTGGGGTAGACCACGGGTGGATCACTAGTGTGAAGCAGATAAGTAAGAGAAGATAATTTTTTTTTTATAAATATTGAGTTTAGCTTCGGCTGGGTGGCACGTAGCACCGTCCTGTTGAAACTAAATGTTGCAAATATCCTCCTCTTCAATTTTTGTGAACAAAAATTCGTTCAACATGGCCCGATACCGATTCACGTTGCTTTTGAATTTTTGTGAATCATACTGTAGATGAAAACAGAGGCAGATAGACCATTCCACATTCGGATGGTGCGACTTAAATATGAATCTTTATAATTGAAGGTACGTCCGTAGTTGGGCTCAAGGTAAAACTGATGAGCATTCCTAGTGAGGCGGATGTAGCGGCTGAATTGTTTTAAGGGGTACTGACTGCTTTTCGGTGTTACGGATGCAGTTACCATTCTGAGAAAATTGCAGTAGAGGATATTCAGCTTTAATGAAAGATGACAACATTTCAAAGCATTGAATTCTACTCGGTTCTTAGAACCCCATGTAACAATGTTATCAAGGTCGTACGCAATTGTTCCAGTTCCGCATCCGAAGAGCAGCGACGTGAACTTGAAAACAAAAGCTGAGAGTTGAGTCGTCAGCAACAGAATTGAGAGGATTCAAAGTTTCAGATAAGGCATCATTATTGAAAATAAGGAAGAGAGTCGGAGAAAAGACGGAGCCCTGGGGCACATTCGCATTTAAAAAGTGGATATCAGACTCGAAACCATTCAATACAAATTGTATCGAGCGCTCGGAAAGGTAATTTCTAATCCAACGAAGAAGAGACTCGTCGACACCAAAAGCAAGCATTTTCGACCAAGCGTAATGATATTCCTTCCTCCTTAACGGTGTAAAGATTGGTTCCACTTATCGGTTAGATATGCCGTACTGTCGGTCATTAAGAAGCTTTCGTTCTTCAAGATATTTCATAAGTTGACGGTTAATTAACGTTTCCATGATCTAAGAAAGACATAATTGGACGGTTATTGGAAAGGGATAATGATTCGCCTTTCTAGAGACCGCCTGGTTAAATGCAGTTTTCCACTTGCTTGGAAAGAGTTAAAAAAAATAGGAAAGTTAGAAAAGCTTACGCAGTGTTTTTGCCAGCGTAGAAGAACACCTCTTCAAAATAATGGCGGGGATACCCTCTGGACCAGCCGAATTATGTATATTGAAATTTTTGAGGATTCTCACAACCGAACGAGTTTGAAAAAATATCACAGAATTAACATTCTCAAGCTTAGGCGGATCCATTATGCTGTTAAAATGTGTCGAGTTATCAGCAAATTGAGCTGCTAGCAAATTGACTTTGTCGATGCAGCTGACATGCTGAGAGTCAATGAAGACGAGCGTTGGGACCAAAGACGTGGTGGAGTTCTTAATGTTCTCAAAAAAGGACCAAAAGTTTTTGCTTCCTTTTGGGCACAACAGTGTTTTTTGCCTTACTTTTTGCCTTTTCTCGATTAGCCGTTCGGAATCGGCAAAAAAATTGTAGGTCCCCTCCATGCCCCCACAAGATGTGGTTTCGAGAAATGCGCTAGGGCTTGGGGCTCTGCGCTCTGTTGCGCCACACTATTTAAATTTAATTTTTGATCATGCAAGAACTTTGCCTTTTGTGTATGAGCATTACAAATATTTTTAGCCCGTTTGAACTTGCGATTGTGTGCTAATTACAATATCAAAATCTTAAGACTGAGTAAACGGCTTAAGTGTTAGCTCTACATTGGTGGTATAGAGCTGCCAACTACACATTAATTGGGAAAATGGAATAAAATCACATAAAATATTGAAAGAAATTTAGGAAAGTATTGTAAAGGCTTAAAGCGAAAATTCGAAAATTTTTTTGCAGTTGCTAATACATATTTCGAACGCTGAAAATTTTATCAAAATCGTTAGAGAGGTTTTCTATTTTCAATTTTTTTTAATGAGTTTTTTAAAAATTAAGTATACAAGTCTTATGATCTTTGACAAAAAATTTGATAAAATCAAAGACACCGCTTAGGAAGTATTCAAAGAAATCAAATTTTTTTTAAAAAACAGATTTTAAAAATCAATTTTTTCCAAATATTATATTTATATAAAATTTTTAAACAATCTAGAACTTCTCAAATAAAGGGTCCGCCAAATAACTTTTTTATTTGAAAGTACAATCCTTCCGGTTAATAATGGAAAATAATTTCATTCAAACGGCTGTCCGGTTGGCCATGCAGTAGCCTACACACTCGGTCCAATTTTTAAGCACATTATCGATTGTCTTTAAAGGGTCAATTGTCTCTGGCTTGTCGGTTTAACACTTATCTTTTACGGCACCCCACAAATAATAGTCCAACGGTGTCAAATCGCAGGTCCGAGGTGGCCAAATGACATCAGCTCTGCGGCTGATAATGCGATCTTCAAAAACAGGGCGCAAAACATCGAGTGCAGCTTCGGCTGTGTGGCACATAGCGCCGTCCTGTTAAAACCGAATGCTGCCAATATCCTCTTCCTCAATTTTTGTGAACAAAAATTCATTCAACATGGCCCGATAACGATCGCCATTGACTGTAACTGCGCCACTCCTTGCTCATTTTCGAAGAAAAATGGCACAATTATTCCTCTGGACCAAAAACCGCACCAAACAGTGACTCGTTTTAGGTGTATCGGTTTTTCAATGTATGCGTGCGGTTTTCTGTGCCCCAAATGCGACAATTTTGCTTGTTTACATACCCGCCAAGATCAAAATGAGCTTCATCTGAAAAGATCATTTTTTTGGTAAAATCGGCATCTTTTCTAAGTCGATCGCAGGCCCTTTTAGCAAAGCGAAAACGCATTGGATGGTCAGTTGGCTTCAACTCCTAAACCAATTGAACTTTGTATGGCGTTATACCAAGGTCTTTATGTAAAATTCGTCTTAATGATGTCTCCGAAATGTTCAATTGTTGAGAACGACGATGAATTGATGTTGACAGCGCTTCACGCACACTTTCTGCCGCAGCAGCAAAATTCTCGGGTGTACGCATTGTTTTTGGCTTTTCACGCTTTGGTTTATCGATGAGGACGCCAGTTTTTTTTTCAGTTTTTTCACAAGATAACGAACATATGGAGCTGACGGTGGTTCTCAATTTTCAATTTTCGCACATATTCTTCAACATTACCATGATTTTCAAAGTAATGTCGCAATATTTCCCAGCGTTGTTCAAGCGTATAAAGTACACAACCATATTCGTTCAGCGGAAGGATAAAACTAATTATCTGTCAAATCAGACATGAGCTAAGTGTTACCATTCACGAAAAAAGCACAAGTTGAAAAAAAGAAAACGTTAGATGGCGGATCCTTTATAAAATATCCTCCAAATCGTTTTCGCCGTTAACGAGGAAGTCGGTTCAAAAGGACGGTACTATGTGGGGTACCGTTTTTAGACTTTTTCTAATTTTTTTACATCAAAAGAAAGGCAATTTATAAATTAACTCACATAAAATTCTATCGAAATTGTTAGAGCCGTTTTCGAGAAAAATAAGTGTTATCATATAGGTTGTACGGCAGGTACTTTTATTTCAAGACCTAGAGACCCAATTCCAAATACGCCTTTGTAGGATGCCCCATAAATAAATAAATAAATAAATAGGGTGGCGCAACAGAGCGAGGAGCTCCTGGGCCTAGCGCATTTCTCACAACCATGCCTTGTGAGGGAATGGAAGCACAATTACAATTTTCTGCCGGTTCCGTTCGGCTAATTGAGAAAGCGCTTTTCGTGGCAATGAATACTAACGGAGGACTTGCCAATTCCTCGCGAAAGGCGATACCCGTTTAAAAAACATTTATGGCTGCCCCATAGATCCTTACTGCAAGTTTTGAGGAAAACCGGTCAAGCGGCTAAGGCTGTAGATCCATATACGGAAAGGTAGGCAGACAGAATTGCAGGACCCACTTTTTCGTATTCCCTATCATCGGTTTGTCATGTTCGATTGTTATTCGAACAATTTTTTTTCTGCACGATTGCAAAACTTGTCTTTAAGTATTTATAATCGCAAGTAAAAACCACATCACTACTCAAAAATCAAATTCCCACAATGCAAAAAGAAATTCTTCTAAATCGAAAGTCGAGTGAATGAAAGAAAAATATATTCAGCTATGTTAAGTGTTAAGATCGGTCCAGTATTACGATTTTACGGATCCTGATTGTGGGACTTTTTTAGCTGAAAACGCATTGTACACCCATAAACGAACTTTGTTTAGAGAGTACTAGCTGACCCGCCCGGCGTAGCTCAGGCCCTACGTTTATCAAATTGAAAGTTGAGTAAAGTAGCTTCAAAGTTTCCATTTTTTTTTTGTTGATTTACGTGTATTTTATATGGACTAATGTAACATTCAGGAGAAATGCCATAACTCGGTAACGGGTCGATCGATTTAAGATTTTTTTTTATAAAAACCATCTGCCAACATCCCCTAAGCTACCACAAAATTTAGTTTGGAGCCGTTCTCAAGTGATGCGATCACAACCAACCGTACACTTCTTTTTATAAATTAAGATTTTTTAAATTTTTTGGTACAATTTATTTTCTTAATATCTCTCATTAAAAATCGTTGTGACTTTTGGTGTCTTGGCGGAGTCTTGCTGTGTTAATCAATAATTCCTAGAACAAAGCACAATTTTTCTATTTTACAACCATTTTGAAAAATTGTCCAATATTCAATTATTGTTAACAGAGACTGACTGAGATTATTTACAACGAAAATACATATCCAAAGATGGCAGCAAAACGGTTAACAACACTTCAACACTTCAACACTTTTGAAACAAAACTCAAGGTCTCATTGACTCTAATGAGATCTTGTCTGAGCAGACAACACCGTACGATAACCATCACATCATCAAGTTTATAGTCTTCCTAAACAAGAAGTTCAGCAATTGCCGTGATAGGAAGTTTATCCATTAACTCCTTTCAAATCAACGTTGCTTGTTGCTTACAAGGTCGAATTTCCTTTCTTGTGAGAGTATTTTGTCTCCCCATCACCACTGTCACTCAATCAAGATGCATTGCCAAATGCATCAAAATTCAAACTGGTTGCAATCATCAAACAAGACTCAATTTCTAATTGAATCTGGTTTAAAAGTGAATTCTTCGGAGAAAATTGACAAGAGTTGTGATTTCCTTTGAGGAATCTTCTCTTCTCAGAAAGTTTGCGGTGAGAAAAGAAAAACTTACCTTGGATTTCGATTTGTGTAGAGACTAGCACAGCTTTGAAGAAATCCTTGGAACTAAAAGGTTATCCTTAGTGTTCTCCAATCGATGTATAATCTTTTGAAACACATTTTCTTTAAATTCAAACAGTTATCCACTTCGCGTAGTAAAAAAGAAAGAGAATATATATTTTCAAAGAAAAACCTCACAGACAATTAACTTTTTTCTTCTATTTTTTTTTTTTTGTTGCACAATGAATTTGATTTATTCGCGCTTTTGTATTAAAAATTTAGATGTTTTTTCACTTTCAACCGATTCACTCCGAGCCGCATGATATGGAATACTGAATTTTCGATTGGATACTCTTTTCTCGAAGCACCTCTCAGACAGGCGACGGACAGACCATGGTAGTAAAATCAGCGATAATAGCCGCCAGCTTGTGACTAGCCAAGTACCAACTTTGGCAATACCACTGCACCGTTACGGTCAGTGGATGGATGTGGATAGCTTGGACGATGACGGTGTTGCGATCGCTTTGGTGGCGCTTTTACAGATAAGACACCTTTCTTTGAGATACTCTGTCTATACACAACCACACACACACATACATTCGAGGGGGAGGGATGGGAGAAAAGCTTTCTTTGATTTTTCTTTGGCCTTTGCAGCGGTTGGTTACCACTGTTTTTGCAGTCTGCAAACCACATGATCATGGAGTTTATAACAATGGTGATGGTTATGGCATATTGAGTGATAGATTACAACATTTCGTTTAAATAACTAACCAAGTATAAAGAAGATTAATTTGTTTTTGAGTGATGCGATGGGATGGAAAAATGTGTGTGCTGTGGGAGGGCGTGTGACCTGACGTAGCAGTAGCGGCAGTGTTGAAGTGAGAAATTTTTATTTTTCTTCTTCTTTGTTTTCGACTAGAAGCACTAAGCTGCATTTTGTTTGAGGCAAAGATACTGGAAAAGGTCTCTACTGCCGCCGCGCCGATGACATGCACCATTTGCTTCTGTTTGGGACGCGATCGGTAACACGTCGGCCACCGCGCCGCGTCGGGGCAATCGTAAGGCAATCTGAAACTTGTGAAACCGATCGACGCGATGATGACGATGGACGTGTTGGATTTGACTATGATCATTAAATTTGAATATTTCGTCTTCTGGATACGTTATGAAGTTTGTGTTGACTTAAATGTGTGAATATGAAGCGTAACCTTGGCGAGATGTAAAAATTGGTTTGTTATGATTTCACTTGGAGAAACGCGGGCATTTTTTTTTTTATTTTTTTTTGGCTGTTGATGGACGTTAAATTAGATGATAGTTGTGGAAGGCAAATGGAATGCAATATGTTTATTCGCTATTCGCTTATGAAATCGCATTTTTGTTGATTTAAAAATAAATGGCAAATGTTCGTGTCGGAGTATGGAGCAATGAAATTATGGAAATATTTATTCGTCGAGTAAGCGAGTTAAGTTCATAGCTACAACCGGAAGACATTCATTTCTATTTGTTTGTTTACAATGATTCTGTCTGTTTTTGACTATTTTTGTGTCAGAATTGCAAAGATTATCACTTAGATGTTTCCGTTGAGAACCCTTTCAGCTGAAATCCAGCTAGTAAGGGTGTATGGTGGTCTCTTCTGCCGGTTTCAAACAACTTTCATCTTCAAATGTTACTCAAAGTTGAAGCAGTACTTCTGAAAGACTTGCCAGTTTCTAGGGAAAAGTCACGAAACAGCGATTAGATATTACTCGTTGGATTCGAACTCCAAACTTCTTCTTTTCATTTCCGGCGTTACGTTAGTAGTGATCTTGAAGCGATCACAACTCTCCCACTTTTCTGCTTCACACTAGTGATCCGCCTGTGGGGTACGCCGCGTTGACCTCAGAAAGCGTCGGCAAGCCTCTCGGTTTTGGATTGTTCCATGACCAGGAGTGTTTTGGCCTGCCTTTTCTTTTTCGTCACGAATTTGTTGAAACGTTGTACGATATTGCCTTTTGGACGGGGTTCTGCGGATCTCTCCTTTGAACATGACAATACCAACTGAGCCGGTCGTGTTGAATTTTGTCCAAGATGGTACTTTTGACATGAAGGCTTCCACGGATCTTAGTACTTCTAATTCGATCAAGCTTTGTTACTCCTGCTGTCATCCGAAGCATCTTCATTTCGGCTGCCGTCAATTTGCTCTCATACTTTTTGTACATTGTCCAACATTGTGAACCGTATGTCAGAGCTGGACGGACAACTGCTGTGTAGAGTCTTCCCTTCAGCTTAGGGGGCATTTTTCGATCACAGAAGATAGCGGAGTTTTCTCGCCACTTCATCCACCTTACGCTTACTCGATGATTGATGTCGTCATCACAAGTTGCTTCACTGTTGATCATAGATCCCAGATATTTAAACTTTTCACACTTGGGAAGCACATTTCCATTCAAATAAATGTCTGGAATAGGCTTGTCTGGATCAGAAAAAGGGCAGCACAGGTATTCAGTCCTTTTAGCGCTAATACGGTACCCATTTCCTTCCAGAACATCAATCCAAAAGTCAAGTGCTCGTTGCAGGGATGTAGGATCCTCGCTTATGATGGCTCCATCGTCAGCAAAGAATAATTGTTGTACTTTATTGTCCGTTACTTTTCCTTCGAGCAAATAATCCAGAACAGCAATAAAGAGCAGTGGACTTAAGACACTTCCCTGATGTACACCTACTGTTATTTGGAATTCTTCGGTGACTCCAGCTGAACATCTCACTTTTGTAACTGCTCCCTCGTAAATGTCCATAATTATTCGCACATAGGCTTCAGGAACTCCTCGGTGTCTGAGGGCCACCCATATCAGATCTCGTGGTTGTCGATCGAATGCTTTTTCGAAGTCAACCAACACAATATGCAAATCCTCTTAAGGCATCTCGGTGTTTTTCCATAATGATCCTTATACTTTGGATTGCGTCTGTAGTTGACTTACCCGCGACAAACCCGCATTGGTCATCAGACAGCCTTATTATTTTCCGCAGTCGGCTATCCAAAACCCGCTCAACGATCTTCATAGTGTGGGACATCAACTTGATCGAACGATAATTGTCACAGCTTCTGGTATCTCCCTTTCCCTTGTACATTGGAAGAAGAAAACTTTCCCTCCATTGATTAGGCAAACTGTCACCTCTTATAAGTTTGGAGATGAGAATCGTGAGCCATCTCAACCCGATGTCTCCCATATTTTTCCAAAACTCATATGGTACCTCGTCTGGCCCAATCGCTTTGCCTTTTTTGGAGTTCTTAACTGCCTCCCTAACTTCTTCTACTGTGACGTCGGATACTTCCGTAAAGTTAGGTGCAGCTGTTGGAAAGTGGCGCCGAGGAAACGGTTCATTTAAAAGATCATCACAATACTGTCGCCACCTGTGAAGAATTTAATTTTTTTTTTATTTAAAAAAAATGTGATAAAAAAAAAAAATTATTTATTCCAAATACAGTCAAACTTCTTTATAACGAACTTCTTTATAACGTAATTCTCTCTATAGCGAATTTCATTTCGTTCCCCTTCCCTTTAAAAAATATCCCATACGAATTAGGTTCTTTATAACGAAGTTCCCTATAACGAAATTCTCTTTGTAAGGAACAAATTTTTTGGCCCAAAAGCAAATTTGTTTCTTTATAACGAAATGTCAATTTTCAAATTTGAAAACACAGTTTACTAAGATTTTTATTCCTAGATTTAATAGGGAACTCCCCGTTTTGGCAAGAATTTTCTAAAAGTTAATGTATGTAATGTATGTATTAGACCGGTTCAAAAAAAGTGACTTTTTTCTTTTTCTCGATGCACATCGATTTTTACCTTCGAGTAGGTGTAAAAACAAGCCTGTTAAAATTTGAGCTCGAAAAATTAATATTTAGAGGTCGCTCATCGCTGATTTCCATTTCCCATACAAATTGTATGGGAAAAAAAACATATAATTTTTGCAATTTTATATTTCGGTCTAGAAGCAAAGTGCCGAGATGAGCGATACATATTCTTATAGAAAATTTGTTGTTCTACAAAAAAAGTTTCTTATCATTTTTCGACAAATTCACTCCTTCAAAAGTTATTCAAGGTTAATGTTCGAACAAAAAATTTTTTTTCTTGATTTCTGACAAAATGTTAAAATTTAACACTTAAAATCATAAAATCATTCGCTTATGACACATATTTTTATAGAAAATTAATTGTTCTACAAAAAAGGTGTTTTATCATTTTTCGACAAATTCACTCCTTCAAAAGTTATTCAAGGTTAAAGTTTAATTTAGAGTAAATTTAAGTTTTTTCTTGATTTCTGAAAAAATTAATTAATTAATTAATTATTTAATTAACCTTGAATAACTTTTGAAGGAGTGAATTTGTCGAAAAATGATAAAACATCTTTTTGGTAGAACAATTAATTTTCTATTAAAATATGTGTCATAAGCGAATGATTTTCCAAAAAAAAAATTATTGCAAAATTCGGTGATGTGGATAAAGCAATGTTCAATCCAATGCATATTTTCATTTTTCTAAATTGGAAGATTTTTTAATAAAACTAAAACCAAAACTGGCCATGTTCAATCAAAAATTGATATGTTCTTAACTAAAAAAAAAAAAATAATAAATTTCAATAAAATGAGTTCTTTTTTGTACCACTGTTTTTTTTTAATATAAAAGAATATGTACTTGCAGTGTTAAAAAAATAGATTTTCTATATAACGAATTTTTTATAAAACTTCTTTATAACGAAGCAATTTTTCGTTCCCTTGAAGGTTCGTTATAAAGAAGTTTGACTGTAACATTAAATTATCGATAAATATAAAATAAATTTTTTTTGACTTTTTCTCCCTGAATTTACCTACGGTCAGGACAATCAAAAAAACCCTAACCCCCCTTAAAAAGCACGGGTGTGTGTCATTTTAACTGCCTGTTTTGTAGGAATTAGTAGTTCGACTCCCAGAAATTTCCGATTGTTTTTCTATGCGTATTGCCATTAATTGGGAGATTATTTCAACTGGAAAGGGAAGTGAGAATGAGTACGGGACGGGTAGCTTGGTGGTGACGGAGTTATTAGGGTCGAATTTCTTTATTCTTTCATTTTGTTGATTTTTTTATGTTCGCTGGCATCAAATCCCTGGCGTCAAATTCCTTCAGTTCTATTCTATTCCTTAACTGCCGATTATCTCTCAGGGAGATGTCAGAGCAGTTTAAAATTCACCTGAGCTGCGGGCCGTTGAACAGAGATATTCCAGGAAACTGCAAAGCAGATGAACTCACTAGGAACGGAACACTTCTGCTCTTCCCACCGAAAGTATGAGAGTATCGGCATAACAATCGCTACATACAAACTCTTGCTCAAGTAAGACTGCAAGACGCATACAAGAAAACTAATCAGAGATGGTCAAGCATCTTAATGTGTAACGCAACGAAAGAAATCTGGCCCAAGCTAGAAATTAAGCGGTTGAACGGTTTGATCTCGCTCAATAGAAATCACATTAGGGTGACAATAGGTGTCATTACATTGTTAATTCTTCTCAGAACACTGTCTTATAAGAAGACATGCCGCAAGGCTAGGAGTTGCTTCAAGCGATTTTTGCAGAAGCTGTATGGATAAGGAGGAGCAGCAGACTATTCCCCACCTTCTCTCTTCATGCCCCACTTTAGCTCACGAACGTAGAATTCATCTAGGTTTGTATTTAATTTTTAATTTAATTTAATTTATTTATTTTAAACATAAGTATAGTAAAACATAATGTTTTTAGATAATACTTAGTATAAGTGGTACAATTTTTGGGTAACATAGAAATTTTGAATAGAAATAAAATAAATTTACAAATAAAACAGAAAAAAAAATTTAATAACTATTTAAAATCAATAAAACAAAAAGAAAAAATGGAAAAAGAAGGATTTAAAGAAAGATTTTAGCACCTTAAATGAATGAAGATATCTCTTTTAAATGTAGCAAAGTTGTTGATTCTTCTCAGATTGGCAGGTAAAGAGTTCCACAGCCCAACAGCGTAAAAAAAATTGTCTTTTGGAAACAGTATACCTATGAGTTGGTACATATTTATTTATTTATTTCAAATGCCTTATGAGACGAAATCTCGTAACAGGCTATATGGTAACATGAAGTTTTTTACAGTAATGTTTATTTTTATAATTAAAAAGTAGGTATTAAAATGTTTGTACAATATAATCTTGGCAAGTACAACTCAAATGAGAAAACAAAAATGGAAAGAAAAAGTAAAATTACGCATAATAACAATGAAAGAATCACAACAATGAGACTCCAAAAAGTACAATATAAAACATTTAGTATTGAACATTATACATATAAAAAGAGAAATAAGCACAAAAGAAAAAAAAATAATTATTGCATTAGACTCATTTAACACTGCTATTATTCTGATTTGTATTTGCTAAGAAGCTTTGTTTTAACCTGGGCTTTAAACTTTATAATATCACTATTTTGTTTGATTTCGTTAGGATATCTATTGCAATACTGAATCGACTGATATAGTGTAGATCTGATTCCGAAATTTGTCGAGTGGGTTGTGGCTTGATGGATGTTGTTTCGACTTCTCACTTGGTGGTTATGATGGCTACTTCCTGAAGATAAATCGGTGTTAGAAAATACTGCTGCATGTACAATTTTGTGAATGTGGAGCACCATGTTCATTTCAGCTTCATCCTTAACCATTAGAATTTGGAGCTGGTTATAAATCCAACGAGTGTTTGTATACCATCCAAATCCGAATAAATTTTTTAATGCCTTATTTTGTGCAACTTGTAGACTTTGAATTAGGCTGTGAACTGCTGTACCCCATACGTTGATTCCATACGTCAGATGACTATGAAAAAGGGCAAAGTACATTTGTGTTTTTATTCTTTCAGGTATGTTTCTACGAATTCGACCAAAAACGCCAGCTAGGGATGAGAGTTTTTTTTTAAAGTTTTGATATGTGGTAATTCCAGTTCAGTGATGAGTCCACCCAAAGTCCCAGATATTTAAACTGACCAACTTGTTCCACAGTTGCGCCTTGGTAGACAATGTTTAGTGGTGTGTTCGATTTGCTGAGGACGATATATTTGGTTTTTTTTGGCATTTACACATAGTTTTTGGGCATTCATCCATTATTGAATCTTATTAAGATCATTATTAATTTGTTCTTCGAGTTGTGTAACAGGTCGTGCAGAATACATAAGACTGATGTCATCTGCAAATAATACTGGATGTCCATTGAGGATCAAGTTTGTAAGGTCTTGGATATATAGACAAAAGAGTGTTGGTCCAAGTACACTACCTTGTGGTACCCCCATCTCAACTGGTTGCATATGGCTTGTACATCCATCCAAACTTATGTACTGATATCGATCTTCTAGGTAAGATTTGAACCAATTAAATGAAAAACCTCTTACTCCTAGAGCAAAAAGCTTTCGTAGCAGGATTTTATGGTTGACGGTGTCGAATGCTTTTGACAAGTCTATGAAAAGAGCGCTGGTAAGGTAACGATTGTCTTTATTGCTTTGAAGGTGTGATATCATGTCTACCAGTGCTGTTTTTGTGTCTGATTTTTTCCGGAAACCATATTGTGTTGTGCTTGACAGTTTATTTCGCTCGATATATTTAAGTAATTGGTTGTTAATAACTTTTTCTATAATCTTCGATAAGATTGGTAAAATTGAGATGGGGCGATAATTGTTGTAGTCTTCAACATTGCCATTCTTAAAGACAGGGATAACTCGGGCTGTCTTCATCATACTTGGAACGTAGCCAACTTTGAAAGATTTGTTGATAAGTGTTGTAATCGGAGCACACAACTCTTCTTTGCACTTCTTAATTATTTCAGTAGAGAGATTATCAACGTCCTTAGCTTTTGATGGCTTCAATTCAGAAATGAAATTTTTGATTACACCAGGTGATGTCGGTTTCATTACAAAACTTTCTAGTTGCCTTTGAACTGGAATGACGATATTTTCAGATGTGCATTTTGAGATGATTTCCTTGCCTATGCTAGAGAAGAATTTGTTTAGTTCATTGATTTTATCAAGTTTTTCTCTCCCTGAGCAATTGGTCAGCAATGGACAATACGTATTCTTTTTGGACTTATTATACAGTAAACTATTTATATTCTCCCAGGTTTTCCTGTTGTCAGTTAATGATTTTTCGAATTGATTCCCAAAATAATCTTTCTTTGTTTGTCGCTTTTTAAATGTCACTTGGTTTCTGAGATATTTGTACTGTCGCTCAATAAAAAGAATATTTGGATCCTTACACAATTTGCTAAACCATTTGTCTTTCTCTTTAATCAAGGATAACAATTCGTTACTTATCCATTCGCTGCAGTCAGATTTTGGTTTCTTTGTTTTTACTTTTATAGATGTGCTTTTGATGTAAGTATATATTTTGCTAATTAAGGTTGTGTACATGTCTTCACATGGTTCATTTGCATCTAACATAATTGGATTTTCCTTAAGTTTCTGCTTTAGTTTATTAGGATTTGTAACATAATCTTTTGGACACAGTATACCTATGAGTTGGTACATAATAAGTATTCTACTTCTCTGCGAGTGTGCAAAAACTATTTTATCGTAAAGGTAGTCCGGAGTCTTTGTCTGTATTAAATTAAAAAGGAACAATAACACCTTGCTGTCTAAGTAATTTTGAAAAGACATGTTGAAGATACCATTTGCATACTGTGTGACATGGTCAAACCTGCGAAGACTGTGTACAAAACGTGCTATGCTGTTAAAAGCAACTCGGAGTTTTCGGTGACTATTGCTATCTACTATGCTATCTACGTTACAGAAAATTACACTTCCATACAGCATGATGGGAAGGATTAAGGTTTTAGCCGAAATGGTTTTAGTTTTAATGGGAAGACAGTTCCCTCAGGAACTGAGAACTCTAAGTGCACCATACGTTTTGCCAACGGCGCAAGAAATATGATCCTCCCAAGTTAAAGTTTGGTTGAAAATGATGATTAAGTTTTTAACTGTTCTCATATAAGGAAGAATGGAAGAACCAAGTTCTACCTCTGGGAAGCAGGTCGTATCTATAGCATTTTTGCTAATGACAATGGCTTGACTTTTCCTCGGGTTTAATCGCAGTTTATTGTTCACAGCCCATTGAAATACTTTGCTCAGGTCAGAGTTTAACCGGACGGTAGCGTCATCAATCATTCCGATTCGGTAGCTGTAGTACAGTTGGACATCATCTGCGTACATAAGCGCCTTACAAGACCTGAGAACATTAGGAAGGTCGTTTATAAATAACGAAAATAGTAGGGGCCCCAGAATAGAACCCTGTGGAACACCGGCGTTAGTGTACAAAAAATCGGAAAGCTTATTTTTGATCGACACAGCTTGAGTTCTTCCTTGCAAATATTTTTGAATAAGAGCAACCGCGGTTCTTTCAAAACGAAAATTCAAATTCAGTTTTCTCAGGAGAATCTCATGGGACACAGTGTCGAATGCCTTTGAGAAGTCAAGCATTACTAAGGTCGAAACATTTTCATTGTTAATTTCTTGACGAATATCATCCACTAATTTTAAAAGTGCGGTCTGACAACTGTGCTTTAGTCTGAAGCCCGCTTGAATTGAAGATAAAAGCTTGTGCTCCGTTAAAAACATGGAAATCTGTTGAGACGTTATTTTCTCAAAAGCCTTCGAGATAAAAGGCAAAATTGAAATTGGCCGATATTCCACGGGGTTTGAAGTTGAGTTTTTGGAAATAGGGATAATTTTGGCAATTTTCCAAATAGAAGGGTAAGAAGAGGTGGTTAACATGAAACTGAATATATGTGTAAGGAAGGGCAAAACTTGGGGTAAGATAAGCTTTAAAAACTTTGGATGAACTTCGTCCAAACCTATTGCCTTCGATTTAATTGCAAGGACTGCCTTTAATACTTCGAAGTCGGTAATGCATCGAAAATTAAATCCATTTGAATGTTCTCTAACAAAATTAAAGTGGGAAGAAGTACTGTTTTGATCAGTTGAATTTTGAGAAGAAGAACTAGCAAACAATTTATTTAATTCATTGGGGTCACATTCAATGTTACAGTTGCTAGGCTTATTATTTCTACCTAAGCTTTTGACATTACGCCATAATTGGTTTGATGACATACCAATAAACTTAGACTTAAAATAATTGCATTTTGACTTCTTTATTTACAATATTTCGAAATCTAAAACGTTTCCATCTCTTGAAAAGAGCGTTTCGCTTTGAGATCAGTTGCTCGATCCTGTAATTAAACCATCCACATCGATAGGAATGTTAGATCGATTGATTTAAGGTCACGGTATTGTATTGTTTCTGATTCAACAGATTGACAAATATTTTGGTCATAGAAAGCAATTATTAAGTCGTCACTTGAGAAGCCAGATGCATTTAACTAATTATAAAAGTTACCCTTACTGAGTTGGTTTACGAGCATAAAGTCTATTAGCGTAGAACTAGTCTGCGTAAAGTGGGTAGCAACAGAGTCGTTAACTGGGAAAAGATTTAAAGAAGTTAAACTCTTAGAAAAGTTAATAACGTTATTAATTAGTTTGTCAAGAAAATTTGTGTTGAAGTCACCGGCTATTACAATATGTCGATAGAATGGACTAATTTCCGCAAGAACATTCGTCAAACAACTCGAATCGTATACATCTGGAGGTTTATACATGACGCCCATTAGACATTTTTCTGCATCAAATACGGATTCGATGAAAATGAACTCCAACCCATTTCCATCCGATTTCCTTACTAATCTAGCGTTCAATTTTTTCATAACAAATATGGCACACCCCCTCCTCTGCCATTACGATCAGACCTGAAAATATCATAGTTGGTCATTCCAAAAATACTGCTGCTTATTTCTGGCCTCAACCAAGTCTCTGATACGCAGATAACATCCACAACATCCTGTTCAAAAGTAAGCTTGAATTCATCCAAATGTTTTCGCAAGCTTTGTGCGTTTATGTGACTGACAGAAATACCTTCATACCTACTACGAAAAATTTTAAGCATTGCGTTAGTAGAATTAAATCGCGAATCACGCCTTGACTGTGGAACCCTACTGTTACCCATTGGTCTTGTATTCATGTGTGACTTGAAAAAATTGATAATGATATCGCCGCAAAAAGAGAGAGAGTAAACAACCTGATGCCGCTAGAAACAATTTCGTTGAAAGTGCTAAAACCAATATAAGTTTTTCAAAAATTAAGAGCATGAAAGTTGAAATTATAATAAAATTAGAAGTTAAACAAAGAATAGAAAAAAAAAATAAGATTTAAATAAAGTTTTAGAAATTTAGCATTTAGAAGTTAGAGTTAAAAATAAACTAGGATGGCAACTCCTCCTGAGTATAGTTTTGTGGTGAAATGTCATTTTCATTTATGCTATGCTGCTTTAGCCGCTTATCGTGGTGAGTTTCATCGGGTATGCGCTGGTTTAATAAAGTGTCAAGATGACCAAGAGATTGAACGTTGACAGCTTTGGAAGTTTTGTTTACTTTTATGCACACCAGCCCATGTGAAGTGAAAACAGAAAAAAATCTTTTTTGACGTCTAAGATTAGTTGCATGCCGCATTATAATTCTGTTTTCTTTCGTTAGACTTTCGTGTAAGTAAATCGGTGCATTGGAATCGGTTTCGTAAATGTCTTTAATCACTAATTGTCGCGAGTTTAATTTACGAAAGTTTGATATGGCCTTCATTACAGAGTATTTATCATGTGAGGAAAAAAACTTAATTATGATGGTTGAGTCTTGCATTGGCTTAGCTCGAAAAATTTTGCAAATTTGTGGTGGCTTTATGTTGAGTGAGTGACAAAGGAAATTGAAAGTGTTTTTTAAATTTTCATCCGCGATAAAAGGTATGCCAATTAGTATCGCATCGCATTCTAAATTTTTGATGTTGATATTGTCCATCTGCATCTTAAGAGACTTAATTTCGTCGGTTATATCTTTGTTATTATGCGAGATGTTCGTAGATGATTGTAATTGGCGTTTTATCTTGGTAAGTTCATCATTGATCCCATCAATGTTTGTATTTAAGCTTTCCAACGTCGTGACGCGCTCATCAAGTTGGTGGACTTTGGTTAGAATTGTTTTTAGTTTTTTCGTAAAAACGTTTTCTACAGATTCTTCTTGCTTATTAAATTTTTTTCGATGGTACTTAATCTATTTAATATAGACTTACATTGTAAATCCATTGCTTTTGTCATACATTTGTTGCTGTTGCCGGTTGATGTTGTTTCCCGATTTGTTGCAATTGAGGATACTGATGAACTTTGTTGTGCTACAGGTGCTGTTGCAGCTGATGATCTTACAGTTGAGGCTTCTTACCACTGCCCTTAACCATTCACTGCAGAAATCCTGTCCTCTTATAAAAATAAGAGGAAAACAGAAACCACTGTGGTGGAGCTCGGGGCTAGAACCGCTCAGGAAGGAATGTAGAAAACTTTTCAACCGAGCTAAACAATCTAAAACTTTAATAGACTGGGACTCCTACAAGGAATCCCTCAAAACTTATAAATATCAACTGAGGAAAAATAAAAGAACTTCCTGGAGAAACTTCTGTGGAAAAATAGAAGATACTTCAGAAGCTTCTAGACTAAGAAAAAATCCTTTCAAAAATTCCGACCATGCCTAGCCGTCTCAAAACAGCTGACGGCTGGACAGAATCCTGCGAAGAAACGCTCAATTTGCTTCTGGACACTCACTTTCCAGGAAGCTCTAAGAACTTATGCAACTATGATTCCACAGAACCAGGTAGCATAATAACAAACATCCCCGATCTGATTACAAGGGAAAAACTAGTTTGGGCCATTGACAGCTTTGACCCATACAAATCCCCTAGACCTGATGGTATAATTCCAGCCGAACTTCAAAAGGCCGCGGATATTATTATCCCTGTCCTTGAAGTAATTCTTATCGGCTGTACCACCTTGAACTATATCCCCACACAGTGGAGAGAGGTCAAGGTTGTGTTTATACCTAAGGCTGGGAAATCATCCCACGTAAATCCGAAAGATCTCCAACCAATAAGTCTATCATCTTTCCTTCTTAAAACCTTAGAAAGACTGATTGATATCCACTTGCGTATAGCTATAGATCCAAAATTGTTATCTACAGCACAACACGCCTACTGTAAGGGAAAATCTGTAGAAACGGCCTTACACACCTTGGTTCGTACTATAGAATATTCCCTCCATCACAAAGAATTCACTGTGGCCGCTTTCCTCGACATAGAGGGCGCCTTCAATAACGTCAGCAACTCTGCAATTACAAAGGCACTGACGAAGCTCAAAGTAGATGGTTCCATAGTGGAGTTGATAAATCTAATGCTAAAAAGCAGGAGAATCTACTCTACTCTAGGAAACTTCTCTGCAAAGAGATCTGTCAGTAGAGGAACACCGCAAGGCGGAGTCCTATCCCCTCTTCTATAGAATATAGTAGTCAATGAACTTCTAGTTGACTTAGAAGCTGAGGGATTCAAAGTGATTGCATATGCAGATGACGTCTCCATTGCGGTGTCCGGCAAACATGCTCACGTCCTTACGGACCTGATGCAGACCGCTCTAAATAAACTTGTAAAATGGGCGGGAAAATGTGATCTAGGGGTCAACCCTCAGAAAACTGAACTCGTTCTCTTCACCAGGAAATATAAAATTCCTCAACTAATAACTCCATCAATAAATGGAATCTCACTTGTACTTTCAAACGAAGCCAAATATCTAGGTATAATCCTAGACAAAAAGCTAAATTGGAAAGCCAATATACAGGAAAGAATCAGGAAATCCACCGTGGCCTTATTTTCCTGCAAAAAAGCCATTGGTAACAAATGGGGTTTCTCCCCCCAAATCACCCACTGGCTCTACACCGCGGTCATCAGACCAATACTCACATACGGAGTAGTGGTATGGTGGACCGCTCTTGATAAAAGGACCTACTGCGACAATTTAAGCAAGGTCCAACGAACAGCCTGTCTGTGTATAAGCGGTGCACTGAGATCAACACCCTCAGCTGCACTAAATACACTCCTTAACCTCACACCACTAGATATCTTCAGCAAACAAATGGCCGCCAGTGCAGCCTCTCGTATGAGAGCTATCTCCCAATGGACCGATAACAACATCGGTCACGTTGCAATCCTGAATTTATTCGGATCAATCCCCTGTCACTCCGACTACACCATCCCCCAATTGGTTTTTGATAATAAGTTCCAAGTCACAATCCCACCGAGAGCGACCTGGGACGACGAAGAATTTTTGAAAGATGATTCAATTCATTTCTATACAGATGGTTCAAAAACCGAAGAAGGGGTAGGCTGTGGGGTGTACTCAAACCGACTTAACGTAAGTCTCTCGTTCCGCCTTCCAAACCATTGTAGCGTGTTCCAAGCGTTAGTTAGAGCTATTTTCAATTTGATTTAAATTTTTTACAGATTTAAAAGTTTAATTTCACTGGAACTGAAACCAAAATACCACAATTTTCTTATTTAAAACGATAGTCTGTTTATTGAGCCTTCCAATGGCAAGTGTTTATGGGTTATTTTTAAAACTTGGCGCGTTTAATAATTATTTGAACTACAGCACTTTAAAGCACGTCTGCTCACCAACACATTACTCTTGATCTCGACAAGAGTTCTTTGATGACCTAAGTGATCTTATTCACGTCGACGACGTGTCACGTGTGTCTCTCGAGCTCGAAATTGTTCCATTTGGATAGGGATACATTAGATCCACCATTGGCCCAAGTGTGTTAGCCGAGCTAACAGCCACTTTAACCTAACCTAATCTAACCTATCTGCTTCACACTAGTGATCCACCCGTGATCTACGCCACACTCAAACCTTAAAATAACAAATCATTACTTAGTGGCTTGCTTGTAAAACAAGGCTTTTTCTGTTACGATGCCTTCAACGTGGCTAGAAGAACAGTAAATTTTAGGGATTCTAGGACTAGCTCTACTAACGAATAGTACCTGTCTGGATTGTAGTAAGACCGGATCTATTCAAATAATAACTACAGCTTGATCTTTGTTGTTAGGTCCGACAAACTTTAAATCATTTTTTGAGGACTTTGGCAGTAATTTTCTAGTCGTTCAAGCTCCGTTCCATGACTGATGATGTTAATGTTGAAGTAAGAATTGAAGATAGTTACGTTTATATATCCATTTGTAAAAATAAAACATCACAGTGACAATATGGAAAGTAGCTATTTTTTATTTGATATTTTTTGTCAACAGGGTTATTGTTCTGTAATAGTGATAATACTTGGAATTCTTATAATACTCCATTATTGGGCCATAACGTAACAACAATACATTCAAATATTCTTGAAAAGAATCAAATCCTACTTTGAAAAGTGCATCAAACTTAAATGTCATATTATATTCAGCTTCACGAAACCAACTATTGGCGGTCAATATGTCCTCGGGTCTTTTTATAACCTTGAAGTCTAAGCAAAATGGATGGAAAAAGAAGAATTCTTCCGGGTATATTTGTGATATTGAATGTATCAATACAATTTCTTCATGGCCAAAGTTCGACGGTATGTATATTTGGTCCTTGGAGGATTTCGATTTCTCATTGGCATCTTTCACTGTAGTTTGGATTGGTGCATACATTTCATTAATCATTTCTTTAATTGAGTTGACTTGAGTTGTAGGATTATTCTGAGCCTGAGAATCTTCTTGTCTTTCGTCACATTTTTCCTCTTGTTTCTTCGGTAGATCTGCTTCAGTACATCCTCCCTCTTTCGAGATCGCTACACTCGTTGGAAAAAACTGAGAATCTTTAGGTCTTTCATTAGATTCTCTTTGTTGGGCTGTTAGATCAGCTTCGAAAGAATCAAAATTTTTGTTGCTGTTGTCACAATTTTCATCTAATTTCCTCAGATGTACTTCAATATTTCTCATCTGTTTTCGAAAAGACTTTGTAGTTCCCTGCCTTTCATCACATTTTTTCTCCAGTTTTTTAAGATCAAATTTGACGTTTTGAAGCTCACTAGAATTCACATCAATTTTTTTCCATAAATCAGATTTGACATTTTGTAGCTCACTAAAAGGCACTGCACTCATCCGTAAATTCTCAAAGTCTTCCTCCCATTCGATTAATGTTTCCTGTAGTTTACTTACATCAGCTTTAATACTTTGAATCTCTTCTTTTCCTTTCTCATACTTCGCCTCTAGCTTCCTTAGATCAGTTTTAGTATTTGTAACTTCTCTTTGATTCATTGCCACCATTTCACTTAACTTTACGACAACATCCTTGAGTTCTAATAAACTTGATTCCCAATTGCAATTGCATGCCATCTTTTAAATTTTGTTTTATTTACTTTGAACAACGAACTAGTTTTCGAAAACTGCACAAAATTACGGTCGAAATGTTTGCTGAGGTGTTGAAAGTAAAGATAGACTATCGAAAAATGTCTCCACACACGTTCACTCTTCTATGACTTTGAAATGGTTCTGTTGCTTGAAGTTGAAAACGATTTCCCGATTACACTTTTCCTACAACTCAGGTCAAAATTGATATTAGAAAAAACCTCACTAATTTCTTTTCAGATCTTAGAAATCGACGGGTATTCGTAAATTATGCTCACTAATCCTTTTAAATGTTCCTTAATTATTAGACAACTTACTATCATACAGTTCTACCTGTTTTACGCATATTTACTAAGAGAACAGGGATAAAAGTCGCACTCTTGAATAATGGAACAATCAAGCGATTGGAATAATTTTATTATGCATGTTCAAGATACAGTTGACTGTAAATTTGGTAAGAAAAAACTAATCTTAATTAAAAAATTCAATCTTTTAATAGGTAGAGTCAATTATAATGAGCAAAAGAAGATTTTTAAAGAAGTAGAACCAGTAGAAGATTTCGTAAAAAATTTTTCAAGTTTGGAATTTACAACAAATGAATTGGAATTACTCAATAGAGGATTAAATTTTGCATTGCAACCAACAAAAGAAAAAGCTATCCAAAGTGCTTTGATTAACATTGAAACAGCTCTGAAACATTTCAATGATCCTGACGATAAAGTTAGAGTAAGGTCCGAAGCTATAGATAAAATTAATTTTAACGATCTAACGAACATGACTGCTAAAATGAAAAATTTTAGAGGAGCAGCGAAAAGTTTAAAAGAAAAGAAAGCTTCAGTTATTTTCAGTAAAGCTGATAAAAGCAATAATATTGTAATACTAGACAAACAAGAATATATTGCAATAACTGAACAATTTATAAGAACTGGACCTTATGAAGAAGTAATTTTTAATCCTTTACCGGGAATGATAAGGAGAACTAAAGAAGCTATCAAACAAGCAGTTAAAGTTTTTAATGATCCTAATTTATCAAGGAAATTAAATGTTTCAAATCCAATTTTACCTAGATTATATTCTCAGTTAAAATTACATAAACCAGGAAAACAAATAAGACCAATTACATCAACAACTGGATCAATATTATCAAAACTTGAATGTTGGTTATTAGAAAAACTAAATAATCTCCCAATAAAATTTGAAACAGCAGCTATAAAAAATGGAATTGAATTTGCAGAAAAAGTAAAGAACTTAAAAATAGCTAGCAATGAGATTCAAGTTTCATTCGATGTTGTTTCATTATATCCAAATGTTCCAATTGATGAAACTTTAGTTTTTCTGAGAAAATGGCTAGAAAGAAATACACTTAAACCAGAAGAAATAAATGAATTTGTAAAACTTACTAAACTGTGCATGGATGAAAATTGGTTCCAGTTTAATGAAAAGTTTTACAGACAAAAATTTGGTTGCAGTATGGGATCACATATGAGCCCGTTTTTAGCAAATTTATTTATGTCGCATATAGAAACTGAAATGAAAAATCAAGTAAATTTCCCAAGAATTTGGTTAAGATATGTAGATGATATATGGGCGATAATCAAAAAACATGAACTCCGTCAGCTCATTAACAAATTAAATAGAACTAAATACCCATCAATAAAATTTACATATGAAGAAGAAATTGAAGGGAAACTAAATTTTCTGGATTTAAGTATAACTCGGAATGGAGACAATTTCGAATTGGATATATACAGAAAACCAACGAATACTCTGAGATACATTACATCAGACTCGTTCCATTCCTTTGAACATAAGATGTCAGCTTTTCACTCAATGATTTTTAGAGCTCTAAATATTCCAATGACTATAGAAACAAAAATAAAAGAATTCCAAAAAATTAAAGACATAGCCAAAATTAATGGATATACTGAAGAATTGATTGAAGATTTAACAATTGCACATAGAAGAAAACAAGAATTGAGAAATTATACAACTTTAGATCTAATAAGGAATGAAGGAAATGACGAAAAGAAATATTCAAAATTTTATTTCTATCCAGAAATAACATCTAAGATAAAACCAATCTTTAATAAATATAATATCCGTATGAGTGAGTGCAGCGAAATAAAAATAAAAAATCTGATTGGAGGATCTAAGGATAAAATTGAACAACTTCAAAAGTCAGGAATTTATTCTATCGGATGTAATGATTGTGCAAAAGAATATATAGGACAGACAAGAAGACCTATTCTAAAAAGATTTAAAGAACATTTTGCACATCTTAAATATAATGAAAAAGAAAAGTCAAGTGTTGCAGAACATATGCTAGAAAATAGTCATAGCTTTAGTTTGCAAAATTTAAAACTAATAAGAAATGTAAATAGCAATTATGAATTAGATGCTTTTGAATCATTTTACATATTTAAAAACAAAAATAATCTAATGAATAGTGATGATGGACCAATCAAAGATTCAATATTCAAAAAATTTTTTAATAGATTCAACTCAACTCAACTGTAATTTTTGTTTAGAAACATTTTTGTTTATTATTAGTTTTTTGACAAATAATTTAATTTAATTTAATTTTATAAATCTCACTGACGATGGAAGCATTGCTTCTGAAATGTACATCTGAGGAAATAAAATAAGTGTTTTAACTGTTAAAAACTTTACTAATCTTTTCATTTAACTTGAGAACATAAAAAAATCTACAAGTTATTTGAACACGATCTCGTTACTATACAAATTGGACCCTGAAGGTTTCTCATCTCTGCACAAACATCAAATTTTAGATTTTGAAAATAATGAAATACTTCAGGGGCATCGATACCTACCATTTCATTTTATTGATTCCCAGGTCACATATCTCAGCAAAACTTGTCGTTATTTGAATGATCACTTACTAGAAACACGTTGCTGCATCGTGATCAAAAGAGTGCTTGTTAAAGCCTTCGATGTCAAAAAAAGGCTTTCGACAAGGCTGCCTGTCATGAGTTATATCAGGGCGGAAATCATTCTAAAATCAGTACTGCTTTAAGCTGGGCATCGTTCGAATTTGAATGATAACTTATTAGAAGCATGCTGCTGTGTCGACATCGGAAGAGTAGTTACTAAAGGCTATGGACGAAGCTGACTGTCGTATATCAAGACGGAAATCATTTTAAAAACAATCCATAATAACTAATGAAGGTCACTTTTCGCTTAAGATCTCTCATGAAAGCCAGTGCAGTTTGGTCAAATTAGATCAAAAGATAAAAGCGAGGTTTCATAAATTCACACAAAAGCTGAAAATTGGTAAAATCAACTAAATTTGAAAGTTTCCCATCTGAGTTTTTTGCGATTTTCAGTAAAACGGTAGGTTTTATCATAAAATAGCTTCAGACAAAAACTGGAAATCATCAAATTATCTATAAAAAATGTTACCATACTTTTTTCCCTACGAGCTATCGTTTCTGAGATATAACGATTCGAAAATCTGTAAAAGTTGTAATCGTCATAATATGAAACGTTTTCACGCCACTTATGTGGAAGTGTAATTTGCGTGTTTTTTCTTAATGTAGTTTCCCCAGTAGGCATATTCCAAGCCTCAGTTATAATCTTGTTCAGTTTGAAACTGTTGCAAAACAACGAAAATTAGCAGACTGGAAAAGATGAAAAGATAAAGCAAAGTATGGAAGCTCCAATTTCCTACAAAAAAGTTGTTAGAACCAAATTTTCTAACATCGATATTTATTGAGATATTAAGCTTTTAAGTTGAGGAATTTTCATTTGGTTCTTCCAATTTTTTTGTTTTGAGTTTTCTTTTTATTGAATTTTCTACAAGATTGTTAGATACATTTTTTTGTAGTTATTGTCATTTACGAGATAAGGGCAGAAAAAAAGAAATTGCGAAAAAATTGGGTTTGGTGACCGGTACTACCTCGCCGGTGTGAGTTACGATTTCACCGCAATGAGCATTTTTCTAGAGCATTCAATTCTAAAGAAAACCCACTAACGTACTAGATTATACCATAAAATGCCTCGGAACTGTAGAATTTTGAAAAGAAAAACCTTAAGTTTACGTGTATTTTATACGGGAAATCTTTGCATGCCTTGGGCTAGTACTAAATATTTATATTTAGGGCTCAAGTTTTTAGTTATTTTTTTAGGAATGGGAGTGAAAAAAAATAGTCGAAAAAAAAAAACAACCCTATGCAGGCATGCCATCAACGGTTGTGCTCTTCACAGATCCAATCATTGATTGAAGTCCTCACTGAGGCCCCTGGCAGACCTAGCGCCGGTTCAGGTCCTGAAAAGCTGTGTGAGAGGCGTGTAGGTTAGGCTAGGTTAGTTGTGGCCGTCAGTATACGGAGACCGACAAACTAAGAACACAGAGGGTCGATTGTGATACCACTGAGACCAGAATGTTTATCACCCTCTGGTTCCCATCCATTGGTTTAGACCAGTGATTCCCAAAGTGGTCGATATCGACCCCTTGGGGTCGATATCAGTTTCCAAGGGGTCGGCAATAACGAAATCTGATTTTGGGGGTCCGCAAGTTCTGCAATTGACCCCTTTACATATTTTCTTATTTAATATTTATAAGATAGTTTTTCGTTACTTTTGCCATTTTATTATAAGAATGATTAGTAGTGTTGTTGTACTTTAAGTAGTAAACTCAACAAATTTCTTTTCGTATCTAAGTACTGTTTTGACGAATAGGTAGTTGATGTAATTATATTTTTATGAAGGTATATTCGGTTTTGCAATCCTAACCCTTTTTATCTGGAAATAACTGTTAGTAAGTATGTAGTTTGAAAAATATTTACTCTATTTCAGCAAATTTTTGAATCGTGACGTGTGTTACTATTCTCGGAATATGTAGGTACTCTCTTATGACCTGTTAGAAAGTACAAGCATACATTTTTGCATAATTCAGGTATAATTTGTCGATACTATCCATATGACTTAATATGCTGCAGGTCCGTCCGTACGAAATCATCACTTCGCCAGAAGAATACATCACTGTCTTAAGAATCATGGCACAGTAATTTTCGGATAGGACTGGACTGTCGTGAACTATAAAAAGAAGCAAAGAAGTTCATTAAGTTAAGGCTTAAACATAAGTCACATGGGAAATAGGCTACGAAAAACAAGACCAAAAAATTACCAAATCTGCGAAGAAAACCTTCAGCGTACTCCCCACTATGGTTAAGCCATTTTAAAAAGAATTTTCGAATTATGAAAATTGCTTACTTGACAAAGTGTCTCCTAAAAAGCTAGCTGATGTCAAGAAACTCATGAAGTTATTTACTGTTCGAAAAGATGCCCAGGTTTTTATAACAAAGTACAGTCATAAATTGCCGAAGAATGTACTGAAGAGAGGAAGGATTTAGGGAGAAAATCTGAAGAATTGAATGACCGATGTTTACTATCAGTCATTTAATAAATAGCTTTGGCATGTTCATCAAAGTCAACTTGCACCTGCAAGGTGATGATCTGAACTTGATCAAAACAAAATCAATTACATCGGCGTTTGTAAGAAAATTTATTCTTTATAAACAAAATTTAAGCGGGAAAGAATACTTACAGTTTCCACATTTGTCAAAATTATCAGAAATCCTTCAAGAGGACATAGTATGATACCCATAGAAGAAGCCAATGTGTTTATGCAAAAAGAGTCGATCACCCTCAAAATTGTGCTTAAGCAAAAGTTCAATGAAATCTATCAGAAGTTATGGTTGCAGCGCTGCATTGAAACTCGATATACTGCATTGAAAAAACATTGCTGAAAAAAAATTCTCATTGCTTTTCCACCATCATATTTGGTTGAAAAATGCTTCAGTTCAAACATTTTGACGAATGAAAGAAACCGTTTTTTCTCAATTAAGAGCACGTTTTTAATAAAAATCTTCAATAATAATAAGGCTTACTCACTTAACCAACTGCAAATTTTTAAAGTTGGTTAGTTTTACAATAGGAAAAACTAATCCTTCACACAAAATTTAATATTAAAATCGTTGGATCAGCTTTTGAGATAAATGCGTATTATCATATTGGTTGGCAGGTACCGCTATATCAAAATCTAGAAACGCAATTCTAACACAACTGTTAATTTAATTTTGAAGGAAATCTGTCAAGTGGTTCAGGCTGTGGATCCATATACGGAGAGACAGATACATAGACAGACAGAATTGGCGTATCCACTTTTTCGTATTCTTTATCATCGTAATGTCATGTTTTACTGTTATCCCAAAATTTTCATTCTGCACGACTGCAAAACTTCCCTAATAACTAGCACATAAGAGCAAGAAAAAAAAGTTGAGACATGATTTTCAATGTAATTTGGCTATGGGGGTCTAGGGTATCAGTTCGTTTTGGAAAAGGGGTCTCTTGCTCAAAATAGTTTGGGAACGTCTGGCTTTAGACTGTTGAATCATTCTCCAACCGAACCTGGACTAACGAGTTGATTACCAATTAGTCAAACCATTCAGAACTTCGTATGAAAAGTGAGAGACTTTTAGGGTCTTTATCAGCCAAATCTCTAGTGTCGTCGAAAAAGTAATCACCTAGGTGAGTTTTCCGTCTGTTAGCGCAGGGCATGAGGAAAGGAGATGTTGTATTATGTATTGCCTCCTCTTCCTCGTCGTCTATGCAACTTCTGCAGAAGTCATTGGAGTTGACACCAAGTCTTTTGGCGTGTCTACCTATTAAGCAGTGCCCTGTAAGGCTGTAAGGACACCTATAGTGGAGCTAATATGCAGACGATTTAGATTCAATAAGCGTTTTCAACGTTTCGAGTCTACACATGGCCAAATTCGTTTACTCTCATAAGGCACGTATTCTGCGTCCATCTAATCCTCATCTTCGCAGAAGCGTCGTGCTTTAGGAATAGTTTGCATGTAGCGATAAATACCCCTATGTTGTTCTTTTCAGGTAGAAAAGAAGAAGTAGTTGTTTTTTGGAGAGTTCGTCTGCCATGCAGTTGCCGGGTATGTCCCTGTGACCCGGCACCCATGAAAGGTGAATGTTGAACTGCTCTGACATTTCCTTTAAAGGCGTGCGATAGTTTTCGACCGTAGTAGATTTTGTAGAAACAGAGGCAAGAGCTTTAAGAGCAGCCTGACTGTCCGAGAAGTAACGAATATCCGTGGAGAATGCAACGTTTTCATTGAGCCAGAAGAGGACTTCTTTTGTTGTCAGAAATTATGCTTGGAACACACTACAGTAGTCAGGTAGGCGGAAGAAACGGTTTAAATTCAGCCATTTCTATCGGTGATATCGTTTTCAATTATGCCGCGATGGCCTGGAACCCAAAAGAAACTCAAAGAATAGTCTTTTAACCGCATCCAGCGACTTTTTGCATTCCTAGATCACTTACGATGTACTTAGAAGCTTGAGTAGAGGCTTAAGCACAAGCTGACGCTGTATACACAAATACTTCTCCCCTTGCATCCATTGTTTGTAACGTAGTGCCATTTCGATAGCATACGCTTCCCCTTGGCAGTGTTTTTCTTAACTTTTCAGGCGTTTATCGTTCAATCGTCTATCGTCGTCAAAAGATTGTTTGATATAAGTGGTTGGTGGAAAGCTGTCGTCTATCTTACTATCGTCTTACAAATCTGACATTTTTGCAAGGTTTTTTACTGCCTAAAATTCAGACAATAGTCGTCTAAAACGTCACAGAATCCGACCCCTGGTAAAATCTGTTCTTTTCTTGCTCTAGTGGCTTCAGACCATGGGTTTTGCTCTCGTTGAATTCGAAATTTGGACCGATTTTGGCCAGTCCACCATTTCATTTTCATTCATGTTGTCATGGTGCCCTGGAATTCAATTCAAAGTTACGGTGTTCGTTACGCTTATTAGCTTTAGATGGCTGATACTTTTTTTGTGGCCACCTGCCTGTCTATAAAAATGTTTAGTATTTTTGTTGATCAAGTTGTGCGTAGAATGTTTTACGGATTCACAAACCGCGAGTTATTCTGCTTTGAAGTCTGGGAACTTTAATGACCTATTTATGGAATGATAATCTGAGAAGATGCCTGACCTTAAATCATTCGTTTTCCAACTTTCTGTGGACCGACCGAGGAATGGTTTGCATCTATAGCCCTGTTGTCCTCTCAGCATTCGCTTGCTAGAATGTCTGTTAGGGTCGTCTTTGTCTTTAGATTTAGATTTTGTTCTTCGAGGTTTCTCGCTTTGTCTAAAGATGGCAACCATAGCAGAAAGACGTATGTGAAGATTAGTCCTGTTATGGATGTGCATCCAGTAAATGTGTTGTTTGTTGACCAGGTCCCAATTTTTCCCAAAAATTCTACCGCAAGTGTATTATGCCATTTGGGCTTTTGTTGTTCTGTTACTTGTTACTTGTTTTGCATACTGAACCCCACCGACATAATATATCCTCAAAAACTCTGCAAACTCTCCGATATTCACCGATGAGTTTTCTGAAGAGAATAGAGATAGCAACTACTCATTTTTATAGACCTATCAAAAGTACTGACTAAGAGAATTTCATTTGATTGAAAAACTAGTAAAAGGCATGAAACAGTTCATTCATCATGTCTAGTCCAAAAATAAATAAATAAATAGGGTTGCGAAAAAAACCTCAGGGCCTAATACATTTTCATTGTCTACAATTGTATACCGATTCCGAATGACTGATTTAGAAACGTTTTTCATGGAAGTGTGTAATTCCTCCCCGAGATTCCTCACGAAAAGTGATACATTTTTTTTTCTCGTAACAGGGAAACTCTCCTAAAAATCAACGAATTTTAAGCAGTTTTGAATATCACATTTCCAAATGCTTTAGTTTGACTTTGTGTAAGAGAAACTTTGTGCTTGCCAATTTTCCTAAACAAACAGATAAAATGATAAATTGCATTTCAAATCTCAAAAAATGAAAACCAAAAGTCTAAGAAGCAAAACGAAACAAAACCAAAGTTGGAAAACATTTTCCTTTGGAAAACTAGCTTCGATTAATGAGAAAAAAGGATTTGACACGATACCTCTATTTTGCAATGTTATCAACCAACAAAGAGGTTCAACAGCTTGTATAGCTACTTGCCAACAATTCCTCCTTTGTTGTCTATAAATAAAAGCAAAAATCATTCAATCAAGTTGCTCTCTCTCTCTCACTTCAGATATATCCTTGTGGTTTATGATGCTCTAGTTTTTTCTTATAAACAAAAACAAAAAGTAGAAAATACTCGATAAAAATAGTATTTTCAATGAATAAGGTAGTCTTCGCTCTTCGATCAAAGATGCAAGCCAACCACCTCCATTAGCATGCAAGAGGTGTCGTCTTACCAAACACAACACACACGGCCATAGACACTTGATGAATGGGAAAAGGACGAACAAGGAAAACAAAAACAAAGTGAGAGGACATTTCTACTAAGAACCAGCTTTCCACATTTGCTTTTTGGTCTCAATTTTTCTAAGCTGCCTTGTTTCTATTTGTAGTGACATTTGTTTTCCCCCCTACCCTTAATTTGAAATTTTTCCTTCTTTGACGACTCGGCTGTTAAGGGTTCGGGGTATGGTGTTTGGTTCTTCATTTCCTTCAGTAGTGTTTAACAATAAAATTCCATTAAGAATGACCGGGGAATGGAAGAAGAATGTAAGGGGAAAATGAAAACAAAGTCACCCGGTGAAACAATGTGTATGCATGGATGGTTGTGTGGTGTTTAAGAACAACGTGCTTAAGTGGTTGTCACATTATGTAGACACTTTAAACGTGCAGATATAACGAGTATTATAATGTAACATGTTTGCAATTTTGTTTTGTTTTTCAATTCGAAAGAAAGAAAATTTATGCTTCATTGGGGATGAGTGGGTAGTGGTGAATAAGCTGTCCTGACATAAATCTGGTTTAAATGGGATTAAAGCGACTAATGAACTTTGGAGTTGAACTCAGTCCAGGATGATTTTATTGCAATGCCTTCAAAGAAAATGCTTTCTTTTTATTAGTTCAAAGAGTAAGTGTTAAAGGAAATGGGATAAAGGGTGCTCGTAGCTATAACATGCTTAATGTTGCGACTGAATTTTATGAGGTTCATTGTACTAAATGCTGGCTGGCAGGTGCGAACTGAAGGTAATCTTACGAAAAATTAAATAAGATAAAATCAGTACGTCTAGAAAGGAGGGCCAACGGATCGGCAAAAGTATTCAAAGTAGTTTTTTAAGATTCTTATCATAAAACGCTAGCTAACCAGTCTGATCGATGGTGCGGCGGCGGCGCCGCGCCGGCGCGGCGTTGTTAAGGACAAGCCATACCAAAATTTATCTACTTTCCAAAGCTTCATATGTTGTAGCTAGCTATCAAACAAAGCGAGTTGCACATGTCTTAGTTTAAAAATAATTGTAATGGGCAGGACAAGAGGATGAGGATGAGGATGAGGATGAGGATGAGGATGAGGATGAGGATGAGGATGAGGATGAGGATGAGGATGAGGATGAGGATGAGGATGAGGATGAGGATGAGGATGAGGATGAGGATGAGGATGAGGATGAGGATGAGGATGAGGATGAGGATGAGGATGAGGATGAGGATGAGGATGAGGATGAGGATGAGGATGAGGATGAGGATGAGGATGAGGATGAGGATGAGGATGAGGATGAGGATGAGGATGAGGATGAGGATGAGGATGAGGATGAGGATGAGGATGAGGATGAGGATGAGGATGAGGATGAGGATGAGGATGAGGATGAGGATGAGGATGAGGATGAGGATGAGGATGAGGATGAGGATGAGGATGAGGATGAGGATGAGGAT